>JABSTQ010009929.1:0-600000 GCA_013358835.2 Ixodes persulcatus
AACGATGCGTTGGTACAACATAAGGTGAAAGGCCTCCTGTACTTATAGTACAGGAGGCGTTGCCCCAATAGAGCTAAAGATGGCGGCGTCCGCCGCATCGCTGCCCATGATTAGCGCCAGCGAAGCACTTACCATTGCGGAAGATTGGGGGAGGTATCTATAGAAAGTATCCTAGCAGCAAATATTGTCGGAAAAGTTATGATCCGGGGCCAGAGCTGCCGCAAGAACGATCACGGCACGTCGCGAAATCCAAAGCTCGGCGAGGGTCGGCCATTATAATGTCGGTGCCGATAATACTTTCATTGTGTCTCTCTTTCTTTAATTCGTGTGAAACGTTCTGATTGTCGTTTCCTTAGATTAAAAAAAGAAGAAGTCTATTTTGTTTTGTTTTAAGTGGTTTCAATGAATGAAAGTGTCCACATAATTCATTTGCCACGCCATTTAAAGAAAAGAAGATAATATGACATCAGTTTTGGTTTCGTTTCGGTCTCAACTGTGTCCCCTGACGTGCATCTCAACTGTGGTTGTTAGACCTATATACAGTGTAACACCGGAGAACTAAAGGCTGGTTCACACGTCTGCGTTGGTTCCGTTCGCATGCAACCGAAGCGACCGTAACGTCAAAGTCACCGGGACAAGTGTTCGCCGTACAAAGCATGGCAAGCAATGCAAGGGGTAGCTTCGCGAGCGAAGCAATCTACGAGGCATGGTTGTTGCGGTGTTTTGGTCGTTACGGTCGTTTCCGTTGCATGCGAGCGCAACCGTTGCAGATGTGTGAACCAGCCTTTAGTTGAGCTCAATGACAGTTGGGAGATGTCAATGATCGTTGGCTTAATGACAGTTAAGAGCGCTAGTGTAACTAGGGCATTAGATATTCTGTCAGACGCAGTGAAAGTGCAATGTCACTTGATTTTTTTTTTTTTTTTAACAAGCAGCACTTGGAGATGCCTTTGCACCTAGCTACTAGAATTTTCTGCTAGTACGGTTCTTACCCTGCTACTAGGTATATATAATAGTTAAATATTTTGAAGACAAAATAAAAAAACGGCGAAATAAAAGTTCATTTGTCTTAGCGCAATTTTTTTAAATATTTGAAAATCTGTGTGAACGTTAGAAGGCTAGCAATCTTTTGAAAAATACCGCCATAGGTCAGCAAACTCCAAGCGTTTCCCGCAACTTTATTTGTTTGTATTATTATAGTATATATTTTTTAAACGTTTATGAGATGTTTGTCAATTTAGAGGATTTTTTTTTCGTCTCACTATAACGATGATCTCTTCATCGTACTAAATGCCTTATTTGTTCTACTGTAATGCTTAACATACAGCCACTGTTTGAAAATCATGACGTTATATTACACAAAGTTATGTAAACGGTGGTACAGTTGTGGAGGCCAGGTTGTGTGTTTTATCAGACCCATAGTTTTTGTTGATTAAATGTAATGCATTAATT
Source organism: Ixodes persulcatus (assembly GCA_013358835.2). NCBI lineage: Eukaryota > Metazoa > Arthropoda > Arachnida > Ixodida > Ixodidae > Ixodes > Ixodes persulcatus. The sequence continues at coordinate 1,453 of JABSTQ010009929.1, forward strand.
TGGAAATCAGTGATAGATGATGTAAAAAATCAGCTTCTTTACATCCCCGCGCACATTATGATGTGCGTGTGGTTTGTCCGTGTATACACGTACAAACCTTAAGCGACACTGTAAGCTACCACCGCTCTATTTTAAACGTTTTTCAAGCGCCATTTTAACATATTACGTTTAAAATTAGTAGTCATACTGCCGCACAAGCCACATTGAACAGCAAACCAATGCTCATTGGAAGGGTTAATGCATGCTTTCAGGGTAATGCAAACAGTTCGATGACGGAACGAGGCGGCAGGCAACCACAAGCGCTTGTGTTTCCTTCTATTTTCTCCCCTGCCCCGCCCACGCAGTTTTTTTTTATTATTATAGACTGACAAATCTAATATGGCATAATGTGTCTAATCTACCTGTATTACCAAGAAAACTCTGATATGATGATGAGTTTTTGCTCTGACATAATAAATCCTACAGTTCGCTTAAACATTTGCTTAATTGGCTCGTCAAAACTTGAATAAATTGGGTCTTGTTGTTTTCTTTCTTTCCAATTTTGTGTAGGAAAAGAAAACACAAAAAAGCGGCGTTTATCCTTAATTTTCGGTTTTGATTTACCGCGCAGCCCTCCAATCACGATTCTCATTTTGACGTAGTAAAAGAGGTTCGGGTCTCCGTGGAGCATTACTAATTTCACACTTTATGATAATACTTATTATTTATACAAGTGCATTTTAGATTAGATGTATGTTATCTTATCAAGACATATACGCTTCAAGCGCCAAAAACTTCGCTCTTTCCACCGCCAACCAAAGTTTGTAGACACTACTTCGTGCGGCGTATGAACATTGCACAAAACTTAATTTTATCTTGAGGTGAAGATGAGCATACGAGCATACTTACTGCGCAGCCTCCGTTCCTACGCAGTAACCTGGATGGGGAAAGGTGTGGAGGGAGATAGGGGAGTGTTAGAGCACTTCTTGTACCCCCCCCCCCCTTCCCTCATCACTTCCTCCCAACTCCGCACGGCGCAACGCCATTGGTCGCGCGTACTTTGACGTCCAGCCAATAGCTGCGCTCCGTTATTGATCTCTCCCGTGGCCTTGCCACGGTGCGACGAACATCAACACGAGCATGCAAGATCCGTGCAAGGTTCCCATGTAGGCCTATAAAAAAATGCAAAGAAAGCATGGAGAAAGCAATTTCTTCATTTGATCGTCTCTTTATTTTCTAGTAGAGTTTACTCTTAGGCAGACTTCTGCCCTTCACGTGAAACAATGTAATGGATTACAATTACAAATTACCGAGCCTAAAATGTAATGGATTATCATAACACTTTACGTTCGATGCAAAGGAACGAATTACTTTACTCGTTACTTTACCAAATTACTTTAACGTTTCATTTCCCCGTGCACTTTCAAGAAAACGATAGAAACTAGTTTGAGGTTTTGAAAAATGTTCTGCAACACTAATTTTATTTTCTCATACGCCCGCGTTATGGTAGTCCTTGTAGAAATAAAATCTTATATTTAAGAGAAAGAACGTCGGTGCACTGCGTTCAGCTTTTAGCTGACAAGATAGCGAAAGCTGCAACCTCACCCGCCATCCCCCCTAGCTTACGGCCACCGGAAATGATCCCTGGAATTCTGTAGACAAAGCTAGCGGTGCGCATCCTCAACAGCATCGCGTTTACCTTTGCGAAGAAATTCGGAGGTAAGGAACCGATCTACCAAAGCTCCCTTTTGAAACGGGCCTTTCAAGCTTGAGCGCAACGTCTCAAATCTGCGGTCTCGCACCTGTAGCTTTGACGCACTGTCAGCTTTTGCGTGAATGGAGCATAGTTGCACGCAGTACTGCAAAATGCATGGGCGCAACGCTCGTTCTTCAGCTTTGGTCGCGAACTCTTATTGGTCCAATTTTTGTACTTTGTTCACATTTTTAAAAAGTAACATGTAATTAAAGTAATCAGCTACCTAATATTTTGTAACGAAATTACATTACAAATTTCCGCCCCCCAAAAAAACGAACGTGGTAATTACGAAGTTACTTGATCTGCTCTTGGGACATCCGTTAAATTGCTGAAACGAGAGCTCCCGACGTTTAGTATTGTTGTTTCGACCAACTCAGAAGCCTGGGAAGCTGGAAAGAAGCGGTGATTAACACCGCACCGGCTGTGGCGTGCGTTTGACGGCTTGAAGGGTAATTAGGGGCCAAACTTGGTCGTCGTCACACCTCATTGCTCTTTGACCCAGCGACAGCAGCGGCCTTGTCCAAACCAGACATTACGTGCAGAACACCAATGTAGGCAGGCACTAATGGCCACCTTCACTGCAGGGCATATTCCAGTACGCGGGGCAAAGCCGCGTGCACTGGAACATACACCATACACTCTAAGAAAAAATGGAGGAAAAAGGTAGCAACGGCGCGTCTTCCTCCCTTCTACTGACGCGCCCCCAAGCGGACACGAGAAGAAGCGAGGAACGAGACGCTTTTCTCCTTCTTCAGGCAGGCGGGAGAAAGCTTTCGCCCTCCTAACTCATCTTCTTTCGGTTTCATTTTTCGAGCACGTCGTGCACGTTATTTAATGAATGTTGTAGTTGATTGAGCTTCAACGGCAGCGAAGGCCGACTGTAATTCCGTCTTCTAGTCCAAACGTGCAGAACCTTTCGGTTGCATTGACGTTTTTATCACTAATTTTATCAAACGAGCAAACAAAGCCACTAGAAACAGCGAAGTTCCGGAGCAGTGCCAGCAGCGCTACGTACACTGGGCAAGATGGTCGTCTCCGGATTGCGGGACCCACGCGGAACTGCAGTAGCGGAACCACACGGAACTGTGTCGACGTTTTCGACGTTATGGAAATCGCAGGAACTGCGTCCCAGACAGGCAGGTTTTGCTGCCGGCTGCCTGGGTGCCTTCCGTGCTGAGTTCGGTTCTGTTTTCCGATGCCGAGTGCCAACCGGCAATCAACGTGGCTCTGTATTTCTACGTGTCAGCAACATAGCAGCAACATCGTGATGGCAGTGTTGTGCGTTGTGACAGAGGACTGGAATTATCGCCGATGTGACCGTGTGTCCGCGTATCAGTGGTGGAACAACAAGATGAGACTACGTAAACTGTCGGGCATTGATGCCGCTGGTCGGGTCGTGATCGGAGAGGGCGGGGTGTCGCAGGGGGACATTCCGCTTTACATTAAAGAGATTAAGACCACTTGACTGATTAGGTGCAATCGATCGACGTGCGGATAATCATGTTGGAACGCTGGTCTGAACAGTAAGCTCCTATCGTACAGTGGCCAATGTGACTGTCGGTTGTCTCCTCCCCAAGAGTGATTGCGCTCTGGGGAATGGACTGTACAGTACGAAATTATGACGGAAAGTACGTGTATTTACAGTGTGGAATTTTAGCATTAAAAAAGAGTAGTTTGCAAAATTGAAAAAAAGCTACCCTTTATTTTGCTGTTTAAATATACTACGGTTCCTGGAGAAACTGCCCTCCAAGTGGCGCGCTGGGATGAGGGCTAGCAGTTTTTGAGCTCGCCACGGCGTAGCTCCGTACACTTAACACCTGCCGCAAGTCGCGGCTTTGACTGCATTCAAGTTGATCGAAAAGCGATTTCTCTGCCCGTGAAGCATCACTTCCAGCCGAGTGAATATCCGCTCTACAGAGATTAATTCAAGACGGCAATTGCAGCCGTGCGCGAACAGCACAAATAGAAAAACAAACACTACAAGAGAAATACAGGCTACGACGTGCCGTGCACGGAAACAATCTCATGGCTTCGAACCGCATTGGAGCGGCTTGATTTATTGGCTTTCAAATATTTACGGCATGATCGAGCGTTTACTTTTTAATAAGAGATTCATCCCCTGAGCCATTCAAAAGACTCTCAGAGGTATGACATTGCTGTAAAAAAATCAACATGCTGGGAATATTTCTCATTGCTTACGCAGTCACCGAGAAATTCCGTACGGTCAAAACGACCAGTATAAAAGACGGAAACGCAGCGCTCGGCTGTAGTGTTCCGTTTAGTGTGCTGTTGTATTGATGTTTGTATGTGCCATGCATGTATATGCGCTCAATATATCTACACCTGATGCTCGTGGTGTGCGTATGTGAGTACATGTGTGCATAGTACAGGTTCCGGAGGTTCGCGAAGCGCAATGATGGCTTGCGGAAATAAAAATATTTTTTGTATAACATGAATTGGGCGGTACCTAGCGCCACCTACCTTAGCTACTTGCAATTACTCTGCTTGACCCTGCCATCTGGTGGCAAGCGATTTAACCTTCTTTCACGCTACGCGATACACAGCAGCTTCGAGTTTGTTCTTTTGAGAGCGGCTTTTGGTTTCGGGGATTGGTTTTCCAATCCTCCGTGATGTGCGGTTGACGAAGGAATTGTGACTCGAGGAACGGCAAAGGTAAGACGTAAAGTGCGCGAAGTAACTGGGTATCGGTTATCTACGTTTAACATCGCAGTGCTGACGACGAGAAGTCTGCGTAACTGCTTTCGAAACGCAAGTTTCTGTACCTGCGGGGGGAATCTGGCTTCGGAAATAAACACAGTTCGCGGAAAGCTCGTGTCAAGCTTTTATTTGCTGCTCCTCTCGTCCCGTACAAGAGACGTAGCGTCCTCGTTAAGCCTTATTGAGTTCGATTTGCTTGATTCAGGGCCGCCATAATGTGATGCAGGCGACGGAGGAACTATTTGCTCCCCTGCTTCAGGGACGAAGGTTTCTCCCTTTCTAAAGGAACATAGGTTACAAGACCGTTCCTCCCCTTACGGAGGACTATCGATACCCTTTTTTCTAAGAGTGTAGGAATCTAGAATCTCGTGATGCCCGAGTAAATAAATGAATGCCCCTTTTTGATAGGTGAAAAAAGACTCCCATACATGGATTATCATTTATTTCAAACAAACCTTACTAGCCTTTATTTATCGGAGTGAAATCAAATCTCACCTTTGATTTATTCGTGCTGTCTTTATATTATTAAGTCACGCCCTCATCTTTTTCGTTGATAAGTATCAACAGTCCTACAAATACCAGGAATCGAACAGAAAAACAATAATTGTCTGAACATAACTAACAGTAGCTCCCTCAAACATGAGAAAAAAAAAAGAATTGACATATGTGTTTATACAGCGCAATGTCGGTTTGAGGTGTGGCCTCTGAGGCCAGGCGACACTGGTTTACGCCGTTGATGAGCCTTTTAGCCAGTGCAGTTTAACCGCTAGCCTCATGTCTTTAACGCGCACTACACAGTAGTGATGCACGACCGCACGCCGGTATGATGATCATCTAGATCGAAACGGGCAGGGGTGGGGATTGAACTCAGAATGCCTGGGTTCTGCAGCGTGAGCTTCCGCTACACGTGCTCCAAGCTTCAGCGCGCTAACACGCTCGGCCACCGATTCACCCTCCCTTCAATCCGTATTTGCTTTAACTAGGGACTTTTAGCAAACCGGTACCTTCTTCCGCGTACAGCACTACCGGACTTTGAGGCGTGCTTTTAAGCGTGCGCCTCGCGGTCACGGTATCATCCGGGCGCGCGACTAAAAGCACGCTTGAGAGGCTCCGGTAGTGCGGTACGCGGAACACGGTAACGGTTTTCTAAAAATATCCAATCTCTAGAAATCCTACGATACGTGGTCAGTCAGCCGTAAAAAAACGTAAACAATACTCTGTTTTTTTATTATTTTTTTAGGGTTAAAGCTTTATGTATTTTATTACGGAAAAATGCGGCGTCGGCGTTGTGCCTAAAAGATGGCCATAAGAATATGTCATCAAGCACGCGCCACTCAAGGTGAGAGCGGTCGCGCCTCAGAAATAAAGCACAAAGAAAAACACAGCAACGCAGATGCATCGTCACGGAAGCCGTGGAGCCGGCGAGGTTCGGCGCGCCTGCGCAGTGGGGGAGCGTGACGTCATCGCCGGAGGGCCGTGCGAAAAACGAAGACGTGGCGCGCTGCTTGTAGGAATGCGCTACATGTAGGAATGCTTTCTCATTTCTACACGTAAGCAGTCTTAAGTGTCTTCGGCGTGTTTTTTCTAGTTAATATTACTCGGAGAAGTTCCACAGAATAAACTTCTTTCATGTTTGATCAAATAAAAAATAAAACAAAAACAACAACGTAGCTGGCTATTTTGATATTGTCTAACAGTGCTACATAAAAATACATTTTGATATAGCTCATGGCGCTTCCACCTGTCTATAGAGCTGTAAGGAACAAACTCTTCGGAACAAAACATGATTCTCACAAACCTGTGGCCGCATGTCTGACGTTGACGCGTGTCTCTATAAATGGGGCTTTAAGTGTCACCGCCGGCGTAGTAGGGTCTACATGTATACCCAGTTCTATATTTCCCGAGCCCGGCCAGAGATTCACAGGTCGTTTCTGCAAGACGATGCATCGAAGCGCAGAAGCATAATCCTATAGTCCTTTGCAACCTAAGAACGAAGGGCGAGAGTAAGACGGGCCGGGGAGGAGGAAGCAGACGGAAGGCTGGAGAAGAGAGGGGGAAACCTCCTTCTCTCTTTAGCGTTCCGTCTGCTTCCTGCTCCCCGGCCAGTCTTACCCTCGCCCTTCGTTCTTAGGTTGCAACGGACTAAACGCAGAATGATCATAGAAAATACGATAATAATATCAAATCCATGCGTCAAAAAAAAAGAAAAACATGTTGCAAATTTATATTTTAACAGTGTTTAGAAACAAGTTCGCTTTGTACACACCAGGTGTGGGCACTGCGCGTGCGCAGAAATCAAATTAGGGAGGAGTAAAGCGTTTGCGCATGCGCGGTACCGACAGCAGCGCCACCGCAGTGGCCTGACGTCAGTAAGTTGAGTTGGTCTATTACTTTGCAGCTAGCCAGATGAAAAAGAGCCTCACATAAACAGGGACGAAGAACGGGTGAAGAATACGACAGGACAACGGCTGACTCGCAACTGAAGTTTATTGAAAGAAAAGTGAACCAAAGAAACTTGTTAAACAGATTACACACATACAGATTCAAAACACACGCCTACCAGGCTACCAGATGTGCAGATACATCGCCTCAAGAATTCACACTCATGTTCGAATGCAGATACAGTACCTCCCTTTCAGATAACGCCACCGATGGCTCACTGATACATCTGTCTGCCATCGAAGAGATAATGAACGCTTCAATTATCTCACGAGTCATTTTTTTTCCCGGCGTCTGCCCACAACAGTTACGTCACCAAAAGAGGGGAGACAAGAGCAATCTCTGCAATGTAGCGGTAGAGGTCCCCCTACCGTTGCTTTAAGGGAGTACGCGTGCTTTCTCAGCCTGTCGTTCAAACATCTTCCTGTCTGTCCGACATAGGATCTTCCACAAGATAGGGGTATTCGGTAGACGACACCCGTTGTACATGTCACAAACGGTGTTTGGTGCTTCTTTGTGCACTTAGATTGCGAACGTTTTTCCGCGCCTGCACTAACCCTCGCGCATACCTGACTTAATTTTTTGTGGCGCTGAAAAAATGCTTTCAGCGCCACAAAAAATGAGTCAGGTATGTGCGAGCGTTAGTGCAGGCGCGGAAAAACGTTCGCAAGCTAAGTGCACAAAGAAGCACCAAACACCGTTTGTGACATGTACAACGATTGTCGTTGTACATGTCACAAACAGACAACAGTGTTTTTCGGCACGCGTAAATAAACCACGTATCGCAGAAAGCTCAAAGTCCGTGAGAATATGACGCGGGCGGTTGAGTTGAAACGCAAAAGTTTGAGAAAATAACGGTACCAGGATCAAAAAATTGAGAAAGTTACATGTTCTCCATAAGCCGACGTGAAGCTAAGCTTGATATCCTTCAAACAAGAACTGACATCGTGAACGTATGTGGTATTTATATCAGTCAAAAACACTTATCAGCGCGAAAAAAAAAAACAATTTTTTTTCTTCCTGACAAATCGTTTTTTCTCACAGAAATAAATGCTGCAGGCACGCGCGATGTCATTTCTTGTCTTGAGGATATTAAGGCAGGTTCTCACATGCAGCGAAGCGCTGATGTAGCGCTGCTCACGTGTCGTCAGCTACTTATCGTCTGCCATGTGCAGCAGGTTTAACGGTGTGATACAAAGCTGGTGAACGCTCTCGTCAGTACGCGCTTAGCGCGAGGTTAGCGCTATGGTTGTATAGACCTTTCCAAAAAATAGCGTGTGGCCGGTGCCATCTTGAGTGTTCGTGCGTATGGCGCGTGCTTTCTTCGCTTTCCGAAACGACGAACACGCACGTGCTGGGCTGTGAAGATCGCACGCTGGACTGTGATTTTGTAAACATTGGAAAGGTCTTAGCTGTGCATGGGCGCCGCCATAACTGACCTTCAGTTTTTGTTCCCTCTTATTCCGTTCGCTTGACTTCATCATTTCCACAGCAGGATCGCTAAACTCGTCAAACACAAAGTTGGGCACGAAGTTCGCAGAGCGTGCTGATTAGACTCTCGCGACGTTGGCGTCACGCAGGACGAGATGTCAATCATCCAAGCTCTCTCGGTGCTCAAATTCCAGCGAGAATGTTTGGCACAAAGTTGTAGCGAGCTTCATCGGAGCGCGCGCGAGCAACACCGTGGGGCCAGCCGATTGAACGGCTGCACTGATGACGTTGCGCCCGCGTGTCCCTACATCCCTACGCGGCGATAGAGTCAATGAAACGTAGATTGTACCTAGGCGGGCTGTAAATACTCTGAACTTTCTCGTCGCAAGATCGTCGTTTGTGGAAGTTATTGCTGACGACAAAGTGTCGTTTCACAACTTTGGGAAGGAGTTATTTGAGGCCAAAATCTTCGCTTCGGAATCGAGGCGAAGATTAAACTTTGTGATATTGTGGAGCTGTGCGCGGTGTACGCAGTTTTAGAGCTCATCTTCCGCCACTGTCAACAACGTCTCCGGGGACACCCACAGGCGTTATGTATAGAAACGTCGGTAATGACTGAGAGGTGAGGGGGCGAGGGGGGAAGGCGAGAAAAAGCTGTGGAAAGGGGAAACGAAAGGTATAACCAACACAAACACACACTCAAATAGGGGTCAGGAAGGGCCGTAGGAATTGTTCGGGAGAGAGAGAGAGAGAGAGGGGGGGGGGGGGTGGAGTGATAGTAGTGAGGGGGATATCCCTTCCCCGAATTTATAGAGCGCAACTCTCATGCGCCCGTTTCGAGCTTGAACGGCGTCGCCGTCGGCATAACCGCGCGCGCGTTGCATTATGGGACGTTTGTTCACTAAATTTAGCGGGGAAATTGACGTCACGTGATTTTAACACCAATCAGGTTTCCCCGCTAAATGAGAAGGGAGCAGGATAGGAGGGGGGGGGGGTGGAGAGGCATACCCTCCCCTCCGTGCCCTTCCCTCCTCCTCCTCAAGAGCTGCGCTTTAAAGGGGCACTGACACACCAAAATCATATTTTTTTTTATTATCCGAAACGATTTAAAACGATGCCGGGACATTACCCTCAAAATTTGAAACTTTAAAATTCAGTATTTGTGAATTAAAAAAAACAATTTCCAAATGCCGAATTTGAAGTTCCCGCGCGATCCGCGCCAGTGCAGTGAGTCAAATTTTGCGGTCTCCTGCGACTCGACTTTCTTTCGGACCTCCGCCGTTGTCACGGCGACCCCAACCGAGGAGGAGGTGAGGGATAGAAAGGCGCCGGCGGGAAAAAAACCGGTCTTTCTCCGCTCGCCAACGGGCGCTGCCAAGTTTTTCGAGGGAGAGTACGAATCTAGGAAGCAACATCACACCGAACTCTGATTTCTGGTATTTCAAAACGAGGGGCCGTAGTGCGTTCGCAATTGCGTTAAAAAACATGTTTTACGATTGCCGTTATTAAATGTTATAGAAATGTCACCTACAAAGCTTCTAAATTTCCTGATTTTTGACGTCACCGATCAAAAGAAGCGAGGAGGTGAGCGCGGGAAATACAAATGCCAAAACTAAAAAGGCGCGCGCGCGCGCGGGAAAATTTTTTTTCGCGATGCGTTTTTTTTTTTTTTTTTGCGTGTCTATGACTACAAGTTGCATCGTTTTAGACAATAAAAAAAATACGACCTTTGGGTTGTCAGTGCCCCTTTATTTCGACATTACAGAGAACTGTAAACGTCTGACTTTTTTTATTATAACTCTCTGAAATGCAATAGTCCGGGGCTGGGGCGATATCCCGACCCCTTTTTTGACGCCACTTGGGAGGGGGGGTGAATCGCCCCCCTCCCCGTTCTTCTGTTTCGACGACCCTGCTTAGAAGCGTTCCAACTGAGCGATGACGAGGAGCAGCACAGCGTGCAATTTTCGAAATTATGGTTCTAGAGATTCTGGAATTAAAACGGGGCGCGTTCCATGAACTTACGAGCGGTCATGACAGACTTTCAATCGAGAGGCTCGTGCCAGGGCTCGTTGTGTGCAAGCTCGTTCAGTGATGTGCTTTTATAGTTCATAACTTTGACGCCAGAGTCAGGAGGATCAGTTGTGAACGGCAAATTCGATGGTGCGTAATCGAGTCGACGGTGAAAAGTTTGGTTGTGTACGATGAAAGCTTGGTGTCCTCACGTTCTCGATACATTACCGTCAATTTTGACAAACTGACATTATTCTTATTTCAGTTGATGAACGCAGAATTAATCCCAGTTTGGTTAATCTTTGAATGTCTATCATAAAATAATTTTATCTCCCGCTGATGGGAGACAACTGCCCGGAAGCAAAATCCTTCCAAAGATGGACAATGCTACTCGGCTGGTAGTGACCTAGCCACGTCGGGCTACACTCTGATCAAATTCAAAAGGCCGAGATAAATAAAAGGGACGACAGGGACGTTTTTTTAGTAAATTCTGCTTTATCGGCGGAAATAAGAACGATATCAGACTATCAACTTTGACGGTGTTGATTTTAAAATGCAATTACCCAAGCCTCCGCTGTGCTTTTTAGAGACCATCAAGGTCGCAGCTGATAATCTTCATCGTAGTACATTATGCGTATACAAACCACGTTCGTCTCCGCGTGCTGCTCTAGCTCGGCGCCTAGGGAGTGCTAGGGATTTTTCGCCCTTTCAGTGAAAAACGTCACGAAGATATACGGATCTGCGGGTTTGTGAGAAAAGAAAACTTCGCTGCAATCTTTCGGCTCCTCCCCCCGCTATGTCATAACACGAAGAAAGTTGTGTCTGACGAGTTTAGCGACCCAGGACAGGTTATTGCCATTTTAAGTGTTACTGTTTCCTTCCCCCCAGCATAGGCCGTTGTTATTCAATATTTTTGTGAATGATTTGGTAGACAGTGTGCAGCATTCAAACGTGCTGCCATTTGCAGACGATGTCAAGATTTATCGCGAAATTCATTCAACTACTGACTGTCTAATGATGCAAGACGATGTTCAGGCAGTTCAAAACTGGTGCTTAAAAAATAATTTAGTACTTAACCCCAGTAAGACCAAGGTTGTTTCCTTTACCCGTAAGACAAGCTGCATTGAATATCCGTATACCATGTTAAGTTCAGCTATCGCGAGGTCCGATACTATTCGTGACCTGGGAGTGCTGTTTGATTCCCGCCTTTCGTTTACTGAGCATGTTTCTAAAGTTGTGAATGATTCTTATCAGGTCCTGGGCGTTATTTCCCGAATGACGCGGAATTTTCGTACTTACGCTAGCATGATTCATCTATTTCGCGCCCTTGTTTTGTCCAAACTTGAGTTCTGCTCAGTCATATGGAACACCATTGGATCGACTCAATCATGTATTTTAGAGAAAGTGCAGCGTCGTCTCGTGCGTATTGTTTACGATCGATGGGTTGGGAGGCGCATCTATTTTGAGTATGAATACTTACTTAATCTGCTTGACCTGGTACCCTTGCACAAAAGAAGATTAGCGCGAGACATTACTTTTTTGTATAAGATAGTGAACGCTACAATTGACGCACCTTTACTTTTAAGTGCGATTTCTTTCAGTGTTCCTCAAAAGCGTACCAGATTTTCAGTTCTTTTCTACCCGCAGAAAGTTTGTGTCCAGTCCCCAATGACACGCCTTCAGCTCTTTTATAATCGCGATAGGAGTGATTTAGAATTGTTTTCACCCCTTTTAAATTTTAGAAGAGCATTGTTGGCCACTTGACAAACATCTGTGCTCTGTTGTTCACTATTGTTCTCCGTAGTTTTATTTATTTCCTTTATCTTTTCTAAATCACGTCTTGCTTGTTTGTTTGTCTGTATCTGTTCTTTTAATATTTGTAAAATGTGCGCACTAGTAAGGCCTCGAGCTGTTTGTGGGCACATTAAGCAAAATAAATAAATAAATAAATAAATAAATAAATAAATAAGGCAGGTTCTCACATGCAGCGAAGCACTGATGTAGCGCTGCTCACGTGTCGTCAGCTACTTATCGTCTGCCATGAGCAGCAGGTTTGACGGTGTGATACAAAGCTGGTGAACGCTCTCGTCAGCACGCGCTTAGCCGAGGTTAGCGCTATGGTTGTATAGCGCTCCGCTGCATGTGTGAACAGGCCTTTAGGCTTCCATGCATTTACTTTTCTTTCGTCAATCATTTGGTATTAGCGGCGAGATGTTTTGGTGCCGCCCTCGTATGGTTCCCTCTTGTGACGTCATTACCTTGCGAACAAGTTCGATGGTAATTGTAATGAGCATGGTAGAAGCTTGAAATTATTGCGCTCTGAAACCAACACGGCAAAAACCATCAAAATTGAAGTGCTTACATTCCTCTTATTTCCGTCAATGAGAAAGCCTTTGCTGACCTCACACTCGGCATTTGGCCAATCGTGGAAGGCCGACGACAGCGACGTTTTTGATCGTGCACGTCGCCAATAGACCCTTTTGCTGTTTACAAACATGAACTGCAGCTTGCGTCTCAAGCGACTTCCTGTCGCACCGTCTTTTAAGCCTGCTGAGCTTGCTTATATCACCAGCCCAAGTGAAAATTTTTTGCAAGCGGTACCACTTGCAAGTGGTTTATTGAACAGGTACTACTAGGAAGTGGTACCACTCGCAAGTGGTAGCACTTGTTAGTGGCACCACTTGCAAATGGTACCTGTTCAATAAACCACGTGCCAGTCGTACCACTTGCTAGTGGTACCACTTGCTAGTGGTATCATTTGCTAGTGGTACCATTTGCAAACAGTACCATTGTCAATATATGCACAACACAAAGCCAGATGTTAGTCTTTCTTACTTTTATTTTTCAGTTGAGAGTGCTCGTAGAGCACAAGTACTTGGGCTGATGAAGATTAAAAATCCTCAAATTCCAGGTGCCTTAGGGCTTTTCGGGATTCCTGGATATTTCGTGACAGGACTGTCGACATGTTAGTGATGACTTGCTGAACAGGCACCTTGTTCTGGTGTCCCCAATCAGACTTGTACACGTTACTGAAAAATAGTAAGGAATTACATTTACAATTACTCAAGGCTAAATTCTAATTTATTACAATTACAATTACCCTCCCACAGAAGTAAGTGACCGTTACCCCAAAAAGTAATCCGTTACTTTCGTGGGGTTACTTTTAACAACATTGTCTTCAATTAAGAAACAAGGGGAAGAGGGTTATTCGAGTTCGTATTGTTGCAACCTGTTACATTTAGGGCCGGTTGCACCAACGCCGCTTAGCGCAAAGCGGAGCTTAGCCGGGAACCTAAGCTCAGTTTCGGTTTCGTTCGATTGCACCAAAATCGCTTATCGCTAAACCTAGCACTAAACTACGCTTATCGTAAGCGCTCAACATTGGGCGCTTTGCTTTTGGTTGTTTCTTAATCCTGGATTTAAAACATGGCGGCTGGTTTGTGGCGGTCGACGCGGTGGACGAAATTGGTTGTACAAAGTGTTTTAGGCTACAACAGCGTGAGAGTTTCGACAGAATGACCTTCGATTGTGACAAGGATGCAAAATAGTGTCGCGTGAAGTGTTTATCGACCCCTGTTTTCAAGCTGGCTCTCCACTCTCAGTGCGTGTTAGCCCTAACCGAGATACGTACGGAGCTGTGGGGCTCACGTCTGTCTTCCCGATGGTTATTCTGTCAACGAGCTTATTCGTATGTATGCCTTAGGCCCGTTTCAGACGGGGCAACTTTTCCAGCAATTTTGAGGTTGCTGGCGGGTTGTTCCCTAGCTTTCCCTAGATCGACGCGAATTGCTGAGATCGGGTCCGGCTCGAACAAGCGAGCAACTCGGAGCAATTCAAAGACGTTTGAAGCGGCTGCAGCCAATCAGGGACGCGATATTTTCACGTGACACCCCTGTGGTGGTGATGATGACAGTTAAAGACTTAGTTCTGGTTTGAAATGGATCGTTTTTGGAAGTAAACATTTTCAGAAAAATGAGTCAGTATTCTTAACGCCGTTCAAAGATATAAGAACACGTTTTTAGCGCGTAGCTGGGCGTCTAAATAGTGTAAGAAATATCAAATTTAATGATGATGATGGCAAGTCGGAGCAATTCGGTTGCTGCGTGTGAACGCGGGCGGCCCGTGTTGCTGGTGTTGCGACGTCAAGTTGCTGGGTGAAATTGCTCCGTCTGAAGCGGGCCTTACTGTTTTCGCATAACTGTAACGTATCGTTATTTACCAGCTTCTTTATTTCTACTTGCAACGCATATCCTTCAATCCGATCAGCGCGTTGAATTGTGGCAGTACATGATCTCGGCGATCAGCTGATTGTCGACACTTCTGCCGTTTGCATCAGATTGCGGCGCTTTTAAAAATAAAACAGCGAAAAGTCAATTTCTTTCGTTTTCTGAGTTTCGAGACAATCTTCAGTGAATTTTCCTTGTCTCGCGAGTAGAATCTTGGCTTCAGAAAACTGTATCGTTCCATAACCGTAACTTTTCTGGTGATCGCGCTTTTTAGGAATATTTTGCTTTATATCTTTCATTCGTGGCGACGACAACTTCTATTCGTAGCGACGACAACTCGACGACTTCTATTCGACAATTTCCGGGCATTTTCGCAGCTGCCGTGGCGAGTTCGTCACTGTTTTGAACTTCATCGGTCTCAGGCATGACTTGATATTAGTAGTCATCTTACCTGCCTACTTATTCTCGATGACGTTTTGTCTTCAGCGATGTAGCGAGTAGAGCGTCCTTCTCGCGTTCGGTGAGATTTGGGGCCCCCGATGGCTCCTTTATCTCAAAATGTGAGCACGAAAACTACTGTCACTGTCAAAATATTCTGTTATCAACCGATAATAAACACACAATCACAGATGTAAAGAGCATTTGTGTTTATTTAAAGCGTTGACTCCTGTTTTTGAAAGTTAAGCGAAAACAATGATTGAATTTGGAGACCTTTAATCAGTTACTCACCGAAGAAATACAGCGAAAAGCAGACGCCGACGACGGCTACTACAGCAGGTTTTTTGTTTACATCACGAGATTCCTCTCCGCCAATCGTATTCGTCCCTCTGAGCGTTCCCTAGTTCGCTCTCTTTGTCCCTACATTCCCTAGGCAAATCCAGCGTTTAGCTAGGAGCGCGTCTGTAAAGCCGGGTTAACGTTGGTGCAACCGGAATTTAAACCCGTGCTTACCCGAGCTCGGTTTAGGGCGCTAAGCCGACTTAGGAAAGAGCCGCTTTGGGTTAGGTAAGCGACGTTGGTGCAACCGGCCCTTAATGATCTTGAGTATTCTGAGCAACAGCCGACTCTCGCAAGTCTCGTCCAGACATTTTGCGTTATTTTTTACTCAATATGTCGACTGCTACGATGACACCCTTTGAACTGAGGCACTGGAAGGTAGTGGCATATTGTGCCTCACGAATGTTTTATGCTCTGCATTCAGTGTTTTCAGCGAAGCATTGGAAGTACTATTTACCTCGGAGATAGAGCAAAGCTTCGTCGTTGCGGCCGTTGCCTGATATTCGAGATTTTTAGTAGATCGTTCCGGATACCTCCGATGACCCCGATAACAATATGATGAATGCGCAAAGGCGGTGGCGGAGTATCGGGTATCGTTATCGGAGTCATTGGACCGATCTACTAAAATTATTCATTTTCGAGATCGCGAAGCTGTAGAAGTCATCATACATCTAGCCAAAACTAGAATAAGAATTTATTTGTGTCTATACCGGCATATATTGCCAGACACTATCAAAACATAGTTGTAACAGTAAGGTGATAATGAAATAGTAAATAAGGTTTGGTTCGATATTCGTCTTCTTTTGGTTCTGAACAGGTAGGTCGAGCCTCGGTTGAGACGTTGGTGAATAAAAAAAAAAAAACGTTTCCAGTATATAAATATAAGTAATCGAAAAAGGGGACACTCATAACAACAATTAATTAGAGTGTCGGTTAAAACAAGGAAATGTAAACGCACGCTTGCCGTGTGTGTACCTTTCTTGGTGCCGTTCAAAAACGCACGGAGCACGAACCGACTGCAGTTTACTCCGGTGTTCACCAGGTAGACGTCTGCTGATGCCACGGGTAGAGTTCCTGTATAGGCTCCGGGCAGCAAAGGGCAGGGTACTAAGTAAGCCGCGCTATGGCCCCACTCACGAGTTTCACTCTCTCCTCAAGCCCAGAATATCGAGTCTACGTCAGTCACCATTATGTTTATTTGTAAAAATATCTGGCTTGAGATAAGATGCGTCCTGCTGGGGGAGAAACAGGAAGAAGAGGGAAGGAAGACTATTACCATTTTTAAAGTGCTCGCAAAAAGCTGACTCACAAAAAGGGTGACTGAGATGCAGATAACCTGGCTGAAATTCGCAAATAAAGTGGGCCAACCCTAAAAGTTGGACTACAAAAAGTAAATAGGCTTTTAAAACAGGGTCAAATAACCGAAAGAAACAGAAAAAAGAAATACATCCTGTTTTCGAGAAGATGATAAGTTTGCAGCAACGAACGAGGATGCTTGTGGCAATAACACCTTCAGATATTATCACATCACTTTTAGTAAATTTTAGGGTATACGGAGGGTTGTCTCCTGTTGTGACATTATGATAATGGTCGTAGTCACTATAACCCAGAAGGACATTGTTAATTCTTGTCTGTGCGCTTACCGTCTGGAGCTTCTTGAAGAGGCACACAATCACATGGCGGCCTCTCTCCCCGTGTTCGATCGCAGAAAAAAGCCCTCCCCCCCCCCCCCCCCCCCCCTCTTTTCTTTTCGTAGAAATGTTTATTTAGATTTTTTTTACATTGGTGTTAGGGTCTTAACAAAATAAATTCAGGAACTTGGTGTTGGAAAAAAAAAAAAAAAGGCTTTGCGGAACTGAAGAGTGCCAAACCTCCCTTTGCGCGTGACAGTGTCACTGCGCTCGATACCAAAATAAAAAAAAAAAAAACTTCCTTTAGAAGGGGGGGGGGGGGGGGGGTTGGTCCTGAAAAAAAATGTAACGGATTACAAGGAATCCGTTACGTAAAAAAAGTAAGGGAATTACTTTCGACTTCCTGTCGCACCGTCTTTTAAGCCTGCTGAGCTTGCTTATATCACCAGCCCAAGTGAAAATTTTTTGCAAGCGGTACCACTTGCAAGTGGTTTATTGAACAGGTACCGCTAGGAAGTGGTACCACTCGCAAGTGGTAGCACTTGTTAGTGGTACCACTTGCAAATGGTACCTGTTCAATAAACCACTTGCAAGTGGTACCACTTGCCAGTCGTACCACTTGCTAGTGGTACCACTTGCTAGTGGTACCACTTGCTAGTGGTATCACTTGATAGTGGTACCATTTGCAAACAGTATCATTGTCAATATATGCACAAAAACAAAGCCAGATTGTTAGTCTTTCTTACTTTTATTTTGCAGTTAAGAGTGCTTGTAAAGCAGAAGTACTTGGGCTGATGAAGATTAAAAATCCTCAAATTCCAGGTGCCTTAGGGCTTTTCGGGATTCCTGGATCTTTTGTGACAGGACTGTCGACATGTTAGTGATGACTTGCTGAACAGGCACCTTGTTCTGGTGTCCCCAATGTTGCACTGTTTCTGAAAAGACAACAGAAAAATACTAATCTAATAACAGCTCATGGGGATATTGCCAAATGATTGAACAGGTGGAACTCGTTTACTTATGAAGAGGCCAATTTTGCAGGGACTCAGTTCCTTCCGGACCACCACATTTTGTTTTTGTTTGTCCTTCGGTGCCACCTTGCCCCCATAAGTCCCGTAGGGTAGTCTACTAATTCGACAATGGTTCTTCGGGCTGTTGATAACGCTGGCGGAACCAATGACGCTCCAGGTCGACGTTGCACAACTTTTCAATTTGCGCGCTGAGGGTGTCGGCAGCCTCCAATTGGTAGCTAGACGTCTCACGTCGGAGGTCTAGAAGCGGCTGCCGCTGACGTCGTTGCTGGCGACGGCACAGCGAAAGCGCGGGATGAAGGCAACGCATCGAAGACCCGTTGACCTTTCACTCCCAGGCATTGGCACAGCAGGTATCGACGACATTCCGAGGGCAGTGCGTACGAGCACCCCATGCCCCTATGGAACATTCGAAGAGCGAAATCCCTCACTCCCAGGGAATTTACGACTTCCCTGGTTTACTCAAAACGTCTTGAGGAGGTTTGATGTCGAGTCCGCCGTCCATCCCGTCGTCAAAGGAATATAGAGTCCTAGGTGGACCCGGCGGCTCGGGAAGGAACGTCCAGTCACCTGTGCTGCTCTCATGAGACTCTATTCAAAAATGATGATGATGAAGAAGAAGTGAGTGAGTGAACACATAGCGTAGAAGAAGACGAAGTTATCTGAATATAAGAAAATATAACAATGAAGACGCATCACCCCCAACGGGTACACGCAGTACACGTGGCAATTGACAGCTTAAGAAACGCTGGGCGTGACTCGTTATCTTCTTGGTTCGTGATTGGTTCTCCGGCGGTCGTGTCGGCTAATGCCGCATTATCATTGACTGTGAAGGGATATGACGAGACGCGAATGACTCGCCACGCCCTGCGTGCGTTTCTGGAGCTCGAGCTCAAGAAATATCTTGTTGCAAATTTTTCACTTTAAAGAAAAGACCTCCAGGAACTGCATTACTGTTTGCGGGAACAGATTTCCGAAATTTCTAATGGCTTGTTGAATCTCGTATGAAAGATTTTTTTCTCGCGTGTTTTGAGAATATTGTACTCATCCAAAAATTAGCATATCAATATGCATAGACCTCTGTCACACTGTATACATGTGGGAAATCTTGTCAAAATATTTGAGTTTGGCTTTTGTAACTAAAAACAACATATTTAAGACACTTGAAAATTTTTTTTCAGATTGGGCAACAGCTTTCACTTATTTTATTCGTGATATATGTGATTTTGCAAACTGATGCCATTTGCAAACACGCGGTACCACTTGCAGCTCATGCGGCACGATTTGCAACCCAAGTGGTACCACTTGAGACCCAAGTGGCACCACTTGAAGCCCAAGTGGTACCACTTGGCTTGCAAGCGGCACCACTTGACTTGAGAGTGGTGCCACTTGACTTGCAAGTGGTACCACTTGACTTGCAAATGGTACTACTTGAAAGCAAATGATACCACTTGAAATACCACTTCATATTTTCACCCGGGAGTGATAGAAAGCATAAATGCTACACGGACAACAAAGTCGGAGATTTAACGAAGGCCTTCGGCTGTACAATATGACATCTTGGAGGAGGCAAGTTGGTTTACAACAATACTCGAAACATTTTAACAGATCTCGCACTCCTTCGTCCTTTTGGCGTTCACCTGGAGAATTGGTGGTTAAACGTTTGATCTACATTTCTAGCAGTCAGAGTTAAGGTGGTCTCGTTGAAAGGGCAACTCATTATTCATTCTTTTTGCAAACCGGAGGTTCTCTGGGACGTCAAAGGCTAAAGCACGTACCACCTGGTGGCGTTTGCCATAAAGAGGGTCTATATGCAGGAGGCAATCGTTGCAGGTGATACCAAAGATTCGCAGTCCAACCATCTTCACAGAGTGGATTAAAGCCTTACTTCTTGCACCACTTTTTCTTCGTGTTTACCAAATTGAATATCTACAACAGCTCAGGTTCATTTTTTTTTGAGTTTTCGAGCGTCAGTTAAAATAAACACACTAGTGACCTAAGATGAGGCACCTGATCCCCCCAAAAAAGAAGTTTTTTGTATTATTTTTGAGGTATATAATTCCTCAAAATATTTCGGAAACCTAAGTTTATTACGTCATCACGTTTTTACAGAAATCTGTAAAGGGCCAAACACGAGCACGACAAAACAGTCAACTCATCACACGAATCTAACCACGTTGAAGGATGTGAAATTTGCTCCCGAGATCCGTGAGCTGATAAATGCGCATCGCAAATCTCAAGTTCTTTAAGCGTTGGTTCTACTGCCGTGCATGTGCCTCTCTATTAGATCTAGACGATTTTCGCATTTTGTTCTGATCACATTTCCAGGAGACGCGAGCTCGTAGCGTTGGCAACGTTGGACGAGAACTTGTGCAGTCGGGGCGCGTTCCACAGAAAGCTCTCGCATAGAGAAACAAGTAGAGCCACTATATGAGCTACGCTTAGAGTATCGGCACTCCGTTCGCCGACAATACCGTGGGCGGCGCCATTTTGGTGCTTGTGCAGAGCAGACGCAACTACCGATCGTCATCATTCAAAAGTGCGACTTCCTCAGCATTAGATTCGGTTTTAGGTAGCTCATGTAATATTCCTTTGCTTTGTCGCTAACTGTTGAAACATTTGTGGAGGACCGAAAAGCGTTTCCTGTGATTTCAGATAAAGCTTCAGATAACTGGAAACCATGATTTTAAGCCACAATATGGGCAAATTTCGTTACCCTGAAGCGTAGCTTATTTAGTGGCCATACAAGTAAGGGGCCAAAGATGGCAATTTCAGGATAAAAAAGAAATATATACCACATTACGAGAGCCGAGAATGGGCTCGAATCTCCAAAAAAACAAAGATTGACAATAAAATAATAAATGAGCCGAGCCCGGTTCCTCCCCTGCGGTAGCCGCGTGTGTTGCCAGCTCCACCATGCAAGCGACAACATAAAAGTCGCTATTCCGCGTCATTTTACGTTTCTTTCTCGTTAGTTCACGTTAGAGCTTTATAATGCCGCCAAAACCTCGCTTCTAACATTGCAAACTGCCTTCCATTGAAGGGGGATTACGTGTGCACTCTCTCTATCGCTCTCCCTCTCTATTTATTAATGCCGTTAGGAACCGGATACAGGTCCGCCAAACCTAACCTAGAAACCGCTGCGAGCTGAGCCGCGTTCTTCGTCGACCAGAATGGAAGCGACGTCTCGTTGCAACAAACAAAATCGTCATTCCAGTCATGCTTCGGAACTCAAACGCCGTCACCGCCCGACTCCGCCAACGATTTCCTGTGCCACAGCGGATGTTCGCGCCTAATGTTTTGGAAACGGGGAGAGAGGGCAACCGGCTGGGGGCTCGTCGAGGTCGACGAAACGATTGGCCACCTCGCCATCTAAGTTTGTTTTCGCATATTTTTTATTTGGCCTTTGCCCTATACTTTGTTCGCCCGTAAGCTGACAGTGTCGTGGGAGCTACGCGATCGCCGGACCAATCAGACGCATTCCTTTGCACCACCTGCTCCCGCTCTCTGCGCGGGAAGGGGGGGGGGGGGGGGGGGGGGTCGAACGGGAGCGGGATCACGTGGCGAAATGTAAACGAATGATTGGTCCGTACTGTCAGCGTAGGAGTGAACGGAGTATACAATGCGCGGGCGACCGCGTCCTGTGTCGTGATTGATTTAGACCCCGAGGTGGAGCTGTGTTCGCAATTCGGAAGTGCTGGCCTGGAATGCCAACTTCCGTTGGAAAGATGAAGGGGACTGTTAAGACTCAACTTTGGAAAAAACGTAAATAGTAAAATATCTCGCGGGAAAAAAAAAAAACTAAAAGCAACTAAAATTAAAGAAGAAGAGTACCGCGTAATGTGATCATTTGTTTTTAGAAGGGGCATTGCGTTGACTCCTCGTGGCTTATTCTATAGGTTGCGCTAAAATATTTATTTTTGTTTAGCTATAATTTTTATAGAGAAATAAATTACAAAAAAAATTATAAACAAATATATTTACAAAAAATCACGATAGTTATAGTTTCAAGAAGCACGAACACAGTATTCTTGAAGTTTATTAGAAATAACTGTCGCCACCCGACGGAAAACAGGGTTCGAAGCTTTGCAGGATGAATCGATGCACGAAATAGAAATAACAGTGAAAACGCGTCTTAGAGCGAACTTTGGGGCCTCAAAAATAAGCCAGAATAGACACAAAGGGGACTTTGGGGGAGCTCGATTTAGGTGACTGCAGCTCAATGGAGCCAGCAGGGTCTAGATTGCTTGGTCGAGGGAGACCCCGCGCTCGCTTGAGCACCCGCTCACATATGAAAGGGAGGCTGCTGATTGGTCCGGCAAGCGCCTAGCTCCCACCGCACTGTCAACTTAGGGGTGAATGGAGTAAGGCGCCTGGCCGCCGCCATGTCTCTGCTCGTGCGGACAAGCCCATGCAAGTGTATGCTTGTCAAAGCTGTGTTCACGCGGAAGCTGCACCTGCTTGCACGCATGGGGCACCGGTCGGGTTTTACCCAAGCATCAAAAAGAATACCGGGAACGTAGGTACAGGCACTGCCCGTGCTGGCGTCTTCAGCTCTAACTGTTGGAAAGCAAAAATCTAAAACAAACGACACTTCGCACGCGCGTTCTACGGACGCTTTCTTTTAGTTATTTACTTGGAATCTTTTTCTATAGTGAAAGCGAGCACGTGCAGCGCGTGTACCTACGATCCCAACTAGGGTGCCTCAATGTCCTTCTGTTAAGGGTGATGCTAGGGTGCCTTCATGTGCGCTTTGCTTAGGGTGGTGGCATCTCGCCATTTTGTCCCACACTTTTATTTTTCATTTTTGTTCAGTAGCGCGTGAAGCCGCGTGTCCCTGCACGCGTTTGTGGCGCTGACTGTGCTATGGCGACATTTTGTTTTCGTCGATTTCTTTGTATTTTCCTCGTGAGCGCGTGCTGTCGGCATCGGGTACTACAAAGGGTGGCATCACCCTAAACAGAAGGACATTGAGGTACCCTAGGTGATGCCACCCTTTGTAGTACCCGATGCCGACAGCACGCGCTCACGGGTAAAATACGAAGAAATCGACGAAAACAAAATGTCGCCCTAGCACAGTCAGCGCCACAAACGCGTGCAGGGACACGCTCTTGCACGCGCTTCTGAACAAAAAAAGAAAGATAAAAGCGTGGGACAAAATGGCGAGATGTCTCCACCCTAAGCAAAGCGCACATGAAGGCACCCTAATCCCAACATTCTCTTTGATGCTTGGGTAATTTAGCGAAGAATCTATTGTCTATAGTGACGCAGTGATCGCGTCCAATGGGTGAGCTGGGGGCGGCTGACGTGCTTTGGGTCCCTCGGATGTATCACAATGAAAGGGCCCAAAGCTTTCGAAGGAAAGGTGGTGCAAAATAATCCGCTATGTTTTCAAATTTTCGTAGCAAAAAGCGGGCTTTTGACTTTTTGCCTTCCTTCTTTTGGCCCAATTAAACGAGATGCTATTTGCAAAATCCCAATCTAAATTCATTTATTTTAGCCCAAAATTCATTTCATGGCCTCTTTAAGTTTATAATCACGAATGCCTCCATTTCACCCACCGTCTGTTTTTCACCTCAAAAGTTGCGATTTTTTTCTTCTTTTTTTTTTTGGGGGGGGGGGGGGGAGCGAGGGGGGGGGGGTTCTTTCCGTATTTTGGTTTTCCTAAAGTAATTCCGGAGCCTCTTTTTCTACTTTGCTTCACCGTAACTTAGGGAAGAGCTAACGCTACGGACTCCCTCGAGGTAATAGGGAGTTTTCGTAGGTAGATCGTTTTCGCCGTCCCGCAACGCCCTCCGCAACCCGCTACGATACCCGGAACTCTACAGTCAAGACTATCGGCGCGCAGGCGCAGTAGAAACTTCTTCGTTGCGGAGGGCTTAGCGGAGGGGGAAACGCGGTCTTCAAAAACTCCCTAATAGAGCAACCGCAGCGAGCACGTGACAACCCTCACCAATGGTACTGTAGTTGTCGGGGCCTGGGTTTACGAACAAAAAACCACACATTTACATATTTGCAAAAGGTGGCGAAGTTTTGGGCCAGCCCGTTGAACGTCGAGCCATAGTTACCGGGGCGAGAGCGAAACCCAGGCAGCTTGAGATGAGCGAAAGGGAGTACTACTTCCCTCTTACCCGGACCCCCTTTTTGGGTCCCGGACGTTGCTTTTGTCCCGCTCGGAAATTAGGCTACCGCTTAAAAATTCTTACAGAAGCGTCTCTCGTGTCGCTCGACCCGTGGCTTTGACCACGGTGTAAGATAATACTCTTCAGGTGAGGACAGCGGGCTCCTCGCGACGTGCCGATAAAGTGCGCCTTTCACTCTCTCTCTCACTATGGTTTCAAGCGGCGCCGGCAGATGACTCGTCGACCCGTGGGCGCGGTGTAAGACGGAGGAGGAAGTGTACAAGACGGCTCGTGCCGCCTCATGCTCCACACGCGCAGAGCTCCAGCGAGGTTGTCGCACGTGCAGAAAGACCACGGTGTACCGGGGTGTCGTGGCAACGAGATAATTTTTTTCGCTCTCACACAGTTTCGGCGTTTCGCCGCCGGCGACATTAGGGAGTTTTCGTAGACCGCGTTTCCCCCTCCGCTAAGCCCTCCGCAACGAAGCAGCCACTACTGCGCCGGCGCGCCGATAGCCTTGACAGTAGAGTTCCGGCTAGCGTAGCTGGTTGCGGACAGCGTTGCGGGACAGCGGAAACAATCTACGAAAACTCACTACTGTCAGCCGCGGGCACGGTGGCCGCGGAATGATGCAGCCTTTCGGATGCCCGTCGAACGAACGCTACCTGATTCCTCGCGCCGCGCATTCAGCCCCGCCGTGTCCTCACCTAAAGAGTATATCTTGCACCGTGGCTTCGACGCAGACTTCTACGCAGACTGGGACGGTATTCACTACAAGTAATAAAATTACTTGGAATCGATTCAGTTTTGGACCAGTTTTGTAATCACTCGATTACATTTATTATAAAGTAATGAGAAGGGTTATGGGATTATTTTTGAAACTACTAAATTACTCGTAACGGTTACTATTTTCCACTCACCGTGACCGTCCTTTGTTTCTTCAAGTTTTCTTCCAAGAATGTCCTGGGACCAAGTCTGTGCCAGGAGGATGGTTTACCGAAATGGGTGAATTAAGTATATAATCAGCCCAGAAATTGCCGATTCTAATTTAATAATGGTCAGTACAAAAGACCCGCGTTCAAGTACGCACAAAAAAAAAAAAAATCTGTGTTTCTGAAAATTGAAAATAATCGGAAATGTAACAAATATTTTTGCAAGTAACGGCCCATTACTTTTCTTCTCGAGTAATTAAGTAATCTTTTAGGAACCATTTTAGCACATCCGATATGGTACTGTGTTCTTTTAGGTACGGACTGCGCATGCGCTACTGCGGAAGACTCGAATATGGGCACTTCGTATACCGGAGGGCTCATCGTACCGTATCGGGTCTGCAAAAACGGTTCCCTAAAACTATAGTATTACGATTACTTCTAACCGTTCTTTTTTTTCCCCTACCATTTCTAATGACGCCCTTTGTTCCAACAAGTTTCCTGCCAAGGAATCTTCGAACCAAAAGTCCGACAGGAGGATGGTTGACCAAAACTGGAGGATTGACGAGATATGTAGTTGATGATTCGTTGAATCTAAAGAAATAATGGACAGTTGAAAATACCCACTTTTCGAACCGGCAGAGAACTATCGTTTCTGTAAATATGAAGTAATCGCAGAAGTAACTTTTTTTTTAAATAATCGAGTAATCAATGGAATACTTTTTAAGCGAGAGTAATTGTAATTGTAATGCGCGCGCCACTGGTCCGAATTGAGTCTCGTCACGTGTCTCCCTATGACACGCAGATTGGCTCACTGGGATTGTAGCCTTCGCCGCTTGCGAAGTTGCGCTGAGGCAGAGTATTGTTTCTCGTCAACACTTTGCTTTTCACCTTCGGAGGACGAGGAACTCCGTATCTTACCTACACGTCGCCGAGCGGCTCGCTACTTTGCTCTTCCAATTAGGCGGGGGATTTGCATCGCTAAGCAACAGGACGCCGAATATAAACGGATTAACTCTCCCATGTCGGGGGAGAGATAAAAAGCACCGCTGAAGTAGCACACGCGTTAGCAAGCCGGGAAGGGGGGGGGGGGGTGGTACCGAGCGTCACATTGGAGAATGTGCAGCGGTTTGTTGATTCTTGACAGTCGCCCGAGTCCCATCGATGTGCTTACAAACAAGTCCGCGATCATCCCTCTCAAATGCACTTATTATATATATATATATATATATATGTGTGTGTGTGTGTGTGTGTGTGTCTCTTTCAAGTCTGCGTTTGCCCAGACCAGGTGTGGAGGAATGTGTGTGTGCAAGATTGAGATTCGCTTGAAGTAGAACGTTTGCCTAAGCGCCGCACCTATAAGCAAAGCCACCAGAGCCGCGTGACGTCAAAGTCGCGCGTTAAACGTGCGCTGAGAAGGTTTCTGAGAACGTCCAAATGTGACGATAACTCACTTCTAAGGCTCTAAGCATTCTAGAAATTTCTAAATTATAGCAATGCGCGGCCGAGTTTCATAATAAAAAACAATCGAAGATAGAAATTCTCTCTAGCGATGGGAGGGGCATTGTGCCGGCAGCCACGACGCCACGTGAAAAAATAAAACGCAATATTTCGTTGAGATTGCAAACGCTGTTATTAAGAAATGTGTATGATTTTGTAGATGATAGAAGCAAGCAAGAGTAGTCAAAAACTGTTAATTTGTCGCGGAAAGGGAACATGATACTGCAATAATCGTCTCAAAAACAGAAAGCTGTGTTGTAGTTTTTTTCGCGGGAGTGATCTGTCCGGTCGTCAGCTCTCGAGCCCTCGAGCGCGCTCTCGCTGGGTTGAATCATAGTCCGGGTTTCACCGGTAGGAGGCGCGAGGATCCTTCGCTCGCTATTGACTGGCAGTGGGGAATTGTAGTAGAGCGTTTCCGCAGCCCACTAAGCACCCGGATAGCGCTCCGATATCCGCCACAAGACCTTGAGCTATGCAGACAAGGCTGGCGTCGCGCATGCGCAGCTGCGGCATTTTCTTCACGAATGCAATAGCGGAGGAGGAAAACGGTCTTTCCTAATGATTTTGCTGGTTCGCACACACACCACTGCTTACGACCGTGTGCATCTTAAACTACTAAAACCTCTTATGTCGAGACAACACACTAGCGCCACCTATCGAATATCCGTGGAATGCTTGGTGCTTTTGTACATTTTCTTTTTTTTTTCCCTGCATTACAAAAATATTCCAAAAGCCGGAAATCATAATGGTCAAAAACACTGCGCCGACTTTACATAACAAGATAAACAATTTAATCAAACGTTTCGTCTCTCATGCGGGAAACATCATCACTGAAAACTTCAAGCGGGAATGAGCGAAAAAACTTCAACAGTCTTATTTAAAGGGATTGTCCGGTCGAAACCGGAAGTACTTAAGTTTTTGCACTCGTTACATCGAGGGAGCCTTCATGGAGACAAACATCATTTTTATTTTGATATATGATCTCCCGTTATTAATTAAACCTTTCATGAGCGTATGTACGAAACTGCTTCCCGAATTTCACCAATGTCAATGGCTGACATCCGTAGCTACTGCGTGACGTCACAAAACGCAAAGGTTTGTAGGATGGTCGAGATAATAAGCGTTGGTCGATGGATGTCTTGTATTTTGTTTCGAATTATATAATCTCTTAGGCTGTACCCTACTGAAATACGGTTATTTTAATGCAGTTCCCAAGCGCGTGCAAAAAAAGTCACGCCTTTAAGCAGGATATTACTTGAAAACAGCCATAAGCTTCGAGCAAACGTGTGCCGTTTCGCGCAAACAGAACTTCGACGGCCACCGATCGAACTAGGAGCGCTTGCAAAGCAAAGGATGCAGATTTCGCCTCTGAAGCGGCAACTAGGTACACGAAGGGGCATCCGGATACAGATTTTGGCGGATCCACTGGATCGGTGATGAGGCTGCGGGTCGTTCCCTTAGAGGCGATGTCCGCGGTCGAAGGCCAACGGTGAATCGTTCAAATGTATGTCGTTACTTGATTTGGACGAGCTTGGTGAATCGCAGCCACGCTCCATTTTCACATGCGGGTCAAACAGAATTTGACTGCACGCGTGCTAAATACAACTTCTGGTATCGTTTCCAGGCGGTCTAGCTGTTGGTTTCGGTTTCGCTGCATAATCAAATGGATTGATTCGATTTGGGCGAGGAGTGGGTGAACGTAGTTCAATATCGTTGGCAAAACATCACACCTCAGCTTACGAGCCTCCTGTCCGCTTAGAGCTCAGCTCGTAGCTCTCTTCTGTGAGATGATTGCTGCATAAGCGGGATCTCAATCTTGACGGGAACCCAGTCCCTACGCACGGCGACGATCCATTTTGCTCGTCACTGCACGCCTCGCGAAAAAGGGTGGAACGTCATGTCTTGGCTCGCATGTGCTGCCCGGTGGTTGTGGCGCCCAACCGCGCAACAAAAATCTCACCCAACCACGAAACAAGTCGAGCACAACAACAAAAACGAAGCACGCTGAGGCGTTCACTCGCACGTAAACGACGAGACCGAAATGCTCGCTGTGTGTTGTGTGACGTCGGAGCTCCAATGTTGCCACCGAAAGCAGCGTTTACGCTAGAGTGCGACTGGAGCTGTATAAATTTAATTACTCATGCAGAGGGGCATATAATATTCAGATATTGCACGTACGATGCGTCTAGTGGCAATAACAATGATATTCAATTGTTTTCTCGAATACAAAACCTGACCGGGCAATCCCTTTAAACAAGTCGGCGTACACATCGGGGAGGGGGCCGCGGTTGGAGTTGCAAGCCGATGAGTCACTTCGGATGAACCATGATTCCACGAACCTGCGTGGACCCCACCTTTGCTGGATCCACATGCCATGCATGAACGCGCAACTCTGGCTCCCGTACCGGCGTACACTGATCTCTATTGTAGTAGGCTGGATCGCGGACCGCGGCCTCGGCAGCTAGGGCCGAGTGTCGCCACCGGTGGCCATTGATTGACACCAGCCAATGCATGGGACTCTATGGGAAGAACGAGAAAAAGTGACGTTTTCCCCTGTTTCTAAGCTGTTGTTGGCACTGAAACCTTTTGGATGCTTTCCGATAAGCCCGTCAAATAGCTTGCGTACAAACATGAAAACTGACAGCCCACGCAGTTCTTATAAATAAATATTTTGTGGTCGAGAGTGACTCCGCTGTAGTGCAGCTCAATGAGGCGAAAGTTACTAAAGGGCGGTTGTGACGGTGTCGCGTGAACGCTGGGAGAAAAGAAAAGGAAGAAGCAGATCGAGCATGAAAAGAAAAGAATGTCACCACGCCTCAACGGAGCCGGACATTAAAGGAGATATTTCGACGACCAATCAAGCTTCGTCGCACTTGGCGCCCGAACGGGGACTCCGTAATGAGGTAAATTTATGTGGGGACTTCGGTCATTATCAAATCGCCCATTAAGCTCTTCGCATCAACGAGAAGGCTTAACTACAACGTCAGCAACGATGGATGAAGACGGCGCAAAAAGCGGCAGTGACGCGTCGTTGCAAGCTAAAGTTGAGGCGGCAGTTGCACGAAGCGAAGAACTTCAGCAGATCCTTTCGAAGAGGGACGAAGAAATCGCTGAATTGAGGCAACGCATCGCAGAGCTTCTTAGCCGACAACAGACTGTACCTGCATCGACGCCTGCCTACTCCGCAAGTGCTGGTGGGGATAGCGCTTCTCTGAAAGCCGTGGAGACCCTGGTGTGCGGATTACTGTCCCCAGTAATCGAGAGACTCAACTGCTTGGAGGCTGCGAGCTCGAGAAGCCACTCTGAAAGCAGCGACGATTGCTCCAAGCACCAAGGGCAACAGAATAAAATATCCAAGAAAAAGAAAGGGCAGCAGCGGTCGCTGCATACCGAACTACAAGAGAGCGTTCCAAACTCATGCAGCACGTCTGAAAGCAGAGACAAGGGCTCGAACCAGCAAAGCCAGGGGAGAGGACTGGGGGATACCATCAACCATCTAGTTCAGCCATCCACCGCGGCCGTAAGTGCAGCTCCCCTCCTTGCCACTGACGTAATTGGTTGGTTCCATCAGGTCGAATTTTGGCTTAAAATTTATGGGGTGCCGGAAGATATCGCACTGCCGCTGCTCATATCAAAGCTACCTTCCAAAGATTTTGCTTGGAAGCGCTTCGAGCTTAACTCCAAGAAGATGAGCACTTGGAATGACGTGAAGTCCGCGTTTCGGCGGCACTACAATTTAGAAAGCCCTGTGGAAAATCAAAGAGCAATGTTCGCTCGAAGACAGACCTCCACAGAAACGTGCATGGAGTACGCTATTCAGAAGCTGCAACTGATAGAAGAATGTGTCTTCACAGGAAGCGAAGCCGAGAAGTGCGAATTGCTTCTTGAATCGCTGAACGACAAGGCAAAGCGGATGTATTTCGATAGAAGCTTCACATCGCTTGATGACTTGCTCGACTCTTTTGTGAAGTTTGATCGGGCAAGCGGAAAGGCCAAGAAGCCCGAAGAAAAGTCATTAAAAGTTTCAAACTTCCACGAAGGAGGGGCCGATGAGCTGTGCAGTTTCGTCAAACCTGATCGGCAACAGCAGCCTGGGGAAAAACGTCAGGAATACGATGCAGAGAGCAGTGCGAATGACAAACCACGACCGAGCCTGACCTACCAAAAGGAATTCCGTCGCCAGAACAATGCAGCCCAGACCAAGGCTCAAGGATCCCGTCGGAAAGTACTCAAGCTTTGCCTAAATTGCAAACAGGAAGGCCACTTTGTTACATGGTGCCCCCAGCCTCTCACGCAAGATTTTCTTGAATGGCAGCGCGCATTTCAAGCGGAGCCTAACGTTCCGACTGACCTGGAAAACTCCGACCTGGTGTCTTCGGGGCCTGCGGGGAGACAAGAGTAGTGCAGCGCGTTAGCTGTGAATCTTCTGCGGGCGTCAAACGGGTCCCAGTCTTTATGGGATCTCTTGCACTCAGTGCAGTTTTGGATTCTGGTTACACCAGAAGCCTTGTGAATGAAGCTGTTTGCCAGAGACTTCAGATGACACCTTCAAAATCTTCCCTGAAACTTGTGGGAGCAAATGGGCTGCCACTTGAAAATAATGGAGAAGTGAGTGTCAACATTACGGTGGACGGAAGGTCATTCCGACAGACTTTTGTGGTTGTCCCACATTTAAAGGAAGACTTAGTCTTACTTGGAGATGACTTTCTACGCTCATCAAAAGCATTTATCGACTGGGGTACAAACACATTTTCAATCCAAGCCGAAAAACCACTCAAGGTTTATGCAACGACCACCCAAGTAGTACCACCTCTTTCCCGGAAAGTGATCGAAGTCATGTTGGAAGTCCCAGACAGCGAGACATGTCGCGATATCTTATACGTAACAGGTTCTCAATCAGCTATTGAACGGTACCTGTTGGAACTGCAACCGACAGCCATCGATGCAGGAACAAAGACTTTCAAACTTTTGGCTACAAACTTTTCCTTGAGGCCATCCAAAATACCTGCGAGGGCATCTTTAGGATCAGCAGAAAAAGTAGAAGCTGTTGAAGCGGTTGACTTGTCTCCCATCGAATGGGAATCAGTCCTGCAATGTTCCAGTTTTTCTGATCTTGAGAACCAGGAAGATGTGCCGAAAGTCCGCAACGAAACGCAGCAGATAATAATTGATGAGTTGAGCTTCAACGTGGGAGCTTCACTGAACTCTGAAGAGCTGGAGGCAGTAAAACAACTGTTGATGAATTATCGTTCTAGTTTTGCAACCGGCACTGCACACCTGGGATCTTGTAGGATAGAAAAACATTCCATTTCTACTGGTGATGCAAAACCAATTGCACAATACCCAAGGCGAATTTCACCGGCTCAAAGAGATTTGGTCAAGGCAATGATAAAAGACCTAATGAATGCAAAAATTATCCAGCCCTCCAAAAGCTCCTGGGCATCACCACTGGTTCTAGTTCAAAAAAAGGACAAGTCGACAAGGATGTGTGTGGACTACAGGAAGCTAAATGCTATAACTGAAAACGTTGTCTACCCACTACCACGAATCGATGATGCTCTGGCGGCATTGAGTGGGAGCAAGTATTTTTCAACATTGGACCTCCTTTCAGGATTCTACCAAATAGAGGTGGAACCTGGCGACACCGCTAAGACAGCTTTCGTTACGCAGTGGGGGCTGTATGAATTTCTGAGAATGCCGTTCGGGTTAAAAGGAGCACCGGCAACATGTCAGCGAACTGTAGATGCCATTATCGGTGATCTAAAGTATCGCAACGCACTGGTCTACATGGACGACTGCATTGTTTACAGCACGACGTTCCATGAGCACCTTCGACAACTGGGAAATATTTTCGCGCGTTTTTAGGCAGCAAATCTCAAGTTCAAACCGCAGAAGTGCCATTTTTTTTTGCACCAGAGTGACTTACCTTGGACATATTGTATCCCAGAAAGGTATTGCACCTGATCCAGAGAAAGTCGATGCCGTAACGCGATTCCCCGTTCCTAGAACTGCGGCTGAAGTTCAATCGTTCTTGGGACTGACGTCCTATTTCCGAAAGTTCATTTGGAACCATAGTGCCATCGCAGCCCCCTTGAGAAAGCTCTTGAAATAAGAAGAAGTCTTCACATGGGGTGCTCCACAAGAACACGCCTTCCATGAACTGAAATCTGCTTTATGTGGACCTCCCGTCTTGAAGCACTTCTCCGAAGACTCTAAATACGGCCTCCAGGTCCACACTGATGCTTCCAGAACCGGCCTCGGCGCCATCCTCCTCCAGGAAGATGAAACTGGGGATTACAGGCCTGTTGTATACCTCAGCCGTTCTCTTCACGGAGCTGAAGAGAACTACACATCCACTGAACTTGAGGCCCTTGCAGTTAAGTGGTCCCTGGAACAACTACGTCCCTACCTAATGGGCAGAAAGTTTCATGTTGTTACAGATGACCATGCACTCTGCTGGGTTCTTCGTTACAAGGAGGGAAACCAACGCTTGCTGAGGTGGTCTCTCCTGCTGCAAGAATTCGTCTTTGAAGTTGTGTACAAGTCTGGCGCATGTCACACTGCCCCCAATTGTCTGTCCCGTATTCCAAGCCGCTTCTGCTCAGGGAAACCTTCGAGTACCAACGGCTCGGGAGAGACTGGGAGGACCCGCACCTGCGATGTGTTTGAGGTCAAAGAGCCCAACTTAACCTCCGAGCAGAAGGAGGACCCGTTCTGTACAAAAATCATAAGATACTGCAGAAAAAGGCTGTTACAAAGAAACAGCAGAAGAGAGCAAGTAAACAATTCGTGCTTTTTCATGATGCATTGTACAAAATGGATGCAGGACCAACGCAGGAACGAATTGTTTTATGTTTGCCGGCGACGAAGCGAGCGGAAGTACTTCACGAATTTCATGGAAGTCGATTCGGAGCACACATGGGAATCCGTCGCACATACGAGAAAATCCACAGTAAATATTTCTGGCCTCGACAGTATCTGGATGTCCAACGGTTCGTGAAAAGCTGTGACCTTTGTCAACGGATGAAGATGACTACGACGTGCCCTTACGGACTGCTGCAGCCAGTGGAAGTCGATGTGCCATTTCATACAGTTGGACTCGACATGATTGGGCCCTTCCAGGCTTCACGAAGGTACAAGTTTGTCATAGTTGCCATAGACTACCTAACCAAGTTTGTTGAGGCGAAAGCTGTTCGTAACATTGAGGCTTCCAAGGTGCAGAAGTTCATCGAGAGGAGAATTATCCTCAAGCACGGATGCCCTACAGTACTAGTTACGGACAGGGGCACACAGATGACTGCCAGGTCAACTTCCGATTACCTCAAGTACCGTGGTATACGTCACGCAATGACTACAGCTTATCATCCAGCTGCCAACGGCCTCCTCGAACGAGCCAACAAAACGCTGAAACAGATGATGCGAATCACCACCTCATCTGGAGAGAAGTGGGCTGATGTTTTGCCCTATATAGTGTTCTGCTATAACACAGGATATCAGGACACAGTTCGTACTTCTCCTTTTTTCCTTCTGTATGGACGTGACCCTGTTTTCCCCTTAGATGTGGCTTATAACAGGAAAGGGCTACAAGAACTGCAAGCAAGCTCCGAATACGTGGTGCTCGTGCGTGAGCGCTTGAACGAAGCGCGTAGATTGGCTGCACGACACATCAAGTTGGCTCAGGAGAAGCAGAAGAGACTATTTGACGACCACCGAACTGACGTAACGTTAGAACGAGACCAGTTGGTGCTGTTGAGGACCCCGCCAGTGGGGCTTTAAAAACGGACAATGTACACTGGGCCTCATCGAGTTGTGGCCAAGCTATCGCCGGTGAATTATGAAATAGAGTTCGGTGATGGTTCAGGGCGGGACATCGTACACGTAGAAAAACTGAAACCGTATCTAGAGCCTGTTGCGGAATTTTCACTCTCCTAAAACTGTTCAATAGAAGACTGTTTTATACTTGTACAGGAGTTGCAATTATCACGTGGGACGATTGTGGCGTGTGTGGACTGGGATGTTGTATTATATATGTACAGGACTTGCAATTACCGCTTCGGACGATTGTGCTATGCGTGGACTTGAATACTGTTTTATACGTATACAGCACTTGCAACTATCGCGTGTTTTGTGTGTGCTTTAAGTGTCTTCATAACACCAGTTTCTTTGCGTATTGTGTGCGTCGGGTCGACGCCTTTTTGAGGCGGCGGCATGTGACGGTGTCGCGTGAACGCTGGGAGAAAAGAAAAGGAAGAAGATCGAGCATGAAAAGAAAAGAATGTCACCACGCCTCAACGGAGCCGGACATTAAAGGAGATATTTCGACGACCAATCAAGCTTCGTCGCACCAGTTCAGACACTTGCGTTTGAGTGCGTTTGACTGCGTTGCGTCGAGGACCGAAAGCGAGTCACCGGTACATATGTGCTTTGTATGAAGCGTGAAATCCAATTCGAGGAATCGTCTTGGCACGCGATATAAGCAGCAGGGATGTCCTGGTTTC
This sequence comes from Ixodes persulcatus, assembly GCA_013358835.2. NCBI lineage: Eukaryota > Metazoa > Arthropoda > Arachnida > Ixodida > Ixodidae > Ixodes > Ixodes persulcatus. The sequence continues at coordinate 36,500 of JABSTQ010009929.1, forward strand.
TCGCTGCCGCAACGCAGTCAAACGCAGTCAAACGCAACTGTCTGTACCAGGCTTTTGAGTTACCGCGGAGTCGGTGGCGGTTTCGTTGAGTTGGGTTTAGCAGACGACAAGCGCGAAGGCTTTGCTACGCGGAATTCGCTCACTCCCGGAAAGCCGCTGTCGAGATGGAACTTCTTTGTCATTCATCAACTTCTGGGCTTCCCTAAGGACGGTCTTATTGACGGCAAGTTCCTTTGTTTACTCCACTACGACAGCAAGCTTGCCAGCTCAGCCGTAGGTGCTCCGGTACGTTTGATTTTTTTATTCGGCGACCGGACGTTCGACAAATACCGATTCGATCTCCAAACACCCGACATAAGGATCGCAGCACACCATAAAATACTCGCCTCCGAGCACAGCGTACATGCTTCAATATTCTTACTTTTGTGCGTTTCTCCCATAGACTTGCGTGTATTGCCTGGTGTCAAGCAATGGCCGCTGGTGGCGACACCGACGGGCTCCCGATCCGCGATCCAGCCTACTAAAATAGAGATCAGTGCTCCCGTACATAGAGCTAGAGTTCCTGTATAGGTTCCCTACGGGAGCCAGAGTTGCGCGTTCATGCATGGCATGTGGATTCAGCTCCTCACGTGACTGAATTCGGCGAATAGCAGCGCCGCGGGGCGCGTGCAACGTCTACTTTGCTGCACGACACTTGATGCGGCTCCTCACGTGATCAGGGGGGCTATGTTGCGCTTTTTGGACTCCCAGGAGACTAGGGAGAAGGAAGTGACGTCAACAACGCAGCAAATGCAGATTGGATGTTGATTTTGTTTTCTTCTGTCAACATCCAATCTGCGTTTGCTCTAGTCGTTGACGTCACTTCCTTCTTCCAAGTCTCCTGGGAGTCCAAAAAGCGCAACATAGCACCCCGGATCTCGGCGAATAGCGGCGAGGGCGGCACGCGGCACGTGGAATCAAACGCGCAACTCTGGCTCCCGTAGGGAGCCTATTAGCCCCGTGCGCGACCGAAAGCGTCGCTGTGGTCGGCCTTCCGCGATTGGCCGAACGCTGACTATGACGTCGGAAAGGGGATTTTCATTGACGGAAATAAGAGGAATGAAAGAACTTTAATTTTGACGGTGTTGGCAGTGTTCCTTTGAGAGCGCATTGATTTCAAGCTTCCACCATGCTAATAACAAACACCATCGAACTTGTTGTTTGCAAGGTAATGACGTCACAAAGGGGAACCACAAGAGGGCGCCACCAAAACTTCTCGCCGCTAATACAGGAACTCTACATAGAGCAGAGCTAGAGCGCCATCTAGACGCTATGCTTCGAAACGAACCGTATTCCATAGAATACACTGCAGTTACCATAGCGGCCGTCCGGCGCGTCGAACGACGGGAGGCGAGTCGTGGTGGGTGAGGCGGGGGGGGGGGGGCAAGCCTCAAATCCGAGTCTTTTACGCTTTGACAGGCTCTGTAGAATAAAAGAGGTTGTGCTCAAACACGAGCATCATGCACGCGAGAGTATTTTTGGCAGGCTAGCAATCGCTCGTGCTTACTTTAGGAGCACCGAGCGACTAAACGCTTGCCACAGGTACCATCGCGAGCATGCTGCATGTGTTTGAGGTTTGTCGCTGTCGTTTCTCTTTGTCGCTCTAGTTGGACTTGCGCGTAAGCAGTGTGACCCCGATAAGCATCACTGATAAGTCGATTGCATACACAGCGCGGAAGCTGCTTATGTTGGCGAGGAACGCTTTCAGTACACGATGATGCTCCACTGCGATCTTGGCGTGACCGGTTCAGAACGACCCTTTCGATGCTTTGAATAGACCGAAATGGCGATTGCCATTGCAACCAGTCTTGTACACGTTACTCAAAAAAAGTAATCGATTACAATTACTATTACTCTTGGCTAAAAAGTATTCGATTAGATTACTTGATTACTCGACGGCAAAAGTAATTGGACATTACTTAAAGAAGTAACCGTTACTTTTCCGATTACTTTATTGTGTGAAGACACATCTTTAGCGCTCATAACAATGAACTACTTCCAACCTATATTTCACGTTTGCACAAGTATTGAAGAAGAAAAACTGGTTCCCTCTTCGTGGTCAATGCACCTTCACAATGCGGACACAAGCATAGAATTCGTTTGAAGAAGTTTAATGATTTGGGCGTTCGTCAGTGTGTGTGTGTGTGTGTGGGGAGGGGGGGGGGGGGGGTTCTAGATCTTGTTAAGCTTGAGCAAGGGTTGTCGCTCAAAGTTTGCGTCGCTCATTTTATTATTCACATGTGGATGAGCTCGCATGTTATACAAAAGAGCAGCAGCTCCAGGATTTGAAACGGATCATGTGTAGTATCCATTAGCGGAAGAGATCGCCCCGACCACTTCTCAACTCGAAACATTGCTTGTCACAAAGACCACGTAGGGGAAATGGGGAAATATTTCGACTGGCTTTGTTATATTTTGCATCCGCTTAAGGCATTCTTCGGTTCTGGTTCTCCTACGGGCTGCGAGTAGGTACCCTAAGCAGGATTTTTTTTTATTTTTTTTTATTTCTGTGTGTGTGTGCGTGAGGGAGCTAGTTTGAACGAAGGACTTGCAAAGCTACATTCTGCTCCCACAAACTTCGCCCTGAATGGCCTTTGTCACGCACTGTGGCTTCCCTGGGGCTTCCCACTCCCAGTCCCAGCTCGAAAAAAAAAAAGGACATTCCACTGAAACTGTACATAGAAAGGGATTGACCTCGTTTCCTACAGCTCCGAAAAAAATCTTTCTTTTTCCGTTTGAAAAAAAAAAAGCAAATTTTATTTTTGTCATTTCAGAAAAAAAAGGCGTGTGCCGGGGGGGGGGGGGGGTGTTCCGTGGAAAAATAGTAACGGTTACAAGTAATTTGATTACTTCAAAAAGTAATCAGATTACTATTGTGATTATTGCCTAGTAAAAGTAATCAACTGATTACAAAATTACTCCAAAAAGTAATCGATTACAAGTAATTTGATTACTTGTAATGCGTACGGTACAAGTCTGATTGCAACTGAGACAAATCAGGCAATAACCTTGCCAGGTTTGATCGTCTGAAAGTTGTATCGATTTGTGTCCATGCTAGCGGTCAGGGGAGGCAATTGCGCTACCTTCCCAGTATCAAGTGACTTTAAACAGCACTGCTCTTCCAGAGCGCAGGTCTTTTCTCCTAGGTAGCATTGACTTAAGTTAAGGTTTTTAAATAAGGTCTGCAGTCTGCGATCGGAGGCCCAGGTCACGCTCGGTGTCCGTTATCAGACTTACTCTTTAGGTCTCTTCTTATTAGACTGCAGTCATTGACTCTTCCAGGAACTTTGCGGGAAAATTAAAGGCTACATATTTATTCGAGCGTGTACGGCGTGCAAGTTTGTCTGCTTCTTGCGCACCTCGTGCGTTAGTTTACCTCGAAACGTGCCCACGTGCTTTTGTTTCCCCCCGACCTCGACATATAACGCTCTTTCCCTGCGCGTTCACTATGTTGCCTCGTGATTGGCGTGGTCTTCCATACGGGCCGATGCGCCAGAGACGTACTTTGGAACACTTTCTCGCCGTATGTCTCATTACCATATGTCTCATTAAAATGATTATCTTTATTTTTATTATTTTTATCTTCATTATATTAGAATTGCGATATTATTACGGCTAGAAAGCGAGAATGCGAAAATTCCACACTCAAAACAAAAAAAAGAAAAAGAAAGAAGGTCTGCGAGCTTACTTTTTAGCAGAACACGAAGCAGCCAATCGCAACGAAAAAATCAAAGGATACCAGCGAATGACGAAACTCAAAATACGAAAAAAACTGGAAAAAAAAAACGATGCGCGCGGGAACACCGAGCAGTACGTTTAGACTCGTTGAATGTACCAGCACATATGATTGTATACAGGGTGTTCTCAAGCAATATTCGTGTGAAAAAACAATTGTAAATAAACCAATTAACGGAGTGCGTTGATACTTTTCACAATGGTATATTCATGAATTGCTATTGTTACAGTCAAAGATTGCGAGTGAAAGTTCCAGGAAAACAAAATCAAGTACCTAAAAAATATGTTAATCGCAGAGCGGAAAACGGCAAAAGTCGTGTGGTTGACGCCGCTACTCCTAGATGGCACCACACACGCTCAGATGTTGCGCCATCTATGAGTAGCAGCGTCAACTAGAAGCGGCTTGTTTGTTTTTGTCCCTGTACATAAAAAAGACAGTCTTTCTTTGCTTAATTTTTTCCCCTGAGGCCTACACTCATTATCCTCCTGTATAGACACCTTTGTGAAAAGTTTAAATGCTCTCCGCTCGTTGGTTTATTTATACTAAGTGTGTTTTCCAACCAAGTAGCGCTTGAAAACACCTTGTGTATATGAGCTTCGCCATTCACCTGGGTCCTTCTATTTTTGGCAATGATGGCCTGTCGCCCGTGTCCCGCAGGAACGTGAACTCAGACTTCTTTTTTTTAACGAATAAAAAATGTATTGTGCTTCAATGTCGCGGTGCTTTTATTGCCATTTCATCTTTAGAAAAGTAGTCTTTTGTTTCAAATGTGGTCATTTACTCTGTCTTGTTTTTGTCAGTGCGGTCCGCTTGCTCCCCTAGCTGAGACAAGAGTCATTTTTGTTTAAACGTTATTTCCTTCCTTCTCCATTTCTATTTATCTTTGAATGTCGGCTGAACACATTAAATATTTCGGAGTAAACTGCTTTTCTTTGCAAATCCGAAGAACGTACGCGAAACTTCCGACAACTCTGGAAGGAGACGGCCGATACAAACCCCTTTCGAAAGTGTGCCCTCTGTTGAATGCTGTGGAATCCCTGCACAATGGCGGACACAAAAGACCGTCAAAATTGGAACTCTCGAAACTCTACTAATGACACTTCATTTCTGGTTCATGTAGATTGAGAATCTCAGGTTCTGTCGTGTCGTTTGTTCCGCCATTGTGGAGTGCTTCAGTCCTTTTTAACAATGACCAAGCGACTTTCAAAAGGGTTCTATAAGAAACCTTTTTTATTTTAACCCTAACGTAATCATCTCAAACGGCGTACGGGTACGTCCAATGACAATAATTTGAACCTCAATAGTGTTTTTTTTTTGTTATTTCTTTATTCACTTAGTTCTCCGAACTTCGCGACCGCTCTTTTTATTGTCCAAACATTAAGGTGAAAACATAAAGAATAAAGAAATAATCTCCGTAATCGACGGCGACACAGCTGGTAAAAAACGTTCCGCGATTCTAACGTGGTTAACTGCCCTTTACTCCAAGCCGTTCGTTTTCCATTGTTTCAGAGTCCGGAAGACGCCGAGGAAGCCGATACGATCGGGCACTCGAATCCAGAAGGACGCTGCAGACAACTTCCCAGACCCCCAGAAAGACAAAAGGGACGGAGAGTTTTGCCTGCGGGACGCGCCGCTCTTCCGCCACCGCCGCTCTTCGTCGATGCAGGACCCCTTCACGAGGAGGAGCGTCAAGACGGATCGAGACGGTTCCCGGAGAAAACCACGCCGACTACAAAGAAGGGGACACTGCCCAACTATCGATTGCCCGGTCACCCTCAATCCCCTTGGCCCGTGTCCTTCCTGCTGGCCTTCCAGCGGTGTTCCTCTGCCAGCAGCTCTTCCAAATGCGGCCACCTCTTCTACTCTGCGCGTCCATCGTCTTCCTAGTGTGGACCGCCACCCTCTTTCATCCGGTAAAATTGCTGCTCTACGGTTCCAGGGTGGCTTGAAGAGCGGCCATGAATGTTGCCTGTTGTTGTTGTTGTTGATGTGTTTATGGTTGTGGTTGTTGTTTCGTGGATTTTGTCGTTTGTTCGTTTGTTCGTGTCTAAGGATATTAGACAGAACGCTAAATGGAAGAGATGGTTTGTTTGATTGTCCCGTCCACCTTTTATCTTGGTTCCTTAGTTGGTTGTTTGTTGTTTGAGAGGTTCATTTTGTTGAGTGTTATATCAATATTTTGTCGTGGTCCATTAGCTCCTGTTTGTGATGTTATGCGTCCTTTGTGTGAATGTTTGTTTAGTCTTTCAAGGAGCCCGATAGAAAAGACCACTCCAGCAAATTCAAGCTCCTTACAGTTTTTTTTATGGGGTTCTTGAAGGAAAGGTTAAAAAATCTAAATTCTTGAGAATCTTTTGAAAATCGGGCTGCTGAAATGATTCAATTTTGTTTTTTTTGAAAGGGGCTGGGTGAGGGGGGGGGGGGGGGGGGGGTTAGCTTCTAGACACGTTCTACCAATGCGTTCTCCGTCCCGTTCAAATGCGCGGGCGTATTTCTCTGTGATATTTGTCGCGCTTGGGCATAAGAAAAACACATCAGGCCCGTTTCTTTACACTCTTTTTGTCATGCGGAAGACCCCTTCGAATTTAGATTCAAAGGCGTCCTCCGCATGACGACGACACAGCCTCAAGCTTTTACTCACTCTTGCATAAAATACAACATATCATGTGTCGATAAAAGACGTTTTTGCCATCAATCGTGAGTAAGGGTTATTAATGTTTTTGTTTCCTCTCTGGATCGAAGCTACACGTATTTTAACGTGTAGCTTCGCTACACGTTAAAATACGCTATTGCGTATTTTAACGTGCTATTGACGCGCGTTAAAATACGCAATAGGTAACGCAGGCTATTGACGCGCGTTACCTCAATAATCTGCATGAAAAAAAAAATATTTTGTGGGAACGCGGTGCATATGGCATTGAAATGTATAAAGTACAGAAAAAAAAAAGTTTGGGTGGGACAAAACGTAAAATCCCGGAAGGCCTTACACCAGAACGTTGCCTCTTTCTGCTAAAGGTTCTCGATGTGTTTGCGTTTGTCTTGCAAGTAGCGTCAAATGCGCCAGTGCACGAGGCCCGGGTCTCAGCGGCCCTTGGAAGCGAATGGCGGCGGAGCACACGCTCATGGCACGTGTCTTGCGCCCTTTTCACAACAAGGCGGTACTTGCAAGCGTAAATTTTATCGAGGGACTTTATTTTCTGGAAGTGCTCGACGCCATCTATCGGTACATCGCGAAATATTTTTTATGACCTTAAAAAGGAGGAAAAGAAAATGAAAGACGCTTACAAACCTCTGTAATGCGAAATTAGAGCTCAGCTCCTGAGGAGGAGGAGGGGAGGGTACGGAGGGGAGAGTGCCCCTCCTCCTCTTTTCCTCCTGCTCCTCCTCCATCCCCTCCTGTACCCTCCTCCTGCAAATCTTTTTTCCCGCTAAGTTTAGCTTGGAAAATGACGTCACATGACTCGGTGACACGTCACCTATGGCCAAATATCGTTTCTTCCCTAGATTTAGTGGGAAAATTGACATCACGTGACCTCAACACCAATTCAATTCCCCGTTAAGTATAGCGGGGAATCAAACTGGTGCTGAGGTCACGTGAAGTCGATTTTCCCGCTAAATCTTGCAGAGAAACTGAATTTGTCCGCTAAATCTAGCGGAGAAACTGATTTTGTCCGCTAAATCTAGCGGAGAAACTGAATTTCTCATCTAAATTTAGCAGGGAATTGAGTTCGTGTTGAGGACACGTGAAGCAAATTTTCCATTTAAATTTAGCGCGGTTACGCCGAAGCCGACGCCGCGGAACACAGAAACGGGCGCCTAAGAGCTGCGCTCTAAAACAAAGCCTTCTGTATATAATAGTCGTTTGCAGCTTAAGAAGCAAATTGCTTGGTGAGCCCCGAGCACTCCAGTACTGCAACGCAGCCAAGAAGATTGCGGCATTAACTGAAAAAAGCGCAAAAAAAAAAAAAACGAATCTCGGAACAATCATATACTATATGGGAATATTTTCTTGAAAAGAAAGGAAAAAAAAAAAAAAAACTAACATGTGTTTCAATCGAAATGTTTGGCTAACTCCGGCTTACTATGGGCTAATTCTGCCCCATACTAAGCACTACCAAAAATGACGACTTTTTAGGCGCATGCTCAGCGCATGCGCCTAAAACCGAGGGAGAGGAAAAGATGAAAGAACGCGGGGACGCCAAAACCACGAGCTCTGACAGGAATGGTTAATCGGTCGACGCAAAGCTAGCTTCGTTTGTCTCTACTTGCCGTTCAAACGAGTTCGAACTCGAACACCCAACCACGGATGCCGGCGTTTGGCAATCGAACGTGTTTCGAAGAGCGATTAGAGACAAAGGCAGCCGGCTTCTGCGTCTACCCACCGATTCCAACCAGAGTGCGGCGTTCTGACGTTCCCGCTCGCTCTCGTCTTTCCCTCTCTCTCTCGATTTCCACCCGTATAGGCAACCCTAGAAAGGCCCATCGAGCTAAGCCTCAGCCTTTGAAAATGTATAACTCTACATGTCTAGCGAGAGGCTTGACAATAACTCGCCGACTTCAAGAAGGTCCGAAGGCAACCATCGAATAAGCTTGAAGCACGTACGATTCGAATATTTCACATTTATAGCAGGCGCTGACAACTTAAAATAAACAGAAGTGGGCGTCACGCATCTCATTATCGCCCCACAGCCAATCAAATTGAGGCATTCGCCGATTAGAAAGCCAAAGACCAATCAAAAAGGAAGAAGCATGATCTTCATAAGCCACGCCCTCCGTTTCTTAAGGTGTCAGTGATTAACAAACCATTTGAAATGTCTCCTCCACCTCTCACTCCACACAGACACAGACACGATAATGTTAAGAGCTCGTGTCGACGAAGAGCCGGCGTCGGCGGCGTGATGGAAAATTCTTGATTGGTCGATAGGGTCATGGCGTCTCAGCCACGCGACCTCGCGCGGAAATTCCAAATAACCCACAAGGCTCACGTGAAACGCGACGTCACGCGTGGAATGAAAGTTATTAAAAGAAGACATGCAATGCGAATTAAAGGTCGCCACATGTCTCAAAGGATTTCGCTTTATAAAATAATTAATTTGCCTTCAAAGAGATTTTGAAGAATTTTAGGCGGGATTTGAATTTATGACCCTTCCTTTGCGCGCCAGACACGCTTGCATGGCGAATGAGAAGGCGATGCGAACGGGGCCCGGTAACGTTATCTCGTCCCACCTTTAAAGGTCAAGCTTAACGTACTCCACGTTTAGGGGGGGGGGGACTCGCAAATGGGTGCATACCCTACCAACAAACCCACTTCGCAAAAGCTACACCCCGATGAAAATATAAAGCCATAAAAGAGCTGCGCAGCATTTTGTTTTTTGAGTGCGCGTTCGCTGACACTGCTGTGAGCGTTTTCTTCAAAAAGATGGGAGGACAAACAAAAGTGGGGCCATCCTTGTTCACTGGATTTTTAAGCCTCTCACTAAAAAAAAAGAAAAAAAAAACGAGGAAACGATAAAAAAAAATAATTTTTTAGAAAGAACGAGGGTTTTCAACGAGAGTAGAAATCGTGAAATATGTACGCGTCGCGCCCTGAGGGCGGCAATGCACCGCATATGCGATGAACCGAACAATGAATGCTGATAACTCAAAACGACCCCCAGGGGATTGTCTACGTGATCGATCAGCTGGAAAGTCACTTCCTGAAATAAGCATGGAAATAGGTAAAAGCGAGCCACGCACACACACGCCGACGCACACGCACACACACGCACACGCACACACACGCACACACACGCGCACACACACACACACACACACACACACGCAAACACACACACACACACACCAGAAGAAAACCTGTCATACGTAGAGCTACATTTGTTACGAAATGGTGATGAGGACGCTTGGGAACGGATCTTGAGTACCCCATAACTGTCCCATGGGTGCCCGTAGAAGCGATTAGAGGATGTCACATTCCCGCCTATTGCCCGACCACTGCTCTAGAAGGGGAGGTTTGTCCAGATAAGGATTTAGGAACATACATTACACTCCGCTCATTTGCACGAGGCCGTAGTCGCACAGCTCGTTCAGCGTACAAAAGACGCGCTGTTCGCCGCAGACATAATGGCAGAATTATCTGGGGACATCAGTCAAGCACGTTTGAAGTATGTTTGCTTCTAACGTGTCTACAAACGCGTTTTTGTATGACCAATGTGTCAGGACCTTCACACGAGAAAGAAACACGACTGAAGCAATGTCTACAGACAGTCTCTCCTGCGGTGTATTAGGACTGGGTCCAAGTCTTTGGATCACGCGCCTACAGCACCAAATCCTCACCTAGCGGGCTGGTGGGCACAGGCGTCCGAGAGAGCGCACGCGCATCGCGGAGTCCACGATGTCACGCGTTCACACGCCGCCGAGGGAGAGGGCTGGCGCCGGCGCCCCGGGCCACCGGATTCGCCGAGACAACAGGCACGGCTGTCTCGCGCTCTCGGTGGGTGTCCGCGACGGAAGACGGTGAGAACCAGCCAGACATGTAACACTTTATCTTTCCGAAAAGTAACTAAGTACTCGTTCCTAGCTCAAAAAGTAACTAAATATGTTATTTGTTTCCGATCCTTGAAAGGAACGCGTTACGTTACGTCAAAAGTAACGGGTTACATTTCTCGTTACTTTGATGGCCGAATACACAACTGCTTTTGATCCATGGTTCATTGTTTTTTTTTTTTTTTTTTTCAGTAGTCATTGCACTTAAGCAGTAGCTGCATCTCAAAGTTTTTATGAGTTATGTTTCTCAGCTTCCTTGAGAATACATCTCCGGCGACGCTGAAGAGTCGTTCTAATGACGCGCTCGATGGAACGGCAGTGTTGTGCTTCAGGAAGAACTGGTGAATATGGGATTCCCCTTTCTCTTATTTTTCCCTGCTTAGTAAAGTACCAATGTTGACAATGGGATCTGTGCCTTCCGGTGTTGGAAACCTCCGGGTTTACGTTCGCTGTGTACACGATTCCACAAAGTTCAAACAACGAACCCTACTGTGTTCGCTGGGTGACGGACACTCCCAGCTGTAGAGTTCGACTGACGTGTTCAGCGATAGCCATTAAAATACTGTAATACTGTTTACCTGTTTTGGGGTGGCCCTCCTGCCTTTGTCGGAATAGACGCATACTCAGGCTAGAATGAAAACTAGGCTGTTTAAAAGTTGTACACGTTAGTCCTTAAAAGTAACGAAATACCATTACTCGTTACTAGGCCTTAAAAGTTACTAAGTACATTACTCGTTGCTCGTTACCGAAAAAAGTAACTAGATAGAAGTACTCGTCACTATAGTCCGTTGCAACCTAAGAACGAATGGCGAGGGTAAGACGGGCCGGGGAGGAGGAATCAGACGGAATGCTAAAGAGAGAAGGAGGTTTCCCCTTCTCTTCTCCAGCGTTCCGTCTGCTTCCTTCCTCCCCGGCCCGTCTTACTCTCGCCCTTCGTTCTTAGGTTGCAACGGACTATAGTAATGCGTTACGTACGTCTGCAACCACCCGTCCGAATTCGAAGAAATAACCCCGAAATTTCGTGCGTCGAGCCGTTCCATCGGCGCAATGCGTGTCGGCGACAAGACCCCATGAAATGTCGCGAAGTGATATGGATTGAGGGGGGGGGGGGGGGAGGCAGCGTATCAGATGTTTCAGACCCTCCCCCCCCCCCCCCCGTCCTTTTTCCCGCCCAAAATGTTTGCCCATGCGGAATTCAAGGGAAGGGTCGGGACATCTGATCCCCCTGTAATGAAAGGAGAGGCCACTTTAGCGGAGTGAATGCTGGAGAGGAGGTCGCTTTCTCGCCAGTGTTCGCTCCGCTAAAGGGGAAAGAGGTGGGAGGAGGAGCTTCCACTTCGTTCTTGACCTGTCACCAACTGTAGTCGCTCGGATGAAAAGATTTCTATTCCGTGGGATAAAAAAAAAATGGAAAAAGGGCAATCGTTTTTTTGCATTAACCATATCGTGCAGTGACGAGTCGCGGACGGTAAAAAAATGCCCAGGCGAGCGCGTGGATGTAATCATGGAGGCTACTGTGTGCTCGCGTGACATTTCAGCGGTTGTTCGATTCTTTTTTTTCGTTCCCCACCACTTGGTTAGCCAACTATTGCTGGGTAAGTTCCTGATTGTGGTAGTGCTCGGCAAAATAAATTGAAAACCTCCTACGGTCATTCATCCCGCGAACTTGTTATCAAACACCCTAAAAATTATCGCTCAACCAGCAGATCCGGTAGATTCAGCCACGCTGGATTTTACTTTTTGTCACGTGCCTCCTCTGTCTTTCACGCTGAAATCAGCATTAAAGGGGCACTGAAGTGGATAGTGAGATGGATCTTTTCATGGTGATAACTCAATATACGGTCTCCGAGTATCCTAGAAACTCCAAAATAAAACATAATCGGAGGCCGATTTCAATATTCAAAATTCATTAAAAGATCTTGACAAGCCCCTCTTTTGCCCCTTTCGGCCAACACCAGAGGGCGCCGTCGACGGCGTTTAAAAACAAATGTTTGTATTGCGTCTTGCAGGCCCAAAAATTTGACGTTTTTATGAAAAGATAATGCACAGCTCGCCTAAAAGGAGCAATATGAGTAACGTCCGGAATCTCCACGCAATAAACTATTTTAATTGGTAAAATATGTTTGGAGGTGCTGGGGACCCGAAGATGGCCCCTTCTAGAGATTTAAGAGAAAATAGTGCCAGTGTATTTCTATTGCCTTGAGTTTACTAGAAAGTATTGCCATCTATAACGGGTACATTTTTAATTTGAAATCATCTACTGTCCCATGGAACGAAGCTGGCGTTTTCTGTAGCAGCGATAAACGGCATCCAAATTCCGCCTGTAGCATGCGAAAAACGGCCCCTAAATTCACATCGACTGAGCGAAACGGCACCTAAAGTCCCATTGGCAAAAAAAACACAGCAACGCAGATGCTTCGTCATGGAAGCCGACGGGCACTCAAGGCCAGAGCAAACGCACCTCGGAAATAAAAGTCATAAAGAAAAGCACAGCAACGCAGATGCATCGTCCCGTAACCCGTGGAGCCGGCGGGGGCGCCGCGCCTGCGCAGTGGGGGAGCGTGATGTCACCGCTGGAGCGCTGTGTGAAGAAGGAAGACGTGGCACGCTGCGTGTAGGAATGCTTTTGCATTCCTACACGTAAACAGTCTTAAGTGTCTCGTTTATTATTGACTAAAGTCTACAAACAATATGACTGCAAAAACAAGCTTCTAGGAAAATCGCTTGAGTGCCTCATTAAGGGATACTCCAACGAATTTTAAATATACCCGTCGTGTTCAGAAATAGGCTGAATATGATCCACAATATCCATAAATGACAATCGTAGGTTTGTATTTCGAACCTGATGGCTGTATTTTTCGTTAACGGCCATCTCTGGCAAGCGCTTGGAGAGCAGCCAGCGGAGAGCTCGTGACATCCGGCGCAATCGTGGCGGAAACCTGTCTCGGGACGAGCAAAGTTGCGGCGAGGCTGAAGTCAACAAGACGAATGCATTGCAAGCGGGGCATCTGGCCGCCGCCATGTCTCTGCTCGTGCGGACAATTGCGTGCAATCACAAGCTTGCCAAATCTACGTTCACGCGTACGCTGCATACTTGCACGCACGGGGAACCAGTGAATGCATAGTTCTATGCGAGACAGGCATAGTCAGTACTTGTCACTTGTTCGTTGAGGGACATTGCAAACGAGATTTTAGCGACATTTGCTAATCGTTTAATTCGTTCATAAATTTCTTTTCGTGTCTTTTTCAGCAAGAGATTGGTTTGTCAGATGCGATACCAATCCCTTGAACACGTATAGACTCAGAAATAAGCGCCGAAATTTCGTTGTAGTTTTCCTTTAACTCAGCGGCAGCCGGGCAAGCGAGGAGTGACGACACAAATATGACAGCCACTGAAGACCCGATAAAGGTTATGTCATCTTCTGGTAGATAGCGCCGCAGGCCTTGTATGCCACGCGCTCGCCTAGTTTTTTTTTTTTTTTTTTTTTTTATAATGTTCACGACTGTAAAGCAAGGTAATCACAAAGAGGCCTCTTTGGCCTCTTTGTGATTACCTTGGCCGTTGCCCAAATTCCAACCTTGGCAACTTTTTTTTTTTTTTTGTGAATGCTTGAGCAGAATAGGACACCAACTAACCAAGCCACGACGTCATGCTTGCAATGCACTTCGAATGAACAACCTAAAAAAAAGCTGTTTATCAAAACCTATCTTCCTTTTTTATTTTAATTTTTTTTACTTTTCTTCGTTTATGGCATTAAACGTTTTCTGGACTGACTGATTTATCCAATCTTACTTTCAAAAAAAAAAAAAGAAAAAAAGAACTTATGTAGGGACTCACTTAACTCATTCACGAGCTCCACGTTTCCAAAGTTCATAAACAAATGCTCACCCCACACTGCGACCGAATATACCAAAGTACAACCTGTTTCATTGGAGACACGTGGAAGTATGTCCTCCTACAACACGAAGAAATCAATTTGAGAGCGCGTTCATAAGAAAAATATGTCAGCAATCCAATTTTCGTTTTAAGATTTCTCGAAGTTTTTTAATGACGAAGTTCGAATTGAGATACAATTTTGCCACAAAAAAAACTCTCGTTTACTTAAAAAAAAAAAAAAAAACTCATAAGCACACACACAACGCGTTTGGAGATTTTGGCTGGTATGTGGAAGAACCCGATTGAAATGGGTTGATCATTCATTATGGCCGTAATTACAAAATTTAAAGAATCATTAAATTACCTACCTTCGTCATCGAGCCTTTCAATTTTTCTCTTCCTTCTCACTCGTGTGCTCTTTCCTGCTATCCTCCTTCCGTAAGAGAGGTGTGTAGAGAGAGATAAGCTTTTTTTTTTTTTTTGTAGAAGAAACACATTGTGCCACTCTTCCCCAAGCACGTTGCAAATGTTCTAGATGAGGAGTTGTACTAGGTTGGGTTAGTCACTGCATCATGAGAAAGGAGCGCCAAACTCCCCGTATGGTCGCCATTTCGGTTCATGGAATGCGCAGACTCTCCTTGACCTCTCCATTCTTGGTGATCGAATCTACAGTCGCTGGTGACGGGTAGCTTTATGGAGACGTTACCTGTATACCGATATTTTACTATTCACGCACCGGCGAAACGAGTGTACCTCTTCGTTCCGCCACCACATGCGAGAACTACAATACTATTGTAAGAGATCTGTGGAGAAAAGCATGATGGATAAGTGCATTGCATGCACTGTGCCAAAGACGCTTGTATCGGCCAGGAACACATTCAGTTCGATGAATCTCTATTGCAGTGGTTCTCAACCACTGATGTTTCGCGGACCCCTTGTGGATTGGCGGAGATGATAAAGGACCTCTTTTGTTGTGGGGGGAAGGGAAAGGTAGTGGTTAATTATGATAATGATTTAATAAACGGATATAACGAAGGGCTAGTGTGAAGTTTATTTTGCTCATTGACATGCGCACCAGAAAACTCTCTCGAAAATTAGAACGGTTTTTTTCAATCTTAAAAAAGGCAACTTTTATTGCCGGGCTAGAATGATAAGGCAGGGCTTCGCGGACCCCAAAGGGTCCGCGGAGCCCCGTTTGAGACCCACTGCTCTATGGTGATCTTGGTGCCACTGGATTAGAACGACCCTCTCGAAGCTTAGAAGATTTGAATGGATGGAAATGGCGATTGGGGGAGGGGGGGGGGGGGGGGGGGGGTGGCATGGCAACTGAGACCTATTAGCCAATCACCTCGCGTGGTCTGGGCATCTGTAAGTTAGTATGTATTGTGTCCGGCTAGCATACAGGGAAGGTTATAGTATATATGATGGGGAAAACAGCTCAGAAAACACGGGCTACGAAGAGGAACAAACGCGACAGGACAATGCTGTCCTGTCGTGTTCGCTCCTCTTCGTAGTCCGTGTTTTTGAGCTGTTTTCCCCATCATGTATAACGTCAACCAACTGGCCCAGTTCAGGTTATATATCTATTGCTAAATTACCCAAGCATCAAGGTGAATGCTGGGAATGTAGGGCCACGCGCTGCACGCGCTCTTCTTTGTTTGAAACATTGGTAAACAACAAAAATAAGGCGTTGACGAACGCGCGTGCAAGATGCCATTTGTTTTAGGCATTAGCATTAGAACAGTTACTGCTGCAGACGCACGCACGTGAAGCGCGTGTGCATGCTCCTTGGTGCTTGGGCAATTTGTCAAAATGTATTATATTGGGGTACTTTCCCAGGATGCAAAGGCTTTAAGTGATGTGGGTGTTCTTTTGGTGAAGTGAGTCAGCGCCCCATCAGATAGGAAAACAAAGGGGGTTGGGGGAGGGGGGGGGGAGTTGGGGAGTTATTGTAAAGTGGCATATAAGAGTGGTCTCGTGTGCGAACATTCCCACATTGTGTTGAAAAGCAATCTAGACTCCGCAGTGGGGGAAGAGAAGGTAAGTGCCAACGGTACCTATAGAGAGGTTGGTGTTGTGAGTTCACGGATCTATGCTTCTTTTTGCTTCCTCTTGATTTATTAGTTCTGGTCCCTCCACTCTCAGATCGAAAAAAAAACTAGCACAAAGTTACGCTTTTCTGACAACCAAACTCTACTAAAAAAAATTTTTTGAAAGTGATAGGCATCAAGTGAACACAGGAATTTTCGGGCTTTTTCGTAGCCTGTCGGCGGTAACTTCAAACCATATGGAGCCTTTTGGGAGCCTTTACTATTCCTGGTTTTAAGAATGGGTAAACATATCATCAGATGTGGAGAAACCAGGACCAAATGAACGAGAAACAGAGACTCAACACAAACCACGGTAGCAACAGTAAGGAATTGTATAGCCCGACATGGAGGCTCGTGAGAAGTATCTATCGTCTTGCTGACGGTGTGTATTGTGAGAAAGAAGCATACGATAGCCACTATTCGCACACCCCTACGGTGTGCGAATAGAGGTTCTAATCGAATAGCACAGCGTCATTGCCAGGTTCTGCAATGATGCAAGAACAGGCCGTCTTGGCTTTTCCTTGCATTGTCAAAACTATGAATGACGCTGCGCTATTCGATTTGAACCTGTATTCGCTCAACCCTATACGATAGTCACAATTGAATAATTTCAAAACGTGTTAGATTACTGATTACGCAAAATATGAGGCTAGATCTATAGCTTTGTGAAAATTGACGCCTGTCCCTTTTTATAGAAGTCATTGCCAAATGTTTCAGTTCGCTGTTGATACGGTTTTCACTTCTTATACTATGCGTCCATAATTGGATTGATAACGATCCCGCATACTCAGGGGCGGATTTATGGGTCAGACCAGGGAGGGGCGTTAGGCATTCGGCTGGCGGAGGGATGTGTGTGTGTGTGTGTGGGAGGGGGGGGGGGAGGGGGGGGGGTCTCTTGAGTTATTGCCACGCGCGTCGCTGAGTCTGCGCGTACGTGGCCGAATGGTTAGAGTGTTTGATTGTCGCGCGGAGGATCCGGGTTCGATTACAGAAAGCGTAATGTTCTTTTATTTATTTTTTTCTACTTGGCATGCACGAAAATTCGAGAAATTTCTCGTCTGATCGAGTTACGAACGTTCTACGCGTCCGAACGTTCTCGGTCGAATGTTCCAGAAACCCACGTTGCTACAAAAGGTGCTCCGTGTGGCAAGCCGGAGTAAGTCTCACCCACGGTGTAAGATAATACTCTTCAGGTGAGGACAGCGCGCTCCTCGCGCAGTGCAGATCAAGTTCGCTTTTCACTCTCTCTCTTTCTCTCGCTCACTATGGTTTCAAGCGGCGCCGGCAGATGACTCGTCGACCCGTGGGTAAGGCAAAGACGGCTCGTGCCGCCTCATGCTCGAGACGCGCAGAGCTCCAGCGAGGTTGTCGCTCGTGCAGAAAGACCGCGGTGTACTGGGGTGTCATGGCAACGAGATAATTTTTTTCGCTCTCACACAGTTTCGCCGTTTGGCCGCCGGCGACACTGTCAGCCGCGGGCACGGTGGCCGAGGAATAAAGCAGCCTTTCGGATGCCCGTCGAACGAACACTATCTGATTCCTCGCGCCGCGCGTTCAGCCCCGCCGTGTCCTCACCTGAAGAGTATTATCTTACACCGTGGTCTCACCCCAGCGTTCCGTCCTGGTGTTTCGCCGACTTCGACGCCCGCGACGCTCTGTTGTTCTGTTTTCTCTTACACGTTTAGTTTCTTCAGTTATCATCGCCCCATTAATTGTCATTCGTGACATTTTGGTCGAGGTGCGGAATACCGCATTCTATGCCAGTGAAACGTGTCCCTCGAAATATCAGTCGGGCACTATCTTTTTCAAGACCCCGAAAGCTGATCCCCGTCGACGAGCCGGAAACCCGAGCCAGCCGCCGCACTCAAGGTCGAGGCCCCTGAGTTCGGACTTCTACCCGAGAAGTCGAGAACCAAGACGACGACGATATCCAAGCAGAACCCGGCCGCCCCTTTCATCGTCTACCTGCCCGTCGCTCCTCGTACGCCGACTTCCTTTCACGGCTAGATCCACCTGGATGTCGAAGACTGGATCTAGCACTACGAGCGTGTGGCGGGCCACAACGGATGGACTGAGGAGCAGTTCGTCCAGAACCTCTACTTTTTGTTGGTGGGTACTGCGAGGCATTGGTTCAAGAACCACGAGGCTTCATTTACGTCGTGGGACATCGGTGTGGCCGAGTTGCGTGTATCAAATTGCCTGGCCCCCAACGGGGCGAGGAAAAATGAAAGCCGTTTACAACTTCCTGTAACGCCAAATTAGAGCGCAGCTCTTGAGGAGGAGGGGAAGGCATG
Organism: Ixodes persulcatus; assembly: GCA_013358835.2. Lineage (NCBI taxonomy): Eukaryota > Metazoa > Arthropoda > Arachnida > Ixodida > Ixodidae > Ixodes > Ixodes persulcatus. The sequence goes on from JABSTQ010009929.1 coordinate 55,079, forward strand.
GGGGCTCACGTGACCTCGGGAGGGTCAGGTGACCTCGGGAGGGGGGGGGGGGGTCACGTGACCTGGGGTCTAGTGACCGGGGGCGGGGGCCACTTGACCTGGGTTGTCACGTGACCTCGGGGGGGGGGGGTCACGTGACCTGGGGGGTCACGTGACCTTACGGTTACGCCCACGGCGACTCCGTCAGCGTCGCCATCGCCCTTGTCCCTTGTCTTGTTGCCCTTGTCTCGCCGGGAAAACTAAGCACGGCAACTCCGGGAGGTGAAGTTGCTGTGGACTAAAGACATAAAGAGCCTCCACAAACGCCGGAGCGCTGCCACTCTTCCGACGCCACGCATCGCAACGACGCTCCGGCAACAGTGCCGAGTGAAACAAGTGCAACAGTGCCGAGTTTTGGGTTTCTCTGAACTGCTGACGCAGTTCAGGGAAACCCCAAACTGCGTCAGGCGCCGTCCGAGTCGCTGCCGACTGCGTGAACCTGCCACCGCGATCAAGGGTTGTTGTACCCGTCATGACAGAGGCAGCTACCTGCGGAGTTGTTCTCCGCAACACCTCACTAAAGGTGCAGCTGTGGACCACGTCCAGGAACTCGGAAACTCCATCGAAATCGCCGCGATTACTGAAGAATCATCGCCGCCTCAACAAGACTGTACGTCGGCAGCGCAGCTCGACATTGAGGTAAGCTTCCGGGCTCAAAGCGACGGCAGCTGAGTAACCTCCTCGCCGAATACAGCGACTGCTTCGCGACGTCGTAGAAGGTGCGCCAAACCCCCGTTGCGAAGCATCGCATCGTTACTGAGGACGACGCGCTCCCTGTGCATCGATCGCCATATCGAGTCTCCGTAAAAGAAAGGGAGGTCTTCCAGGAGCAAGTGCAAGAAATGCTGAACAACGAAATAATCCAGCTTTCAAGCAGTCCGTGGGCCTCTCCAGTCGTACTGGTTAAGAAGGACGGAACGCTTATATTCTGCGTCGACTACCGGCAGCTGAACGCAAAGACAAAGAAAGACGTCTATTCACTCCGCCCATACGCGACACGCTAGACCGGCTGCGCCACTCTTGATACTTTTCATCGATGGACCTGAAGAGCGGCTACTGGCAGATCGAAGTCGACTAATGGACCGAGAGAAGACAGCCTTCGTCACGCCGAATGGTATTTACGAGTTCAAGGTGATGCCCTTTGGACTATGTACGGCAGCAGCAACTTTCCAGCGTGTCATAGACACCGCACTGGCTGGATTGAAATGGCAGAGCTGTCTCGTCTACCTTTGACGACGACGTAGTGTTTTCAAGCGACTTCGATGAACAGTTGCGACAATTCCGAGCTGTTCTTTAAGCCATACAGACCGCCGGCGTCACTCTCAAGCCATCTAAGTGTAGGTTCGCCTATGACGAACTGAAGTATCTAGGCCACGTAGTTAGCAACCATGGCGTTCGCCCAGACCCAGAGAAGACTCGTGCCGTCGCAGCATTTCCAGCGCCGACAGACAAGAACGCCGTGCGACGATTTTTTTTTTACTATGTACGTACTATCGGCACTTCGTTCGCCATTTCGCATGGATTTTCGCGCCGCTCACCAACTCCACAAAAGGCGCGCCCAGAAGTTTGAGTGGCCCGAAAAGCAACAGCAGGCATTCAACGAGCTGAAGTGGCAACTCCGGACTCCTCCGGTTCTTGGAAACTTTGATGAAGATGCGGAAACCGAGATTCAAATGGTCGCAAGCAACGCATGACTTAGCGCGGTACTGGTTCAAGTGCAAGATGGCACCGAGAAAGTCATCGCCTACGCAAGTCGGACATTGTCAAAAGTGGAGATAAATTACTCTACGTCTGAAAATGAATGTCTAGCGGTCGTCTGGACAATCACGAAGTTTCGCCCGTACTTGTATGGGAGCCCGTTCCGCGTTGTCACGGACCACCACTCGCTTTGCTGGCTTGTGAACCTAAAGGACCCTCCAGGACGCCTCGCTCGATGGAGTCTCCGACTGGAGGAGTTCAACGTGACAGTGGTCTACAAGTCAGGCCTCAAGCACCGTGGCGCCGACTGCCTGTCCAGAGCCCCTGTCGAGATATCTCCCGGTAGCAGCGACGACGATGACGACGAGCGCTTCGTAGGCGCTGTGAACATCGACGACATAGCACGACGTCAAAGAGACGACCCTGAGTTGTGCGCGCTGATCGAACACCTCCAAGGACAAGGGAGTACAATCTCGCGCGTCTTCTCGAAAGCCCTGCCGACCTTCGTCCTCCGACAACGTGTACTTTACAAGAACTTTGGAGACAACAGCTTGCCATGGCTCCTGGTAATCCCTAGCGACCTTAGAGAGATCATCCAAGCCTGCCACGACGACCCGACGTCCGGACACCTTCGTTACAGTCGTACCTTGGCCCGAATTCTTGAAAGGTATTACTGGCCCAAGCTTACGGAGACCGTTCACCTCTACACACGATCGTGCCACGAGTGCCAGCGACGCAAGAAGCCGCCGACTAAGCCGGCAGGTCTTCTGTGGCCGATTGCTCCCTCGACCGCACCGTTCCAGCAGGTCGGAATGAATCTACTTGGTCCTTTCCCACCATCGACGTAAGGAATCAGATGAATGATCGTCGCGACCGATCATCGCACACGGTTCGCCGAGACGAAAACCCTTTCATCAGGTACGGCTGTTGAAATCGCCATGCTTTTTATCGAGTCCATTGTTCTCCGGCACGGCGTCCCAGAAATTTTTATTACAGACCGTAAACCATCGTTCATGGCCCAGCTGACGCAAGAGACCCTTCGTCCCAGTAGCACCAGGCACTGTCGCACCACTGCGTATATTCCGCAGACAAATTTACTAACAGAAGGGATAAACAAAGCTATCGCCAACATGATCTCCATGTATGTCCACGTAGAGCACAAGACTTGGGACGAGGTGTTTCCCTACGTCATGTTTGCTTGCAACACGGCGGTGCAAGAGACCACGGGGGTTACACCGTTTCAGCTGGTGCATGGCAGAAAAGTAACGATCATGCTCGATGCGATGCTGCCCCACAAACCAGCTGACGATGGGTGCCCTGATGCCCACATATTTGCTCAACGAGCCGAAAAAGTTCGCCAGCTCGCCCGACTCCGAATCGAAGATCAACAACGTGTGGCGCTACCTGGCACAACCTTTGCCGGATCGACGTTCGCTTCGAGACCGGAGACCGTGTGTGGGCCTGGACCCCGATACAACGACGCGGTCTAAATGAGAAACTCTTGAAGCGCTACTTCGGACCCTACAAAGTGCTTCGTCGACTCGGGGATCTGAACTACGAGGTGATGCCCGACGGAACACGGACTTCATCACGCCGCCCTCCCCTACCGTAAGTCGTCCACGTCGTGCGCCTGAAGCCGTACTACGATCGATAGGACTGCGAATCGCGTGTTTTACTACGCTCGATAGGATTGCGTTTTACAAGTCTCCTTAGTTTTTCATTATTTTTGTTTGCTTTTCTGTTTTGTTTCGCGGCACGTCGCATCGAGACGATGCGCCTTTAAAAGGGGGGGAGTAAAGCCACGCGCGTCTCTGAGTGAGCGCGCACGCGGCCGAATGGTTACAGTGTTTGGCCGTCGTGCCTGTGTTCGATTCTAGGGAGCAGAATGTTCTTTTATTTATTCTTTCTACCTGGCATTCTAGTAAATTTGAGAACATTCTCGTCTGATCGGGTTACGAATGTTCTACGCGCCGAACGTTCTAGGCCGAATGTTCCAAAAAGCCAGGCGTCTACAAAAGGTGCTCCGCGTGGCAAGCCGGAGTGAGTCTCGCCCCAGCGTTCGATCCTGCTGCTGTTTTGCCGACTTCGACGCCCGCGACGCTCTGTTGTTATCTTCTGTTTCCTTTTTGTTTTGGGCGCAAGTTCGCCCCACTAAACGTTTAGTTTCATCAGTTATCATCACCTCACCAATTGTCATTCGTGAAAATATTATGTTACGGTCGAAACGCTGCTCAGATCGATTTTGTTAACCCAACATTTGCTATGTCACCAAGAACTAAACTTTTGGCTGGAGTATATATAATTTTATTAAAACAATGTTGACCCTGGGTAGCTCAGGGGGGGGGGGGGGGGGAGGGGTATGTTTAGGCCATTGTATGGTCATATAAAGAGTGACTACGTAGCTCCAATCCACCTCTTTCGAAATCATGGTTCCAGAGTTTCTGGTATGAAAACACATGTTCGCGTTCCATAGATTCACGAGCGGCCATGGCATGCTTTCAAGCGAGATCTCGTGAGAGCGCTCATGGTGTGCACGCGCGTTGTCTACCCAAAAATCTTGAACCGGTGATTTCTTAAAGAGGGTAATTTTCTCGCCCGTTTTATTCTCGGCGATACCTTGCCGGTTGCACTGTTGACAGCTGAGAAAAACTACGCCCATTGAATGCCTAGTTTACTACGTTCTCCGTCAAATATGCCACTATAGTTTTCACACTGTATGTACTTTACTGATTTTAAAGAGCTTGCGTTTCGACGTATCAGTCACCCGAAAGGACCTATGTAAACTAAAATGGAGATACGACTAATCACCTTGCCCAGAACATGTTGACACACACGTACACACACACACATATGCACGCGCACGCGCACATACGCACGCACACACAAACACACACAAGCGACTGTAGAACAACTTTGCTTGAAACATTGCTTTGTAACGTCCCACTTAAATATAGATTTCTGGATCAAGATGTTTTCTGAGATTCAACATAGGTAGATCGTTCAAATTTACTCTCCGCGAGCTATGAAGAAAAGTAACCGCGTAGGCACTCTTGAGGCGGTCATGTCTCGCAATAATAATAATATTAATAATAATATTATTAATAATAATAATATTATTATTATTATTATTATTATTAATACTATTATTATTATTATTATTATTATTATTATATCTTAGGGCGCAATAATCCTTGACGTGTTACTATATATGAAGATAATTAATGTTGAAGTCAACGCGCTGATTAACAACTTTGATTTGATTGTTCGGCACTTGAATCTGCGCGTTGAGAGGAGCCACCATGTTTGAAAGCGTCGGTGAGGTCGCCAGCTCTTCCTATCTGCCGATATACCTATGTTCCTACCTTTTCACCATAAACGCAGTGAAAGGTACACAGTTTGTCTCACTTTAAGGGTATCTACACGAAGGAGAATTCCGCGGAAGGATGTCGTGACGTCAGCAACCCGAGAAACTCCATCCTCGGCTCTAGCATCCACACGAACGGCGTGGAGCCGTGAGGGTCATCAGTGTTACGAGCCAAATTTAGCGGTTGCACTCTCGACAACAACGCTCAGAGCACGCTGAAGACAGCACCGTAGTCGAGAGCAGGAAAATGGAGGCGCAGATGAAGCGGCGTTAATCCGTTATTGCAGCAGCGCTGCTAGAAACGGACGATGACGACATTCTGCCTACTAAGAAAAGGCTCTGGGTGAATGGTTGGATGGAAAAGAAAGAACTTGGTATACAGAACGAGTTGTACGCAGAGCTGCTAGAAATCGACTCAGTGGAGTATCGAATACTCCTTCCGGTGCCCCATGACGTCTTCGTTGAACTACTGGCCCGCGTCCGCCCTCGAATACAGAGGCAAACAACAAATAAGAGGCGTCCTGTTAGCGCGAAAACCCGTGGCGTCGTCATTCATCTTTGACATTCTACCACCGCGCTACTACAAGTGTAATGGCGCAGGCGATTCCGAAAGCGCGAAAAAAACGCAGTGCCTCCTGTGGCCAGACGAGGCCAAAGAGTGTCGCTAACAGCAGCTAAATGCGAACTATACTCTGCCACCCATCCGCGGAGATTCCGTGCTGACAGAACAAAGCCTTCGCACCTCCGCCACGAAGGAGGACGGCACCACGAGGCGTCGAAAAATGCATGACGAATGTTTCATGTGATGCGCGATCCGCGGACGAAAGTGGCTGATTTCTCCTTCTTGTGGATACCCCATTATGTACGAGCGAAGCCGACGATATACCGGGTGAAACAAGGAGACGGCAGGCTCTTTAAATCGACCGGAAAATTCGGTTTCTTAACCTATCGCGCTACGACTTTGTGCAGCGTTGCCCACAGATGGTGCATTTTTTTTGTAAAATTTGCAAAGAGCGAACTTACCTGAGAAAAAAGTAAAGAAAGAAAAAGGCTTAGCTCCTATGGAAACGCAGCGACGCCACCGGTCTTCAAACAACACGGCGCCGTTTCGCACGGAAGACAAGAGATGGCGCAAGCGGTCGCGACGCCAACTGCCGCCAACGAACGAGCAGACGCCGAGAGCCGGCGTATTTAGCAGACAAGGAACTGCAGCTGCTTGTTGTTACCGCGCCTGTTTTTGTTTCTGCGACTGTCGCCGCCTGCAGAACGCACGCCGCTTTTGAGTCGAAAAGATTGTCTGCTAAAGACGCTGGCTCTCGGCGCCGAATACTCGTTCGTTGGCGGCGTTTGTTGCGCCATCTCTTGTGTCCCGATCGAAACGGCGCCGTGCTCTTTGAAGACCGGTGGCGTCGCTGCGTTTCCATAGGAGCTAAGCCTTTTTCTTTCTTTACTTTTTTCTCAGGTAAGTTCGCTCTTTGCAAATTTTACAAAAAAAATGCACCATCTGTGGGCAACGCTGCACAAAGTCGTAGCGCGATAGGTTAAGAAACCGAATTTTCCGGTCGATTTAAAGAGCCTGCCGTCTTCTTGTTTCACCCGGTAGAAGCATGAACATGTTGACCAGAACCATAGCCTCTTCTATACTGACAAAGCCTGGCCGACCGTCACGTGACGCGGCCGCCGAACGTGAAAAGGTAGAGCGGCAGACAAGAAGCATGTAACGGGCGCCCCGCTGCGGCGAGACGCCGAAACACACTTGTCCCGAGCTATGGAATGACCGCTCGTGCTTCTCGGATTCCTCGGGCTACCGCTTCTTTTCTCGTCGGGTTTGAAAACCATGTTTTGGGTCCTCGCCGCTGCAAAAGCTGTGCGCTGAACACCAGACAACCTGAGAAATGCTCTGTGCTACCAGATCCTCGCGCTCCAAATCTGCGACCGGGCACTCTATGGCTTCGTCATCGAAATGTCAGGCTTTGTGAGTACAGAGGAGTCTATGCCAGAACGATGCTTGTACTACACATGCGCGCATGCTTGGCAGGGACGCTGAAAGCCCGGAGCTCGCTCTTGTACTTGTACCTTCTGCCTGCGCTCACACCTTATGGCTTTAACTATTGTTTCTGCGGACCGAGAGTTTATGATCCGTTGTTCGTTGGCCTTCTTAATTATTTCATCGATCCAGTAATAGCACGCCAGAAAACTGTCTAACTTTGCACACCTTAGCAGTTCTAGAAGCCTAATCCACCTTAGCAGTTCTAGAAGCGATACGGATTTCTCCGCCTAACGGCGGAGAAATGCGTATCGCTTCAAGCACAAAAGCCTAATTTCGCTCGCAGAAACTGACTACAGGGACTTTCAACTGGGGTCCAATTGGCCGCCCCTTCATACCGTAGGAGCGGCAAGGTAAAGTTACAGCCAGGGAGGGTAAATATGAGCCAAAATAAAGAAAAAACCACGCGAGATAAAAGCGGTGGCAGTATATTTATATACTTGCGCCAGCGCCGGCGGCCCGCGCTTTCTGCTGTGGTCGAACCTTTAAAACCCAACGATAGTTTCCCTTATGATTTGTTCACGCTGATGGGTTTGCACAGTCTCTGGAAGACGAGAATGATTGACAGAAATGCCGATCCACCCCGGACTACAAAATCAAATTTTATAGAATCTGTATCTCACGTGAGAAATGTGTTGGATCATCTTAAGGAACGCCCAGACTGGTATACGCTCTCATTGATCCATGTCTCCATCTTCCTGATATTTAGCTATGTCATTTATTTTGAATCCTTTCCTCGTTTCCCGAGCGTAAACCGATAACAATACTGTGATGTGATCAAGAACCGTTTAATTGTTTGTATTGTTATTCTTGTAAGTGATACCAGTGTCGAACTGTATGCTTGCCGTTTTGCCCTGTCACCCTTCCATGCAATAAATAAAAAAAAAAAAAATTCTGCTGTGGTCGAGAGGTTAGAGCGCCGTTACTTGACGTCGCGGCGTGAAAGTCCCGGGTTCATATCGTGCCACAACCTCTGTGTTTTTTTGTTTTTTTTTTGTATTTAACTGCACTCCCACTAAGAATGTAGACAAGGCCCTATGAGCTCTATAAAATCATTGGGCGGATGGTTCTGACTCTCCAGTTCGTTGTTCATGACCTCGGAAGAGCGCATACATGTCTCTGGCTTTCTTTACCAATTTCCGCCACGCCTCCTGCATCTGCCGTACACTGCGCCGAAAGTTGACAATATCTTCTCATGCCCGTCTCTTCGTTCGCCAGGTAACTGTGCTGCGGATTTTTTTAGAATTTGTTGTTTCCTTTTTCCAACTGCTCTAATTAATTCATTTGTTGATCCAAATTCATTTAAGGTATTTGCGTTAGAGAGATGGTTTGCGATGTCGACGCCTGATTTATTTTTGAATTCGATTGTGATCGTCTGCCTATTCTAAGTAAAATTCAACAAGTAATGTGTTAATACTACAAAACGACTGCCACAGCAAAATGTAAAGAGTAAAAATATACCTTTTATCACATTCCGTGCAACTAAAAGTATGATCTATTTTATTTCGGTTTTACTACTTTCTCAGACGTTTGACTTGCTGCCTTGCCTGTAGGATTTCGCTCAATCAATGCATCCACAGCTGCTAAGCTTTGTTTTCTTTTTGCTTATTTTGTGGAAGTTTTTTTAGTTTTTTTTAATTGCCACAACTGCAGTTTTTATTAGTACTAAATAGGCGTCTCCTGTTCTTGAAAGGAGTCGTAGCAAGAGCGTTGTATATTTAAAAACAGAAAATTGTAGTTGCTGGGGAAAGGATGCTTGTTTCGGCTCCGTTTGTGTGAAAGCCATACCGACACTTTTACCTTGGTTTCTTTTTAATTAACATTATGAAACGATTGGATTAGCGCGTTAACTTGCCTTGATCTTTTTTTTTTTTCTTCCCGGTGTTTCAATGGACCTTTTTCACATACCGACGGCACTTGGCGGTGGCTGCATGCACGAACTAAAAATCGAGGAAGTGACCTACCTGCACTACCAATCGATAATGGGAGCTACGCTACCAGTTTCTTCGCTCTCCGAGCAGCGGCGCGTGCCCAACGCGACTCTAAAAAGGGGGATCTGTGGCGTCCACCAAAACGTCATGTTTTTCTTTCCGTCCACTTTCTTTTTTTTGTGTAACACAATTATATATATGTTGCAATTACGTGTTCTACTCGCTGATCCACAGCCTCCTTCCGAATTTCCTCGATTTCTAGTGCCGACTTCCGCCGCTTGGCATCGAGTGCTCGCGCGTGCGCAGAACGCTTCTCGGAAAAGGTCCATTGAACAGGCTGGACTAACTGTAAAAACAGTGTAAGGCGCAGTAGTGCCAGTGAAGGATTCGTAAAAGGATCACAATTAAAAAGTGAGACACGCGCAATACACACAAAAAAATGCGTTCCTAGCGCGAGTTGAAGCCGCAACTTTCACGCCGCGACGACAAGTACCGGCGCTCTAACCTCTCGACCACAGCAGAAGGCGCGAGCCACCGGCGCTGGCGGAGGTATATAAATATACTACCACCGCTTTTATCTCGCGTGGTTTTATCTTCATTTTGCCTCATATTTACCCTCCCTGGCCGTAACTTTACCTGCCGCTCCTACTGTATAAAGGGGCGGTCAATTGGACTCCAATTGAAAGTCCCTGCAGTCAGTTAATGCGAGCGAAATTAGGCTTTTGTGCTTGAAGCGATACGGATTTCTCCGCCATTAGGCATGGATGCTAGGTGCTTCCTTGTCCCCATGGACCTGGTCACGTGACAGAAAAATCCCTCTTGGCTGCAGCCGCGGCCGCGGCCGCAAGATGAGCAAACCGGCCCTGGGGTCTTTAACGTGCACCACGCAGTAGTGATATATGGCCGCTAGCCGGTATACGATGCTCATCCCGATCGAAATGGGCAGGGTCGGGGATTGAGTCCAGGATCCTGGGTTTTGCAGCGCGAGATTTCGGTCCACGTTCTCCGAGCTGGTGTGCGCTAGACCACTCGGCCACCGATCCCCCTAATGGAAACGCATAAACGCAGATATTTAGGGCCGCTGTAGCCAGACGCGTCGGACGTTTTAAAGCAAGATTCATTTGGGTGCGCCCCTAGACTTAGGAGAAAAATAAAGCGCCGCAAAAGTAAACGCAAATTATATTAGGTTTTAAATGTGATATTTCACACACAATAATCAAAAACTGCGTGGCAAACCGATTGCAAGGAATAATCCACCTTTTCACGAAGTCACCGGTTCGAGATTTTTGGGTAGACAACGCGCGTGCACACCACGAGCGCTCTTTCGAGATCTCGCTTGAAAGCATGCCATGGCCGCTCGTGAATCCATGGAACGCGAACATGTGTTTTCATACCAGAAACTCTGGAACCATGATTTCGAAAGAGGTGGATTGTTTATCACGTGCTCCTCTCGCGGTTTAGCAGAAATGCAATCGACATCAACTCAAAGTGCTCCGTTTATTTATCGTGTGATTCAAAACGCCGTTTACTACAGGTACCTTCAGCTACCCAATTCACACGGCAGCCTAAAGGTACCTTTAGCTTAAGTCCCTTAGATGAAGGTACCTGTATCAAACGGCGTTCTTGATCACACGATAAATAAACGGAGAACTTTAATTTGATGTCGATTGCATTCCTGCTAAACCGCGAGAGGAGCACGTGATAAACCATTATTCCTCGAAATCGGTTTCACGCGCAGTTTTTGATTATTGTGTGTGAAATATAAAACCTAAATATTAATTGTGTTTGCTTTTCGGCACTTCATTTTTTTTTCTCACTAAGTCTAAGGGCGCACCTAATAAGTCTTGCTTTAAAACGTCCGACCCGTGTTGCCACACTGGCCCAAAATCATTTGCGTTTATCAGTTTCCATTGCGAGGTGGGCGACCTTTTTTTGTTTAGCAGATTCATTTTTCTGCAAGTTCTCACTGAATAGCCTGACGAGCCGCGTTTACATGAATGCGACTTAGTCGCATCGAATCCAGTTGTCGCGCCGCTGCGGTCATGTAAACGGCATAATGCGCTAGAGAAGCGCATCGCATTCAAGTCGCTAGACAGAGGTAGATCAAGACGGCGAATACGCATTCATTCAACCCATGTAAACGGAGGTCGCATCGCATTTTGGAACGGGGAGAATTATGGGAAGGCGCTCGCTGCGGGAGCGAGTGAACTGCTGAGAACATGGCGGCGGCGAACTTTGTCGGCGGCGGCAGAGAGCGGTTCCGGGTGGTCGCCCGCAGTTTCTCCCGAGATGAATTGCGAGCTTTTATTGCCAAACTAAATGAGCGGAATATCACTGAGCTGCTCAGAGAGGGCGGCCTCCGTCCAAGCTTTGCGAAATACGATTTGCGTGTCCAAGGGACTGCCAAGAGGCTTCGGCGCAAGCACGAACGACGCCGAGAGCTCCGAGCACTGCACGGTATAGCGCAGAACGAGCAGCTCCTACCTCGGTGCCTTTCCTAGCTGTGCCGGAGCCTTTCGGCCTCGGGGTCCGGCCGCGGTTGGCAAGGTATGGCGAGGCGAAGCGCGGTGGCGTCCGCAGAGCGGTAGGAAACGATCTCGCTCGCCGGGCCGTGCGCACGCACGTGGCCCCTGATCCAGAGTGGCCCAGCGGCCCGACCCGGAGGAGCCCAAGACGTTTGGGTTTTGATGTTTCTTCTGTCTTGTAACTCCTTGCACAGCATCGAAGACAACGGGCACCATCCTCAATTTACGCTCGCTGAAAACGTCGAAAGGCCTTCACGCACTTCACGTGCGATGCACCGGAAAACGTGGTCACGTGGTGCAACCGGTGCCGGAAACGCAGCTTTAACTTTGAGCTTTGACACGGCGTGGCGCCACCTTCGCGTAGTGCTTGGTGCGCATTCATGTAAACCTTGCCGCGTCGGCTTCCTTCGGACGACGATTGGAGTCGATGCGCTGAAGTCGTATTCATGTAAACGCGGCTACGGTTACGCCAGTCACACCATCGAAAGGGATTAACGACGACGAGGCATAAAAGGTCCAGGGCGGGAGAGTCGGACGACTCGTCTACAACCTCGAAAAAGAGCTCACAGTGGTCCATCGAGTTCGGTTGTTTGTTTGTTTTCCACGTGCCGCGTCTGCTGCCTGCTAGATGGAGTATGCGTTCCTCGTTAATGCATTATTCCATCACATTTGTTTTTACAATCATTTCATAATTCTCTTGTTATATATATTCAATTTGCTATAATGCATTAAACAAGATATCTTTATATCTCCGTGATTTTATTTTGAGTTCCTGGGTCCGAGGCTACTCCCTGTAGCTGTAAAGGGAGCTTGGCGAGGACCCCCCTTAGCGAAAGGGACCTTTATGCGCCGTGTGATTACGATCTCCAGCTTCCTTTGCTACAGGTACCTGTGCCAAAGATACCTTTACGCTGCCATATGAATTGTGTAAACAGCCTTTAATTGTGTAAACAGCCTTTAATCTAGCACTTGTTTAACAATTTTGGCTCAAAGTTCCCACATGAAGACGAAACAATCAGAAGTGAAGCCCAACACTGGCACTCGTTTGGCAATTTAGGCCCAAAGATGCCAGATGACAGCCAAGTTACCAGCAGTGAAGCCAAACTTTGGCACTTATTTGGCGAGTCGAAGTCAAGATACCCAGCCTCTCACCAAGGAAGGTAAAGTTTGGCTCTACCTTGTCTGCTTCGGGCTTAATAATGCCCTATATTTCCAGGCAAAAAGTCACAATTTGGCCTACAGAACTGTGCTACATGGGTAGTTATTTTGGACGTTGGTTTCATTGATTGTTGGTGCTCCCGTTTGTTTTTATGCCTCTTGGTCTTGCCTGTCGCTCGTTGCCCGTGTTGTGTGCTTTATTGTCTGGTCCACCCTATCGTTTTGCCTCGTTGTTTGTTGGCCCTGTTCCTCCCACACAAGGCGTCTCCTCCGCTCAGGTCCAGAGCGTCAAGTGGGAAAGTGACACTCAAGAAAGTGCGGCGTTCAGACACGAGGCATTGGGCTTGTGTCGGATCGAAACCGGCGAGGCCCTGGACCCGGTCACGTACGGCCACGTGACGTGCGCTCGCTGCTACTCCTACATCCCGGCCTTCGCCTTCCGGAATGACTCGAGGCTCGAGTGAGTATGCTGATCACACTTTGCGCTGCGTCTTTAAAAAGAAAAAAAAAGTAAAGAAAAAACAAAGCGACGGAAAGAAAGACATTTTGATAACAAGAAAGAAAGAAACACTTTCCACGAAAGAAAATGAAACTGCCCAGTATTTAGGTCGCGAGGCTCTTTAGGTCGCGAGAATATTTTGGTCGCGAGGTTATTTCGAGACGACATGCCAAAATAGAGGTAAGCTTCGGAATAACTCCTCATTTAAAACTAAAAGGGCACTGAAGTGGATTCTGAGATCGTCTATTTATTGTCATAACTGAGTCTACGGGGTCTAAGCATCCTAAAAAAAACCCGAAATCACATTCAAGAGCGGCAGTTGCCCGACCAAAAATCTCTTAAAGAACACCAAGGGGCACCACCGGACGGGAAGGCAGCAGGGAAGGCGCGCGACAGCCAATCACGAATCACGGCTTACCGGCGGACTAAAATTTTCGCATATGCGCGCATTCGAAAAATCAGTCCGCCGGGAAGCCCTCACTCGTGATTGGCTGTCGGGTGTCCTCCCCTACTGCGTTCCCATCCGGTGGCGCCCCCTGGTGTTCTGCGCCACGGCGCAGAAGGAGGGGCGCTGCAAGATCCTTGATTGGATTTTAATAGGGAAATTGGCAGCTCTTGAATGTGATTTCGGGTTTTTTAAGATGCTTAGGGTCCGTAGTTTGAGTTATGACAATAAATAGACGATCTCAGAATCCACTTGATTGCCCATTTAAGGGTGATTTTAAAACATACCTAAATTTGGAAAACGTCGACCCCGAATGCAGGCGTGTTTTGAAGGCTGTCCTAATACTCCAAGTAAATCTCGCGACTTAAATAACACGAAATTTTTGTTTTTGGGGAATGTTAGTGCCTAGATGGTGGACGTACCTGTCTCGTCCATGTCTATTTTGGTGTCGGCGTCCGAAGTATAAAAACAAATTTGGAATGTCTCCTAAACCAAAATGAGCCTCGTGACGCAAATGTTTCACTAAACCTTTTATTTGAGTGGAAGTTCACTTAGTGACATGCGTGTATTGACTAAGAGGAGGCACTTAAAAATGTTCCTGTGTGTTGGGTGCCTTTTGAAGGTCTCCTCTCGTCCTCGTGTAGTTTAACACATCCCGCCCTTGCGGTGTGCTCAGAACAAGTACAAAACCCTAAAAAGAGAACGCCTTCTCAAACTTCAAAAAGCAACAAACCTCCACATTGAAACGAACTTTCCTGTATATCAACACTTTTAGAGATGACATTAGCCGAGTGGTTTATCTAATCTGAACTTCTGGCTCAAAAATTAACAAAATTAAAATGGTAGGCTGCCATTCACGATAAACCATGCTGTGCAATGCTTCAGCTCTGTACGTTCATTTGAAGTGTAATAAAAAAAAAAATTTCGGAGACATGCCAACTTTGTTAGTTAATCTACCGTTATAAACATTGTACAGTGTCCAAACTTTCTTATTGTTAGCCACAGAACAGATTGTCAGGAGTGTAGTCTGTGAAAGTAATTCATTTGCTATTATTTCTCTTCAAAATCAATTTATTTTCCAGCCTTCTGTTTTCAAAGAATAACTTTTTTTAATTATACAAATCAATAGAGCAACAATATATACTTACACAGGCGCTTTACTCATTACATTTCAGCAAAAAAACAAACCAAAAAAAACAACCTTGGTTTTGTTCCCGTTATAAACCAATAAATTAACAAAACTAAAATTCGTAGGGCCAAAAAAATGGAAATGAAAAATCTATAGATCTCTACTTTTATTTGCACTGGGCACCGCAAATAATTAGCAACACCTTATTTAAGCAGGAGGAATGAATGAAACTTTGTGAAAATAGTCTCCGGATATTTGTGAACGAAACACTTTTCAATATCACTTCTTTTGTTAATTTTCTTTTCAGGAAGGTTTAGGCAATGCAACGCGAAATATTATGTTTCGTGGGATATATTTGATATTGTGAACACGACTCTCATTTAAATTAAACATAAAAAACAGGCAGTGACGTTTCTTTTAAGGGTAAACCCAGTAGTTCGTGGTATAGCCACAGGCAGAAGGAGAACGCAAGGGCAGATGATTCGAACGTCCGGTCCCTATCTTAACGCCTTCCGTCGTGCTTTGTCATTGCGCGAGCGCGCGATGTGCGCGAGCATAGCCTCCTATATACTGACAAAGCCCGGCAGATCACCACAAGAAGCGGCCGTCGAAAGGGAATAGGTGGAGCAGCAGACAACGGATGAGAGGAGAGCCACGTGACTGGCACCGCGCTGCGGCGAGACGCCGAAACACACTTCCCCCGAGCGTACAAGGGTGTTTCGGGTCCTCGCCGCTGCAAAAGCTGTGCGCTGACGTTCAGGTTCTCCAAGAAATGGCTCTTTGATGCTTTGTGCTACCAGATCCTCGCACTCCAGATATGCGACCGGGAACTCTATGGCTCCGTCGTCGAACTGCCAGGCTTTGTGAGTATAGACCCTTTTAAGGCACACGCTACCAGGTGGTGCTCCAGTCTTTGACGTCCCAGAGAGCTTCCGGTTCAGAAAACTAATCAACAAAGGCCACCTTAACCCTGCGGCTTGAAATGAAGATGAAACGTTTAACTGGCCGATTCTCCAGGCGAACGCTAAAAGAACGAAGGAGTGCAAGATCTGTTAAAATGTTTCGAGTATTCTTGTAAACCAACTTGCCTTCTTCAAGATGTAATATTGTACAGCCGAAGGCCCTCGTTAAATCTCCAACTTTGTTGTCCGTGTAGCAATTATGCTTTCTAGCACTGGTGACATAAGCAAGTTCAGCAGGCTTGCAAAGACAGTGCGACCGGAAGTAGCTTGGGACGCAAGCGGCAGTTCATGTTTGTAAACAGCAAAAGGGTCCATAGAGGAGGCTATGCTAGTGACTGTTGCTCGGTTGTAATGCGGAAGCCAGCGTGGAAGAGACGGATTTCACTACCCGTTCGGCGGTTGCGTGACGCCACCACGAATTTAGTTCACAGGAGGGAAGCTGGCAGCGCATGTTCAGAGCTCCAGTGAGGTTGCCGCACATGCAGAGTACTAAAGGTCTCTTGATGCATTGCGGCAGCGGTAGCGTATTCTACGTTAGCGTAGCTAAACTGGCTCGTGAGATTGGTCTATTCTACAGCGTGTCCCAAACAAAAAGTTGCCGTGTTTTCTTCACCGCAAAAATGAGCTACGCATCGCCCAACAGTGATTTTTGCCCCAAATGTAGAATTAGCGGTGCGAACCAGATGCCGAATTGTCAGCACTTAGCGCCAGCTTATTAAACGTTAAAGGTGATTTTCTGAAAGTTTTAATAAAAAAATTAAGCTCATTTTTGCCCGTTTTCGGTAACAGGCGACATATAGCTCCGTGTAATTGAGAGCTCTGTCAGCCACCATTTTCCCATTGAGAATTTCAGTAAATCACTTATAACCCTTGAATAAATTCACGGTTAGTGCTGAAATGTTTCGCATCTGGTTCGGACCGCTAGCGCTACTTTTGTCAGGAGAATGAGCGTTCTGCGATACATCGTTTAATTTTTCGTTATAAAAACAGAAAAAAAAACCTACAATATTTTTTTGGAGATACCCTGTATTACCAAAATATAACATGTTGTACATTTATTGCTATTTTGGTTAAAAAAAATAGAAAGGCATAGCAAAATATATTGACGTGGCTCTAATATGTATATGAGATGTTCTAATTCATCTGTAGAAAACATTTGTGCAAAACTACAACCCGGCGGCTTTCATAGCGTCACGCAGGCCCGTAAGTAACGCGTTACTAGTAACAAGTTACTTCTGTCGAGTTTTTTTATCGGTAACGAGTAACGTATTAAGTTACTCTCCCATAAAATGAACGCGTAACGTACTTAGTTACTTTTAAGTCGAAGTAGCAATTAACTGTATTTCGTTACTTTTGAGGAGTAAAGTGCAGAACACCGCTTAAGGGGGATTCACCCGCTCGTCACTGAGTGGGAAACGTTCGCTACACAAACATGAGTTTCAGCCTTTCAGGAATGCACCAGAGTATTGATTATTTTTGAGGGTCATTACGAAGATGTGATGAAGGTCGTACGACCCTTGGATCTGTCCGTGAGACTGCTGGAGAGTTTTAATAGAATCCGGAAATATGAGGATTTTGACTGTTTTGAGCGCATAATCAGCCAATTTTGAGATTAGAATTATTTGGACCATAAAAGTGACACAACCAATGATAGTACGTTTTAGACGTGTCTTCTACCTCAATCTTAAGACCATGACAAGACGACCAAATGTCTTAGTATTTGTTCATTTGTGGAAATAAATTTAACAGGGTAGTTTTCACTAGTTTTAATTTCAATGGGTTCAACGACATGCCGACACCAGCACCAAATTCCCCAAGCCAGAGCATTTGTTGTTGTTGCTCTTTTCACGAGCTTGCACGAACGGCGTCTGGCAGCACGAGTCCTTTGCTTGACACCTCCAAGATCGGTCTTACCTTTTTGCCAAAGAATGGTCTGTGTGGGATTTCTGTCTGCTACACCACACAAGAAATAGGAGCAACCAGTGGCGACGCATGTAGGAAGAAGTGATGCCATGGTAACGTGCTGTGTTTTGCTGCAGCGCGACGAGCATTAACTTTCAATTTGAGAGTGACTGCGGCCGATGTCACGACCCATGTAGCCAATATAAAGGTCCGAAAGTGCCACGTAACCTCGCGCTCCGCGAATCCCCAGGTAACACGAACGAGTCCCACGCTCTTAGTAAAGCCCATTGATGTGTTTTCTTTGTCATGCAAGCGGCATCAAATCACGAAATACGCAAGTGCACGAGCCAGTGCCTCGCACAACGCTTGGAAGCAAATGACGGCGCAACTTTAAAATGAGCTAGAGTTCCTCTATTAGCGGCGAGATGTTTCGGTGGCGCCCTCGTGTGGTTACCTTTCGTGACGCTATTACCTTGCGAACAACAAGTTCGATGGTGTTTGTAGTTAGCATGGCGGAAGCTTGAAATCATAGCGTTCTTGAACCAACACTGTCAACACTGTAAAAATTGAAATCCTCGTGTATCTCTAATTTCCGTTTATGAGAATTCCTTTGCTGACGTCATAGTCAGCATTCGGCCAATCGTGGAAGGCCGACCACCGCGACGCTTTTGATCGCGGTGGTCGGTGGCCTTACTCGGTCGGTGGCCGAATAAGCTATAGACCTTTTCCGCTTACTCTCGCCCCCAACCGCCAAGTAGGCATATCCGGTATGGGCGACGAAAACATATCAAAACGTTTCAACCTGCAAATGGTAAAAAAAATAGAGGGGAGGCAAAACGAGGATGTGTGACGGTTACGTTTGTATCCTAAATGCCTTCTATTAACGTGGCGACGGCAAAACAATGTTTTCGCCCATACTGGAAGTGACGACAATTCAAGATGGCGGCGCCCTTGCAAAAAAGGTCTATACTTCGTCTCAATTTATCTGCGAGCGAAGCCAAAGCTAGAAGCGCGAGACCAGCGGTTTGTGCGTTTCTCCCCAGCTTGCTCGCTCGAGCAAAGCCTGAACGCACGGAGCTTCCGTGCTCGCGCTTCCAGCTTTGCCTTCGCTCGCACATAAGGTGACGATTGCAAACAGGGCATCTGGCGGCCGCCATGCTCTTCCTCGTGTGAGCAAGCACGTGGAATTCCAGGCCTGCCAAGACTATCTTCACGTGTATGCTGCACGTGCTTGCACGGATGGGGCACCAGCCGGGACGCCATGCTTGCAAACGTAGCGGCGAGATGTTTTGGTGGCGCCCTCCTATGGTTCCCCCTTGTGACGTCATTACCTTGCAAACAACAAGTTCGATGGTGTTTGTAAATAGCATGGTGGAAGCTTGAAATTATTGCGCTCTCAAAGGAACGCTGCCAACACCGTCAAAATTAAAGTTCTTTCATTCCTCTTATTTCCGTCGATGATAAATCCTTTTCTGACGTCATAGTCAGCGTTCGGCCAATCATGGAAGGCCGACCACAGCGACGCTTTCGGTCGCGCACGTCGCCAATAGCGCACGCCAGCTGGGAGCACGTGGAGCGGAAGCTCGCGCTGTAGAACCAGGGATCTTGGGTTCAATCCAAAACCCTGCATTTTTCGATTTGGATGAGCATCGTACCGGCGTGCGGTCGCGCATCACTACTGCGTGGTGCACGTTTAAGACCCCGGGCTAGCGGTCGTACTGCATTGGCTAAATTGCTCATCTACAGCGAGTGACTCGTCGGAACTATGAAATGGCTGAAAAACTACACTCTGTATAAATATCCACCCCCCCTCCCCCAATTATTTCCCTACGGGTGCAAGAGTTGCGCGTTCAGCCATCTTGAAATCCTTAGTTATGCGGGAAAAACACTCCTCGCGCTTGTAGATGCCGTGCACCGTCGATTGAGGCAGGTCACGTGACTGAATTAGGCGAATTGTGGCGCCGCGCGAGCCGCCGAGCATGAAAAACAGGAAAGGAGGAGAAGGAGGCAAAAGGCAGGGCAACATAGCCGGGACGCGTGGAATGTCTACTTTCCTGCACGGCGCAGGATTTTTTGGTTCTCACGTGAACGATCTCGGTGAATAGCGGCGCGGCGGCACATGGAAAACAGACGCGCAACTTTGGCTCCCGTACGGAGCCTGTACAGGAGCTCTAAAATGAGCGCCCATGGAGCGGCCCCTGAAAGAAAACTGCGGTGCGGCTCTCCCTCGTGGTACTTGTGAGAAACGCCAAGCATGAATTTGTTTTTCCTAGGACTTTAGCTCATAGCGCTGATTTGGCTTCCCTGGCTTTTGTCGGCCGCTTCACATCTCGGTCCCTTTCCGGACCATGTTTTGTTTGCGAAAAAACATGCGTTTTGGCGTATCCCAACGTGGGAGCTCAAGCCATATCCCATTTAATTATCTATCTCTGCAGAAGTTTCATGTTTTTTTCTAGATTCTGCACATGCGTGAACCAAGGCGGGCATTGATGAACCCGAGACAACCGTAAATGTGCTCATCCAGTTAGCTGTTTGATTCTACGGCGTCGCGTAGCTCAAGAGGAAATACGACGCAAGTTTGGCCGAGTTAGCGCTTCACATGGCTTGGCACGTAGCGTTCTCGCACCGTTTCAGTGTGCATTTCACTTTTGAAAAACTCCGATGGTACACAATTTACGCTGCAGAAGGTACTGTTGGCGGCAAAAGTTTGCGGGGCGCGGGAGCGTCAGCCGAAATGTCTGGTTGCGGCTTCTGACGGCGCGCGGCCGCTCTCAAGATTCACGCTTCGAGAATGTGCTTCCTTTCGTGCTCGAAGTCATGCTTTTTTCGCTCGCTTCCGTTCGACGCCCACGAGATAACCGGGACCGGCGCAAGGTGTCGCTATGGCAGTCATCAAGCCGCGCGTCTGCCTCAGCCACCGTGATGGGTAACGGAGCTCACGCATGCTACATATAAAATTTCGCGGCACCTTGCGCCAGTCCCTGTTATCTCGTGGGCGTCGAACGGAAGCGAGCGTAAAAAAGCATGACTGCGAACAAGAAAGGAAGCGCATGCGCAAAGCGTGAGTCTTGAGAGCGGCAACGCGCCGTGAGAAGGCGCAGCCAGTCTTTTCGGCTGGCGCTCCCGTGCCCCGCAAACTTTTGCTCCCGACTGTACCTGTTCAGAAGCAAGGCCATCACAATGGCAGCTGGTGTGATGTCAGTGCAGGCCATAGAACCACTGTGTTCGTGCCTTTGGCTTCGCTTGCACATAGGGTGAAAAAAGTGAAATCGAGCCTTGAGTGAATATATATATATATATATATATATATATATATATATATATATATATATATATATATATATATATATATATATATATATATACTACAGGGTGTTATTTTTTATTCGAAACAGATTTGTTTAAAAAAAGCCGTGAAAGTTACACTTATGCCGCTTAAGGAGGTGAGTTATACGGCCAGGGGGACATATTATAGTGGGCTAATCGTAATGATCAGTCGGCTAATTAATTAAAATTCGTTAATTAACTTTTAATTAATAAAAATAGACATATGGTTCCAATTAGAAACTTGCTCAGCGTCATCAAAAACCCCTAAATCAGTCATTTTCAGAAAGACTTTGAGCGCGTTAGACGCGTAGTAGTGCACTAAAGTTACCATACTTGGAGCAGATACAAAGCTAGAGGCTGCGATTAGGCGCCCGCGCGATTTTTCCGTCTCTTATCTAGCCCCAGCCTTGTACCTTCTCCACGAGTGGTAACTTTGGTGCACTACTACGCTTCTCACGCGCTCAAAGTCTTTCTGAGTATGACTGATTTAGGGGTTTTCGATGACGCTGAGCAAGTTTCTAATTGAAACCATATGTCTATTTTTATTAATTAAAAAGTTAATTAACGAATTTTAATTAATTAGCCAACTGATCATTACGATTAGCCCACTATAATATGTCCCCCTGGCCGTATAACTCACCTCCACAAGCGGCATAAGTGTAACTTTCACGGCTTTTTTTAAACAAATCTGTTTCGAATAAAAAATAACACCCTGTATATATATATATATAATATATATGGGAACGGAGTAGATATATACTCCGTTCGCACTTAAACTGAGACCAAAATCTCCGCCTTCAGCGCTAGCTCGCTGGCTTCCGCAGTGCTTGGTTGCGCGTGCCTGCGCGTTCATACTTGTGTTGGCAAGGGCAGAAAGCTCGCACTGAAGGCGGAGCTTCTTGTCTGAACTGAAAGATGAACGCAGTATGGACACTTTCGACACGCTCCAGATTAAGTCGCAAGTTCAATCCGTACCCCTGCCCGTTTCGATCTGGATGAGCATCGTACCGGCGTGCGGTCGTGTATCACTAGTGCGTGGTGCACGTTAACGACCCCAGGTTAGCGGTTGTACTGCACTGGCTAAATTGTTCATCTACAGCTGGGAGACTCGTCGCCCGTTGAGGCAGACCAAGTTCTAGGCTATATAAACATACACACAACCCAATTATTATTATTATTCTTAAGCAGCCATTGTTGACTTTCTCTTGTCTTACCGAGATACTTTGCCATTGAAACGGGCGTTGACGAGCCTAAAATTGCAATAATCTGACTTGCTATAATAATGATAAAGTGAAATAATAAGAATTAGAGAAAACAGAAATGGAAGGTATATGTTATGGCGGCGGGCATGCAGAGTTTCCAAGAGATGCAAATGTCCGTGTAAACAGCAAACACAAACGAAAGGAACCACTGAAGGGCCGAGATGTACCATGTGGACGCTACAAGCCATAAGAGTCAATCCAGCACTGCGAAGATGAGACTGTCCGGGTTTTCCTTGCGATTCCCGGAGCTCTAGTTCACATGGAGCTGGATTGGCTGTGATAGTTACTCCGGAAGGGCTCGGGGCATTGGCCGCAGTCATATACTGTTGAATGTGAAGAGAAAGCGGGAGGGCAGCGCTAAAAAGGCATTGCGCATTTCCATGGTATTACTACGTCCCAACTGCATCGTCTCAAAACCATCCTCTAGATGGCAATGAAATCTCGCAGTTCTCCGGAAAAGCCGTTGGGCAGAGCCAATCTCGGCCGCATTCAGTGTCAAGCAAACGGCACGGGCCGCACGCCGTTTTCTTGACACCACTTTCTGTGGTTATGAAGTCAAAGCATAGTCCCATATAATAAGAGGCTATGGCCAAAGCTTTTGGCGTTCCTGGACTCGGACAGCTTGAGCGCGGCTCAAATCTGTACACGTGCACTCTTCTCTTTTCTGAAATAACATAGAAAGCCAGCTAGATAGAAACACTTGGTCACTCAAAAGTAGCGCGAGGTGCGTCTATTGCAAGAGGCACGTTCAACATGCAGCCCTTGGAAATATTATGGCGGCACAGCGCAGCACTGAGCTAGATTTCACACGCCATGTTCTTCCCACAAGTGGCGCGCGGCACGTGTCTCGAACATTTCCACAACATTGAATGGCGCCACGTTTCGCAGGATGGAGAGGCTTTATGTGACTCTGCTCGGATAGCTCGATGCCTTTTGTAGCTCCATCGGTTTTGAAAGTGAAAGGAGGCGCGCGGCGTTGAGACATTGCGCGTTGTTACGCCATCACTACATTGTCTAATTTAGAGTCAGACAAACGTGTGAACCATTTCGAGCATTTTTAACAGTACGTCATTACACTTTAATGGCGCCAGCTCACGAAGTGGGCCTGAGCCAACGTTATTAGATTAGCTCAGTTACAGAATGGACCTCTTGGCGAATATGTGCTGCCACCTAGACACGCGAATCGGTTCGAGACTAGGTGACTGGAAAACAACGCGCGCCCAAGGCCTCTCCCACCCGTTCCACACCCAAAACGTCAGCTACATCCTGTTCACCCATTGAGGCGATGTGACCGAGATACGGCTCCCGCAAGCTCACCTTTGTCCCCATCGTGCGTAATCTTCCGCCCCGAGGTCGACACAACGAAACCGCTCAAAGGCGAGAAATACAAGATGGCGGATTGTTTGGAACTAGATACTCTCGAACCCAGGCGCATGAAATACTCCGCGCATGCGCACCGCGTATTTCTACAAAAGGTCCATTGCTCATTGGCGCTGCTGGCACGAACAGTACCCCCCCCCCCCCCCCCCCCCCTTCCTCACTCGCCACGACTCGCCTCCCGTCGCTCAACGCGCCGGACGGCTGCTATGTTAGCTGCAGTTTATTCTATAGAATACGTACATTTTAAAGCACGGCTTCTAGATGGCGTTTCAGCTGTGCTCTACTGAACGCACAGTTATAAGACGAAAATCTCGATGGCACTTCGAACGACGGGAGGCGAACTGAAATGAGTGAGGAGGAGTAACCCCCTCCGCGGTGGTTCCACAACTAAGGTAATCTATAATCTATGGTAACGATGGCCCGAGCCCCACGCTGAGTGTCTTTCGACGCGTTCACTGGACACGACTTGGAGTCGATCGTTGACCCTGCGCTTGTGTCCAATTTGTGTTTGCCTTCTATCTCAATGTGATGATATCCCTACTGAAAAGTCCAGCATAACTTTTCCCTATCTATATTATGGAACTAGAAATCTATCTGGATAATATCTGTATTTCATCTTCTCAAAAAAAAATTACTTTGTCTGCAATCTCGATTTCAAGTTTCCACAAACCATTCCAGTTAGATTTTAGGTTCCACAATCCATGTAGATTTTAAGTTCCATAATCCATTCCATAATCCATGTTTTCGGTAGAGATCGAAATTGCAATGCACAGGCTTTGAGTATTTAGATATGGTTTATTCAGGCACATTCTCTAGACAACAAGAACATCTTGCAGTTATCCGGCAGAACAGATCTCGCCCGCGACCGCTGTCTTTCTATTGCGTGTGTCGTGCACCATATGCTTGGCACAAATACAGCTCAACCATAGGCGAAGCTTTCCGTGGCTGTGAAGCCAACACTACATGCGCCCGTGTAGTCGAGTAGATTTGAGCGCCGCTCTAGGCTGTACACGGGCGGTCTTCACATCTTCAGAAATGCTCCGAGCCTATGAAGTCTTGCAGTTCTCGCTTACGTTGAACGTGAACAATAAATGCACTATAAAAATAGGAATTGCAAAAAAAGTCGAAAAGAAAGCATTGTTAGGGTTTTGATAAAACGCTAAATCTGGTGCACCATTTTTTTTTGTTTTTTTTAAAGCTTTATTAGCGCTGGTGAGCAGGTGCTAAAAGATGCTCATACACCATTTCAAAAAGTGAGCAAAATATCCGCGATTCGCACGGATGTTCAGTATCGCACCAGCCAGAAGCTCTTTGTTTACAAAATGCTGGACTGTGAAAATCGCGCTGCTCTGCATGCGATCGTCACAGCTTAGCACGCACCTGTTCGTCGATTCCGAAAAGAACAAAGCACGCGCCGTACGCACAAGCTCTGAAAATAGAAGCACTGTCAGAAGCTATTTTCTACCTACGATCGTGACTCGTGCATAATCTGAAACTACTCATTACAGCTTGGCATCTAACGTCTCAACTCAGTGGAGCAAAAAGTAAGAGCGAAATTCGCGCTGCAAAAATGTATTACACGCAACACGCCGCGGCGTATTTGTCGGAAAACGAATTTCATGCGACAAACAAGCGATGAACGCCGCCAAAGCCGATATATCATGTGAGGACGTCAATTGCGTGAGCGGCTTTATCTGCACACAAATGACGCACTTGCAAACACTGAAAACGCGAGTGCACTGCCAACGCACAACATGAGCAAATAGAGTGTTCACAAAATATAATGGTTTGAACGTAGTTCCGACCTCGGAGCCAGTCGGAGACCAGAGCCATTTCGAGAGAGAGAGAGAGAGAGTGGGTTGAAAAGAAAGGAAGCCTGGAACAGAGCTATTTCTTTGACTTGTGTCCCGCGCTGGCCGTTGGCCCCTGACTGTATTGACGGACACCGGGCAAACAAAATCCAGCTCGCCTTGATCGGCGTCGAACAGCCCATAGCCCAAGCCCACTCCGAGCGCCCGACCTGCATGCGCAGCTGTGAGCATGCAACTCGTTTGTTCCTAACATATTGTGCGCCATATATGAGGGAAAGGCTACAAATGAATCGCGGGTGAATCCCCCTTAAACTACCTCGTTTTAATTCTAACCTGAGTATTCGTCCATTGCAACAAATTCAGATGGACAACCCGAAAAACAACTAAACAGTATGACAGTATAGCAACGTTTATCGCTGAAGACGTCCGTCAAACTCTACAGCTGGGAATTCTTTTCACTCAGCGAATACAATAAGCTTCGTTGGTTGAACCTTCTAGAATCGTGTAAACATCGAATGTAAACCCGGAGGTTGCCAACACGAGAAGGCACAGGACCCATTGTCAACTTCGAGCTTTAAAAGCAGAGGGAACAAACGAGAAAGGGAAATTCCGTATTCACGAGCTCTTGCTGAAGCACAATACTGCCGTTCCTTCGAGCGCGTCAGTAGAACGAATTTTCAGCGCCACCGGCGGCGTATTTTCACGAAAGCGGGGAAACGTAAGTGATGAAAACTTCGATTGGCAGCTACTGCTTAAGTGGAACGACTACTGAAAAGGAAACAATAAGCCATGAGACAAAAGGCTGTTACGTATTTTGGCCTCAAAGTAACCAGAGAAGTAACTAGTTTTGAAGTACAGTAACGCGTTACTTTTGAGAATCAGTAACAAGCAACGTATTTTTGAGCGGGTAACAAGTAACGGCATTAATTGCTTTTCTGGGGTAACGTGTACATGTCTGGTGTCATGTACAAACAACTGATAATTGTTCTACCCGGATGTGCAATAGAGCGAATAGTTCGCTCTATTACACACAAATAAAAGTTAATACGGTGCATGCTGCAACGGCTACCAGAGAGACTTTCGCCAGCCCCTGCGGCCTCCAGCGATCGATAAGTTTCCATCGCCAAACTTTCTTGGACGTTCATTAAATGGGAAGAGCAGAACATTCCAAGTCTTTATTTACTACGAGTTACCCCCAGAGCCAACTTTAGCACGTAGTTAACCCAAAAAATCATCTATGGCCGGATATGATCCAGGTTCAGGAAGACAGATATATCGCATCAATATTTACGAGCAGCAGACCGGTGGACGAAACGCGTGTCTCAAAGTCGACAGGTACGATAGCATAATATTATCCAGCACCCTCCGGGGGTCCGACGTAGGGGTTGCCAGACTATATGGCACAAAAGGAAAAAAAGAAATCTTTTCGTACACTCAGTCTTGCGCAAATAACTTCCGCCTAGACGCCAGCTGCGCATGCGTGAACCATCTCCCTCCTATAGAAGCTGACTGCTATAGTTTTTGTTTGCTGGAAACAAGACCGAATATTTCTCCCTCTCTCGTTCATTTTTGGCCGTGAAGTTCAACCTAGTCAGCTGCTATTTACTGCTGATGTGGGAACCAAAGAACCTTATCCTGACCCGCGCAGGCTGCTTGACAAGTACGTTGCCGGGTGGTTTGCGTTTTTTCTGGCGCAGATATAATAGCGTCTGTCCTGTCTTACTGGCTTATTGTTCGTGTCCTATATGGGCTTTTTTTTAAATTTTACTGAGAAGTGCAGTTGTGCAGGTCTTGGTGAGTAGATGGACGTGTATGCATTTGTCCCTGAAAACCGTGTTTGAAGGGATTTCATCAATAAATGGTAGCAATGGTGGGCTCTTGGAGACCTTTGCGTCTGAAACAACCGGCTGGCCTTTCTTCGGTTAGAGATCAATCTCATAAGTGTATATTGGTCATAATAATAATATATAAGTATTACTCATAATCGTGTTTAATCATTATAATCATAATAATATTTAAAGTCACTGTTTATATCCATCATGAAAAGTATAACATGAATTAGATACATTACCTCTTCATACGTATCAAAGAAACATACACGCAAATAACTCTATAGTAAAGGGACTTGCTAAAAGAACGATCAGACGTGCTTTTTTAATGCAGAATAGACTACTTAAACAAATCCCTGCATTCAACAGTGCGCGCGTTGCATTATTGCATTATGGGGCCTCCTTGGCCATGGAGAGGGGTGGCATATGGCTTCGATTGAGATTTCCTCGTTGACGAAGTAGACCATCAGCACTGGATTAAAAGAAAGTCAGTGATTGCTTGCATTGCAGCCCTTCACTTGCACGAGAGCCCCCGTTGAGGCACGAACTTACAGCGGCCGTAAAGACCTGCCGAGACTTCGTCCGTGTCGTTCTGTGTTTTGTCCCTTGTCCGTATCCCCAGTCTCGGGTTTACAACTATGCTCAACTTACCGCTCATTTACACTGGAAGCGGATCCGCGTTCACAAAGCGGTTGAGAACGCGGTTGTATAAAGATCCAGTGCAATTGCACGCGCACTCGATGACATCAAGTGCGCGTGCAAATGTACTGGATCTTTATACAACCGCGTTCGCAACCGCTTTGCGAACGCGGATCCGCTTCCAGAGTGAATGAGCGGTTAGCGTGGAGTAGCAGTCAGGCCTGCCGCATGCCATGCCTTTTTGGCGGTCTGGCTGCCCCTCCAGAGTGCAGAAGGATCCTCCCGGGTCACGGATAAATTAAGAAGCATAGGACATTGGGACGATGTAATAGGACGATCGTTCCAGTGCAATAATTCCTTCGTTTACCTGCGCACAACCTCTGGTACATCGGGAGCCTCAAGAAACGTGCCCCAGCATTCTACCCGTATTGGTAGAAAACACTTTAAATTTACGGAAAGTCACATATTCGAAAATTTACGCTCTGTATTTGGTTGTGATTGGATGTCGTTAATCGAGGTTGTCATTAAAACAGAAATGAGGGCCAAAAGGCACCCAGGACGCTTTGCGCGGCACTACACCGCCAGGATCGCTTCGATTTTGCTAGAGGTCTATTGCATTCTTACCAAAGCTAACTTTGATTTAGTATTAAAAAACAAGTGAGCGAAGCGTGCAAGGAGTTGGCCGGCAGCCAAACACCTGCGCTGGGAGATCCGCCGGCCGCAAGGCGCAACTGTAAAAGAAATAGAAAAAAAAAAAAAACGTAGGAAAAAAATAGGGATCAGGCGAGAGGACTCTGGGACGCTGCACAAACATTTTGCCAGCTGCGAAACCTTGGAAGTTAAGACGCGATGGAAAAGTAAAGGCTACAAAACGTGAACGTGGCGACGCTGACACGGCGTCGCGTGCCTGAAAGGTTTATACCGTTGTCAGACGGGCACTTTAAAGGCCTTCGGAACGAACTCTTGTAAAGGGTCGGCGAACCGGCGCACACCGATAAGCGCAAGATAACAAGCTAATTCGTCGATTCTTTAAAGGAGTTCGTTCTGAAGGCCTTTAACAGCACCCCCCCCCCCTCGTCTTACAGCGAAGCGGTATAAGACTGGAGTTAGCCTTACCTGCGTTCCTCATAAAATGCAACTCGCATATGACAGTTTCATCCAGAGATCGAAACAAAAATGAAAACTTCTTTATTGACTTTTTGGTTCGACAGACACGAATTCTTGTTTTTCTTTTAACATGTGCGTTTATTCGGATTCTTACAGAGTCATGGTATCAAATGAATAGTTTGCAATGCCATAAGGATGATAATGACAATTTAGAATACTTGGAGATGTTCTCCTTCTAATTAGAAGAGAAATAAAGCAGAAGGAAAACTTACGAATTGTTCCATAAAAAAAACACTAGCCTCTTTCCGTTAAACTCCATCACGTCAAAAAAAAAAAAGAATCGTTTCATAAGCAATCTATTTCTAGAAGCGAGCACCGGAACACTTTTGATAACACTTTGTTCGTGAGACAGGAGTATGATTAATAGAAGCGACAGGATTGCAACGGAAAACTTGAAACTGAGCCTCTTCCGAAAATAACGGCTGCCCTGTGAATTATAGATGCGACTAAGGGGACACGCGTCCTGTCGAAACAAATTGTGTAACGTTGTGAAAGCGGAACTGTTTGCTTCCACAGTGTGAAGATCAAAGGGGGCTTTAGGAGATTAGGTTGTTACCAAATAAATATCCTTTATAGAAATGTAGTCATTTCTAACTGATAAAGCAGCTGAAAAACTGCTTCATGATGTAGTCGCTCCATGGAGCTGCACGAGCAGGAGAGGTCTTCTAAAGGCTGAACTCGATGGAGCGAATTATGTGACGAATAACTGGCGAACGCCGCCCGACGACACGCTCGCTTGGCGCGCGACGTAGCAGCCACTGTGTTGATTCTACGCGCAGTGCAAAAGCCGCCGGCCAAAATTCGTCGAGTATTCGCAGCATATTCGTCCCATGGAGTTCAGCCTTAAGCCCATAATTGCGGTTTCACCCGAGACAACACATTGATTTCTTAAATATATATAGATATTTATTTCGGCTCGGGAGAGCCGCTGTGCCGTAGAAGGACAAGTCGCTCATACCGTGAAGGCCCGCGGTGACGCGTCCAACGATGATAAAATTGTATTGTACAGATGAATAAAAAAAAAACGTTGATAATGGTTTAAAATGGAGCTTGTAGATGTGGGTGAGGATTGATGCGGCTGAAGAGGGGAATGAGCGTTCCGCCTAGCAGCGGTCTTCGCGAAGGTGGTCTTCAAGGGGGCCGCCATGGGCAGCAGACGTTTAGCAGGCCGGTCCCAAGCGCCTGGCGAGGGCTTCGCCGCGTGACCGGCTTACAGACGAGTCGGCGGAATTTTGCGCCACGCGGAAAATCCAGCCCCCCCCCCCCCGGTGTGGGGGTTCCAGGGTTTGATACCGGTGTTGGCTGGGCGGCGGTCTTCGCGAAAGCGGGCCTCGAAGTCTCCCAGCTAGCGGTCGAGCCTGTAATTGAGCAGCCGGAGCACCCTGTCGAGCGAAGACATGGCATGTGCCCTGGTACTGCTGGCTCTCCGATGGCAAAACAGACGCCTTACGCCCAGCTGGCTTACTCTTCTTCGAAAGGGGTCTATGGCCCCTTACCCGAGGCAATGACTGCATCCGCCACTCCTTCGCACAACATCAAATAGCTGACAGCCGTAATCGTAAGTTATACTGGATACGGATTCAGTAGGAAAATGAAGTGCATACTGATTGAGTAATCCAATAGCAGACGGCTTCGCGGGGGAATCGGAGACAAAGCTTGTTGATGCACCATAGTTCTGAGCACTTGGAGCGAAAGGTCGCGCTACAGGACTTAGGGATCATGGGATCTATCAATACTGCAGAAGACAAGGCATGCGTGCATTTGCCCCGAAACGTAATAACTATAGATCCACGCAGTGCCGTCGAGATTGCGTTAGTATCGCCGCCAGCGTGACGTGCAGTGTCTAACAACTTCACACGCGGCGACGCCAAGACACTGTATGCGGACGGCAAGTCGTCTGCTTCTTGCCCAGGGGCTGCGGTGACGTTAGAATTACACCGAGCTCTAGTTGGCTTTGATCAAAAGGACATTGAGTAAACCTCAATGCTTGATGCCTTCAGGTCTAACCACTATTTTTTTTTCAATCAGCCAATAGTTCGGCGTTCTGACATCATCACAACCCCTGTGCAAGAAGCAGACGGACTTGCTCTCCGTAGACGCGGCTGTCGCTTCGCGGCGCGTTTGCCGCTTGAGGGCGGGTCGGACATTCACCGACGATGACGTCATTCACTGGCCTTGTCTTTAAGGTGGCGTTAGTTCACTCCGCACCTGGGACAGTTTCGATATAAATGAGCATCACACCAGTGTGCGGTTGTGAACCACTACTGCGAACGTTAAAGCCCCCTTCCCCTCCTCTCCGTTCCCTCCCCCCCCCTCCCCCCAGGATAGCAGCTGGTACTGCACTGGCTAAATTTCTCATCATCAGCGGAGACAACATAGACCCACTGTGGTCGACGAACTTTCCGCCGTATAAACAGACACACAGCGCAAGCCACTCATGCAACTTCGTGCAAAGAGATCACGATACGTATGAATTGGCCGGCCGGCCGAAGTAGTGGAGGCCTAGTGAGTGGCCTTCCCTGTTCGAACTGTTCCACGGAGCGCAGTGCCATGAAGCATGAAGCTGGCGCAGCAGGATAGCGCTCCCATGATATGAGACACCGTTCGCGTGTTCCGGATACGTTTAGGGATCACTGTACTCATACACCAATATAAGTGGATACTTGCTGACAGAGCCGAATCGAAGCCTTTATCACTATTTCTTTTTTTCGGGTTGATTTTGGATTTCAGCTTTTTGACATCCGAACTACAGTGTTCTTGATGTAACACAGCAGATTATGCATCTCTGCTTGTTTGCTAAGAAGATTACATAAAGTTTGCGACATCGTCTGCATCAATATATGAAATTTCGTATCTTGATGAGGATGGTGACTCAGAAACGTTTTCAACAGATCATGGGGTGGATATCAACAAATATTTGTGCAACTGAATTTTAATACCTTCTAATTCGTTTACTTTTGCAAACTATGATTGGCAACACAAGTAACTTAAGTAGGACGTTCATTTATTACTTTATAGGTATCCTCACCCCCAACGTTGTAAGTTAGCGAAAATAAGTAAAATTGCGGTGGATGCTGTAAGATTAGACTAATAAAACTGAAATGTAGATTTTTATTGATTGAGGAATTCGGCGGAGCTGTTTGGTGTGTATTTACTTTTTTTTTGTTAAGTTGCAAAAGGAAATTTGCTCCGAAAATGTGCAAATATTGTAATAAAGTTCACGGGTATGACGCAACAAAGCTTTATTGCCATAAACAAATTACGGTAAAACATTGACATTTTAAATTCGAGACACTCTTACAGCGAATTAGCTCATTAATATACATATTTTAATAAAACTAATTAACGGGACGACGAAATACTCCACCGAGTCGCCTCCTCTTGTTCATGTATGTATAAAACCGTGCTTCGCTAATAGCGCCCTTTCGAAAGCCTATAATTTTCGTGATTAAAGTAGCACGGCCAGGCTTTTCAAAGACTCACTCGTTCGTCCGCTATCTTAACATTAGTGTTGTAGGCGGTACCGAAATAAAGTAACAAAATACGTTACTCGTTATTTCCAAACAAAAAAAAAAACGCGTAATCGACCTACGTTGGCCAAAAATAAAAGGAACGCGTTATCGATACGATTACAAATTAAAGTGAAAAGTTTTTTATTGCCTTTTATTTATGAATTAATACGTTTTACTGTTTTGGTGCAAGAAACCCCAAAACCCAAAGCCCACGGGCGTGGTAGCTTTTTTTAAAATCTAAAGTGGGGGAGTGGGCGTGGGGAAAAGAAAGGCACACTGTGGAACGTATGTGGGATGAGTGCAAAAGTCACATAACAATTAACGCCTAGAAACACGAAATCTTTTTTAAAAATTTGTTTGAAGTCTTGGAACAAATTAGTAAGGAGTAACCTATCTACTTTACCCGCTACACGAAATAAGTGACGTTACGCCGTTACTGGCGTCGTGTTGCCACCAAGACTGCATACAGAGCCGGATTAAGAGATTTCGGGGCCCTGGGCTAAGCGTTCTTCTGAGGAACTCGTGATGATGATGATAATGATAATGATCATGACAACGATGCTGATGATATGACAGGTTAACACGCTACTTTTTGGAAAGCTTAGGGTATTTTTATGAATTTACATTTGTGCTTTCAGCAATGACATCATTCAAAACGGGTTAAATTTTGTGATAACTTTAAGTAAATTACTATTTATAGGCGAAGGCAACGCGGTAATAAAATGACTGCCACGACTCGCTTTCCAGTAAGCGCTATGGGTTAGAAGTGCCGAACGATCTTTTTTGCCAGTAATCAATAGTGCTCGGATTTTCGTGGTTATGATGGAGGATTGAAAGGTGGACCCTGGCCGTGGAGGTGGGAAGCTTCTGGAGGCGACATGACTCAACACGAGGTGAAGCCAGGTGAGACTTCCGGTTTCGAAAAAGAAAAAAAACGCCCCCAACGATAGTAAAAAAAAAAAAAAAAAAAAAAACGCTATTGGACGAAAATAAGAGCTGATTTGGCGCCAACAGCTGATTTGGTCACCCTTTTCGGGGTTCCCACCAACCGCTACCTCGACTTCCCGCTTCGATTGGGATTTTCTCGTTTGGCCATGGCTTGAGCCGGTGTGTCACCTCCTCTCCTTCTTACCTTCGTGCCAGTGGAAGACGCTTACGTGTAGTAGTGAGCGGGGAGGACAGAACAGACGGACCAGCCTCTTTACCAGTCTCTCTGGCATAATGGCCTGCACTCGGTAGTCATTGTCTAGATTTTTGATGGTCCAGGTGGCAGAGTCTTCACTGAATGTCTTGGGACAACTGGTTGCGTATTTCGTCAGCTTTCATAGCGTTTCTCACTCTCTTCTTTTTGGAATCTGTTTTCTACTTAATCCCCCCTTTGAAATTATATGCATATGATCTGACATTCGCAATGCAAATTAAAAAGAACTGCACAACCGGAAAAAAACAAGGCCTTGTCATATTGGTTGCTTTCCTGGCTCGAACTAAAGCACTAAAATATGGATGGTGTAGATGAATGACGTGATATTGTTAGCTATACCTCTAGTTTCACTTGCTGGTCCAACAAAGTCAGTCACTCAAAAGCAGAAACACGAATCCCAGTAACTAAAAATATCCTCCATCTTTTGTTGCGAAGTCACCTCTCTCTTTTGTTAGTTATTGGGAATTCCAAGGAATGTTTTAATTATGTAAATTTTTCTCTGGAAGGCCGAAGGCATTTCTTCTCGCTTGTGAAAGGCAAACATACTTGAAACTCAATGTTATCAAGAAAGCGTTCTCCAGGTTGCCCAAAGGCTTAATATGAAGACAGTGAACACATCGAGAAATAAAAACACGTATGAAGCTTTCAGCGTAAACACAGACTTGACTAAGGACCCACTATTGTTTCCAAAACGGAGGAAAATAGCTTATAAAAAAAGAAGAAATGTTTAGGTCTTCCTTCTGACTTCAATTATAGAACAAAGTTCACTGAGACCGCCGCGGAGACGACAGCTCTGTCCCCTTCGCTAGGCAGCATCGAAGGCACGCACTATGGCTAAGTTTACAGAAATGAGATCGTAGTGCATCATATCAAGCAGGGACTAGTGGCACGCAGCCTGTCTTCCTACTTTTTCCTCTTCTACCTATCTCCTACCAATCAAAGTTGTCAAATCTGAATTCTCTGCGTTTCGTTCGCATTCTTGTAAACGCCGCCTATAACAGTAGGCACGAGCTTGGGTAGGACAAAGGGAGAAGGTATTTACCGAAGTTTCCTTTTATTTCCTTAAAACGTATGTAAAACCTCACTAGGTTGGGGACTCCTCTGCGTCTTCTTTTGCTCAAAGCCGCTTTGAAAAGAAGGCGGAGATTTAGCATGAGTCGCCAGGTCAAACTTATCGGACCATTCAGTACACCAACCAAAGAAGCTCGCCACGCAGAGTGTTGTTTGGTTTCACTTGCGGTGCCCATGCCTCTCTTCTTTAAAGGGATACTGAACCAAGGAATTTAGTGCCCATAATAAGTGGCGCACGTTCTTTCCCCGAGCCAGCAGCCGGCGGTGTGCGCGAGCACACGCAACAAAAATGACGTCAAAGACCTCCATTCGTGGTTAAGATGACAGTGAAATGTATGAGCTTCGGGCCAAAGGAGAATAAAGACAAGTTTTTCATCTACACAGTGGTGTCTGGTGTAAGCTGGTGTAAAAGGTGCGCGATTAATTGGTCTAACAAGCACGTAGCTTTCACTTGTAGAGATGAAAAGCCTGTCTTTATTCTCCTTTGGCCCGAAGCCCCTGCATTTCACTGTCCTCTTAAGCGCGAATGGAGGTGCACACCGGCGGCTGCTGGCTCGTGGAAAGAACGTGCGCCACTTATAATGGGCACTAAATTCTTTGGTTCAGTATCCCTTCAAAGCTGTACAAATATTTTCCAAGCTCTTTTGTTTTGTTATATACGCCTCGCAAGTGGGCTCATTTTCGTCTTCTGCGCATGAGAAAGGAAGTAGCGGTGACGTCAGAACGCCGAGCCCTGATTGGCTGATCGCAACCCCCGTATCTGAGCGTCGTCTGCTCCTTTGCAACGTCGTCTGCTCGCAACGTCGTCTGCGTCTGTCTTACCTTTTCTGCGACTTTCGGAAGTGCAGGTCTTTACGAGCGAGCTCGACTTCGCCTTTCAGAGAGGGGAGGCGAAATAATTCGAGCGGTACGTTGTTTTTGTCTAATAACTAGCAGACGCGCATCAAGGAGAGAAGTCAAAGGACTCACTGGCGAGGTGTCCCGAGGCGCCGAGGTTTGTTTGCTAAGAACCGAGAGTGAGCGTGTTAGTGTCCGCAAGTTCCCTCCCAAATACTTTTTCCCTCCTTTCGTGTGCGGCGAGACTCCTCACTCTTTAACGGCGTCGGTAGGTTGGCGCAGTTGTCGTCTGCTTTACGTATGCTAGTCAAAGCGATGGCTGCTTTACCTTTCCTGCGTCTGTCGGAGATTCACCGCTTTTTCACCGGCGAGAGTCACCGCTGCCTCGGAAAACAAGGAGCTGACAAGAGGAAGAGATTGACCTCTTAATCTAAAATTGAGGTCAGCGATCAAAGTATAATACGGGAAGGGTTCACAAGGGTCGTGCGGGCATATTCCATTCAGCACGCCAGCCGGTCGTGGGCAGACGGTCTTGGCCAAGGACCGTTGGAGCACCGCTGCGCCGCTGCTAGGCCTATCTGCCGAGCTCGCTTGGACGGGGTCAGTGGAATCGTGGCCGTTGGAGCATTTCCCGGGTGTTTGTGGATCCAGCGTTCTTGTTCGTCGTGGTCTATTTCAAGTACTTTTTACTTTTTTTTTCTTGCTGCTTGTAGTCGGGACGCGTGAGAAGAGCACGTACAAAAATAAACGTCCGTTGGTCGTCGCGACCAATTAACTGAGCGACGCTGTCGGCCATGCTGAGTTCTTCGAAGCTGTCGTAGGATTCCGTCGTAACCTGCGCAAAACTTACGATAATTTCGTTTTGTGAATACGAATTTGTTCTCTCGTTTTGTCTTACGCACATTTTTGGCGTAAGATCATTTCATGAATCTGGCCTCTGCACTTCCGAAATTCGCAGGAAAGGTAAGACAGACGCAGGCGACGTTGCGAGCAGACGACGTTGCAAAGGAGCAGACGACGCTCAGATAGGGGACCGCGATCAGCCAATCAGGGCTCGGCGTTCTGACGTCACCGCTACCCCCTGCGCAAGAAGCAGACGAACTTGCCCTCCACGTACTTTT
Organism: Ixodes persulcatus; assembly: GCA_013358835.2. Lineage (NCBI taxonomy): Eukaryota > Metazoa > Arthropoda > Arachnida > Ixodida > Ixodidae > Ixodes > Ixodes persulcatus. The sequence goes on from JABSTQ010009929.1 coordinate 91,935, forward strand.
TTTTCTGCTTCCATTTTCTCTACAAAATATTTTTCTTGTTGAATTGTTTTTTATGACCCACAGCATGGGGCCCCTTGAGGGCCGGGGCCCCTGGGCTGCTGCCCCCCTTAACCCGTCCCCTGACTCAGTGTTGGTAGTAACGCGTGACAAGTACGGCGTTACGGATAAGTGTTGGTGGTAATGCGCTACAAGTAACGGCGTTACAGGTGACGCGTTACGTTTTTTCGATAACGGAGTAACGCAATCATTACAGTTTTTGAAAGCAGTACGGGATAGCGCACTTAAGTTACTTATTTCACATAACGGGTAATATAGTAACGTTACTCGTTACATCTTTTATTAAAGACTTTGAAAATTGCACTTAATATTGTTTTGTGTTTCTAGGCCACAATTTAAAAAAAAAAAATTCTTGCACTCGTCTCAGAATTTACAAATTTTGCCTTCTTTTCCGCACACAAACACTCCAATTTAGAAACACCGCAACACCAACGCTCATGGGGTTTGTGGTTCGTTACGCCAAATCAGTAAAACGTTTTAGTTCATAAATAAAAAGTAACGCAAACGTAACTTGAGTCGCTTTTTATCGGTAACGCGTTTCTTTTATTTTGAGGTTACGTAGGTCGCTAACCCGTTCCTTTTATTTCCAAGTAATCGGTAACTTATTTCCTAAATTCTTTTTCGGCAACGCCTACAAATTGCAACATTGATATTAAATTGCTCGAACTTTGCTCGTTTATATTTTTACTGGAGTACAACGTAAGGACGCCGTGTGGGCCTCTTCACAAGCTACCTGGTAGGAAGCGGCTCCTGATCCCAAAATCAGAATGAAGTCGTCGGAACTTTTCCTCCCACTACCGAAGTCTCTGGTCCCGACCTTTTTCGCCTTTTTTTCTCTTTCCTTGGCACCACTTAACGACGCTAAAACACCCTAGAGCAAAATCGGTCGCTCCATCAGAGCTCCACTTGCACTAGATCGTCCAGCGTGCTCGATTGAAGCACAATCACAAAAACAAAAGAAGTAATAAAACAAAATGAGATCCAATGGACTCTTTTGACCAGAAGCGACCAACAAAAGAAACTAGCTCGAGCCGGTCGATCGCTCTTTCGAGCTACCGACTCTAGGAACGAGAGGATGTTGCCCTTTGCACGGAACACGCCTCTTGATTGTCCTCTGGCGAGATGAACCTTTCTTGAGGTGCACTGAGCGAGATACCTTTTTTGCTCTAAAGAAGGGCTGGCCGCGTTGCCTTCATCGCGAGGGCTCCATCACGCTCGACGAACTGTCCAAGAGGTTTTGGTCGATTCGTCCTGAGCAGTATCTTCCCATTTCTCTTTAACCAGCCACAAGTTTGGGGACATCGTATGGACAGAGTAGAAAGAGTCGAGTTAGGCCTTACTTAGTTCGTTGTTGTGTTGGGTCGCAGCTTGACTGTTAGGTCGACGTCGACAGAATGCTCGATCAGAGTGCGAAAAAGCGAGACAAATGATGTGGTCGTGAGACCCGATGTCGAAAGAAGGGGTTTATTGATGTTCTTCAGCGAGGTTTCGTTCCCCCTCACAAGCTGGTTTCGATTGCTTTTTTTTTTCGTTAGTTTGATTTGATCTTGCTTCTCGGTGGCAATCGTTCCAAAAGTTTCAAGTGTCCGGAAAGGCGGCGTAGCTGGGAAGGTGGGGTAAAAAAGTATCAAATCTGAAGGTGGAGTGAAGGCAAAATGTGGCGTTGAAGCTGGTAACCTGACAAACTCGATGAGACTCTTTTTACATTTTATTTGTCCTTCGAGAGGTATGGGGATCTGGAAATGTGCGACTAATACCGACATTGGTGGAGATGTTTCTGCAGTTAATGGTTCATTAATCAACAGCAGGTCAGTAATTTAAAACATGCCACAAAGTAAAAGTAAAAATTGTTGTATGGTTTGTAGTTTGTTAATATAGTGTGTAGTTTCATAATTATATCAGAGAAAGTTGCGTAATCACCAAACTGTTGCTCAAAAAGTAATTCTCCTAAGTAAAAGTCATATTTTCTGTATGAAGGATTAGACAACGGCCTAATCACCAAACTGATGCTCGAAAAGCAATGCTCCAAAAGTCAGCCATATGGTGTATAAAGAATTAAACAACGGAAAGTTGCCTAATCACTGAATTGATGCTTCAAAAAAAGTTTTCCAAAGTCAAGGTCACATATGTTACAGAAAGGAGTAGACAACAGGAAGTTGCCTAATCACCAGACTGACGCTACAAAGAGAATGCTCCAAAGTCAAAGTCAAATTTGTTTTGTGAAGGATTAGACAACATAAAGTGCCTAATCGCCACCCTGATGCTTCAGAAGCGATCCTCACCAAACTGATGCTCCAAAGATAATGCTTCAAAGTCAAAGTCATGTTCATTAGATAAAGAATGAGAAAACGGAATGCTGCCGAATTAACACCACAGTGATGCTTCAAAGATAGTACTCCAAAGACAGTCAAAGTCTTACTGGTTGTATGAAGGACTGGACAACGGAAAGTTGCCTAATCACCGAACTGATGCTCGAGAAATAATACTCCAATGTTAAAGTTATATTTGTTTTATTAATTATTATATAACTGGAAATTGTCTTGCCCTTCGTACTGTTGTTCCTTCAGTAGCCAGGTTACATTTCCAAAACCGTATTTTTTTTTTCTCCATGTACTCTCAGGTCATTCTTCCTTGCAAGGTTACATCTTGTTTAGCGTCGTCCGACTACATGTTCTACTCGAAGAGGACACACATATGCCATTTGTCAACGAACGAGGAACTGCATTGATTGTAACATCAACGAACAATTGAAGACGCAAAAAGAAAAGGCAGCAGAACACTGGGTATAGCTCCAGCTATCATCAGTTATTCCATAAAAAAACTCGGTAGCGGTGGCCTGAATAGGTGGATAGATTAATTCGGGTGAAACCTTTGAATGCGGTCTACGCCATATATTCAGCGTTTTATACCGAAAATGCAATGAACATTTTTTTAGGTAAAAATTAAAATAAATCTTTCAGAGACACCCGAGCTGCTTGAATGCAAAGCCTAATAAACAGAATGTGTTGTGAACAGCCGCGCATATGAGCTTTGTGCAGCGCCCGCTTGATGGCCGCAGTTGCTGTGACGTCGCATAACGACACTTGAGTCTCACGCCACGTCCGTTAGAGGGCATCTGTGTTTACAAAATAAATGAGTGTGCCACTGTCAAAGCAGACATTCGCAATGGTTCCTGTATGCATGGTGCAAACGATAGTGCAAGATATATTACCGTATATTATTGTCAGATAAGATGTCCCCAGCTATCGCCGTGACTGTATACCGAGCATTCACACAGGACCGTTCAGTGTTTACCCCTTCTGGCTGGCACTAACCTATTATAGGCCAGCTCATATTATCGCTGACTGTACGTCACGTGGCCCTTCTATATTTTGGCTTGCGCGCGTTTTTTATTCGCAGGCAGTGCGGAGATCAGTTGTGCCGCGACTGCGCGCTGGGTCGTGGCTGTACGCTGGCCGAGCCCAACGCGACCGGAGGACAGCGACCTGGTGTCTTCGTTCGGCAACGCCCTCTACCTGAGCAAGTGGAGGCAATGCTGCAACGCCGCGTGGCGCTGCTGCCAGTCCATGGTCAGCGCCCCGCAGGTGTTCGACGCCGGTAAGAAGGGCTAGAGCCACAAGTGTTTCAGGATGCGCAACATTTCAGTAATTATTAGCGCCAAGATGTTTTGGTGGCGCCCTCTTAAGGCACCTCTCCAGGACGTCAGGACCAGGATTTGCCTCGGCGCGATGCTACGAGTTGTGATTTTGTCTACTTATATTTAGTCGGAATGATAAATTCGGGGGTGTGCTTAAAAAACAAAGTAGAAGTTTGGAGTTCTCGCATTATTAAAACTAACAACGTGAAAATGAAAAAGTCTGCAATCACTCTTATTACGTCGATGTCATAGTGAGCGTTTGGTTTGTTGAGAAAATTGACTCTCATCTAGCAAGAAACAAAAGCGGCAGAGCGTTCCATCAAAGAGGGACTAAAGGGCCGCCCACACTAGCGAGAAAACGCGAAACGACTGCGAGAAACCGGCACATCTGTGCTTCGTATGAAGCATGGAATCCAATTCAAGGAATCATCTTGGCACGCGATATAAGCAGCACGGATGTCCTGGTTTCTCGCAGTCGTTTTCGCGTTTTCTCGCTGGTGTGGGCGGCCCTTAAGACAATCAAGCGGCCGTGCTCTTATTGTTAAAGTGAAAAGAAATATTCCTGAAGATTAAGAGTGGCAGCCTACTTTTTAATAGACACTTTCCTAAATTCAGTCTGGGCACATCAATAGCTATAATCACCTAAGTGTGTATCATTTGTACATGCGAATGGTGGCCTTTTGATGGCCGGTGAAGGAAGATTATGAAGAGAGAAACCGATGCGGAGCCTGAGCATCCATAGCTATAGTTCGTTGTATTTTTGTTCGATGTCACCGTGACGTGACTTCTAAGCTTCTAAGCGCTACGTATTTGAGGCTGTCATGTAAGTCTTTGGAATGCTCGGCTTTGGCACGCCCCAAACAGCTCATGACACTAGAGAGTTTTAGTAGATCGTTCCTATAACGATACTCTATAACGATACGATAACCATACGATACCGATACACAGAACAGGAATGCGCATTTAGTAGACCATTTTGAAGACAATACATCCGATACGGTCGCTTGAGGCGCTGGGGCGCTCCCTAGTGGAAACGATTTGCACTTTCCAAAATGAAAAATAACGAATTAAAAAAAAATGTTTCACTGAAGGAAAAATAACAGTTCTTACATTTAATACAATTAAAAAAGAAAACAATTAAGTTTTATAAGTTGCAGAAATTACAGAAATGCAGCAGCAAGCTACATCTAGTAGAGACAAGCGAGCCAGTGACCAACTCGAGCCATGGCGACTTGCGTTTTCGAGGATCCCTTGCCCTTAGCGTTTTTGAGGTGGGACGAAATCGAAGAACTGTCCTTTCTGGATGAGGAGTACCCCGTTCCGCGGAGCTTTAGGTCCGGGCGAGGCTACTTAGATGTTCGCCAGCAGTTTCGTTTTGAGCAGATAGATCTGACGGAGCTGTGTAGCGCGCTGCGAGTCCCTGATACAATAAGGACGGCCCAGAACGTCGCCATCCCCGGGCAGGAAGCCTTTTGCAGTTTCTACTAGTCTGTCTCATGTTATTGATTTGCCTGTCATTGCCAACATAGCATTTGCTGTCTGTTCAATATTACACTCAAAATAGTTCTTTGTATAGTAAGTCGAACGGGCCTACCTCTGCCGTTTTCTCCCAACTACATTGTTTAATAAAATGAAAGATTTATTGTACTGCGTATTAGGATGTCATACCACTTGCTCACACTTAACTTTGCTTTTTAACTTGACCATTCACTACCTGAACGTAATGTTCTTGCAGTTGGAGACGATGTCTCCTCTCCTCTGCTGCAGCCTCCTGCAGCACATACAACTTTTCTTTTTCAAACGATAAGCGATTTTCGCTTAAGGTCACCTGGCGCTCCTCAATGGCCAGGCGCCTCTCTATCTGGCGCTCCTCCATGGCGAGACGCCTCTTTTCAAGAGCGATCTCTAGTATTTTTTTATTCTGCGGTCCTCTTCTGCTCTCTTCTCCAGCGATCCAAGGTGCTCCCTGTAGCGCTTCTGCCTGGTTGCTGGAAAAATACAACAAAGGAAACAATGCACACAGCATCATATAAACAACTTTCTTTTTTAATTTTTCGTAACGTGTAGGTTGACAATTGACTGACTCTTTATTTTATTGGACCTAGCCATTCAATGAAGGTTTCCAAACAACAAGCTCGCGCTAGCTCGCAGTTTCGCCAGCTGTTGGACATGGTATGGCAGTATTCGCAACTTTCAGCGATGGTGGTACCGCGTTGTGAGAATCGCACACCCTAGCTCCTGGATGATTGGCCTCATAATAAATGGGCTTGCCTACACCTTCCTGGCGTGAAAAAATAACGTAAGGCTCTAATACTGCTCATATATAGTAAAACTAGAATTACTTACGCGTCGCAGACCCAGCCTCGTACGCTGTTCTACGACGATCATCCAGATGACAGCCATTTTGATAGGCACCACTGCGCCCCCTATAGGTCGTGAAAGTTGCGAATGCTAAAACTAGAGTGCCTCAATGTCCTTCTGTTTAGGGTGATGCCATCGTTTGTAGTACCCGATGCCAACAGCACGCGCTCACAGGGAAAATACAAAGAAATCGCAGGAAACAAAATGTCGCCGCAGCACAGTCAGCACCACGAGCGCGTGCGAGGACACGCTCTTTCACACGCTTCAGAACAAAAAAAAATAAAAATAAGCGTTCGAAACGAAATGGCCAGATGTCATCACGCCAAGCAAAGCGCACATGAAGGCACCCTAGCTAAACCGCTTCTGAACTTTCAAATGGGACTCCAAAACTACTTACTTTCTCAAGTTTGTGCTGTCGTCTCGCTTGAACAGACCGAGGAGCAGATCGCAGCGGTCTCTCACTCCGCGAACACTAAAGTTCCTCCCCAGTGCTTCATTCAGGTTGGCCGCCTCTGTGTCCCACCGCGAAGAATTCACAGAGGGATTCATCGCAAGCACTTCCCTTAAAAGGAGGATATCCTCGACGATCGTGAACCGTTTTCGACCCGCTTGTGCAGAAAGAGGCTCAAGTGGAGTGGCCATGATCGCTCAGCTCTTGCCAGATCTCGTCAACTCTCGCGAGGCACGCGAGTGCGCGCGATATTTCCCGATATTCCCGATACCTGCGCCCGAAACACCCGATACTCTAGCGCATGCGTAATGGCTCCAGCGAAGTATCGCATATCGTTATCGGAGTGAGAAACGATCTACTAAAACTCTCTAATAAAACGTCAATTTTATCAAGAGGTTTACTATATTATAAGCGCCTTGTGCAGAATGGTAGTGCCTTGACACCGTAGAAACTGAAGCAAATAGAGGAATAACTGTTAATTGAAAAACACCGTAACTTTCGTACATCTACCGTTGATGAATAGGTACCAGAATCTATCCGCTATTATACTTCGTTTCACCTTATGTGCGAGCGAAGGCAAAGCTGGAAGCGCGAGCACGAAAGCTCCGTGCGTTCAGGCGTTGCTCGAGCGCGCGAGCTGGGGAGAAACGCAAAAAGCGCTGGTCTCGCGCTTCTAGCTTTGGCTTCGCTCGCAGATAAGGTGAAACGAAGTATAGGATACAAAAATTTGGACTGATATTTTAGTAACAAGAATTTGTAAAAGGGTCAATATTGACCCCAAGAATCATGGAGAACGCAGGGATTGGTGTTCCACTAAACGTACGCGCACGCCTTCCCCGTATCAAAGATTTGAAGTAAATAACCAAAATAAAGCGTCGGCGAGCGCGCGTGGAAAATGCAATTAGTTTTAGGTATTTGCTTTAGAAATGCTACTATACCGCTGAGGCCAGCATGTGCGGAGCGTGGAACACCAATCCTTGCATTCTCCTTGATGCTTGGATAATAGACCCTTCCCGAAATTCAGTCTGGCCACTTTGATCACTATCATCATCTGTGGAACGGCATCTGTGCCATACCAATGGCGGCCTTCTAGTGACTGATAAAGGAAGACGTTGAAGATGCTCCTAAGCGGATGATGCGAGGCCTGTATATTCGGGGGGTCAGCACGACGCGAGGTAGGAATGGAACACAAGAGCTACGTAAGCGTTTATTTCTAATAACTAAGATTCAGTCAATCTGTGGGCGGCACACAATTGGCTTTAAAGCCCTTTGATGTATAGAATTTTCTCGAGGCATCTGAGTGGGTTGGAGCATTGTTCTCAATGCAGGTTCTTGGTCACCATCGAACTGAAAATGATCCAGAAAGAACTCACACTGAACCATTCCTCGCGTGTCGTTGACTTGCGAAAGTGACGGTGCCGATACAAGTTTATCTCCGCCATTGATATGGCAAAACCTAAACTGCTTTACGAACCACCAGATGGCACTGAATTTCGGAAAGGGTCTATTGTGCGATAAGTTTAGTATACATTTAGCCCTTAAAATGCTTTTTCTATACCCAGTTTTATGCTTAATGTTAGGGGTGTGCGAATATTCGCCATTTTCGAATAACGAATCGAATATTACCCTACTCGATTCGTTAATCGAATCGAATAATAATTTTCAAAACTTTCGAATATTTTTCGAATAATTTCCGAATAGTCGTTACGGTGTTGCGCCGCGAGATTCCCTTCACAGGCGTCCCACAACGCGCCGGCACGCCTGTCATACGTGTCCGCGAGTTGGCAATACGTACCCTCTTCTCCTAGACAATGACTATCATCATCGGCACCAGCAGTTTCTCTCTATACGCCTCGCAAGTGGGCTCATTTTCGTCTTCTGCGCATGAGAAAGGAAGTAGCGGTGACTTCATATCGCTGAGCCCTGATTGGCTGATCGCGACCCCCCTATCTGAGCGTCGTCTGCTCCTTTGCAACGTCGTCTGCTCGCAACGTCGTCTGCGTCTGTCTTACCTTTCCTGCGACTTTCGGAAGTGCAGGTCTTTACGAGCGAGCTCGACTTCAGAGAGGGCAGACAAAATAAATCGAGCGGTACGTTGTTTTTAACAACTAGCAGACGCGCATCAAGGAGAGAAGTCAAAGAACTCACTGGCGAGGTGTCCCGAGGCGCTGAGGTTTGTTTGCTAAGAACCAAGAGTGAGCGTGTATTTATTAAGTTCCCTCCCAAATACTTTTTCCCTCCTTTCGTGTGCGGCGAGACTCCTCACTCTGTAACGGCGTCGCCGGGTTGGCGCAGTTAACATCGTCTCCTTTACGTCTGCTAGTCAAAGCGATGGCTGCTATACCTTTCCTGCGTCTGTTGGAGATTCACCGCTTTTTCACCGGCGAGAGTCACCGCTGCCTCGGAAAACAAGGAGATGACAAGAGGAAGAGATTGACCTCTTAATCTAAAATTGAGGTCAGCGATCAAAGTATAATACGGGAAGGGTTCACAAGGGTCGTGCGGGCATATTCCATTCAGCACGCCAGCCGGTCGTGGGCAGACGGTCTTGGCCAAGGACCGTCGGAGCACCGCTGCGCCGCTGCTAGGCCTATCTGCCGAGCTCGCTTGGACGGGGTCAGTGGAATCGTGGCCGTTGGAGCATTTCCCGGGTGTTTGTGGATCCAGCGTTCTTGTTCGTCGTGGTCTATTTCAAGTACTTTTTACTTTTTTTCTTGCTGCTTGTAGTCGGGACGCGTGAGAAGAGCACGTACAAAAATAAACGTCCGTTGGTCGTCGCGACCAAGTAACTGGGCGACGCTGTCGGCCATGCTGATTTGGTCGTAAGAAGTGCGTAAGACAGCTTCGGAGCTGTCGTAGGATTCCGTCGTAACCTGCGCAAAACTTACGATAATTTCGTTTCGTCAATACGAATTTGTTCTTACGTTTCGTTTTACGCACATTTTTGGCGTAACATCGTTTCGTGAATCTGGCCTCTGCACTTTCGAAAGTCGCAGGAAAGGAAAGAAAGGCGCAGACGACGTTGCGAGCAGACGACGCCCAGATAGGGGGGTCGCCATCAGCCAATCAGGGCTCGGCGTTCTGACGTCACCGCTACCCCCTGCGCAAGAAGCAGACGAACTTGCCCTCCCCATACGTACGTTGCTGTTGCCTCCATTAGGGACCATTGTATTAAGTATAACCCGCATGTAAGCGATTTGCCGAGAGACGAGACAGGTGACGTCGTCCCGCTTCGCTGTCGCTCGGTCAGTCGCGCGATGAGGCAAGCTGCATGAAAGTGGCGTGAGCAGGCGACCAAGGCAATGAGCACGTTTTCTAGAAATCCAAACACCGAGCGACGTGACGAGCGACAGTAAGAAATCTCCGTCGCTCGCAGCTGACTCTCGTCGCTGTCGCTCGTCTCGTCGCTCGCTAAATCGCTTACATGCGGTTCAGCCTTTAGAGACCGCTTTCGCACTAGACTGCTCGTGCACGCTTTTGGGAAAGCGTGTCGTGGAGACGTTTCAGAACTGTTTGCAACGGTACCGCCGCTCTGTATGAGCGAAGTAGAAATGGTAGAAGCGGGAAGTTTTTCGAAGAAAAAGTGCAGTAGTGTGTGGAAGTTTTTCGGCCGCTCCCAATTGAAGAAGCCACAACAGCTGATTGGGTCGGGTTTTTCCCAACACTTTCTATGATTGTTCCACTCTTTGAATGTATGAAGATGTTGCTTTTGAATGGTCGCAAGTGCAACAAAACAACGCGTTTTCCCAGAATCTTCTCAGATCAGTGAAAACAAGGTTCCTGGACATAAGCACACAAGCACATCACGCCCTTGCCACCTGCCTTGATCCTCGATTCAAGGACATTTGCTACAACAAGGAATAAAAAAATAATGTAGAGTTCCTAATAAGTACAATGCTTCGGATGTACCGGGCCCAAGCGAACTGTGATTTTATGCTCAGCATCCGCGTGAACCGTGATATTATGTTTAGCATTCTAATATTTTAGTAGCTTTTGTCTCTATTTAATCATATATCGTTGAACTCCAGTCACTATCGTCTAGTCGCCTTTTTAGAATAATTTTAAGAAACATTTTGGAACAATAAAAAATAGTTTGATAATCTCTTTGCTCTTCTTTTGTAGCTGTCGACTTATTATTCGGAAACTATTCGAAAATTATTCGATTCGTATTCGTATTCGATTCGGTGCCACAATTATTCGATTCGTATTCGATTTGGTTTCAAAAATCACTATTCGCACACCCATACTTTTTTAAAATGTTATTTGAAAGTACGGAATAAATTTGAACATAACCCCAGTCCCAGAAATGTGTTTGTCCGTCTCTGACATGACCTGACATTACATTACGTCAGGACACGTGACACGGGGATGTTTAGTCACGTGACCACGTCGCTTAACGTCAGGTGACGTGATACCGTGACTTGAGGTCACATGAAGTGACGTCGCAGTGTCAAGTCATGGTCTTACGTTATACCATGATGTCACGTGGCATCAAGTCACGTGACACCACAGCAACACCTTGACGTGACGTCACGCAGCCTCAAATCATGATCGACTTGTCTGTCACGTGATAACGTGACTTTAGGTCACGTGATGTCAATTTTCTCTCTACATTTATCTGGGGAATTAATACAGGTTCTGTTCTTCACTTCCCGAAAATAAAAGACTGCCTATTGTCTTCTAAACGCATTTAAAGAGATACTTCAACGAAGTTTGTAATATAACCATTGTGTTCAGAGATAGGCTGAATATGATCCCACTATCCGTAAATGACAATCGCAAGTTTATATATTGAGCCTCATGGCTGTATTTTTTGTTATAAACGGCCCCCTCTGGCAAGCGCTCAGAGAGCAGCCAGCGGAGAGCACGTGACATCCGGCGCAATCGTGACGTAGCCTGTCTCGGTACGAGCAAAGCTGCGACGAGGCTGACGTCAAGACGATTGCTAGCAGGGCATCTGGCCTCCACCATGTCTCTGTTCGTGCGGGCATGGGCGTGCAAGTACAAGCTTGCCAAATCTACGTTCACGTGCACGCTGCAGATACTCGTACCCATGGTACAGTGTACTAGAACAAGGGGTAGTGTTTGGACCGGCGCGGCTCGGCAATGGGAGCTTTTGAGGATGCGCCTGTAGACAACAATCACGGCGGTGCAGTCGACAGGGCAGCAGAAAGTCGCTGTAGTCCGCACGTGCCGTGGGTGATGCGCGTGCAGGCGGTGCACGCGCACAACCACCACCATACTTACGCTACTGCCGATTAAAGCCCTTTATCTTGGGAAAAATGGCGCCATTCATTGTTGTAGAAATGCTCGAGGCACGTGCCGCGCGCCACTTCTGGGAAAGTCATGGCGTCTGAAATTAAGCTCAGTGCTGCGCTGTGCCGCCATCATCTTCCCAAGGGCTGCACGTTGCACATGCCTCGTGCATCGACGCATTTTGCGCTACTTTCGAAACATGAAGGGGCTTTACTGCCGATGCGCCGGTGTTGACACCTATCGCGATCTACACCACACGGCTCACGCGAGCCACTCCGGTCCCAACACTACCCCGTATTCTAGTACACTGTAGCTATAGTTCTAAGAGGGACATATATCGTCACTGCCTGTCAAGGTTCCTAGACGGACATTACAAACGAGGCTTTAGCGACATCAACCAGGTGCCACCTGCTAATCGTTCAATTTGTTTTCGAGTTCGTTTTCGTGTCTTTTTCAACGAGAGATTAGGATGTCCGATGTGATGCTTCTAACTTGCACATGTATAGACCAAGAAATAAGCGCCTAAATTTTGTTGTAGTATTTCTTAAAACAATCATCCCTTAAATACTGCCTCCTATGCGTTTTGAGACTTTGCAACTGACAAAGATCGCTGGTAATTTATGCCTGAATCAAATACTTGTATAATTTGTTTGTCCTGGCTGTCATTCCTTGTTGTGGAATTTGACAATGACGACGGTTGCAGCGAGGCGGGAAAGGGGGGGGGGGGGGGGGAGAAGCAAACACATGGAAATATATTTTTTTTTTTTGGCACTTCTTTAGCGGAGCCTCACTGCCCTCGGACTTGGGACGGCTGGACGTGCTACGAGGACACCCAGGGAGGGAGCATGGTCGAGAAACCCTGCCCCGCGCACGCCTACTACCACTCCGTCGAGCAGCCCTGCCAGAGTAAGGGCGCCACGCCTGCACGCCCTATGCACCTTTCTAGGGCTCATCGCCCGGGCAAGAAATACCGAGTAACGCGGATTGGGAAGCGTGCGCGGCCTCTTAGAACCCGCACAAAAGAGCCACTGCGCATGGTCAGAACACGTTCCACAGACGAGTAGACAAAGCAGCAGAATGCCACCATTGAAACTGTCTATAGACGCTTTTCAGCAGATGTTCATGGGCGCCGCCATAACCAACCATCCATTTTTTTTTAATGCCATTAGCAGTGCCATGGAGCGAAGCCGGCGTCGTATGTAGCCGTTGTCTGTAACTGCGAAAACGGCATTTGAATTCCCATGGGCCAAAAGCTCAGAAACGCAGATGCTTCGTCACTGAAGCCGGTGGGGCACTCAAGGTCAAAGCGGACGCGCCTCAGAAATAAAACACAAAGAAAAGCACAGCAACGCAGATGCATCGTCACGGAAGCCGTGGAGACGGCGGGGCGCCGTGTTTTCGCAGTGGCGGAGCGTGATGTCATCGCCGGAGCGTCGTGCGAAATACGAAGACGTGGCGCGCTGCTTATAAGAATGCTTTCGCATTCTTACACGTAGGCAGTCTTAAGTCTCTTCGTTTATATTTTCCCCCTTATTTTGTTCACTTCACTTCATCATTACCCCAGCAGGACAGGTTATTGTCATTTTATATTCTACTGCTTCCTTCTGCCCAGCATATGCTTTCGTTGAGGTTCGTCAACGCCCGCTTTGGCGGCTCCACGTTTCTCGCCAGCAAGACAAGAGAAGGTCAGCAATGGAGGCTGTAATCATCGCTTCGATGCCAATGATTTTGCGGCATTAGGCGCTGAAAGAACGAATTTTGATGTAAGAAGTGTAAACATAATAAGTGACACCCTGCGTTTATTAAACTGTCAACATAACCCGATGGAGTAACGTTCAGAGAATCGCAAATACACTGTGTGCCCACCAAAAAAAGGAATGATAGTTGTTTTATTAGACCGTAAATTTAAGCAATGCGTTGCCGAACGCTCATTCACCGCCCAAATGTAGCGCCAGCGGTACGAACCGGATGCCAAAGTTTAGTAAAAAAAATGTTATCTCAATATAAGAAAAACGTTATAAGTGATTTTGTTTGTTTTAAATATGGATGGGAAAATGGGGCCTGCTTTCGCCCGTTTTCGGTAACTCGCGGCATTTAGCTCCGTGTACTCGATATATCAGTTGGCCGTCATTTTGTCATTGAAAATTTCCGGAAATCACTCGCAACTTTTGGATAAGGTAACGGTTCGTTCCGGAACTTTGGCATCTGGTTGTGAACGCTAGCGTGACATTTGGGCCGAAAATGAGCGTTCCGCAAAACGTATATCAATTTAGCGAAAAAAAAAAAAAAAAACTGAACAATTAGTTTTGTGATTTCTTTTGGGGGCCACTGTACAAAAAGTGTAAGTTTGGTACGCACTCTAAGCTGCGCTGTTTCACGAAACGACGCGTTTCGAACTGCACATTTTAAGGGAGGTATTATAGTATTTCAAACTGCTCGTCTGATGCGTTATAGGAGCACTGATATCTGCCCAGATATGTGACTGGTGTCTTGCATTGAGTTAAACAAAAATGTGATGAAAACGTTCAATTCTTGCTCGTCGACAAAAGCTTCATGCCTTCCAAAAGAAAAGAGAGAAGAAAGTAATATGCCACGCCTATGACCGTCACGACTGCTTTCACATTAATTCAAACATATCGCCACGAAGCACCTACCAAAACAGCGGGGAGGTTCTTCAGTTGTCTGTTCTTCCAGCGCGAGCTTCCTGAACCTTCGATAAGAATTGCATAGGAAGCTCACGCTTCCTACAACTTCCGATATAAAAATAAACTTTATTAATATAATTAATATAACGCATCGCCATTTCGTGTGCCTCGAGCGTGGATGCACAGCCAAAGCACTCAAGAGCAACGAGTGTGTGTTGGAGGCTAGGCTTACGAAACAGCTGACGCCCTGCCGTTCTTACCCTGTCAGTGACTAGAGAAAGAAAGCTAATGTCACTGGACACTCGCTATGTAGCACCATTGCATTCCCTGCCTGTTTACCGGACACAGACAGATACTAACATACAGACGACCAAACCTCACTCGAAAGAGTCTTTCTGAACCTGTCGCGCCAAGTTCGCTACGAATCATCATCGTACTGAAAGCGTTTCTCGACATTATGAGAGTCTTTGACACTCTGCATGCAAGCAACTTATCAATAATGCTTATCTTCACATATCTCTTAGAATGGTGTGGTTCTCCATGCGTATTTCGAGACAAGAAAACTATTTTTTAATGCCGTGAATCACCGTCACCACATGTGGTGGCGGTGCGAGGACATGCGCTTGCTTGGCAGGTATGTGGATAACAAAATTTTGATATTCGAGAACTGTCTTTATAAAGCAACCTGTCCAACTTGGATCGGCTCAACAAGAATGTACAAATCAAGAAGAAACTGCTCATTCGCTGAACCAAAGTGGCCACCATACGAGGAGCCTGGTGCTACTTTTTCAGGATCCAGTAACTTTAGTGAGAAAGAGAGACGACTCGAAGACAAAGGAAAACAAAAAAAAAAACTAACGAAGGCGGACTTGCTAGGACGGCGCGTTGACTATCAACTAATTGACTAATGAACTGCGACGAAATCAGAGAACCGATTAGTAGTAAACCAAACGAGCACGTTAACAGCGGCGTGAAAGCTCTTACAGCCTCGCAACCCCCCCCCCCTCTCTCTCTCTCTCCCCTTTTCAACACTGTTATCGATATTACTTTTGGGAAAAGCTACAGCTCTCCGTATATGTTTTCGTGCGATATTTTGACTACTGCGCTCGGCACTTCGCCCACTCTTCTCATCAGACTCTCCTCGACGTATCTGCGATTGTCGAGGGACCGACCCGGGGTTACATTATTTTTTTTATTTTGGTCCGTACTCACGTTCGGGAGAAACGACAGGTGAGTGACAGTTTTCCAGACAACACCCCAAAAAAGTCGACAAGTAATCCCTCCCTACCCCTTTCGCCCCTCGCTACGGGCTACGGATCGCGTTAATTATTGATCCGGAACAGACTCTTGCCAAAGATTACTGCGGACTAGGTTCGGTCGTCACGTGGGTCGAGGTATCTCTCTCGCCAGGTTGTCAGCTCGACCGCGTTACTTTGCCATTCTCCTCTCTTACTGTCCGGGACACATTTGTTTTCCCCGACATACTGGCGTTTCACACTTCGAACCTCTGGGGTGTGAGGGTCAGATAAAGACGTTGTCTGAGAGGGTCGTGGCGGTTATATTGGCTAGGAGTGTGCCCAAAAGACCAAAGACCAATCTTTTGTCACAGAATAAGGTATTGGCCCCTGCATGGAAGCAGGGTTGGGTAGAATTACTCAAAAAAGTATTCCGCTATACAAATACTGAGCTGCATGTATTTTAAGGACAAAAGACAGATACTGAGATATAGGGTTCGGCCGTGAAGACTAGCACATCTGGCACGCCTCGCAAAATTCAATTTTCAAACGTCCACAGTTTAAATTGTGGCACACAAACCTGCTTCGCCAGAAGTTTTAGGTCTATTTTTAAGGCTCGATTGTGAGGTAGTGAAATATTAAAAATGAAGCGAAATCGGAGGCCGTGTATTACCAATGTTCTATACCAGCCTGTTTGTTGTCTGCACACTGGTTAATGTGCTCGCTCCCGGGTGGCTGGGGATGAGCGCGCGTAAACTCGCGTAAACTGTTTCAAAAATTCCTTTTTTCCGCGCACTGTTGAGCTGTGGAATAGTATTGACGGTTCTACGCGTATGCTCCAGTACGACGACTTTGTTATAAAACTCGCGAAAGTTGACTTCCTTTGATGTTTGGTGTTTCTGGCGAATCATTTGTTGTTGAATATGTTCTCGTTTATTGTTCTCTCTACTTATGTTTTTAGTTGTGTAATCCACTCCAGCCATGACCTCAACTGAGGTCGCAGTATACATAAATAAATAAATAATAAATAAATAAACTATTAATTTTGACGGAATAATTAACAATGACCACTTGGGAGCAAGCTCACATACCAGAGTACAGACGACGAACATCGGAATTGGGCATAAAAAATTCACAGCGGTCGTTTTTGCCCTATTTTTAATATTTCACCACCTCTGACTTGAGCTGTGAAAAAATATACATAAAACCTCTTGCGAGAATACGTTTGCGTGCTCAGTTTCAGGTATGTACGTTTGGAATTCGAATTGCCAAGGTGCTCCAAGTGTGTTAGTCCTCACGGTCGCACCATATATATTTGTCTTTTAGGTAACGCGATATCCCGAAATACTTCTGTAAACCGGCGATACTAATCCCTGGAGAAGGGGAACAAGGGGGACAAAGGAAAAACATAAATCTCCAAACAGAGCTAGGTGTCTGGTGAGCGTCCGATAAAATCCGCCTGGTCCTGGTATCGAACCAGGGACCTCTCCATTTCCAGTGGAGCGCTCTACCAACAGATCTAATCAGGAGTTAGACATCAGTAGAGCAAACGGGTTTTATCACCTGCCACCAGTCTAACACCAACAAGGGTGACCGGCCTGCATTTTAAGGTTGGGATGATAAAGCAAATAATACAAAGGTGCAAGCGATCTAGTCAAGAATGGCGTCATTCTTGTCCCGCTCGCTTGCACCTTTGCATTTAATGGAAATACTTCTGTAAGGACGGGGAAAAAGTATCTCGGATAGACCGATCTCACCAGGCAGTTTCATTACGCCACCGCTGCCGCAATGCATCGAGGGAACTTTAGTCCTTCTGCATATGCGAAACCCTCGCTGGCGTTCTGCGAGTGCGGAGCACGAGGCGGCAGGAGCCCTCGCATGCACGGCCGTCTGCCTCCCGTGAACTAAAGTTATGGCGGCGTCACGCATGCGCCGAACGCTTAGTTAGATAGGTCTACTAGAGATACAAATAAAGATTCAAATAGAAATATACATTTTGTTTCTTGAATGAGGTAATGCTCCACAGACGCATATAAATAAGCACTGCATTGCAGACAACATCATATGTATAGGCAAGCATCAGATTTGGACAGAATCGGAACCTTCGAATTCTGAAGTAATACGCATGTTTATCTGATAAAAAAAATGGATTTACGAATTTCGAAAGTGCACTAATGAAACTTCAGCATAAATAGATTTTCAAATAGCTTATCACCAAGGCATCAATGTTTTTTTTTTTTGTTTTTGCAGTTCCGAAAAAGAAAAGCCTCTCTACTTCCGCCGACTAAGACGCATTTGTGTTAAAACGAGTACATATCTCACTAATGGAAGGAAAGAAAGTCCTGGAACATTAAGACGTTTTTCTAGAGGCCATCAAGGTAGCCAAAGACTTCCACCTTTATATGGGTCGGTCCTGATATTGCTAAAGGCAAGAAATCACTAGAAGTCGTTGAAGATGTGGACGTGGTCTGCCCGAAATGAACCCTGTTTTGTCTCATTTCCTGTTTGGAACATTGCGATTCTCACTTTTGCCGGTAACTAGAACGTGAGGGTGCGTCAAAAGCTATGTATCGGAGAAACCCAGGAAAGGGGGGGGGGGGGAGGGGGAGAAAGAGATAGGGCAAGAAAGCGGGACCCACGGAACCTACAGGAATGAGAAACCAGAGAAAAGCGAATGACTTAACCGACCATTTTGGAACCATTCTTTTTTTGTAATTTTAGTGACTTTTTCGTACATCGTAAATATTTACACATAAGAACGATCCCAAAGTGGCAACAAATGACTTCGTAGGATCCGGCGTGCCATGCTGTCGGATCTCGCGATCCCGGATGGTTGGTCGTTCGAGCTCCGGCAAAACGTGGGAACGAACGCGAGTATCGCTGACGTCACGACATCAAAACTCCTGAATGCTTAATGTTCCGTGCACTGTCAAGCTAAAGAGAAATCTACGGCAAAACAGGGGTCCACCGCATTCTCCTTCGTTGCTGCACCAAGTCGCCAAGTTTGCGGCAGGCAACCGCATGACACTTTTATAGCGTCATCAGTCGGAAATTGAAGGACCGCTTTTGAGCACCGTGTAAACGCACCGGTCGGAGACGCGCTCCAGGCGCCATAGCACAGGGACTTCCACGTTGCAAGACTGTTCTCAGTTGAACTTGAGCAAGATCTATAGCAAAGTAACCTCTGTTTCTTGTTTTTTTTCTTTTGTCCTCCCATCAGGGTTTTCGAAGAAGTTGTGCTGGGACAACGGCACCTGGTACGTTCACCCTGGCTTCCACAAGGAGTACACCATATACGAGTGTGGAGCCATTCACGTAAGGAGACTTTGGTGTTGCTCGTCCTGTGGGTCTGCATGCAGAAGCGTTGTGCTGTGTGATCCCCTTGCAAGATGAAATGCGATGAGAAAAGGTATTTGGACGACGAAGATGTTATCAGGTTGAGAAACATACCGTCAAACTGCTCGTGCATAATACAAAAAGAAAAAAAACAGTGTTAGATGCCGCACGATGACAGAATTATTTTCAAACATGCCTCAAGCTTGTTCAAAGCATGTTTAAGTCATGCACATATGTGTGTTTCCAACATGTCTGCAGGCAGTGTTTCCATGACCACTGTGAGAGGGCCGTCATACAATCAAGACACACGTCTAAGACAATTTAGCCGATTGTGTTTTTACATGATGTATCGCTGCAGTATGACCGCGGCTTTAATGGGTCGGTGCAACATCACCTAGAATACACAGTCTGTGCACTAGACCGTTGACGTCATCACAGCGAGATCGAACGAAGACGCGGATTGGACACGAGTGCTGCGTCAGTGCTCGGCAGGGCCTGGTGTCCAATCAACGCGTCAGGGGACGCTCGGCATCAGGTTCGCTTTCAATTGCTGAGTTAGCCCCATCTGAATGTGATGACATTCCACGGAGTAAGATGTGAATGTTCGCATGCCTTGAATAGTCTGGGTTGTGCAGGTCAGTGCCAGTCCTGTCTAGCAAGAAAAAAAAAAGAGGTCAAAATTTTATTTTGAATTTTGCTAATTTGTTCCTCATTATCCCCTTTCTCTCAGTGTAAAATAGTCTGTCAAAACTATGGGCTCAGGCACATTTTTCTGCATTTCATTACATTCATCTTTCTTTCTCTCTCTCTCCTTGTCATTTCCTCAGATGTAAATTTTCTTACTAGAGATTTTTTTCTGTGCCTGCAATTGCGTCGAGATAAAACCTAATTTCTTGTGTAATAGATTAGTTTGGCAAAAAGCAACTATCAGTGGCATTTACCAAAACACCGAAAATGTGGCAATTCTCTCGAGTATATTCGGATGCGTTTCCATGTGGTTTCAATTTTGGTTTGCTTCGTGGTCCACCCATCTGGGCTGTAGTGCTTTTTCCGTGCAGCAGAATGTGTGAACAAGCTATGAAAACAATTTTTTGTTCTTACGGTGTCACTTCTTGATAATATTGTAAGTTTTTAGGAGACTTGCTTTGTTAAGTTCCTTCATTGTTACAGAATGAAGAATATACGTGTTTCATACTCTTGCTTCAAGGCAAACACCAAGATCTAGGAAATTACTAAAGAACTCGGTATTCGCCGACTGTGAAAACGAGGAAGTTACAGTTACGAATAACTAAAGGTTGATATACTATGAGTGGCACCTGGGTCTCGCACCTCAAGGTGCAAGGCCGAGATGCTACTACATAGCACCGTGTCAGGAAAAGTATAATACGAGAAATATGTCGTAGGTTGAAGAGATGCCGACATCAATTAGCATTTTGCTCATGAGATAACGTGTCTTTTATAAATAATTATTTTTCACCGAGCATGCTACAGTTCTATTGACACCAGAAATTTCGTTCGATGTTAACAAAAAGAAAAGGAACTTGGAATTCAAAAGACTAAAAATTGGGATTGGTGAAACACAAAATTTTGACATCTATGCAAAGTTAGGATTACAAAAGTATGGGTTGCGTTAGTTGGGCGCAGCATGTTATGCATTTTCCTCAAGCAACGACTAAAAAACGAGCAAACAAAATATATGAAGGAACAGGTGCTGGAAATTATCTATCTAGAAAAATGTTCACCAGCATGTTACTACTTTACCGGTCTTACAAGGTGACAGTGCAGCGCTCGGCTTGTTCGGGTGAATTTGTCTGACGGAAATATAATCGGGCTTTGCGACTGTAGGGACGCAATGAACCGACGACATTATTCTGCGTTTCGCTGAATGGCTGTGTTTACTGCAACAAACGGTGTCATCAGAACGACAAGCTACACAGTATGGTAATGTGTATGGCACACGCGAACGCAGAGTTGGAAGCCAGCAAGAGCTGATGCTTTTTTCCGAATACCGTCTGCTAAAGTCAGCGCGCCACTGACATTGGTCTAGTGTATCAAACTAAAACGTTTTCAACTTTATTTCGGTGCTCCTTAGAATGGCATCTCTCTGGGCTTGCAATTAATTAGGTTAGTCATACGAGTCCTCTCATAGGTTCAGAACCGCCTTATGTTGCGAAAAGCTTGATTGCGCGCTAGCAAAACGTCATTCTTTCATATGATGGCTCAGGCACGGCTGCTTGATTATTGTCACTTCGCTACGGCCTGCCGTTATACCAGGAGATGCGTAGAAACAGCGACCCAGCTGAGTTTCCTGAGCTTGTCGCTGGAGGCGTGAACGGCGGTTAAGGGTAGAGTGCCTCCATTTTTTGCCAAGCTGGAAGGCCTCTCATATTGGGGACAACTCTGTCGTCCGCTAAAGGAGCCGCCATCGTGCCTCTCATGACATGCACCTCCTCACTACCTCCGCCTGAGAGTCTCAGTTTAAGAAAATTTTATTTCTTTCTTCCTTTCAGAACCACAAGTTCATGGTCGGACTCTCCATCATTCTACATTCGGTGTCTGCTCTCCTGCTGCTGCCGGCCATCATCATATTCTCCTTTTATGCGTAAGGAATGACTAGTACATTTGGTTAACTCTTCCTCGCAACGTTTGTCTCACAACTGCTTTTTTGTTTTTAAGATCCCGTCGATAAAATTGACACTTCGCATTTCTTGCAAGTACCGACAACCATTGTTTTACAAACATGCAAGACACATGTAACGAGGGAGTGCCCAGTCGCCATTTGCTTCCAAAGATGTCTCATTTTAGTGCTACGCCGCATTTTCTTCTATGTGCTGCACTAGACAGTGAACTCGTGCATTGGCAGATTTTGCGCTATTAGTAAGACTAACAAAACACATCAAGGGTCTTTATTAAACCGACTAGACCGATCTCACTAGCCAGTTTTGTTACGTCACCACTGACGTGATACATCGAGATAACTTAACCAAGCAGTTTGGGGTGTCACACTGCGCATGTGCAGAAGTTGTCTGCTTGAGCAGTGCAACGCCCCAAGCTGCTGGGGAAACCAAAAACGTTGAATCCCCAAATTCTAAAGCTATCTTTTTTTTCTGTTCGCTCGTACGACAACCCCGCTCTGTGAACTAAAGTCATGGAGGCGTCACACACTCGCCGAAAGCTTCATGAGATTGCTATATTCAGTCACCTGCGTTGGCTGCGTTCGCAACAGCCGAAACGACAACAACGATGGAGTCACCGGGAGAACCGTACATCGCAATTGCTTCTTATAGCTACATCTCGGATTGCTTGCCACACGGAATATAAATCACCTTCGTCTTGGTAACTTTCTTGTTGTTGGTTTTATGGTCGCTGTAAACGCATCCGACGCAAATGACTGCATCCGCTATGAAATATTTACAAAGCCATATGTGGCTTTCACAACTTTTTTCGTGCTGGCTCACACAGCACAGTTTTTTTTTTTTTTTTAAGTTACAAAGCTAACGTACGCTTACGTTGAGATACGACCGCAAGTCACCGGCACATCCGTGTTACGTATTCCGTGTGCCAAGCAACTCGTTTAACTGAGTGCAACGTGTCTTGCGAAGTACGGATGTGCCGGTGACCTTCTGAGGCATCTCGGCGTGAGCGTACGTAAGCTTCGTAACGTAAAAAAAGCGCCTCTCTGTGGACCATTCTTTGAAAATAAAAAGAGCGCATTGACATGAAGGGACTAAAAGAATACTGGCATACAACAGTGTTGATTACAGCCAAGGTCACCCTGCAAAGTCATCATACAAGGGACATTACGCAGATACTGTCTCAAGAGTCCGTCTTCCTTGTATTGGGCAGGAGATTGAACTATAGGGGGCGCTTTATCGAGCTTGTTGTCCCCACAGCCCGGTGTTTACCAACACAGCATAACAAAGAAATTGAACCTGGCCGAGCACGGTCTGGGCACGAACGCTTCGCTCTGACCAGTGCTTCGGTCGCACGAGGAGTGGCCTTCGAATCGTCATCTTCGATTTCTCGGATCAAAAACAAACAAGAAAATACGGTTTGTTGTCCCCACAGCTGAAGCGCACCGCTAGAGGTGTGACTGTTCGATCTCCTCCCCAATAACGGCCCTGCCACACAGGCCATACACAGACTGTCCGCCGACATTACCAAAGCGTACATATTTATGAAGCAAACGTGCTACGAACATGCTCGAGGTCTGCACGCAGATAATCTTGCAATGATGTCTGCCGTGAACACCGTGTCTTATGTATGATGTATGAACAGTGTGACTGCGTGTTTGCGATCCAAAGTCGGCGCTCTTGTCTGCCAGTACTCCTTCACTCTGCCCGTGTCGGTGGGTTGTTTGTACTACTAGGAATGAAAAAATAAAACAACAAACTTCATGCCGTGTAGGCCGTTAATTTATATTTCTTAGTTTGGTGGTTTATTTACGACAAGTCACTCACTGCTCGTTAGACCGGTCATATATTATGACTACGGGACTTACAGGCGCGAAATTGTACTTTGTCTCATTATGACACAAATCGCAAAAGCTAGCAAGCGGCAAGCTTCTCACGTTTTATAGCACCTCGTCTGTAGGAGCGCTCCTGCAGCGGGAGCACCATTCAAAGCTACCCGCTAACGGTCTTAAACTCACTAGAAACTCTGCCTTCGGCGCGAGTTTTCTGCCCTTGGTAAGACAAGTGTGAACTCGCAGACACGAGCAAACAAAGCACTGTGGAAGCAAGCTAGCTCGCGCTGAAACCGGAGCTTCTAGTCTCAGCTTAAAGGTATTGTCCGGTGAAAACCGGAAGTTCTTAAGATTTCGTGATGGTTACCTGGTGGGAGCCTAATGATTAACATAGGCCATTTTTATTCCATTAAACTACACCCCAATTTAGTGTAATCAACGACGGATAATTGAACGAAACTCCATGCCGAATTTCGCAAGTCTCAACGGCTGCACTCCCATGCCTGACGTGACGTCACACCAGTCTTGCAATTGTCATATCCTATGCCTCATTCCTCCGTGGGAACACAGTGCTCCCGACGCACCGCAGCATTCCATATTACTCGCCACTGTAAATGTCGCGGAGAAGTGTGGAGAGTGACAACGGCACAACGAAAATATCCTTTCGTTCTAAAAAAAAAGAAAATCTAGTGCAGCAGCGAGGGTGAACCACGTCGTACCGCTCACGCGGAGGACAAAATTCGAAGTGCACTTTAGTTCGGCGCGTTCTTTGCCTGATGTTACCTCAGAAACTCCGCTTCCCTGAAGGTGAAAAGGAAAACGCCATTTATGCACGCTTTGCTTAAAATACAATTACTCCTCCAAGGAAGCACACAAAATTCAGATTTGTCATGGAAGATGCTCCTACAGCCATTGACAATGAGGTCTAAATGTTTTCATGATTACGAAATTTGACCGGATAATCCCATTAAGGGTGAACGGAGTGTAGCATATGCGGTTCATTCACTCTAAAGTGAGACTACTTATTGAAGACAAATTAAAAAGCCAAGACAAAAATTAAAAAAAAAACACAAATGCTTGCAGCATAAAGCGGCATCTAGCGGCTGGCGTATGAACTTACTGGAAAGGGACACAAAAGCAACGTCCTTGCTGTTTTCGGCGGCAGGTAACATCGGCCGTTTCCCCTTACCCGTTCGTCCCTAATCAAACGCGGCTGTCTGCCGCCAGGTGGGAAGAGAGCACGGGCATGCGCAAAACACTTCTCAAAAAAGGTCCATTGCGTTTTTGCTCATGTTATCTTAGTTATGTAGTTGTTTAATTATACTAGTTTTAGCTCAAGTCCAGACGCAGCCAACGCTCCGAAGTAATGGACCTAGTCATGCAGCATCAAAAGCGCCAGTCACTGGGCCTTTCTTGTTTTAATTAGTTGAACGATGATAAAACACGTACGTAGACATGACGGACACTATGACGGTGCGGTTTTGTCGCTGTCTGATTAAAGGGAAGTAAAGGGACGTGCCAATGCCGGACCGAATCGAATAGCACTGCGTCATTCCTAACCTTCGCAGTGGAAGGGAAAGCCACAACAACCGGTTATCTTATGCCCGAGCCCCACTAGAGCGACAAACAAAAATAACCGACACGGACAAGCCTCCAACACATGCAGCATGCTTGCGATGGTACCTTTCGCAGGCGTTTAGTCGTTCGGTGCTCGTGAAGTAAGCACGAGTGAATACAAGCCTGCCAAAAATATCCTCGCGTGCGTGATGCTCGTGTTTGAGCATAGCCTCCCTAATTCTACAAAGCTTTTTCAAATCGCGAAAAATCTGGTTTGACGCTTGTCGCTGTTGATTGTTTGTGTTTGTCGTGACTCGCGGGGGACTCGCGCATTAAGAATGTTAAAACTAGCGATGCGCTACTCAGTTCGAACAGGTGTTGGAACCTCTACATCTTTAAGACGAAGGCATCTTCTTTCAACTAAGAATGGTTTATTTAAAAAAAAAAAAAAACGAACAGTCCCAAAGAACTATATACTATATATATATATATATATATTTAATCAATATTTCCAGATGTTTGTAATACGTTCTCGATTGTTTGTTCCTAGAATATCTAGGACGTTTTATAGTGAACGCTTAGACATATATTTGCCTAAACGCAAAAGGTCCTCTGAGCCGTTTTGATATTACACTGAAAACACATTAATGTGGGTCACTACTTGAATAAGTTATTGAAAAAGAACAAAAACAATAAAAACAAAAAAAGCAGAAGAAGTTAGAGGGCTTGCTTTCCACTCTTTTCCGACTTTGGTGAAATTAAACGTCCCAAACTATTTGAACAATACTTGTCCATAAACATTCTTTCGATACACGCACGGTCATAGAGCCAATATACCACCAATATACAGCGTGTTCAAAAAAAAAAAGAAAAATTCAAAGTGTATTTCTAACCGAATAAATAATCTACGCATTGCCAAACAAGCATTCTCCGCCCAAATGTAGAACTGGCGGTCCGAACCAGAGGCCAAAGTTTCACGACTAACCGTTATCTCAACCAAAAGTTCTATAAATGGCTTTCAGAAAACTTCAACGGGAAAATAGGGGCCGCTTTCGCCCATTTTCGGAAAGTTGGCGCCATTCAGCTGCACGCATTATAAGAGGTCCATCGGCCGCCCTTTTTCCGACTGAAACTATCAGAAAATCGGTAATAACTTTTCAATAAGATAACGGTTTGTTCCGAAACTTTCGCAAAAGGCTCGGACCGCTAAGGCTACATTTGGGCGGAAAACGAGCGTTCGGCGAAGCCTAGTTTAATTTTTGCAATACCAAAAAAAAAAAAAGGAAAAAAAAAACTTTTTTTGTGAGGGGGGGGGGGGGGGGGGGCGGAAGACACTTTGTACTTTGCTTCAGCTTAAAGTCCAGACGCAGCGGACGCTACAAGCTAATGGGACTAATCCAGCAGCATAAAAAAAAACGCAAGTCAAGAGTCTTTTATTGTTTATGATTGGTGGTAACAGAACACATACATCAACTTGACGAACACCATGATGGCGCGCTTTTGACGCTGTCTGATCGGTCCCATAAGCTCCTAGCGTCGGATCTACAGCTTATGAAACGCTGGGCATGGCTGATGAATAATGTTCAGGCTTCTTGCGCCGTGATTCGCTCCACGGCTCTTTTTTTTTTTTTTTTTCGTTTGCTCGTTGTTGTTTCGGCTAAAACTGGCCGCAATGTCGTCGGATGAGGACGGATAATAAGACGTCGCAAAAAAATCGCGTTCTTGTAGCCAACTACACTATCGCATTATGCATAAGCAACTAATTGCTCTTTTGTAGTCTATTTAAAGCGGGTTAGATCTAGTTTGACCTACATGATCGTAATTGTGCGCTTATTTTTTTTTGCGCTTGAGTGTGATAACAAACCTCGAAAGAAGACGAGCGCCGTGACTGTGCATTTTCGCCGCTGTTTGAGTGGCTAAAGTTCCTAGATGAGAGCTTCCTGCAAGTAGCGACAATCTTTGAAGCGCCGGCCGCGTGACGGGGCAGGTTTTAGGAAGCGAATGGTGGCGTATATACAGCAGAAGACTGAACTGATTGACGCCGTTTCGTTCGAACGGAATGTCCTCTGTCGTTTGTGCTGGTTGTCGTTACTTGCAAAAAGGAGTAGCGAGGGACTTTACGAGTGGCTCCACCTGATCGCGGGGTTGGCGGCGATCGAAAATAATGTGAAAAGGGGTAAAGCTCTATGAGCGCGCCTCCGACTCTCCCCTCGACGCCTGTGCAGTCAACTGAAGATCCAGCGGATCCTGATGCACAAGCACCTGTGCACAAGCCTGTTGCTGTACGGCATCGCTAGCATCGCCATTGACTACGTCCTCATCTGGAACGAGTTCCCGGGTCCTGGCAGATTCGAGATCGTCGCGTCCAACCCCGTAAGTGAACTGGACCATAAACCAACTTTAGTCTGTTGCATGTTAAGAGCGGGGAAAGCTCCTCCCACGAAGTTCTCTGCTCACAATGACTCGTCGTTTTCTCCCCTCCACTTCCGCTTCCCCTGGCTTTCGCTCTTCTAAAGGGAGAAGGGTGGTGAGCCATGTAAGAGGGATTTTCCTGCTGTTCTTAACCTGGAACTGTTTACCGAAGACACAGGCCTGAGCCTTGCGTCATCGTCAGTGAATGCCCCGAGCCGCCACAAGTGGCATACATGCATAAGCTCAACCGAATTGCGTGGCGAATCTAGAACCATAGCTCGTCTGCTCGCTGTGAGACGTTGTCGACGCGTCAACGACGGGATAAGCAGACGCAGGCGGCCCCGTGGTAATTTACCATTAAAAACGTTCGTCAGGTGTCGCAAGCAGGCGCCCGGCTTAAACGATATAGCTGCATATCCTTAATATTAATCGATCTATATTCACAGCACTTATCTCGATGTAATTACATCGGCTGCACCGGGGAACGGGAGCCGCCCGCTGGTGCCATTGGCATCCATTTAGGAAATGCATGAACTCCAACCGATCCCTACAAAACTAGGGGACAACGTTACGAAACCAACTTGGTTGTTCTTTGGGGGCGGCTACAATTCTTTGAAGAGCAGCAATGAGTTGACGGTGCTAGTTTTGTAGGGATTGGTTGGAGTTCCTTGATTTCCTAAGTTTTTACCCAACCAGGCAGATATCTGCCAAATGTTCAGCTTTAACTTTTTACCTCTTGGCAGCCATTGCTTGCATGCATTTCCAAGCAGCGTATCGAAGTCTGGGAAGAAGTATAGAAAAATAAGGATATTAATACCTATACACATTGCTCGATTTCAAATGTTTTAACATAGCGTACGTTAAAAGCTGTAATGTAGAAAAAATCAACGCAAAAATGTGATTGGCAGAAGTAAAACAATATGAAAGCGACGTCTTAGGCGCAACGTGAGCGAGTGATATGGCGATGGCGATCACGTGACCAACGTAAACTATATTTGGCGGGCCATGTCGCGCCAACCAAATTTAGCGCACTTGGTAGACAACCACAGCAGGACTCAATCGCGCCTCCCTCCAATTGGCTGGCGTAAGCGATCTTGTGATTATAAAGACAGCCAGTGGTTTTCTCGTCGGAAGTCGTGGTATGAGTCTCGGAACGCTAATTTACCAAGATTTACCGACCCAAAGCGTCTTCTAGTTCTACGTGTGACAGTTCTGTCAGGTATGGCCAAAGTACTGTTTGATGTCTTAACACTGTTTATGAATTTTTCGTTCAAACGTATAGTCTGTTGGGTTCTACTTCGGCCCCCTGGTTTAGCGCTTTGTTCATACGCCGCGAGAAGTAGTTTTTTCAAGATTTGGTTATCGGAGGAAGAAGCGATGCTTTTGGTGTTCAAAACGTTTACGTCTTGATAAGATAACATATATCTAATCTATAATTCTTCTGCATATATCTTATTTTCTACGTGGATGGAAATTAGTAATGCTCCGCGAACAATATTTTTTTTTTACAACGGTTTTTGAGGCGAAAACATGCACAATGCGACTCAATACGCTATGCTTAGTGCATCGGAAC
The DNA here is from genome assembly GCA_013358835.2 of Ixodes persulcatus. Classification (NCBI taxonomy): domain Eukaryota; kingdom Metazoa; phylum Arthropoda; class Arachnida; order Ixodida; family Ixodidae; genus Ixodes; species Ixodes persulcatus. Next base: position 120,920 of record JABSTQ010009929.1, read on the forward strand.
ACTATTATGAAATTGTCCTTTTGGCACCGCCATTTTATTGCTTATACACGAACTCAACTCTGTGACGTCACGGCGCGGATGTGGCGCGTCGGACGCACTTCCGGTCTGGGGATGGGGTCAGAAGTCCCCATGCCAGACGTGTATTCCTTGCGTTGTTTTCAAAGGAACCAGACAAAAACCTGCCTTCTCATCAAAACGCCGCGACTGGGGCGGTACCAAAAGTGTCGAGAAAGATTTGAGGTCAGTTTTCACGTGCTCGGTTCGTCCGAGAATCTGGATATGTGCCGTGAAAAGGGAAAAGCAGACGCCGTCGGACAACGATTACTTGGGCGGGAAGCACTTTGGGTTGAATTCACGGATACTTGTAGTCATCAGATTGACTTCTTTTGTTCCAAAATGAATGCCAGAAAACCTTGAAGTTGTGCGGACCACCTGCGGACTACGTTCAGTGCGTCTTCAAGTTCAAATTGCCGCCTGATCGTTCGAACTGTCGTCTGCTCTTTCAAACGTGTCTGCTTGTCGTCTGCTCTCTAGACGACGCCGGCCCGTAGACCAAATGGTGGCCCGGTACTTGCGACAAGAAGTCAGTGCAGGCCTCAAAAGACAAAAGTTTGAAGGTTGGTAAGCAGGCTCGATGTAAACAGTAGATACAAGAAGATGTTGATGATTGTTACCAGTGACCATCACCGACTTGTTATGCCTAATTCACTTGGTCCGATTCTACTTGCGATTTTCAGTATCGACGTCGACCATCTCAGCTACGGTTCACGCTTTTGCAGCCCGAGCGGCGTCGCGACTGAAAATTGAGAGCGAAATCTCATCATGTCACATTATTCGCGTGAAGTTTTGCGGTGTAATTAGCCTCGGTAATTTCGATGACGCCGCTCAAGTAGTCAGACATCGCCAGGAAGACTTACAATCAACAATTCGAACGCGAAAAAGGGCAGGGGGACTCACACCGACGCCGACAACATCGCATTTCGATGGCTTGTTTATGGGCAACGGCGAGCTTCTTGCCCACACCCCCCTGGCGCATGCGCGGCGCCGGTGGCGACCGCTAGGGGCGCTCCGGTTTGTTTGTAAACATGAGCTGGTGCATATAGTGCAGAGCGGGCGCAATTGGCGATCGTTACAATAAGAAAATAGCTGGAAACTGGTTGCTAGGCTAGGTGGCGCAAGCTACTGCCCGTTATAAAGCGTACGGCCGTTAGCATTCATCCATCGATTCATCCATCCATCCATGGCTGAAGTGTCGTTACTTTGAAGCGTATCTTACTTAGTGGTCCTAGATTATACCACTCCGGTACCGGAAGTGTAAGAAGGTACGCGGAAATAAGAGCAGTTCTAATTCGCGCATCTAAGATAACATAAAACAAAAACAGTACTCTTAGGGCTTGACTAGCATGACGGTTCGTTCGAAGTATAGGATGTCCCAAGTGGACCTCCCGCTGTAAAACAAGCCAGATAAATCGGCATCCTCACATAGACAGTTTGAACTTTCACCGAATGTACACTGAATAGGTCAAGTTTATAGTGTGAAATTTCAAGACGCAGTTTTCGTAGTGTAAAACATGTAAGCAGAAAAACTTGCCAAAGTCAGTGTTACGCGCGCTCGAAGACGGCCGAGTTAACCAACTTGCTGCGGCATCTCCCGATAGTCACAGCGAACAGACAACAGAGCGCTGATGTCTATTTTAGTAGGCTGGATCGCGGATCGAGGCTTGATTTGCTGGGGCCGAGTGGCATTACCAGCGGCCGCTGCTTGACACCAGCAAAAGTGAGAGCATATAAAAGTAGAAAAAAACACGAAAAAGTGAGATTTTTTAAATTTGTATTATACTTTAGACCGCCAAACTATGACGAAAATTTTTATAAATGATGACAAATTGGTGTGCTGTGTTGTCATCGACGTTTTAGTCGAAAAATACTTTTCTATCCTCTTTTGACTTCCTCCTTCGGCCCCACAAGCCCCACAAGCAGCCAGTGGGATCCACGCCGTCATGCACGCAGCCAGTAAGGTTTGCTTTGATCTTTACTTTTGTATCCTACTTACGAAGTACTGCAGATTGCGTTTGAGGCACCATTTTTGGTTCCACCAAGCGTGAGGAACAGCGTAAGCAACAGGTTGTGGGACTGTGCATCTTGATACAGTTTGTAAGGTGCACAAGCCACTTCGGTTATGATTGTTTTTGTTCATATCGCTTCTACTTATATTTAAGTTAAAATTTGTTTAGAAAAGATGGCTGGTACGCCATTGGAACCTTTCTAAAATACTTTGATGGCAGCAGACGACCGAGACTGGCACGTTGTTTGTTTAATAACCTTCTCAGCCGTTACTGATGACTGCAAATTTTTTATTAGTATTCCTGTGAAACCACATTAAAGTTTCTTTACAAAACACTTTGCACAAGCTTGAAAAAGTTAATTTTAATGAATTCCACCCCTATACTTGCATGCTTTGTCTGCTGTCAAGCAATGGCCGCCGGTGGTTTCACCGTCAAGCTCCCGATCCGCGATCCAGCCTACTACAACAGAGATCAGTGCAACAGAGTTCGTCATGAGCTCGCTGGGCCTATCGGTGGATGGCGCCACAAGTTAATAGCGCCGTAAACTCGATCGTCTTCGAACGTGTATAACGTAAACTTTGGCAAGTTATTTTCCCTAATGTTTTACAGGAGGAGAGCTAATCCTCGAAATTTCACACTGTAAGGCTGACCTGCTCAGTGCACATTGTTAAAAGTTTGAGCTTTCTATGTAGAGTTGAAGATTTTTCCGGCTCGTTTTACAGCTGAAGGTCCGCTTGAGACACCCTAGTGAGACAGATGAGAAGCTAATTCATTATTTCGAAACACTTGCAAATATATCAAGATGAACGCGGTAATTAAGCCACCAAGTTTCTCATTACACCGCCGCATATGATTAAGCAACTCGCTTTTAATTTAACGCTCCTCGAATTCTCCAACTTAGTTTGATTGCCCATTTTTAATATCATATCATAAATATGCTCGAAGTGTTCCGTTCAGCACACATAATCAGGATAGTTTTGTTTTGATTTTTTTTTAACATGTTCTGTGATGAAAACTGACTTTTCCTCAACCTCATTATACAGAAGCGGATGAAGTGGAAAATACTCGTTAGAATGAGAAGTAAGATGAGTAAAAGTAAACATAACTTTTTGAGCCGTAAAACAAAAATGTACCAAGAAATTTGGTCGGAGGAAGTGCACTTAGCGAGAAATGGTGGGACACCTTGCGAATATGATTAACGTGCCTCCGCAAAGTCTGACCGAAAAAAAAAAGAAGATATTTTAGGTATGTGAAAATTTTCCAACCCCTGGCCTTTCATTTTGTCACTATATTTTTTTAGGTGGAAAAAAGGGGAGAGGGGAGGGTTGAGGGTTTAGGCATGGTCCGCCTAAACCCTCAATGGTTCAATCCGCCATCTTCATCAAACTAGGAACGAAACTGGAATGAACTTTTCTAATACTTCCTCGTTTTATATCTTGACGTCCTTATCCTGAATTTCTTAATTTAAGCACTTTTCGCGTTATTTGACGAAGAAGCCAGCGTGCGCGCTTTACGAGCATGGGCGTAGCCTATCGCAAAAACGAAGCCACTGAAAGCCAGAATCTCGCTAAAAAAAATTGGGCCATAAAAATCCAGGTCTCTTAACAAAATGTTTGTTTGTACTGCGAGGACACAAGTGAAAATTTTTAAATGCTTTAGCATTTCTTTAGGCTTGGCGGACAAATGACACTCATGCCGCGGACAAAACAAGCTACAACCATGCTTTTTTGACATCCCTGTCAGTGTTTAAATGTTTTAGTTCATACTAGGGATGAACCGCTGAAGTTGTGGTATAAACGTTTGTTGACTTCCTGACGAATGAAAAGATAGCAGAGGTTGGAAGCGCAGACGCTCTAGAATTACAGATTTTGTGCTGCAGGTTATATTGTCTGTATTATCCGGGGGTGTATGTTCTACCAACTCAAAATTAGCTGCGTCCTCCAACATAAGCAGTAGTATCTGCGTAGTTTATTAGATCATACATAACCTCACCGCTGCACCTCAGAACCCATGCCACCCATGAAGCATTCAAAAGTGACAACTTTCAGATCCTAAAATATAAAATAGAATATGAGAGAATATAATATAATGCAATGTAATTTAATCTATTTATTTTTATAATAGAGCTTTTACAACATACACGAACGAGGCTGCTGAAGCCTCAGGGGCCATTGTGCTGGGCTTTGCAAAGAGCGAAACAAAGGATATTGAGAAAAGCTATGCCTGCTTAAAATATCTAAATAAAAATAATCATACATTCACAAAGTGGCACTGTAGATGGATCTTAGATAGGCTAAAGAAGGAGCCATTATAAACACAGCGTGTTTCTAAGTCCGATATTTATAAGAGCTGGTGGTTTTCAATCCCTGCTAAGCGCGTGTTGGCATTACCTAAGGGTCCACAACAGTTCCGCAACGCGAATTTTATACCATAAAAATTTGGATTCTTGGCAGCCGAGATGCGCATGCACTGTGGACAGTGAGTTTCACTAGGGTGGAGAGGGAATAATATGGGTTTCTAAGCAAACGCAGACCATTTTCAGGTTCACCCGCATGAAGCCCGAACGACGTAAGTCTGCTTTTTCTCGCGGACTTTGGAAGGTAAGGAAGTTGACAAAGATAAAATCCTCCAACATATCTCTGAGTTGTTTATTTCTTCACCCATCTACAGATTTTACGCACTCCGTATGTTTGGACGTTTATCTCACTTATTTATTTTACATTTTTGGGCGAAAGTGATTTCATCTATATATCACCTTTATGAAGGAAGAACAGCGCAGTTCTAAACAGAGATATATGCTTTATTTTTTTTTTCTTTCGCGCAAAGTGAGTACTCCCCAGTTCTCAAAGGAAAGTTATTGTTTCCTGTAAAAAAGTTTCCTGACAATGTATTTATTGTTCCGGTGAAGTCTCTACGAGATAGTTTCGACGAAGCGTCGTTTCACTCAGTTCCCCGCGCAGCTTCTTCTGCGGGAGCGTCTCCCTGATTGGCAGTGAAATACTGTTCCGTGAAAAGCTGTCCATAAAAAAAGGCGGGTGGGGGGTTTAGGATGAGGCGCATGTTGACTTAACGACGTGTTTCGTTTGATAGGGCGCCTATAAAAAGAAAAAAAAAACACGTACTTGTAAAAAGAACAACTTTGGGATGCTTTTTTGACCCTTTAATGGCACGGTCGGGACTTTGTCCTTCTTCGTGACATTCCTATTTATGTTTGTTTTATACGTGCTCGTCGTGAAATGCTAGGGGTGTTTCTGATATTCTCATTTTTAATGGCGTCATAACGTATCCGTGAGGGAACAACCCGTGATGCTTATCATGAACACCTGCCACTGATTAAGGACGCTCCGGTCCAAAGTATCAGCTTGGAGCTTGAAGTTCAGATCCCAGTCTTTTGAGCTCTTCGACAGATCTAGAGAATATGGGGATGGGGAAGAGCACGGTCATAGCGAAAGGGCAGATGGCGTGTTGTCGCTCATATTATTCACGACTGTACGTTACCTACTAAGGAAAATGAGCCCATATACCTCATATCCCTTAACACCATACAAAAGACCAATACAATATAAAGAGTTGAAAATTATGTAGTTGTAGTAGCAAATTTTATAATCTTAAGTGGTTCAAAAGAGCGATGTGACACTGGAAAACGGTCGCGAAACCAGAATCTCGGCAAAAGTTTACAAGACACTGAAATTGACATAAAAAACGACTAAACGCGATTGAGGGTTTGTATTTATAAAATTTCATACTTAGAAAGAAGTTAAATTAACCCAATCAGTTTCAGGTACATGCCAGACTTTCAAAATCTGGGGGCGAATTTTAACATTTTGCGACGAAGGTTCAGGATTATCCTCCATATCCTATCATACAAATGGAACGCAAAATATAATCGAACGCGGTGCTGCACATTCAGTTAATGAAATATTCATTCTTGGTAAATTATTAAAGATACAAAGAAAATAAATGTAATGAATATGCCATCTGCGAGCCGAAGTATGGTAGCCAACCAAACACCAATCAAACTTTCAAAAGAAAAAATACTGAATTTTTTTTGTAGACTTATTTATAAAAAAATTAAAAAGAAGTTTTAATTACGTTTTTCTGTAGGTTATTTTCTAAAAAAAATTCAAAAGAAAAAATAAGATTTTGTTTTATAGACTTATTTATAAAAAAATTAAAAAGAAGTTCTAACGACATTTTTTTTGTAGGTTATTTTCTAAAAAAAAGAACACTTATTGACATTATTTCTTTATATTATTTTATAAAAAGATAAAAAAAAAATTTATATGGTTTGCGGTCGTGTGCGGGGTCCGGTATGACGGCGATGGATACATGGTTCTACAAACCACTATAAAAATGTTTTTTGACTTTTATTGAAAATGTGTTGACTTGTTCACCCTGATTACTTTCTTTTGACTTTGACTTCCTGTTGACATGGTCGACAGAAAGTTTGTTGATTTTATGTTGAAAATTTTTTGATAATTTTTTTCCGCCTGAGACAAAAGAATAGCTGTTGACTTTCTATTAACTCTACGTTGATCTTTTTCTGTTGACTTCCTGTTGAAAGTGTCATCAGAAATACTGCAGACGTTCTGTTTACTTCGTGTTGAAAATATTCGGTTGACTTTCTGTAGCCAGTGTCAACAGAAATGCTACAGACTTTCTGTTGACTTTTTATTGACCATGGTACATCTTGACTAAATGTCAAAAGTCACTGAGTTTCTCAATACTCTCTGACAAATTGAGAACCGCAGGGAGGTGCTTCAGTTCTCCTGCCTCCAGCCCGAGCCTTCTATCATTGACAGCGCTTCGACGTCTCGCGCCCCTCGAGCTCGAGCGCGCAGTCAGAGCACCACGGAAGGCATGGGGCGCGTGCTGGAAGCCAGGCGTTCGGGGGAGCCGTTTTTGTGGATGTTGTTATAGCGACTACGCGGAATTATTATTAGCTGTACCAATGCTTTTTAGTAAGAGATAGAGTCCACAAACCTCGAAACACTGTCTTCCCTTTAAAAGACTTTCGAGAAGGAGATCGGACCCTTGGAACCTTAGTAAGTGCAGAGGTGGTCACCGGCCAAATGATTACCTTCAATATGTAGGCTATATAAGGCTCTGGAGCAGTTAACGAGACTGTGATTCTAATGTTGAGTGCTTTATAGTGTTTGTGTTTGTTTTCAATGCTTATTTGTGGTATGTGTATGTTCCAAAGGGACACTATTTCCTAACAAAACTCAAAATATATATTAAAAAAAAGTTAGTCTTTTTTTTTAACGGCAATCTGCGGTTCCGTCAAAAGGAATTCAACAAAATTTATGTAAGAAGGAATTCTAAAAAATGTATGTAAGAAGGAATTCTAAAAAATTTAAGTGGCCAATTTTAACTAGGAGTTAAATAGGATGTCAAAATAAAGTCTAAAAAACATCAAAAAAGTTTAAAAAGAAACTCAATACGATTCCAGAAAATTTTCAACAGAAATTCAAAAGAATTTAACTAGAAATTTTTGTAAGGGTAACTTCTGCGTTACTTTTTTTTATTGAGAAAATTGCTCATTCCCGGTGGTTCATTTATATAACATGTTCCAATATTCCTTTCTTCAGCCTACAACACGAAACTAGAACTGGCGACCTGAAGGAACAATTTCCATAATGTCTTAAAGTGCGTTTTCCAAAAAGATGGCAAATGCTGGTATTTTGTAGCGTACCAGGCGTCTTCATAATCATGCCTCTATACAACGATCATGTGACCATAACTTTGTGACTTGCGCGCCTATGTTGCATTGACAAATTTTTGTACCTCTTTGTTTATATGTATTCGTATCCCTCCCTCGCAATAGGGAGCATTTACTGGCGGCCATAGCTGTGTGCTAGACCGCTGAGCGTGTGCTGACGGCGGGCTTCTACAGTTATTTTGCAACGTGCAATCGACAGCATCATGACTGCCGGTCTCAGCATCCTATTAATGTTAGCTCGTTCTAAGTATGAGCTCTAAACATCGTCCTCAAATATGGCGTCCAGTGAATACCTTCAGCAACGCCTCTGGACACCGCGACGTAACTCGAATGAAAAAAAAAAATGGGATATCGTTTTTATGGTTCTTCCGGTCTTTTAAAGCGGTAGCGTTATATACCCGACCATGCTCAAAGTCATGCTCTAGTCCTCAAGGTGATGTCCTCATGGTCGTTTCCTCAAGGCCATGTTCTATAATGGTTGGTCGACGTAACAGCGCACTTGAAAGACTGTCGCTAGCTTCCAAACTTACCAAAAACAAAACACTCACACAGCGCTCACTTGTGTACCTTGAGGGGGGATCGGTGGCCGAGTGGTCTAGCGCACACCAGCTCGGAGCAAGTGGAGCGAAAGCTCACGCTGCAGAACCCAGGGATCCTGGGTTCAATCCCCACCCCTGCCCGTTTCGATCTGGATGAGCATCGTGTGGTCGTGTATCACTACTGCGTGATGCACGTTAAAGGCCGGTTCAGACACTTGCGTTTGAGTGCGTTTGACTGCGTTGCGTCGAGAACCGAAAACGAGTCACCGGCACATCTGTGCTTCGTATGAAGCGTGGAATCCAATTCAAGGAATCATCTTGGCACGCGATATAAGCAGCAGGGATGTCCTGGTTTTTCGCCGCCGCAACGCAGTCAAACGCAGTCAAACGCAACTGTTTGAACCAGGCTTAAAGACCCCAAGCTAGCGGTTGTACTGCACTGGCTAAATTGCTCATCTACAGCTGGGAGACTCGTCGCCCGTTGAGGCAGACCAAGTTCTAGGCTGTATAAACATACACACAACCCATTTTTTTGTGTACCTTGGTTTCTATGTTGTTCCAGGAAGTTTTAGACTTCCAAGGAGCTTCGAATGAAGTATGGATCGCCAACAGTCAAAGTTTTAACAGCTATAAAGCCCTGTACGCACAGTTGCTTTTGAAGCCTGGTTCAGACAGTTGCGTTTGACTGCGTTGCGGCTGCGAGAAACCAGGACATCCCTGCTGCTTATATCGCGCGCCAAGATGATTCCTTGAATTGGATTCCACGCTTCACACAAAGCACAGATGTGCAGGTGACTCGCTTTCGGTTCTCGACGCAACGCAGTCAAACGCACTCAAACGCAACTGTCTGAACCGGCCTTCAGAGTGCTTGAGTGCGTTTGACTGTGTTGCGTCGAGAAACGAAAGCGAGTCACCGGCACATCTGTGGCGCGCATGAAGCGTGGAATTCAATTCAAGGAATAGCCGAGCCTCGTCAAGCTGTATTTCTGCAGCTTTTTCTCCGGCCTCCCATTCACCACTTGTATTTGTGGTGAAAAATAAAGTTCGTATCGTATCGTATCGTATGTACTGGTTTTTCGCAGCTGCAACACAGTTAAACGCACTCAGACGCTCTCAAAGGTGAGTGTGCGTAGGGGCCTTAATGGTTGTAACGCCCGTGGCTGAAGGTCGATGTCACGTAAGCGAAGCGTTGGGAGCTGAGGCTGACGTGACCAGACGTCCTTGACGTCGGGTCATTCTAGAGGTCGTCCTAGTGGCCGTCCTATACTCCCAGTCACTAGTTGTGTGCAGTGCAGGCGAAGGCAACTCAGGCAGAAGAGTGAAAGGGCGAGTACTAGGAAGGCGAGACGGGAGAGGAGGATAATGGAGGGTTAAGGGAGAAAGGGAGAGCACTAGGAACGTTAGAGAAGAGAGGTGGCTTATCTACTTTCCAGCCTTCCTAGTGCTTGCCCTTTCTCCCCTCGCCTGGCGTTGCCTTCGCCCGTACTGCGCGCAACTAGGGACACCGAGTATACACCAAGTTATGTTTACTAACAAACCGGAGCGCCCCCCGGGGACGCCACCGGCGCCGCGCATGCGTGATGGAGGGTGGGCAAGAAGCTCGCCGTCGCCCATAAACAAACCATTGAAATGCGATGTTGTCGGCGTCCGTGTGAGTCCCCGTGCTCTTTTCGCATTAGAATTGTTGAATCTACGTCCTCCTAACAATGTCCGACTACTTGGGCGGCTTCAGCAAAATGAACGAGGCTCGATACACTGCAAAACGTCGCGTGAATACTGTGACGTGCGGCGATTCATTTCACGTGGACGCCGCAGAATGGACGCTAAAGCCTAACTTTCACGATAAAATTCTGCTCGCTATTTTCAGTCGCGACGTCGCTCGGGTTACAAAAGCGTGGGCAGTAGCTGAGACGGCGGACGTCGATACTGAAAATCGCAAGTAGAATCAGACATTACAAGTCGGTGATGGCCACTGGTAACAATGATCAACATCTCCTTGTGTCTACTGTTTACACTGAGCCTCCTTAACCCAAACAACCTTCGAACTTAAAAGTGTTTTGAGGCCTGGACTTACTTCTTACCGCAATGACCGGGTCAACGTTTGCTTTATGGGCCGCTGTCGTTTGAACGAGCAGATGACAAAAAGTAGACACGTTTCAAAGAGCAGACGACAATTCGAACGCATGTGCAATGGAGTGTGGGCAAGAAGCACCGCGTCCCGCGTCAACAGACCATTGGAATGTCACGTTGTCGGCGTCTGTGTGAGTCTGCGTACTCTTTTTCGAGTTGGAATTGTCCATTCTACGTCCTCATAGCAATGTCTTACCACTTTAGTCGCCTGAGCGAAATTATCAAGGCTCGTTACGCCGCTAAACCTCCCGCAAATAGGTTGACGTGCGGCGATTCATTCGCATGAACGCCGCATCATGGACGCCAAAACCATGATGAGATTCTTCTAGCTATTTTCGGTCGCGACGTCGCTCATGCTGCAAGAGTGTAGAATGTAGTGGCGATGATTGACGTTGATACTGAAAATCGGAAGTGGGAGCACACCAAGTGAATCAGGCGTAACAAGTTGGTGATGGCCACTGGTACTGATCAACATCTTGTATCTACTGTTTACACCAAGCCTACTTAGAACTGTTTTAAGACCTGAAAGTACTTAGTATCGCGATCACCGAGTCAAAGTTTGGTCTGCGGGCCGCTTTTGCTTGAATGAGCAGACGACAAAAAGCACATAAATTTGAAAGAGCATACGACTGTTCGAACGATCGGGCGGCCGTTTTAATTTGAAGACACACTGAGCCCGCGGGTGGTCCGGACAACTTGGCGGTTTCCCTCGTTCATGTTGGAACAAAACAAATACATCTGGCGATTCCATGTATCTGTGAATCCAACCCAAAGTGTTGCCCGCACAAGCAATTGTAGTTATACAGCGTCTGGTTTGCCCGTTTCACGGCCTGTATCCACGTTCTCGGACGAACCGAGCAGGCAGAAAACACACAAAAACTGATCTTCAAACCTTTCCCGACTCGTTTGGTACAGCCCCCGTTGCGGTGTTTTGACAAGAGGGCAGATTTTTTTGTCTGGTTCATTTCAAAAGGACACGGGAATGCATGTCTCATACGGGTACTTCCACCCACCGCCCCAGACCGGAAGTGCGCCCGACACGTTACCACCGTGGCGTGACGTAACAGAGTTGAATGCGTGTATAGACGTCGTCTTTGGGGTCGTCCTAGAGGTCATCCAAGAGGCAGTCCTGGAGGTCCTTGAGGTCGTCCTAGAGGTCGTTCTTGACGTCTTCCTCTAGGACGTCATCCTCGACGTCGTCCTTGACCTCGTCCTTAACGTCGTCGTCGACGTCATTCTAGGCACCGTCCTTAACGTCGTCTTGGAGGTGTGCATGGCATATTACACAGAACCCAGGGATCCTGGGTTCAATCCCCACCCCTGCCCGTTTCGATCTGGATGAGCATCGTACCGGCGTGCGGTCGTGTATCACTACTGCGTGGTGCACGTTAAAGACCCCAGGCTAGCGGTTGTACCGCACTGGCTAAATTGCTTATCTACAGTGGGTAACAATGTCGCCATGTTCTGGCAGACTAAACTCCTGCTGTATAAACAACTAACGACTAATTTGTTTCGCATATTACAAACATTTTTATCACCCTACCATCGTTTCCCTAGTTGTCTTCACTAACGACGTTCCTGTAAAGCTACCGAATTTTATCGCGTTTGGTCGACTGAACGCGCCTGTAATTATTTGATAGGGTGTATCCCAAGCACAATACGGCATTTCACCTCAAGTGCGATCGAAGCGGAATCTAGAAAGACGGGGAGGACGACGACGAAGTGTTTGGGAACACGGCTCCATCTCTTCGCTCCTTGAATCAAACAACAAGATCCAGAAAACTGCGTAGGTATCTGGCCATTCGTCTCTATTATACCCGATCAGAGCACTACAAATCTGCGACGACGCCTGAAAAAAGGCCCTGAATTGGTCCCTTAGGGGACAAACACCATGATCCATGAGGCCGGCAGCGCAGCACAGTCATCAGATGCATCCAGCATGTCTGATGACTCTAGCACCATTATGAGCGACCCTGACGACAACTCAGGCTTTACTCTGGTGCAATCGAAAAGGACCAGGAAGAGGAAGCATGTCTCGAAGGAATCTGCATCCAGTGACGACATCATCATCACAGCACCAAGCCTCGGCCTCACCGTCGTCGTCAAACCTGCAGATCCGAGCCAAATCATCACAAAGATTAGTCCTCTAAAGCTATCTGAGAAGTTAAACGACATTGCACCGGATGGAGTGATCCTTATCAGATCAAACTACCGACTTAATCTTCTGGCGATCGACGCAAGAAACACCGAGTCCAAAAAGACTCTGCTCAAAACGACAACCCTCTGCGGTATGAAAGTCACTCTGTATGAGGCACATCAAAGATCTTCAGCTGTTGGAATCATCCGTGGAGTTTCTCAGGAGATCATAGAGGCGGACCTCCAGGTAGATACGCGCGACTGTCCCTCTCACCCAAGTGAGAAGGCTAGGGAAATCAGATATCGTCAAGCTTGCCTTTGCCACAGAGTACGTCCCTCTAGGCCACACCAGATTCAAAATCCTACCGTAAAGAAACAAACCTCGACAATGTCCAAAAATGCAGTCGCTTTGGCCATGTTGCAAGTGCAACAAGGTGGAGCGGTGTAATCGCTGTGGCGGCAACCACCAACGCAGTGCCTGTGACGCAAAAGAACCGCAGTGCGTCAACTGCAAAAAGAACCACGAATCGACATCACGCCAATGCGCCTTCTACAAGACAGAAAAGATGATATCAGCCTACTGCAGCGAAAACAACGTCAACTACACAGCTGCCCGGTCTGTGGTGAAGCCATCTGGCCCCAGACATCAAGATCCTGAGCAGAGAAGTCATCACCGACGTACAGAAATCGATAAAGCAGCGCAAGTGGTTGTGATACCCCCAGCGACAGATGCAGACTTCCCACCTCTGCCAAGCCATTCAACTGACGGGACAAGTTCCGTTCAAACGTCACCTGGATCTTCACACGGCCCAGCACCAAGAAAGCGTCAGTCAATCGAAGAAGCTCCAGTGGGCTCCAAAGCAGCTCCACAACGAGTGTAAGGCCCCACCGCTTTTAATATCGATTGAAACACCAAAATTACAGAGCCTGGGAAATCCGCTACACACGATAGCCACGCTGCTTCGTAATCTTCTTGTTTCCCTTAATTCTCCAATGGCACAAGCTACAATCACACTCCTAGACATCGCTCTTCCTCTGATCAGCTCCTGGTGCAGGTAGAGAAGGTCCGTAACAACTCATTCATATTTCAGTTGAATGCTCGAGGCCTCCAGAACCGTCTTTCAGACTTTTGTCAATTAACCTAAAAATATCAATTCCCCGTAATAGCAATATCGGAATCGCGTGTTCCTCGAACATTACGCTTGTCCGGTTATGAAGTATTCCACTCAAGTCGTGGAAGACGTCCCAGTAGGCTTTTATTGGTGATTCGTAAAGACCTCACATATGTGATACACGATGTAAATCCCCATCCTACCAATGAGTACGTGGCAGCAACAATTAGCAAGGACACAACGGTTCTAACAGTAATAGCTGCATATATTGAACCAAGAGCCCGATTCCACAAAGACATTCTAGACCAGCTATTTAAGGCAACCCCGTCTCCACATATTTTGACAGGGGATTTTAACGCCCACCATCCTTTATGGGGAGGGGTAAAGACCACAGTACGAGGAAAACATATTATAAACATTGCTCACCAACACAACCTAACTATATTGAATGACGGAACTCCAACATTTATTAAAGGTGCAACACTTAGCAGCTGCTTAGATATCACGCTGGCATCGTTTTCCATTTCGCCCCCACCTCGCTGGTTTGTAGACATCGAAACTCATGGCAGTGATCACTTTCCAACTTACACATTGATACCCGGATTAAACAACAGTCGCCGTAAAAAACTCCTTACATATACTAACTGGAATATGTTCAGCGAAAAAGTTGAAATAGCATGCCAGGAGATAACCACAATCGAATATTTTTCGAATATTATTGAGAAAACAACATCGGATGCTACAAAATCTTTATGAATGCAGGTCACCCGAATAGCTGTAGATGAGGAGTACGAACGACTTCGATCCATCCGTCGACGAGCCGAACGAAGGGCCAGAAAAACAAAAAATAGAGAAGATATAAGAAAGTCCAGACAAGCACAAAGAAAGGTGCAACGCCATCTTGATAAGCTTTCAATGAAACGATGGAGATCGAACAGTGCTAGACTGGATCCTAGGAAACCTGTAACGCGAATATGGCATAGGACGCGAAGTTTAGGTTCCAAGCCGCAGCAAACTCACCCATTTCGTTCGATCGCTTTACATCGCAAAGTTACACAAAAGGGAGTAGCAAAAGAGTATGGCTTGCAGATAACTCACGACTCCTCAATGTCATACTTGGCTATCCCTATAGCTAGTCATAAGACTGTATCAGTGCAAAACGATGTCATGGACGCTCCGTTTACTTTAATAGAACTGAAAGAGGCACTCTCTTCAACAAACAAGAACTCATCCTCTGGTCCAGATGGTGTCCGCTATTCTGCATTAGCACATCTTGGTAGCGCGGCTAGAACATTCTTACTCGATGTCTATAACGCTTCGTGGGAAACTGGTAGAATACCAAAAGAGTGGAAGACCTCACGAGTGATTCCCATACTTAAGCCAGCCAAGACCCCTTTGGAGATTAGCTCATATCGACCCATCGCTTTATCGAGCTGTGTCGGGAAAGTCATGGAAAAAAATGATACTGTCACGACTCGAATGGGACCTCAAGAACAGAAGGATACTCCCTACATGCACGTCAGGATTCCGCCGAGGAAGGAACAGTGTCGACAATGTTTTAGACCTAGTATCCACCGTTGAACAAGCAAACGCGAGCAAATTAAAAACAACTGCCGTCTTTATTGACATAAAAGCTGCCTTTGATTCGGTGGATCATTACGCCATCCTTACAGATATGAGAAGGATTGGTCTCAGTACAAGACTATGTACGTGGGTCTCCGGTTACCTGAAAGGTAGACACATCTTTATTTCCACTGAATATGGAGACACCGATCTCTATGAAGTTACAAGAGGAGTACCCCAGGGGGGTGTCCTGAGTCCCACTCTTTTCAATATATATCTCATTCATCTTGTCAAACTGCTTCCGAAAAATGTACATACATCTTTTTACGCCGATGATATTTGCTTCTGTGTCTCTAGCAGATTGTTATATATAAACAGAGCACGTATACAAAAAGCAATCAGTATAACTGTAAAATACCTCCATTCACGTGGAATGCAAATCTCACCAGCCCAATCCGCTGCTATCGCCTTCACGAGAAAGGATACAAGGAGATATCCCATTCTAATAGAGGGGACACCAATTAAATACGTCGAAGAACATACATTCTTAGGAGTGACTCTACATCGATCTTTGTCATGGTCCCCACACATCAGGCGCATAAAGCAAAAGCTGAAGTCCTTCACACAAATTATTAAAATGATAAGTGGAACGAGATGGGGATGTTCAGCAAGAGCACTTTTGACCCTTTACAACGCTCTATTTGTCGGACTATTACGCTATAGTATTTCAGTCATGCATGGTATCCCCAAGTCGTCAATGAAAGACCTCGAAAGTGTTCAAGCACAGGCTCTAAAAGTTTGCCTAGGACTACCAAAATGCACATCAAACATTGGAACTCTTGTTGAGGCTAGAGCGATTTCGCCCGGTATCCTCAGAACACAAGAAACTATTCGAGTTCACCTACGACACCAAGCGCGCAGCCAAGCACATCATCTGGCGAATATTACGGAGGTTAGACCCTCTGCTCGCTTTTCGCAGGTCATCTCGCAACTCCAAGGGTATATACCAAATAACTTTGAATTAGCTAAAACTCCGCAGCAAGCACCGTGGACGTGCAGTTCTATCGACATTAAATTAAACATCCCCGGTGTTACGCAAAAAGCAGCAACTCCAACACCTGTTATGATGCTGCTAACACTTGAGTATATACATCATGCCTATCTCGCATCGCGACACATATATACGGACGGGTCAACTAACCTTATGTCATCATCCAGTGGAGCCTATATTCCGTCAACTAGCACGACAATCAAAACGAAACTGAGCGATATTACATCCTCGACAGCAGCTGAACTTAATGCTATCCGGGCAGCTGCTGCCTACATCAGCTCTCAAAACCCCCAAAACTGGACAATATTTGTAGACTCTAAGTCCGCTCTCAGTGCACTCAAGCATAAAAGAAAGAATAGCGTGAATGCTCAACTGATTTATGACATATTACAGAAATTCCATGATGTGAGGTGTCAGGCACATGAAATTGTCTTACAGTGGGTACCGGGGCATAGTGGTATACCCGGCAACATCTGTGCTGACAAAGCTGCTAGTGACGCCCACGAAGCTGATAATACCTGTGCATTTCCTCTGACAAGGATAGATGCAAATGATATAGTCCGAAAAATTGGGAGAGAAATATCATCCAGACTATGGACAGATCCATGCTACTATTATGTATACTTAAGAAACATTGACCCGGAGTTAAAGTTCCGAATGCCGGGAAATATAAAACGACGAACAGAAACTGTGCTGCATCGAATACGTTTGAATGTGGCTTTTACTAGAAAATATCTTCATATGATCGGTCAAGTAGATTCACCGCGTTGTACAGCATGCTCAACCACACACGACATTAAACATGTACTCTTGCATTGCTCACTATACAGTTCCCAAAGGAAAATACTAAAACAATCCTTGAACATACATGATCAGGACATTGAGCTCAGCCCTATATTAGGTCCCAGGACTTCAGTAGCAAAAGAATCCAAAGCAACCAACGCTTTACTCCGGTTCTTCAAGGGGTAGGGAAACGAAATTTCAGCGCTCATTTTCTTGCTTGAATGTGTTGCATGTTGCACCCTAACCTCAAAAACAAAACTAATTTTAAAGCTAAATAAACGATCTTCCAATGTGCACCGGGTGGATGCATGCGGAGCCTATTTGGGAGGTAGTCTAGCAACGTTGTGGAATCTGCTACGTAGTCGTGATTTAGCAGATTCCTCTGGAGCAGCGCCGCTCTTTGGAAGTACGCTCAACTGTTTAAAGTCACCTCGGCCTGAACGTGTTTGCCCCTTTTCGAATGAATGCGAACGCTTGATAATGTGGATGCTTGGGCAAGTTGGTAATTCATGCTTGGATGGAACAGCGCGGATGAACAGCCACACTCACATGCACACAAGAAGCAAACAGACTCGCAGCGCTGACTTTCAACTCAGTTCTATATTTCTTCTTCCTCAAATCTTCAACTTCATCACCTTTGCCGTTAATGAGAACAATTTAAATGTTTACACACCAGAGACCAAATAGCCAATACACATTAAAAATAACTAATAATGAAATAAATCATGCAAAGACAACTAAAGAAAATAATACTAAAAAATTAAAAATTAAATTTAAAAAATAATAAAGCGAAATATTTCTCATCACTATTCGTGCTTTGAAATTTTTATGCTAGGCGTTGAAATGGCATATAAGGACATTACAAAAAATTGTTTCACTATAGAGTTGCGTAGTTTTTTTTATAAAAAATAGAAGTACGAGGCCCAATTCAAAGTTCCCGCCGTGCACTGTGACGTAACAGTGTACCGCAAGGTACACTGTTACGCGAATGACGAAGCACATTCCGCTGGAACAAAATGGCGTCATTCAGCCGAGTATTCTGCTTTCCGCCGCCATTCGCTTCCCGCTTTCTAAAACCTGTACCATTACGCAGTCAGCGCATCAAAGAATGTCGCTACTTGTAGGAAGCTCTTATCTAGGAGTTTCATACAAGCCGGTATCCCCAATAAAAAAAATAAAAAAACACAAATAAACAACGACAGAAGAACAACGTTACGCCTCTCGACATCTTTCTTTGCGTGCGTTCTTCACCTCGCGACCAATCAAATCTGTCTAACGCACCGTGACTATGCACTTTCAGTATGCGTTGACGCGTCAGTATCGTTACGTTTTCGTACAGCGACGCTTTAAAGTCTTCGCAGAGCGTGCATTTTGCGGACAGAGTTAAAAAAGAAAAAAAAAAAACGGAAACTTGTCGAAGCTCATAGACCGTTCCAATAATCGCCCTCTGTCAACACCACCCAGAATAAGCAGAGCCTGCGCACTAGAATTCTGACGTCATCACAGAGTTTTTGAACGAAGACACAGATTGGGATACGAGTGCTGCGTCAGCGTTCGGGTGGGACTCGTGTCCAATCAACGCGTCGAAGGAGGCTGGGCATCGGACTCGGGTCCAATCGCCGGGTTGGCGCCATCCGACTCTGATGACGTTCTATGGAGAAAGAGTGGAGCGCTCGGGGTCCTTTGTGATTCTACATGCATGGTGTTGCCTCTGTACGCTGCCATCTTTGTTTCCTAGGCTGTGAAACGTGTTCTGAGCATACGCAGCATAGCTATCTCCTGCGGAATAGAAGACGCCGCGAATGCGTCAACTCCCCAGACTCGGTATTTATATCCTACGGTTACTAACTGGACGAAAACTGCAGTGAGATCTTTCAGTTCCGTCTCCGGCGCTAGCTTTCTGCCTTCGACAATATTATAGCCTCCTCCATACTGACAAAGCCTGGCAGATCGCCACGAGAAGCGGCCGCCTAAATTGAAAAGGTAGAGCGGCAGACAACGGATGAGAGGAGAGCCAGGTAACGGGCGCCCCGCTGCGGTGAGACACCGAAACACACTTCTCCTGAGCGATGAAATGTCCGCTCGTGCTCCTCGCGTTGCTCACGCTTCCGCTTCTTTTCTCGTCGGGTTTGAAAACCATGTTTCGAGTCCTCGCCGCTGCAAAAGCTGTGCGCTGACGTCCAGGTTCCTCGAGAAATGATTTGTGCTACAACATCCTCGCGCTCCAAATCTGCGACGTGGTAATCTATGGCTCCGTCGTCGAACTCGCATGTTTTATGCGTATTGGCGACGTGAGCGATCGAAAGTGTCGCTGCGGTCGGCCTGCCACGATTGGCCCAATGCTGACTATGACATCAGCAAAGGATTTATCATTGCAATAAATAAGACTAATATAAGGACTTCAATTCTGACGGTGTTTACAGCGTTGCTTTCACAGCGCAATAATTTCAAGCTTCCACCATGTTCATTACAAACTCCATCGAACTTGCTGCTCGCAAGGTAATGACATCAGGAGAGGTAACCATAGGGAGGCGCCACCAAAATACCTATGACAATACCTTGGTGTCTCGCGAGCTTAGAGCGTGCAGCCAAAGCAAGACGGGGGATAATGAGCGCATGCTGGAGACCGCGGGAATCTAAGAGGGGCTCCCTGCAGTTCACATGCCACCATGGCAATAGGGGCGTTTTACGAAACGCCTTTCCCTTTCCGGCAAGCCGCGTCCCGGCATGTTGATGGATAGCGCGTCCACCACTATCGTTATCGGTTTGCATGATGCGCTAAGTTATTGACGTCGTTTTTGGTATTGGTGGAACGTACAAGCACGACGAGTGGCTCTGTAGGCAACAGAAGGCAAAAAGTATACTACCCGGTTAGCATTTTGTCCGCATAAGCCCTCGCTTAATCCACATTTTTCCCCTTTCGGAGTCCCCCGGGGGAATCTATCGGGACCACTTTGGCCGCCCACGGATCGAATGGCATGTACGAAACTCGAGGACCAGCCGATGTTCTTTTATGTGCGCGACTATGCTCTGGCTAGGGCTGTCCATCACGACGCGAAACAACTCGAGCGAGCTGGAAAACACTGCTTCCGCGCATAGGAAGATTTGATGCAAATTCATCAACGTGACATCCGGCGAGGATTCAAACCGGAAGTACAACACGTATAAGCCCACCCTATAGGTAATAAACGCTGAAAAGTGCGTAAAGTACTCGTTCTTTACCGACGTGACGTCGCTATAACTCGCGTGCGCCCGCGCGCGCACGCCACGTTGGAACATGAACGCGTCCTAAACACGAAAACGTTTCGAGAGCATCAAAGACATGCGTGGACGCTCTAAGATGCCGATGAGAGAGCGCACAGCTGATGCATGCAGGCAACCAGCATCGGCTGAACATCACCGGTAGGCCACCACCAGAGTCCTTATTATACGCTGCCATTACTCAGACTCCAAAGAGCATCTTCGTTTGTTATCTTATGAGAGAACACCACATTAACCACGTCAGAAATAGCTTTGTACGTACAACTATTTCTTCTGACTTGAAACATCTTCACACCTTTTGGTAGCCTCTACACGCCATTGAGCTAGAGCATGCCGCGTAATCAAGCCTGATTCACACGGTGCGACTTTGTCTGTGATTGAGCAAACAATGTCGCTCAAAAACGCATCTCTTTTTTTTTTTTTTTACGTACGAGTGATGTTGCAACTGTAAAATTGCGAAGTAACTCGCACCATGTAAATTGTGCATCACAGCACCGGGTTAGTTCCGTGGGTAATAAAAATGCTCCGTACGTGCACCACGAAAAATATTGTTGAACCGTACTCGCGCTTTCACGGCCTCTACGCTTCAAGACACGGGAACGCACTGGCGCCTTACAAGGCGCGTCATTCACTTCGGATTCGATGAAACCTCCGTTCAAACTCCACGTGTTTCCTTGGACGCTACAAAGGTAGCACACGGGCGAGCGCAGTCGCTTCCCTTTTACCACGTAGGTACGAGTACATCATGACAGCACCCGTTAACACTCTAATGTGGAGAAAATCGGAGCGGCATGAGAAGATGAAAGTACCCGTGGTAACATTGGAGTGCCGAGCCCCGATTCAAATGATTCGTGGGTATATATACTCCAATTGTGGCCGCCTTTGTCTCTACCCGTTGTCTCTCTCCAATCAGATCGAAGAAGAGCGTCGTCTGATTCCCGCGCTGCGTCTTGCGTTCGAACGTCGGACGCCGGCGTTCAAAGGCCTTCGAACAGTGAGCGGAGACAAATCCCGCTAGGCTTGTCGTCCACCCACTATCCTTCCAATGGGCGCGTTAAGTTAGTGAGCTCCAGACTCCGGACATCTGCGCTCGAGCGCGCGGGTTCGGAGCGTAGCTTAACAGCGCACTTTGTTACCGAGGCGCCATCTGACGCCTATTTTTTTTTAACGTTTCCGGTTCCGGCTTTCCGGTGCGCGCTTAAACATGGCTCCCGTCTCGTCGAAACGTCGAAAAAGTGTTTGTTAGACGACGACCTCAATGAAATAAGTGCGCGGAGACCGCTTAACAGCAAGAGCTTGTATTTGTGCTGCACGCTGTTGGTGCGGCGATTAAAGGTACGCCGAACGTCTTCTGAATTCCCAAAAGCCTTAATTAAAGATTGACGGCTGAATGGCCGAATTCATCGGCTCGCCTGATCCTGAAATTGCGGTAAGGTACATGAAGAACTTCGACAAGCATTTGAAGGTTGTATGCATACCTGTCTACACCAGCACCTTTCTTTTTTTTTTATTTCCCACGATGACGGAACGATAGCACGAGCTGCCAAGTGATCGCCGTCGAAGTATCCACGCATCCAAGCAGGCGCGACTTGCGCGTCCGAGGGAGTCCCTAAAGGCTTCGGCGCAAGCACGAACGACGCCGAAAGTTCCGAGCACTGCATGGTAGCGCAGAACGAGCAGCTCCTACCTCGGTGCCGTTCCTGGCTGCGCCGGAGCCTTTCGGCCGCGGGGTTCGGTTGGTGCGGTCGCGGTCTGCGAGATGAGCACGGTGGCATCTTCAGAGCGTTCAGAAACGATCTCGCTCGCCAGGGATTGCGCGCACACGACGCCTCTGGTCCAGACTGGCCCGGCAGCCCGGCCCGGAGCCCAAAACGCTTGTGTTTTGATGTTTCTTCGATCTCGTGTGAGACCACCGCCACCACCGCGTGAAACACCCGTGAAACCACCGCGAGTAACCGCGAGATTGGCCGCGAGAGCGGAAACTCCGTCATCTCACCGGAAACCGACCTGTTCGAGCTCTCGCGCTCCATCTCCGACGACGGAGCTCGCGGAGCGCGCTCCGCCCCCGCGCACCGGAAGTGAGACGATGTCGTTTAGTTTAGCTCGAGTGCACTCTGACCGCTGGAGCGCGCTCGAGCGCGTTAACTTAACGCGCCCAATCAGAGCTCGGCACTCTGACGTTGTCCCCGCTCGCCCTCGTCTACTCCTCTCCCGCGATGTCTCTCCGCATTAAAGCTCCGCGTGTAGCTACACTTGTTCACGAACATTCGGTTGACGACGTTCGAGTTTATAGAAATTTCGGACTGCCTATCCTTATAACAAAATATTTCAGGCAGTCTTTAGACATCCTATCCACACTTTAACGACTCTTTCAATTTGCTTTGCAGTCGCGTCGTTTTACCCATTTTTAATATAGTTTCTACAGACTATCTTTCAACCGACGTCTATGAAGTACACACGATAGAAAGGCTATAGATTTCTTTTTATCGCCACTGGTCAAGAGGTTTTCTTTCACCACATATCTATAGAATTTCTATGGTATACACTCGATGAAATAAAAAGATGCAGTGCGGAGAAGAGATGTAACACCCAGTTGGAGCCTCCTTGCGGAGGCTACGTTTTTCGACTGCTTCAAGTAATTATCGCCTCTTGCAGTGCTTTATATAGGGTGACTGAAATAACCAGACTCGAATCAATATGGACTGTAAAAACCGTCGCCTCCACGTAGTAATCTATACTTTTTGTGAAAGGTGGATTTCACTGGCCGGTTTTATCTTGTAAAATTACAATGCGTAGCTCCACTTCTGTACAAAATAGGGCCAAAACACTTGTCACGGTCAACAGCGGACGGCGACGCAGACGACCAGGTTGAGTGGCAGGACGCGTTTGGAAATGGCGCTACGTCCTTATGGAGACTCCTCGCGACCACCGTGGTCTATTAAAATCAATATGATTTTTTTAGTAATGCACCTGTGGTTTAAAAAAAAAACAAAAAAAACGCGGACAATAAAAGCACTACGTTAAAAAATTAAAAAAGCGCGTTGCACAGCGACGGCGCTTTTGCAGTCGACGGGTTGTGTCTGCGTGTCGTCTGCTTTGTTTCGCTGGTCGGGCTACAGCTTGCAACGCTGCTGCCGACGTCATCTATCGATACGTTTACCGAATGCGCCCCCCCCCCCCCCCCCCCCCACTTAACCTGGTCGTCTGCGTGGCCGTCCGTCTTTTACCCTGGCACGTAGTTTAGCCCTATGTTTTGCGGAAAAAGAGCTACGCTTTGTAATTTTACAAGATAAAACCGACGTGCGAAATACAACTTTGACGAAAAGTTTAGGTTGATTCGTGCAGGCGCCGATTTTTACGGCCCATTTTAGGTCGAGTCCGGTTATTTCAGTCACCCTATTGTTGGGGGTGAGTCCATTAGCCCTTATAAACAACATTTCGTATAAAATATTGGCATAAAAAGACATGCTTGCAAACTTTTTTCTCTTCTGGGATGGTCCTCGTTCAAATGATTGCCTTTCAAGTCTAAGCATATAACCGTGGAGCAGTCAACACTACTGAATTACCAGCGTTTTGATTGCTCCGTGGTGTGTGTATTTGTGATGTCTGTGTATGTGCACAAGGCAAGTGGTGAAGGCAGGTTCCATGTATGTATTGTGACAAACCAAAAATTAATGTTCCGATTTTTGTTTTGCTGAAAACTGACCTAATGTGGCTCGATAGGAGACAGAAGCGTTGGTATTTCTACCATTTTTTCTACACAATTGTTATCCATTCTCTATAAACTAAGTTCTATTGAATGTCTACAAAAAACCCAGCCAAAAAGCTATAGACCGCTATTTCGCGGGCAGGGCCATGTTGAATTGCGTAGCGTCCAATTGCGTGCGTAGGGTTCTGCGGCCCCGCTGGCTTGGGCCGAAAGCAGACCTTGGGGCGCCGCTCTAGGTTCTCTTGCCATGCCGGGAATAGGGGGAATCTGTGCTTCGGCTGTCGCTGTGCGTGTTCCAGCCTCTTGAATCAATATTTACGGTAACAGGCACTCTGAACATTTTTGCCCGGGATTTTGGCATTCGCCATGGTTTCAGCAGCGTGAAAAACAATGGCAGCAATCAGAAAACATTGAATCAGTACTTCAGTTTTCATAGCTGTTAATAAGGACGCTGGTGCATCAAATACGTTTTACTTCTTCCGCGTGCGCCACAATAAAATAGAATGTGCATAACGGAAGGTCGCTGTAACTAAAACAGGAGATGTGGCCGAAGATCTTCATGGCGTGGAGTACACTCCTTTTTGTGATGCGGCGGCTCTTTTGAATTGGAATACATATTGTGACTACAACTGTTAAATTCAAGGGAATGATGTAGACAGGACCGGTTTGCTCGCGCATATTTTGCTCTGCTCGCGCAAACCCTCAATGGAGTTATCGCTCGTGCGGAAAGACCACAGTTCTCACGACGCATGGCGGCAGCGATGGGGTAATAATACTAACTGTGAGATCAGTCTATTGAAAATAATTGCTTTAAAGTGAACCTGTTGTTAACTATAAAAAGTTTAGTTTGAAATTTTTGCATGAGCTTGCGTCGGTGTGGGAAATTTAGGCTATGCTTCTAAATATATTGAATTTGGTGGAAATTAACATTTCAGCTGCAGTACCAGCTCCCACGATGTATATACTTATTCACATCAGAAATAAAATTTAATTTAACTTCCCTCTCTAAGCCGGCAAGAAATCGCGACCCCCCAAAAAAATAATCGAACTAACTTTTGCCCAAATTGCCCCGTGCGCGGTGGTGTGAATAATCCTCTAGCTACTACGTGATGTATAATATTCAATTTCTGTCAACATCGCCGCAATCAAGATATAAACGTCAGGGTTCTGCGGTGCTGAAAAGCCTTTTGTTTTGCAAATCATTCTCAAGCAAAGATTTAGATGGTCAAAGAGCGCACTCAATATTTTAATTGCAGGGAACGGTAGAAAAAATCCAGCTTCACTAATGTGATTTTGTTAATCTGAATAAATTCGGAAGTATTTCCACTAACAAGCCACACAATTTCAAATATGTACCTTAGTCCAACGGATAAGGTCGGAAGATATAGAATGTGAAGCATATATTCAGTCGCACTGGAGCCTGCCTGAGCTCGGCATCGACGCTAGATAAAGTTTAGCGACTCTTAAATGTGTTCAGATCGGCTTAGTTGAGACCGTGTTTACGTATTGCATCTATAGCGACCTTACAATTATTTAGGAAAACAAG
The DNA here is from genome assembly GCA_013358835.2 of Ixodes persulcatus. Taxonomy (NCBI): domain Eukaryota; kingdom Metazoa; phylum Arthropoda; class Arachnida; order Ixodida; family Ixodidae; genus Ixodes; species Ixodes persulcatus. The sequence goes on from JABSTQ010009929.1 coordinate 146,538, forward strand.
CAAGCGTGGTCCTGCTGTAAACTACGCGATCCGCCGTTGTGTGCGAGACAAAACAGAGAAATGGTTTTGCTCAGTGCGGCTGTGGGGTAGAACTCGGCGAGCATTCTATGCGAAAAATGCCGCGAGAACTCTCGATACGGTGTTGACTGGCAAAAGTAATATTATGAGAGGCGGTGAAGAGTAAAAACTTTGCAGTCGCACCTGCCTTGGTGGCTCCCACGCACGAGAGCTCCTCTTATGATATTGTCCAGTTTCGATTGTTCTTTCTACAATACATTCTCGAATAATGGTGCCACGATGATCAGGTACTCGTTAACTTCAAATTTAGAAAAATATTTAAAAAAAAACAGCGAAAATGTCAAGGAAGCGCAAAAATTAAAAGCAGCAGATCCACCCAGTATTGCTCATCCGGGCCTTCTCCCGTTTTTCCCCACACAGCGAGGAGGAAGTACGCGGCAGCCCTTTCCAACCTCTCACTCGCCCTCTCTAGGTGAAACGGCCAGTAGACGGTAGAATATCTATGGTCTACATATATTACTTCCTATTTGAATTTTATAGGAAGTGGATAAATATTTTTCTGAGGGTATGTTTCATGTCTGCGGCGATGTCCCTCGCGAGTCGCTCGTAGCTCTGATAGAGCGAGCATGCCTTGCGGATCAACACATTCAATATAACATGGCTATCCTGTAGTGTTGTGTAGTGTTAAATTTGTTGCGTCACCCGCCGAAGGTGATTGCGCGGCAGCGATTGAACTCCAATGGTTTGTCAGCGTTCTTGCCGAACTCGGATCGTCAATGATTGGACCCGAGTTCCGGCCAAGCAGTGCTGCACCATTCGTGACCAATCGCTGCTCTCCGCTGGCTTCCGGTAGGTGACGTCGAAAACCCCAAACAATATACTCCTGTTAGCTGGGAGTTTTCGTGCCGGCGCGCAAAATATTATGCCATACCATGTAGAGGTCGTCGGTTTTCCTATGCGGTGGTAACCAGCTCTTCTAACGACGTTTCGTCGACGGATCATTTCGTCGAAACGCGACGTTATATCGACATTCCGTTCCTTTGAAAGGCTTCCCGCATTCCTTTCATCGACACAGCTTGCGTTGTTTCGTCGAAGACAACAAGGCTGATGTTTTCGCAATACACTTGTTTTGAGTCTCGCGTGGTTTACGGAGCCTGGGTCACGCCTGAGCCTAGGTCACGCGCTAGCCTTTAGCGGCTTCGAAATTTAACTCTGCACTATGTTAAAGACCAAAAAAAAAAAAATATGGATTACGTTGTCGGCAAAACGTCGCAGGAGCACGTGTCCACAAAACGAGTTTCCACGACACGCCAAAGTGTCGATGAAACGCGTGTCAACGAAACCTGTGACCACGAAGAGTTGTCCGCGTAACGTGCCTCCATGAAACGTGTTTTTTTTTTTTTACAAAACAATACGGACGCGCTTCTAAGCGGAGTTCTGCTCTAGCCTCGTTACACCGGCGTCGATCGGCGCAGGCGTGGTGCAAGCTTCTCATCATCGGGTGGCGGTACTTCCGGCTGGCGCAGTACCACTGGATGTTCTGCGAGGCCTTCTACCTGAACAGGCTCATCACGACGGCCTTCGCGGAGCAGAAGTCGGTGCTGCTCTACTACAGCGTCGGATGGGGTGAGCCGGTGGATTCGCAGCTCTCGACTGGCGTTCATCGCGGGCACTCTTGCGTAACTCCGTGTAACTTGTAACGTGACGCTTGTAATCTGTAATGTGCAATGTACAATGGTGTGATGTTCAATGTTTAATGTGTTACGTGTAACGTGTAGTGCCTGTAGCGATTATTGTGGCCACTTCTGTGTAACTATTTTTAGTGCGTGTAGCCCGTGATGCTAAAGATATAAGGAGTAATGTCTGGCGAGTCCATCGCGACCACTTCTGTGTAACTCCCCGTAGTGTGTGTAAGTGTAATGTGTGACGTGTAGCGTGTAATGAGCGACATGTAACATGCGATGTGTATAATGTAATGTACAATGTCGCGGAGTGTAGCGCTCATAGCGGATGCTCCGGCCTAACGTAGGGTGTAGTCATTGACAGTAATGTAGCTCGCAGGGTCATTTTTGTTTCGGTTGTCCGACTTCCACCACGCGCTTGTAGCCTTTTGACGAGATTCGGCTGTGCGTGCATGCTAGAAGCACACGACACGCCCAACTGTTATCGAAGGCGACAATCAAAGGCGACTTCTCAAAAACCGGCTGGTCTTAATTCCGAATAAAAGGCAGTATGCATAAAACTCGGCTGCCAGACGATGTTCCTTTGCGTGTCCGACTATTCAGGCAGTTTATCATGACAAAAAACCAAGTTCTACCGGGCTGAAGAACACTGTCTACGCGCATAGAAAGACACACGGCGAAAGTTCATTAAAATGGCGTCCTACAAGATTTAGTACCGGAAGTCCGCCAAGTGAAACCGCCCTTTGAAATGTCAATTTATTTCGGCATTCTGACACGCATTCTTTTTGTAAAAAAAAAAAAAAAGAAGACATCTTGCGGCTCAAAAGTACATTACCCGAACAGCCATTACCCACAAAACATAGGACGAAAAAATGAAGGACGTGGAATGCCTTCTTTGACGAATGCGATTGCTGGAGCCGAAGAGAAAATCAATGCGTGGAGTATACATGTATCAAAAAAGAAATCACAACGAAAAAGTGCGGAATACTGTGCTGCAACGTTAAACAACTTTCCTAAGACGCTTCGGGAGCACAGAACGTAAAGAAAGGGTAAAGAGATGAAAGGCCCCGAGGAGCACAACACGCGTCTTACGAAATTTATTTTAGTTTTAATGGCGTTTTGAACGCATTAGTTACGTATATCTTTATACATAAAAAAATATATTTGCGGAACGCTTTGTGGAACGCACCTAGCAACATACTAAAACGCAGCAGGAGCTTGTTCCATGATGCGTGAACGCTCATTTTTCCTAGAATTCTTCCGACAAAACTCCGTTTCATTCGAATATATTTTTGTTCTTTCAGCTTGCGCAACGTGGAAATGACTTTGAAAGGAACTAAACTAGATTTCAAAGTTTCTGCACTCTGTCAAGTTACGTCAGTGTTCTTTTTTATCGCAAAAAAAAAAAAAAGAAACTATGCATCGCCGCACGCTCATTATCCTCTTAAAATGAAACGCCTGTTGTCTGAACCAGATGCCAGAGTTTCAGAAGACACCGTCGTCTGAATCAAGAGTTATAAGATTTCCTGTAAATGTTTATGGTGAATATACGGGGCTCGTTTTAACCCATTTTCGGCAACTGGCGACATTCGGCTCCATGTATTCGAGACTTCTGTCGGCCGCCCATTGAAATTTTCAGAAAGCCCCTTATATAACTTTTGAACGAGATAACGGTCAGTTTTGAAACTTCGGCAACTATTGCTTACCCGCTAGCGCTGCATTTGGGCGGAGAATGAGCGTCAGGAATGCGTAGATTAGTTTCCCTGTAAAAACAAATACACAAAAAGTTTTTTTATTGTTTTTGTTTGTTTTTTGATGGGAGAATGTTTTGTATTTTACAATGTTGCCAACAGCTTAGAAACGATACAGGGCGTGGCGAGTGGCCATTATCTTATTATCGCATCGCAGATAATGGGATTGCCGCTTTATCCGATGCGAGCGGCTGAAAAAGGAATCAAGAAGCGAGGCGGTGATAAGCCACGCTCTGCCTTTTCTTCAGCTGTCAGCGACTCTCGACTAACGCATCTCCCTGACGTTACGCCGCTGTGTTGGTCTATAAAGAACGCATGGCTGCGACGGGCACACACGCCAAGAAATCCAAAGCGCCTATACTTTACTTTCCTGCCAAACACTTGGTAGAGCCAATGGCTGCAATTTACGGAGGAATCGCCTTGGAAATACGAAAATGATAATAAGTTTAGGCCTAAAACAAAAATAAAGTTTGCGTTGCGGCACCGAGCATGACATCTCAGTGTGCTTAGTGTCAGAGCCAATTTTTTTTTTTTTAGGTCTCAACAAAATATGAACTTCTTTATTTGCCCAACTCTCTCCGTAGGTTGCAGCAATAGACACTTTTCAAAAGTGCGCGCCAAAACAGCTGTCTGCCATTGGTTGGTCGCATACTCTGACGATGTATTGGACACGAGGGTCGCGTCATCGTTCGGCGTGAACTCGGCTCAGCTCGTATTGGACACGAGCGCTTCGTGAGCATTCGGCGAAGACTGGGATTCAATCGCGGGCTTCGTGACCAAACAATGGCGACCGCCAATGTTGCTCGATGGACTTTTGAAAGGGGTCTCCTCCCATGGTGCTTTGCGGAAAAAACAGACGCTCCGGATTTCCTAAAGTGCAGGGGTCACGAAACGTAATCGTCGGCTTTTCCTTCTCTGAAACGTCGCAGGGTTCCCCGCCGTATTTCTCGCCACGTACGCCGTCTTTCGGGCAAAGCACGGAGACACGAAGTGAGTGCACACGTCTAATCCCGCCTTCCTTCTTTCTACGTCAGAAAATTGCCTTTATACTCGAAAACTTTCTTACATACTTTTTGACGCATTTCGGATCGATACATTTTGTCGAAGGCCTTTTAGTGGCATCGTGGACCGACGTAAGTGCGACGGTTGCTCTCCGCCGTTCAAGCTAAAGAACGAGCAAACTGGAATCGGAGTATCCCTCGAAGCTGCACGCTGTGACAGTACTACACCACAAAAACCCACCACGTTGTAGAGGTGAATCTCGTCGTGAACACGTGACGCCTACGTTTCTAACAGATGATGTTAAAGTCTAAAGCCGTATTCGCAGTGCTTATACATCGTACAAAAGACGTGGTCTGGAGACATGATGACAAAATCGTCTGCAGACATGAATTGAGCAAGTTCCAACCGTGTTCGCTTTATACAAATGCAAGCTCCAAACATGGCCAAAAACAGTTTTTGTACGACCAAGGAAAGGTCATACAAGGGAGCTTCAGACGGTAGGTAGTTTGAGAGAACCGTTTTCACACATCCGATACGGTTTACGATGGGAACTCCGGTTCGAACTGCGCATGCGCTACCGAAAAAGGCTCTCACGTGCGCAGCTCGTACCGGATGGCCTATTGTACCGTATCGGTTGTGCAGCAACGGTTCCCTAAACTTCCCTAGTGCCTGCAGACTCTTTTGTACGATGTATGGGTGGATTGTTTCAAGTACCGTAGCGCGGCTTTGCGGACTTTGCTTTGCTATATCTTTCGACGTTGGTGCCTAATCTTCCTCTCGTATAGGTGCTGGATTGAGCCTCTGGACCACTACGAGTGGATCGTCCTTTTTCCTGGCCTGCTTTGTCTCATCGTGAGTCTCTCCGTAAAACGCTCGCCAGTATACGGTGAAGAACTGAGGGGGAGGAGGAGATGGGAGCAGGCGGGGACGTCGGATTGCCGATCTCTGATTGGAATGATTAGGGGATAGATGCATAGACTGGCCGCCTTTCTTTCTATTCCCCCTGTTCGAACGCCTTCGAGCGCCGAACCCCGGCGTCCGGAGTTTGACCATGAGACACTGTGTAAGCAGCAGACGAAGCTCTTGTTCATTCTGATTGGAGGAGACACTGAGTAAATTCACGAAGGCAGTTAGCCTTTTCCGTCGACACACTAATCTCTCGAATCAGATCTCGGAGCTTTGATGCATCCGCGCGTTCGCGTATCCTCCTCTCCCTCACTTACTCACCGTATAAAATACGTTGCGCCGATAATTGGTTTTCTTAAATGTGATGGGGCAATTTTTTTTTTTACAAGAATTTATTTTTGAGCATACCTTGGGCCAATGAATACCAGGGTGCATTCATGTGTGCTTTGCTTCGGGTCTGACCATTTTCTTCCTGACGCTTTTTTTTTTCCTTTTTTGATCCTGAGCGCGAGCAAGCGCGTTTTCCGGCACGAGTTTTTGGCACTAACAGTTTTACGGCGACATTTTGTGACCGGCCATATCTTTGAGTATTTTTTCGAGAGCGCGTGCTCTCGGCATCGGGTGCTACAAAGAATGTCATCACCCCAAGGAAAGCGCACACGAAGGCACCCTACTGAATACTTACTTCGTACCAATTTTCCCATGCTAGTACATCATCATCTCGAGACAGAGCGAGAATGAGGTTGGCATTACAATGAGTTCATCGTATGAAGTTTTCTCTACTCCGTTTCACTTTAAGTCCGACGGAAGACAACATCGCGACCTGAACGAGCCAATCCGCTGTGCTTGATTGTCGGTGGTGACAAACGCACAAAGGCGATGAGTGTCATGACGGCCCACTTTTCTCGCTGCTTAATTCGATCTGTCGTAACATAGCGTCGGCTGCTGTCGTATTGAAATTGAAACTGAGTGTAGAGAATGCTCTCATGCGCCCAGGATTCCATCGGCTCCACCGTCTAATACCTAAGCAGCCACGTGAAAAGAACAGAGATGTCAAAAATTACTTTTATAAAAAAACTAAGCTGAATTACTAGTTACTTTTCTGAAAACTGCGGAAATGTGAGAAATTGCATTACAGATCACCCGGGACTAAAAGTAATTGCATTGCATTACAATTGATTTTCGAATGCAATAATATTACTCTAGACAGAACGTAAGGGCGTAAATGAGCTGGTGTATGCTGAACATTTTGAAGCAACCCGAGATTGAGGAATGCGAAGGTTGACACCGAGAGAAGAGATGAAGAACGTTGAGACGTTGAGACAGCCAGCTCACCGGTTTCGCAGTCCATTCAACGGTGAAGGTCTTCATTCAAAGGCTGATGTGATTCCGTCTTTGTGATTTTTCGGAAGTTGCAGTCCGCGTCAAACATCTAAGTCGGGACATGGCAGTTCGCCCTCGCGAGAAGACGTTATGTGAAACGTTTCCCTTCTTACTCGAACGTAGTCTAAACTTTTTGTCCCAAAAGCTATACCCAGTTGCAGGTGCCAACGTTCGAGGGGAGGCCAGTTCACCCTCCTCCTCTCCAGCATTCGCTTTGCGAAAGCGGAATTTGTCCTGCTTTTCTTAACCTTCAACAAAATATGTCCTCCAAGCATTCCTGGACATTTTTCTCTGGGTGTCTTATTCCACAACATCAGAAGAGCCCAAGTTATCGCGCGTCGTCTAACAAAAGTGCTGGGTGTTTTTCTGGATAGAAACGCCGCCAGGGAAGGAAGGGGCTGGCGGAAGCTTCCTAGAAAATGTCCGAACGAACGGGCGGGAATGTCTGCGCGTTTGTTTATTCCCGACTAAACTCTCTAAAAAAAAAAAGTCAGAGAAACATTGCGTGCGGCACTTGCATTGTTCGCTTCCCCGTCTTTTACAACTTACAAATGTCATGGTTACCCGCCAAGCCCAAGGCTACGCAAGAAATATTCGGTTTCTTGACCAGGGATTTGAGATGTACAGAGCGCGACACTGTTAGCGCAAACAAGCGATCGACAGTTTTCTGTATTTTTCTCTTAGAACCGAAAGGTCGTCATCAAAGATATCATTGTTATAGAAAGAGCTCATTTAGGGCTCTAATATAAGGGGTAAAATTGTGTACCCACTAATACTCTTTCCTAATAAAATGCGAAAAGGCGCCGATGTCGTGTTCGTGCTAACAGTGTCGCGATGTGTACTATTTACTGCGGCCGTTTGTTGTTCAGGTCGCAATGGTCGAAGCTTGACGGGTTGACCTTGCTTGACAAAATGACAAGAAGGTTGGGAACCTGTGTGTCCCGTCGTCTCAGGTATAATGTGGCTGACATCACTGGTTGTGCGCCTTTGGCGTTGTAGCCTGGTACCGACCTGATGACGTGGCACCGTGAATCCACCTTGTCTGGAGTTTCATAAGCCGTGGCCTTCCAGCGATGTTATCACAGGAAAGCTTTCTCCATCTGCTTCGTCTCTCGAGCCTGCCTTTGTGCGTTTGTCTTGTTCCACGTGTACGAAGCTTTGCGGTCAAACGGGCCTCGTTTAATTTTTTCTGATGTTTCTCTCTGCCTCTTTTTCTCTCTCACATATATTTAGTTGTTGCTGTTGTACGGGAACGTTTGTTTGGCACTTACCCAAAGAAAGAAAACGACATTTGACGATGTACAATTGTTTCTTTTAAGTTCGGCAAACAAACTATGCCTCATTTAGCACAAAAGTACTGAGTATTTTTTAAACTGTCTGAAGGTAATTCCTTATGTTACTAAATTACCAGCCCGTAAATGTAATTAATTATACGACTAAATACTACAAAATATAACTTAATTACTGTGGTTTTAGGACAGTAATGTAAATACTGTCAATTGTGTAAAAAAGCAGACAGTAAAAGCAGTTAGTTTATAATTTAATGAGCAAGACATACGCGTAATATATTATATGAGCAAACGGACGGATGCAATCGCACCTCTTATTGAAGAGGTGCGATTGTGAGACACTGAAATGAAGCTTTGGATCCTCTCACTTGGCCTGCTCAATTAGCAGCAACCAATCGGGAAATTATATTTTTTTCTACCGAATTCACTAGTAATAATGTGCCATAGAAAAAAAGTTTGGAGTTAAGAGGAATTTCGAGCTATATAGTCCCGGCGATAGCCTAAAGGGAAGATGAAGCACATTTCGAGAAATCTGAGTTAGGTGCGAACTTGTATAGTTTTTTTTTTTTGTCCCGTGAATTCAGTCGTCGCTCTTAATTTGGACCGAAGTAAAGGCAAACCGCATTTATTTCGAGAAACAAATACGTGCAGCGATTGCCGCAGGGCATACGCGGCGAGCCTCTTTGCCGCCTCTTATCTGTCCGAAGCTTCGTGACGTCATCACTGGAATATCCGAGCCAGCTTAATGACGAGCAAGGTGTCATCCGACTCGCCGACGACGTCGTAAGGGGCGAGGCTACGCCAAAATTTTCATTGGCGATTACGACGCTCCTACTAGCAAGATTGAAATAAAACCTAAAACACATAGTTTTTAAGATGCCTACATTCAAAACTTCCGTTTTTTTTTTTTTTGCTTTGAGGGACCTCTTTAGCTTTTCTTTAAGAAATGAGATAAGTCCCGTGCATCTCATTATCTTCTTGAAGCCAAAGAGATTGCGGTATTAGCAAATAAGAACGCAGAAGAACCAATCGCGAGGCAAGGAGCGTAACATAAACCACGCCCTTGTTTTCGTAAGCTCTCAGTGACCATAGTAATATGCAAGTTTTTACTTGCACGAGAAATACTCAAAACATACCGATTTAAATCAAACTTGAATGAACAGGCATGACTGTAAAAAAAAAGGGCTGATGGCCCACTCATTTCTTTGTTCTAGTTAAGGCCAGCAAAACCTACTAAATTAAAGGGAGGAAGACGACATCGCTTACGAGAGGATTTCGCTTTTGGATAAAGCGCGGTGACGGCGATTATCTGAAATGTCGTCTCTTAAGTTGCGCCGGTTAATCAGTTTTGAGAACAACTTGTTTAGATAGACGGGAATCGAGAAAGTCTGCAACCCACTCTCCGTGGTCCCTACCTTGTGATGATGTTGCAGCTGGTTTCCCGGGGTCACCAATTAAGGGTGCAAATCTAAGAAAAAGAGAAAGATAAGAAATCGGATTACTGTTGGCAGATGGAAGAGATTCATATGTGTCTGAAAGCGGCCTATCTGGTATGTTGCACCCTCGTGGAATATATTAAGGGTTCCTTGTTTTTGCTAGATAACAATAAACTCCGAAAAATAATTCCCGATATGGCCCGTAAATAATAAGCTGTTTCGACTAACAAATCAAGTGATGAAAACAAGGTTTATGTGCTTCTATTTTACTCTGCACCCGAGTCTAATCATGCGCTTATTGATACCTCGATTCATTTCTTTTTTCGCAGCTGAACTTCGTGTTCCTGTGTAACATCATTCGAATTCTAGTCACCAAACTTCGTACCGCACACACCAACGAACCGCTTCAGTTCAGGTAAGTGTGTTACTTCATTCAGTTCACATTTCTCCGGCCCCTATGGCATCATAGCAGGCTGACATCAAAGACACGAACTTGCTTTGATATCAAACGCGGGAAATGCTTGCTATCTTCGAAACAAAAAAAAAAAAAAAAACGTATACTAAACCAGTCTATTCGGAACTCAGTTATTTTCTCTTTGGGGCAGCTTGCCCCCTTTCTTTACGTTCTAGTGGTCTCGTCTTGCTATACGCCAATATGCAGAAAGAATGGCCCGCTGGAACGTTAGATAGGCTTTTTCTTAGTGAAATTTCGCCTTGTCTGAGCGTTGAAGACGTGTCAGAGAGAAACATGTGCACGAAGAAGTTCTCTAGGAAGCGTATTTTGTTGTGTTGGCTATCATAGTTCGGTGATTGTTCAGTTAGCCAGCCTTGTCCCCAAGAGAAGCGTTTTCTTATGACAGTGCGGCCTTGGCACTTGATGGAAGTTACCACGTATTCGGGGCACACTTGCTCAACTAGGATATGTAAATTTGTACATGGAATGGCCTCCCAGGAGACTTCTCGGGTTTGCATGCGTTTTTACTGCGCAAAGAGCAGGCTCTCTTCAGATGACAATAAAGAATGCAGCGTCCTGAACGTTGTTTCAACCAGCACTTAAAAGAGTTCAAAGTCTGTCAAGCTCTTACTTCCGGTAAAAGCCGCCCTTAATTTCGATGGCTTCATACCCGTTTGCTCAATCGCGAGCCCCCGTTTGCTTAATGCCCTGTCACGGATGGCTATCATCTCTGATCCCCAGACCCTTAGTGAAGATCGGCGATGGTACCCACCTGTGAGTGGCGGCGTGAAGTAGACGGTTGGTTTCCGTTTTCCTACCGCATAAAAAAGCAAACAAGATTTTTTTGTAGTATTCTATGTTGTTTTTTTTTTTACCTGGAACCCACACTCGTGAAATTTGAGCATGATAAGTGTACCGCCTAAAGACATCTTTGTTAAAGGTTGCCACGCACTCGCTTCGTTTACTTATTGATACGAATTTTGTTTATGCCTGAATAGAGCTCAGGAACATTTTGTAGACGACAAAAGCCGTGACAGTGCGCCCTGGCTAAGTCGTTGTGCTTTTGACGCTGTTTCAAAGGTGCCATCGCGGCTCGTAGCGTCGGCTCTGCTTAGACGTCAGGTGTAGTGAAGTATAGGGGCCCCATACTCGTCAACCAGAAAGTTGGAGCAAAAAGTTCACGGAGCGCACCGATTGGATGTCGGCGAAAAAAGCGCGAATCATCGTCGTGATAGGCTAATCGGTGCGCACCGTCAAATTCGGCCCGAACTTTGTGTTTGACGAGATTAGTGGCCTAGAAGTGCACCTCGTTCATTCAACTTTTTTTTTTTAAACCTCAATATATTAGCAAGTTTTACTGTCGGTCTTTTAGTTGATACGCCTCTTCGTCAGTGATTATTGGCACGTCTTGACATTGCGAATAAAATGACGAGGCTCGTTCGAGTGATTGCTATTTAGGTTATCTCAAAATGGCCATCGCGTCAAAAGCTGTGAGCATAACCGCTTTATTCGCAGACAAAAAAAAGTTTATTATTGAGTTAAATCTTTGAAACTACTCTACGAGACAATATTATTTATATATACTGATCGGCAGGTTAAGAAACGGAAGGCGTGGCGGGTTCCTGGAATCTTATGATCGCTTCATAACCAATCAGATTGCGACCTGAAACGTTTGAAAACGCCGACGAATCAATCAGAAAGCATCAAGGGCGAACGTAATGAGCCACAACCCCTTAGTGATTATAGACCAACACGCGGCTCTGACGTCACGCCTTTGCGGCGACGCTGTTGTCGCCATGGCGCATGCGCAGAAGCTTCATCTCACGCAAATCTGGTTTCTGCGCTCGCGCAGTGCCACACCCGGTGTGGCAAATGAAGGCTTGTTTGTAAACAGTCTGTCGGTCTATAGACCAACACGCGGTTTACGAGCAAGTCCGGATGATTCCCATACCAGGTGTGGGCACTAGGCATGCGCAGGAACCACCAGATTCTCGTGAGAGGAGGCGACTGCGCAAGCGCAGAACCAACAGCCGCGCCACGGCAGCAGCTTGACACCAGAGAGTCGGGTATGTGTACAAAGTTACTATTCAGTGACTATATAGAAGTAACACCTCTTTTTCGGACAACGACAATTTTTACCGAAGTCCTTCTTAAAACGAAATAACTAACATTTAATTGTTGATTAGGTATGTGGGACATTGGGCAAATTGAAATCTGAGGAAAAGTGCGAGGAAGGTAGCGGTTCCTGCTTCTTGCATCGAGGCTAGAAATTTGCGTGTTACGTTTGTGTTAATTTTAAACCGGGAAAATTGGGCAGCTTCTAGCGATTCTCCTTTTTGGTGACGCAGTATACCCTTTATTATCTTCTGCTTAAGTGCGTATCGATTGGGCAAGGTGACTTGTGTGCAGTGGCGTACCTCGGGTGTGGCACGGGGGGAGGGGGGGGAGGGGGGAGCGGGGGGGATGGGGTGGATTACTAAAAGACGCTATGCCTATTGCTCCAAAGTCGGAGTTCGAAACAAGGCGGTGTGCAAGGACGGCAGCAGTAAAACCTGTCAGAATACACACTGCCCACACATCATACAAAGGACAATCTGCAAATACGAGTCACCGCAATATCCGTTCTAATATCGCAATAATGTTCTGAACTTCTGATGCCGCGTGCCAAGATTCTCCTTCAACTCATTGCCATGCGGCATTCGAAGGGCGGATTTCGCGCTGACTCGCGTCGGAATCTCTATGCCGAGTATATTTTGTATGATGAATAAGTAGTTGACCAGGGCTCGAGGGCGTATTTTAAGCTCTACAGGAAATACTAAAGAACAAATATGAAGCCAGCGAGACAAGAAGGGACGCAATAGACCGATCTCACTAAGCGTTCGGCGCATGCGTGACGCCGCCATAACTTTAGTTCACCGGGGGCATACGGTGGTGCACGAGAGGGCTCGCGACGCATCGTGCTCTACACGCCCAGAGCTCCAGCGAGGTTGCCGCTTGTGCTGAGACTAAAGTTCCCTCGATGCATTGCGGCAGCGGTGGCGTAGACAAACTAGCTGGTGAGATCGGTCTATACTATTCTGTTCAACGGGATGCCGAGCCACGCATTTCTGATTTTGCTGGACTTTTGGAACAAGGTAATGATTCGCATAGATCATGCTAGAAAAAAGAAACAAAGAAAACAAACAAACTACAAGATTCAATAATGAACTTTCACGGTGCTGACGTAGACATATATAAACGCGCTTTAAGATTATTTTTATGGTGGGAGAGAAACGTTGTTAGGCGAGTCTCTGCAAAAAGTGGGGCATGAAAGTTCAAAGATGTCCGAGACAAAGAAACAACTAAAAAGACAAATGGCTGGAGAAATACTCAAGAGAGGACAGTTTAATTAACGACCAAACATAAAATCAAAGTGACCATGAAATGCACACTCGACCATGGAAATCGACGAGAGGTTCGCCCGCCTACACGACACCGATTTTATTTATTTACAGAATACCTACATCGCCTCGTGGGCATTATCGTAGGGGGGGATCACGAAATAACAAATAACAGTGATTTTCACAAACAAGAAAAAAATACATCATTGTCTGAGATACTGACCAGCTCCTGTTGCAGCAGGTTCCAGTCTTTGATTGTTTGAACAAAAAAAGAACTACCAAAATTGTTTGTTTTATAACAGTACTCAAAAACCTTTTCAGAGTTATCGAACCGCGCTGACATGTAACTTGGTTTATACAAATACTCATTTCTATTAATGCCAGTTTCATTATAATAAATCCGATGAAAAAACTTCAACCTTAACTTATACCTTCTAGTGTTTAATGATTCCCATCCCAGCATGGCTTTTATTTCAGAGATACTCGCATAAGGGTTATAGTTATTGCTGACAAATCGTGCCGCTTGATTCTGTACCTTTTCTAATTTTTCGATAAGATAATCTTGGTATGGGTCCCAAATGATGCATGCATAGTCGAGTATCGACCTAACATGCAAAATATAAAGAGTCTCTTTCACCTCTGTTGAAGCGCCCTTAAAATTCCTCCGGATAAAATATAACATTTTGCTTGCCTTTGCTATTGTATAGTCAATATGATTGTGCCATTTAAGTGATTGGGTGAAATTAACTCCTAAGTATTTACAGTCGCTTACTCTGCGGATTATTGCATTTTTAATGGTATAGCTAGCGGGAGACCTTGATACATTTTTTGTGAAGCTGAGATAATTACATTTTCCAATATTTAAACTCATTTTCCACTTATCACACCAGTGTTCTATTTTATCTAGGTCGCTTTGCAATATTTCTATGTCCATTGTTGAATATATTTGTCTATAAACAACGCAATCGTCCGCAAACAACTTAATCGGCGATTGAATGTCAGTTACAATATCATTAATATAAATTAAGAACAATAATGGTCCCAAGACACTGCCTTGGGGTACTCCTGAACTCACAGTTATAGGTAATGACTTGCTACCATTTAAAACCACGCACTGCTCTCGGTCACTTAAGTAATTTTTTATCCACTTTTGAATATTGTTAGTTATATTTAAAGATACTAATTTCTTCAGTAGTAGATGGTGTGGTACAGTATCAAATGCTTTACGAAAATCAAGGAAAATTGCATCTACATTAGTATTGCTGTCAAGTGATTTTGAAATGTAATGTTGAAATTCTGCCAGTTGTGTGTTACATGAACGCCCTCTGCGAAAGCCATGCTGGGAAGGGGCAAGAAATTTACAGGATTCCAGGTAATCAAAGACTTCACTATATATAATATGTTCCAACAATTTGCAACTAATTGACGTCAAAGATATGGGCCTATAATTTTCTACAAGTTTTTTATCCCCTGACTTGAAAACAGGAATAACATTTGCTACCTTCCAATCGTGTGGAACTGCCCCAGTTTCAAGGGAAATTTTAAACATGAGACATAAATACTGGGCTATAATATCTCGACACTTACAAAGAACAATCGATGGTAATCCATCAGGTCCGGTTGCCTTCGAGGTATTCATTTCACGCAAGAGGCAAGTAATACCGTTAACATCAATTTCAATATCTGCCATTGTGTTACCAGAAATAACAGATACTGGTGATTCATCGCTGGTAGTTTCTTGAGAAAATACTGATTTGAAGTAAGAATTAAAACATTCTGCCTTCTCAGCATCACTCTTGATTATTGTATTGTTAACATTTAAGTATGGGATAGAAATATCATCTTTTCTACTTGTTTTAACTTAATTCCAGAACACTTTGGGATTTCGCTTAAGATCATCGTTTAGCCGGGAAAAAAATAACTTCTTTGCTTTTCTTATAGATAACTTTAATGTGTAATTAATTTCCTTTAGCCTTTGCAGGTTTATTGGACAGCCATCTCTGGAAACCCTTCCATATGCACACCGCGCTCTTCTTACGAGTTTACGAATTTCAATATTAAACCATGGTTTTTGTCTTCGTTTTTGTCGAATAATCCTCGATGGTACAAAAGTGTCGATTAAGTTTGTTATTTTATTACGAAAGATGCTCCACAGATCTTCTAGACAGTGCGATTCTGCTAAGCATAAAAAGGTTGAAAAATAGCTGTCCAATTCAGTGCCGATGGCGTCAAAGTTTCCTCTCTCATACATGAATACCTTGCGTGGAAGTTGTGCCCTCTCGGGTGCTCCAGATACATTTAGCGCTGCAACAACCACACTATGGTCACTTATTCCAGGATACACCCCGACCTGAGCTACAATATTAGGGTCATTACATAAGACCAAGTCTAGAATGGCGTTCAACCTCGTCGGCTGCTGCACATATTGATTGAAGCCGAAAGTGCCCAATACCTCTGTAAACACAGTGTTAACGCGTGATTTAACAATACATTCTGTTGTTCCAGTAGACCAGTTAAAATCTGGCAGATTAAAATCACCACCTAGAAAAACACTGTCGGGAATCATTGATAACATGTCACAGAGCAAACAAATTGAAGTTTCACTGTGAATAGCTAGGAGGAAGCCAAGTTTGGCTTCCTCCTAGCTATTGACAGACTGTGAAATGGTACCAGTGTTGGCGGTAACGCGTTTCCGGTGGCGCCTTACTTTTCGTCGGTGACGTGTAACCTACTCGTTACTTTTTCAAAACAGCAACGGGTAACGTACTTGCGTTGCTCATTCCGAGTAACGGGTAACGGAGTTACGTTATTCGTTACTGTTTCTACCCAAAACTTTAAGAAGTTGTACTTGGATTTTTTTGGTGTTTCTAGGCAGAAATCCATGTGAGTGTTTGTTTTTTCGTGTGTTTTTCTTCGCGTTTTTTCTTCTGAGTATTTAGGTTAAATTGTAAAAAAGATAAAGTGATTATGTTAGGTTTCTGTATGGACATGATGTTACTTGAAATATGGCGCTTATCCACACCTGTAACGTCAAAACAGTAAAATCGTGTTAAATTCTGATCAAGAAAATAACGCAAAAGTAACGGGCGGTACTTTTTATCGGTAACGGTAAGGCGTTCCTTTCATTTCGAAGTACTAACGTAGGACGGTAACATGTTACTTTTATTTGAAACTAAGGAGTAACGTATTTGGTTACTTTTTTTCGGTAACGCCTACAACGCTGAATGGTACCAACCAGGATAACTTGTAGACAAAAAGTAACAGTTTAAGGAAATTATCCAGCCTGTGACGTCGATTCATGTTATCTGAATGAAGCGATTTTAGACTGGAGATTGTTGCTCTCAATGTGAAGTGACCTGAAAGCAGTGTTGGACAAAATACTTGATAAAAGTATTTAACTTAAGTTACTAAATACCTGCTTCATATAGCATTTAAAATACTACTCAAGTTACTTTCACTGTAAATAATCTTGAGTAGAGTACAAATACTTAGAAATGTAATTCAATAACTTTTGATGATACTTCCGCATTTTGTAATTTGTATCGACGTCAGTGACAAACACACTTATATAGTTGCGCAAATTTGGTTTACCAGAATTTTTTTATTAGCACGCAACAGCACAACACGGAAAAAAACACACACACAAAAAGACACATCGTAGGGTTATTTTATGCAGTCCAACTATAAGGAACAGGATATTACTGATACATGTTGCAAAACATTTCTGGGACAAAAAAAAGATTTTGCCTCAGTTAGTGACATTGCTGTTTGTTACGTCCTGCGGCACACCTTAGACGCATCGTTTATTTACAATACATATTCTCTATACATCAACTCATGTTTACAAACAAACCGGAGCGCCTCTAGCGGACTCCACTGACGCCGCGCATGCGCGATGGGAGTGTGGGCAAGAAGCTCGCCGTCGCCCAGAAACAAACCATTAGAATGGGATGTTGTCGGCGTCGGTGTGAGTCCCCGCGCTCGTTTTTGCGTTAGAATTGATGATTCTACGTCTTCCTTTCAATGTGTGAGTACCTGAGCGGCCTCAGCGAAATTAACCGCAAAACTTGGCGTGAATAATGTAACATGCGGCGATTCATTCCGCAAGGACGCCGCAGAATGGACGCTAAAACCTGATTCACATGGTGCAGTTCTGCTCGCTATTTTCAGTCATGACGTCGCTCGGGCTGCAAAAGCCTGAACCGTAGCTGAGATGTCGACGTCGATACTGAAAATCGCAAGCAGAATCGGACCGAGTGAACCAGGCATAACAAGTCGGTGATGGCCACTGGTAACAATAATAAACATTTCCTTATATCTACTGTTTACACCAAGCCTACTTACCCGAAGCGACCTCCAAACTTAAACATCATTCGGGGTCTGCACTTCTTATCGCAATTACCGGGTCAACGTTTGGTCTACTGGCCGCTGTCGTTTGAACGAGCAGACGACAAGCAGAAACGTTTAAGAGAGCAGACGACAGCTTGAACGATGAGGCGGCCGTTTGAACGTGATGACGCACTGAACGTAGTCCGCAAGTGGTCCGTGCAACTTGACGGTTTTCCCGCTATCATGTTGGAACAAAACAAATAAATCTGACGACCACAAGTATCCGTGAATTCAATCCAAAGTGCTTTCCGCCCAAGCAATCGTGGTCCGACGGCGTCTGTTTTTCCTTTTTAACGGCCCCAGTTCACGTTCTCGAACGAACCGAGCAGGCAGAAAACGCATAAAAACTGACCCTCAAACCTTTCCCGACTCGTTTGGTAAAGCTCCATTCGCGGCGTTGTGACGAGAAGGCAGGGTTTTGTCCGGTTTTCTCCGAAGTAACACAGGAATGCACGTGCCCCATGGCGGCTTCCGCCCACAGCCCCGGACCGGAAGTGCGCCCGACGCGCCACCACCGCGCCGTGACGTAACAGAGATGAGTTCGTTTATAGGGGGGTTCACTATCAACGAACTTTGGATACGGTAATGAGTGAATCGATAACAAAGAGAGCCCACATAATAGCCACGCCACTGGTCGCACCTTATTCAAGTAGGTTGCGTTCAGAAAGACACTCAACGTTGGGGGACGCTTTGTTGGCATTTTGTGAGGTCATCCTGCTCGTAGTTCGTTTCCTGTCCTGTTTTCCGCTTATCAATGTTCGCGTACAGGACAGTGTTCGCGAGAGTAATAAGTGCAGGACTGGTGACAAAAAGAAAAGAAATAAAAAAAAAAACCTCGACGTTTTGCAGAAGCGTTGTCAAATATACAACAAGAAAAAAACTTGTCTTCTTTTTGTGTTTATTTCTTATTTTCTTCTACATGTTATTTTCTTGACACTGAAGTCTGCATTGTTGTCGTGTATCGTTTCCCGTTCTGCGTTGCGCCTCAATGTGGCAATCTTTACTTCCGTAAAGCCACCCCTTTTGTTTGACGATTTTTTTTAGGTAACTCTAGGAAACAAAAGGCGCCTTAGGGAATGCGAGGGGAAAATCTTCATTGTACAAAACTTAGGGTGAAATATGAGTCATAATCGGCACAAATGCGATGTTTTCACGAGCTCAATCCGTAGCTTACCGGAGCTAGCAACTGGATTTGGCTACTCAAAAGAATGTTCCCGTTTGCGCGTGCCACGCCCACGCCACTTCATACAAAAAACAAAAAAACAAACTAAATGTCAAAGAAAAAAACTTCAACGTTTTGCAGTAGCGTTGTCAAATATACAATAAGCAAGAAAATTGTATTTTTGTGATCAATTCTCATTTTCTTCTATTTGTTATTTACTTGACACTGAAGTCTGCACTGCTGTCGTGTGTTGTTGCTCGTTCTGCGTTGCGCCTCAGTGTAGCAATCTTTACTTCCGTAAAACCGCCCCTTTTGATTGGGGATCTTTTGAGGGAAACTATTGGAAACAAAAGGCGTCTTTGAGAAGGCAAGGGGAAAACCTCTATTACACGAACTTTAAAGGTGAAACATGAGTCACAATCGGCAAAATGCAATGTTTTGACGAGCTCAATCTAGCTCAATCCGTAGCTTATCGGAGCTAGCAACAGGATTTGGTTACTCGAAAGAATGTCTCCGTTTGCTCGTGCAACGCCTACACCACTTCACGCCGAAAAACTCGAAAAATGGTAAAATTTCAAAAAGGTATTTGAGATAATGAGTAAAAGATACTCAGAAATGTAATTAAAATACCGTATCAAATACTCTCAATCAAAAGTATTTGCAAAATACCAAGATACTTCAAAAAGTATATGAAATACAGTATCATGAGTAGAGTATTTGAGATAGGCCCAAGTCTTTCGAAAGTATCAAGACCTGAAGAAATCCTTTGTTCAGTATGAGATTGTTATGTTTTAGGGGGGTACATACGCCGATCCCCCTGGTCTGGACATAACGCCGCCTGTCTCCTACGGGACCGACGCCCTACGCTGTGTCGTGCTGAGCTACATGTCAAGGACGAGGGTGGCCGGCAAGGGCGCAACTCACCGAGTTGCCCAACGGGGTTCCATGACGTGAGCCGGGCCGGTGGTTCCGACTCCGGTACTTGATGGGATCAGAGACACATAAAGCCGAGGTCACGTTCAGGCAAATTCTCTTCGCAAGCTCCTTGAGCCGCCCCATTTATTCACACACTCAACAATGTTCCTCAAGGCATACCCAATCACAACTCTCATCTTGGCTGTCACGATTCCGATAGGCGGTGAAATCTGCGCGCGCTAAGGAGAAATCCCTCGTGCCGAGAGCGCAGCGCCATCGAATGCTGCGTTGAAGTAAAAGGCAACGCCTACCCTTAACTCCCGAAGATAGCGCTAGCTTGCAACACTACAGAGATGATAGCGTCTTCACCGATCTTCGAAGTGCCACTCAGATACTGCTAACCATGGCAGTTTACATCACTGGCTGTGAGAGTTCGTTCTGCAAGTCGAAATAAATAAGTTCGTATTTGCGAGTTTTTATGAGCAAGGATCGCATTTGTTATTTGTCTGTGTTGAGTGTGAAGAAACAAAAATGGCAGCAAACTGACTATGATGACCAATTCGCTTCAGTGATAGTAAAAAAAAAGTTATTTTGTAGTTTTAACGGAGTGGCGTGATGTACTAATTTTTGTGTTATGTTTGTCTTGCGAATAATCAAAGGTGGCACGTATATTCTCAGAAACCAGAGCAGCACTTCACTTGTTTGTAAATGTATATAGGCGTTTTCGCGATTTATTGACCTTTAAACATGCCCACTTTGTTTTTTCTTCCGTGTGGTTCAAATTTATTTAGAAACAATGTGGTTTTTAAATTTCTACCTTTTTCCCTTTGCCCCAAAATCTGGACGCCAGGTGAGGATTATGAGGGTGTTTGAGAGGAGCCTTTCTTGCCTCTTTTTTATATATTCCTTCCGTACCTGCCCAGTACAGTGCAGTAAGATGAATGTGCGAAGACACAGCCAGTCCGCCTTTCGTAGACACGTGGCATTTTACGCAAAATCATCATCACCATCAGAGGCGCGCAAAAACAACTCGCCATAGGCGTTATCACCCCTAGGTTCACCCAGGATCTTGGGTTCCATACCCGCCCCTGCCCGTTTCGATCTGGATGAGCATCGTACCGGCGTGCGGTCGTGTATCACTACTGCGTGATGCACGTTAAAGACCCCAGGTTTGCGGTTGTACCGCACTGGCTAAATTGCTCATCTACAGCTGAGACTCCAGACGCCCACTGAGGCAGACTAACTTCCCGCTATATAAACATACACACAACAAATCGCTTTTTGCCTAGGTTCACCACTGGTTGCGTCATAACGCATATGGTTCAAAATCCAGGATACTTTGGTACCTCAGCAGCGACACAAATTCAGATCGTCTTCTTTAGGTTAGATACACTCTACAGTGTATATTTTACAGCAGCGTATACGTAGCGCAAGTTCGTCTGCTTCTCGCACGTGGGTTGCGGTGACGTCAGAACGCCGAACTCTTATAGGCTCCGATTGGAAGAATAGTGGGTAGATCTCAATGCTAACTGTCTTGAGGTCTACCCACTATCCTTCCAATTGGAGCCAATCAGAGCTCGGCATCGTTCTGACGCCCCCGCAACCCCTGTGCGACAAAATCCCAAATGCATTACAGGGAAATGTCTTAACACTAGAAATTATGATTATGATGCAATTAAATGCAAAGGTGCAAGCGACCTGGACACGAATGACGAAAATAATCCCTGTAGAAGGGAAACAAGAGGGACAAAGGTCAAACACAAATCTCCAAACACAACTAGGTGACTGGTCCGTGACTGAAAAATCCGACTGTTCCGGGTATCGAGCCCGGGACCTCTTCAGAAGTCCCGGGTTCGATACCCGGACCTGGTTTGCTCAGTTGGTAGAGCGCATACTGTTAATGGAGAGGTCCTGGGTTCGATACCCGGACCAGGCGGATTATTTCGGTCGCGCACCAGTCACCTAGCTGTGTTTGAAGGTTTGTGTTTGTCCTTCGTCCCTCTTGTTCCCCTTCTCCATGTGATTATTTTCGTTGCTAAAAATTAGACGCAATTATTCCTTTGAGAACTTTAGTGAACTTGCGGGCGTGATCACGGCTTATTCACTGTTCGTGACTGGTTGAGTTGGTGATAGTAAATGCACAAAGACGGCGAGCGCGGTGACGATGCAGCTTTTGACTTTGCTTGATGGGCTTCGTCGGATGTAGGCTGCTGTCCAACTTGAAGTGAAACGAAGTATTGCTATACTTCGGGTCAGTTTAAGTCTGACGCAACCGACGGTACGAGCTAATGACACCCATTAAACAACGTCAAAAGTGAAAGTCACTGAACTTTTTCTGCTTTGACTGGTTAAGCGGCAATAGAACATGCTACAGACACGTGACGAACACCAGTGATCGTGCGCCTTTGAGGCTAACTGTCTGATTGGTACCATCAGCTTGTAGCGTCGCTGCGTCTCCGGACTTCAGGTGAAACGAAGTATAGCATGCAACACGACTGTCGTTTTTGGAGAGCGAGTGTTCCGGAACACGTCTTTGGTGCATTGGAACGCGAGGAGGGGCACGCCAATCAAAAGGCAACATGTATATCGCACATGGCACACGTGATGACGAGGCAACCAAGCGGGCTCCGCCACTGGCCCAGGTCGAGGGCGAAACAAAACTGCGCGGACGCATCTGGAGTGTGAACAAACAAACGCACGACGTGCGCAAAGAGCAGACGAACTTTGATTGCGTACGTATTGACTCCCCGGGAATAAAACAAGTCTTCAAAGGCATCAGCGACGGCACCAGACTAACAGGGGGGCACAATCCCTCACGGAACGACCGCTTTGAACTTGGAGAGATTCGGGGCCGTATATTAATGAATCTCATTTTCGGCTGTTTCGTTTCGACAATGCGGGCGCGTCCGATACGTACCCTATAGCCGATGAGCCATCAACCATGAAGACAGGCCTGACGCCGTTTGATGTCCTTGTCCTTCTGTGTCTATAGTTCCCTTTCTCTTTACTTGCGCCGTTACAAAGACCATCAGAGCAGAAAATTGAACTCGAGTGCAATTTTGGTTTGACTCGGAGTTCCGCATGGAGCGATGAAGGACAAAGAGTACCGGGGTTAACGAGTTTACGAGGCAAGGGACTTCTTCCACGATGAGTGAGTGCGTTACTTGGAGGGTCGTGTAAGTCGGAGCGGGTTCTGAAACAAAAGGAAACAGGAAGGTATGTGACGTAATCCCGCAGGGAGGTTTTGGATATGGCTCCTTGGAAGCGCGTTCGGAAAAGCTTTTGGAGCAAGTCAACCGGTCACATTCGGCACTCTAGTTTGCGCGTTTTCAGGGACGTCACAATGTCTAGTTTACTGAGGAAGAGAGAGGAGGGCCGGTGGCTTAGGTGAACACCATAGAGTTATTATAATGTACGCTAGAGGTTCAACTGGCGCTAGTGTGCTGTTGCAAATTGAAGCAGACAGCAAGCAGTCGGAAATTGACTTCCGGTAATGCATTTCTATGGAAAAAAGCGAGTGAATTTCCTCTCTGCGCTCGATTATAAGAGCAAATATCACGAATAATTCGTACGTACTAGGCACATTGGAACATTTCCCAGTCACGCAGATGAAATAATTGTTCAGTTACGGCGTTTTTATTTTAAAATCGTGGCATGAAAAACTGTGCTAAAACCGCTTCGTACATGTATTTATGTGCACTATCGGACACTGTTAGCGCGAACACGGCGACGGCGCTTTCCAGTATGGGGGATATACGTGCCAAACGAACGAAGGACATGTGGAAAACCGAGAAAGACTGCGAGAACTACGCAGTAACACTGGATAAGTAACTCCTTGTGCTTGCAGACGATCAAAATAAATTGAAAGTCACGTTCTATATAGTTCGATTTTCAATAAATACGTACTGCTTTATTCTTTCTGCTCATGAATATGTGCGAAGATGCTTGTTCTGGGTTCAAATCATCACCCGCACGCTCCAAATCTTTGCAAATAGAGAGAAGCCAGAGAACAGGTGCCCCATAAAAACTGCCCGACATAGGAAATAATAAGAAAACACACCTTTATTAGTTCACGTACTTTATTCTTTACGTTTTGAACTTTTTTGTTTTTTTTTAACCATCGAAAAGATACACGACGGGGTCATTTTCAGATAGTGACAGGACGGGCATGTTAGCAATATATAAGAACCAACGGAACACTGGCGAACTTTGAACATACTCTACATTCCTTTCGATCGTTATTTTGCTTAGAATCGTCGCTCGTTTCTACATACCTGCCATGGAACAGAGGTTTGGGCCTGAAATATAGCGAAGTTTAACATCGTTCAGCGGTAAAGAAAAAATGCTGTAACTAAACCCATTACACTTTCACGATATTAATAAAGGTACATACTATCCGGTACAAGCGAAATAACAAAAGTTATTCACGTTATTTTACGGCGAAGAGACAAAATTCACGCGCGTTTTCCCATAGGAATACACAGGAGGACCGGAAAAGTAGACTGCATGCTGTCTGCTTCAATTTGCAACCGGAAGTCCCGTAGACACTAGCGCCAGCTGAGCCTCTAGCGTTTATTGTAATAACTCTATGGTGAACACGCTTCAGGTATTCAGCAACCAGCCTTTAGCCTGCTCCCACGTTTGCTTACCCGATAAGTGTAAGCAAGCAAATTTGACTGCCGGATAATGGCTTGTTGCTGAATCAATGAGGCGTGTTTACCTAATTCTCGACACCCCTCCTTTCTCTACCCGAATAAGGAATGAGTGCATGGATGCTAACGGCTGTACCCTTTATAACGGGTGGTAGCTTGCGCCACCTAGCCTGGAAACTAAAAACAAAAGGTATGATTCCTCCCCTCGCCCCTTTAAGTCAATGAGATATCCCTAGAAACGTGCCAACAAGTGTGCAGAAATTGGCGGTGTACTTCCTCCGCAAGATTCTCAAAATACGCTTTCCGGAACCACGGACAATATTAGGTTGGAATGTTTCTTACTTTATACAAGCTTACTGGCACTGGTGTGCCCCAATTATACTGGCACGCAACGCCACTGACCAATGATCGTGTTTGTCGTGATGTGCAGGCGTAAAAGCGCACTTCTCTCCAACTCGCTTTCGCGAAATGTGGTGGCGCATTAACGGGGATCGAGTAGACCGATCTCATCAGCTAGTTTCAGTTAGTGTGCTTTCATGTGCGCTTTGCTTGGGGTGATGACATCTGGCCGTTTTGTTTCGAACGCTTATTTTTATTTTTTGTTCCGAAGCACGTGAAAGAGCTTGTCCCTGCACGCGCTCGTGGCGCTGACTATGCTACGGCGACATTTTGTTTCCTGCGATTTCTTTGTATTTTCCCTGTGAGCGCGTTCTGTCGGCATCGGGTACTACAAACGATGGCATCACCATAAACAGAAAGACATTGAGGGACCTGGGGCCCGAGAAATCTGGCGGCTGTGATTGGCTGACGCCGCACTTGACCTTGGTGCCGGCCAATCATAGCCGTCACATTTCTCGCCGTCTTTCTCGCCAAGTGTCCAGATTAGGGCCCCTATAGTCTTTCTGCACGCGAGACGACTCCACTGGAGGTTTGTGCGAGCAGAGCACGAGACGGAACGAGCTGTCTCCTGCACGGGAGCTTTCCTCTTGTGAACTACGGTTATGGCGGCGTCACGCATGCGTTGAACGCTTAGTGAGTCGGGTCTATAAGGAGTATTCACTGGGCGCCATATTTGTGGGTGATGTCTAGAGCGCATGCTCTGAACGAGCCCACATTAATAGGCTGCTAAGACCGGCAATCTTGAGGGTGCGGAATGCACGCTACAAAAGAACTGTGGGAGCTCGCCATCTGCACGCGCTCAGCAGTCGTGCACACAGCTATGGCCGCCAGTGAATACTTCCCATTGTTGTCGTGCTGACGGGGATTGCCCTATGATGACGATATCGATAATCAGCTGATAAATTGGATCATAGCCTCCCCTAGACCACGATGTAGGAAGGCTCTTTAGGTGTAGAGACTCCGCTCTCCGCCGCAACCAGATAATGACACCCCGCGCGCTTGGCTTCACGGAACCACCCCCAGATGGCGCCGTAAGTTTCAGGCCATCCGGCAGCGCACCGGGCCGCCTGTGCTAGCTGCCTGCTCGGCGTGCAGCTTGCTTTCCGGTGGCTACGGGTTCGCGTACGGTGTGGTATGTAGGAGGGGCCATTCAACTATCATCTCTCTCAGCACACTGAAGTTTTCATAACCCGAAAAATGGTAGACGGGCAAACAAGAGTAACTCCCTAATACCAGCCTACGCAGCGGTCTACGAGTGAAAAAGAAATATCCCTCTCCTGTAGATAATGTCTAGCCTAACTTACATTCATTCGTCGTTTGTTTCTTCGGTAGCGCAATACTAACGTCGGTAAGCGTTTGTAAAATGAATGAACTCTGATTGTACCGCAGGTAAACGATAACTTGAGTGCGACCAAAAGAAAAAAAAAGAATGCACAAAAATAAAGAATGATTAACACAAACCTTATTAACAGATAATACGAAACTGAATTGTCTTAAGCACCGTTCACATGACTTTTCTAAATATATATATATTATATATATATTGGGTTCGCAAATAGACTACTTCCATAAAGCCCTGCATGCAACACGGCGCGCGTTGCACTCTGGGAACTAGTTGGCCAGGGAGGAGAGTGGCATAGTTTTGGTTTCGATCCACACGTCGACAAGAGATTATACAAAGAGCGTGGACTATTAACGGCCGTTATCTCATGTTTTCTGGTCCCGAGAGCGTCATTTGTGGTCTCTAAACTAACCTAAATGGCAAGATCACGAAGCTTTAGCACAAGCCCGAGACGTACAGGTTGTCTTAAAACATGCTTGTTGTATTTTTGTACTTGAGCCTTCCTCTTAGCGTTTCGAGGTATGTGGACGAGCCAGTGCTGGGAATCTCGACGCTGCGAAGCTCGGGGATCTTGCTTTTGTACGAATCAAGAAGCTGTAGCAACCAATAAGTATGCATACATTGAGCTCGCGCCTTTACATTAGTGTTGTTGATCAGGAAGTTTGTTTGTTTTGTGCGTCCATAGACAAAATATTACTTTTTCCAGTTAATGTTTTTCTTAATACGCCTGAGTGCGCGAGGTAAAACTCGGAGGCTCCATTGAAAAGCTCAATTTTAAACGCTTATCTCTTATCTGTACTGACCCACAGCACTGCACGAAGTGAAGTCCCCACCCGCTTTCATTCCACTAATATTCCACATCGCGTATGCGCATAAAGTTATCCTGCAATCATATAGGCAAGTTCGCACATACAAACCGTTTTAAAAAAGCAAAAGTCGAGCGCTTGCGTGAAGAATGTCGCACCGTTCGCCGGAAGTGCGCTGGACGGGCGTGAAGCCCTATGCGCTGCACCAAATGAACGAAATTATTCAAAGCGCTTTTGACGGTTGCTAATGGCCATAATATCTGTTATGAGTTTGCTTTTTTCCTGCCTGAGTATGCCGAGATAATTTCAGACACACCGTTCAGGCACAGATCTTGGGCATCAGTAAAAGCTCGTCCAAAAAGGCTTAGCGAGGAGTAGGGGACGCTTGTTAGGGCCTCCGTCGTAGCTAGCCGATCTCAGCGTTTGCGAAAACTTAATATTCTATCAGCATGAAATTTTAGTGGGAAATATATGATGACATAAGGAAGACATCATAGTACCTTCTGTGCAGTAGTGAGGTCGAATTTATAGCGCTTCCTTAAAAGTTCATGCGTCAACGCTGGGCTCAACTTTGATACTCCAGTAAGGATGCGGCTTGCTTTTGGCCCAATGAAGTAACAAGAAGCGGACGTTTGGCAAACAAAATACGTGTAAGGCTCAAGGTGACCAAACTTCAGTTGTAGTTCACTGGTAGTAGACGAGATAATTGAAATTGAACTCAAAGATGCACTCGTGGGGTGAGGTGACTAAGCCACGTCTTACTACGTTTGCATACGCACTCATAATATCCGGTGTTTCGGGAATCAAGGAAAGTGCCCCGGTCTTCATTTTGTATCGCTCGAAAATGAGTGTATTGTTCGTTCGTAAAAAGTCCGATAATCGAAAACGCAAGCAGCACGTTCGGTCGCGGCGTGATAGCATGAGATGAAGCTACTCACTCGAAACCGAAACTGAGTGGCCAACTAGTTCCCAGAGTGCACTGCGTGGTATTTTGCCGCGATGGGGCGCGTCGGTTTTGGAAGAAGTCCATTCCCGTTGATTCGACTGGACTATTGAAAAAAAATATTCTTTTCAACATGTGGGGCAGCTAACGTGATTATTCTTTTACATTTTAAGGCAGCCTTTGAGTCCTGCTAAATTGAACTGCTGGCCGAATTGGCACGAAGTTACACATTTTGCACGCAGAGGATAATGAAAGCAGCATTCTTTGAAAGGTTCACTTTGTTAGTACACTTACATTTGCATGTAGCAGTTTGCAGCAAAAGTTTATAGTAACCACAAGGAAAGCAAACCGGTTTTATTAATGGCACTTCTGATATACTAAGTATAATAATAATATCATTAAAAACTTTAAAAAAGTTTTAAAAAAATCGCTGTAGAAATAACGCTGTAAAAAAAACGCTGTTAAAACATTGTTTAATGTATGACACACTCTATAGCTCCTTTTGGAGTTTTTTTTTTTACATTACGAGTCACACAGTCGGGACTCTTTCTTCTCTTCTCGAGACTGCTTCTTTGCATCTCGGTTTTTTCCTTTGAAGTACTGTCGCATTCTCATGCGATCCGAACCCTTTTGCACGTTCGACCGAAACTGGAGAAGCGTCTGCCTTCAACGGAGGCGTCTGCATTCCACGAGAACGCCCGACAGAATCCGACCCTGAACAGATGGGCAGTCTGTTGTGTCTGCGTCTACCGCATGCAAGACAATCCCCTACGAGGCGCCTTAAATTCGGAGAGAACAACGACCGAGCATGTGACTGGTGCATTCGGCAGACGTCTTTATCCTGATCGTCTCTTTTACTAATATTTTCATGTCGTTGTTTTCCCTTTCTAAAATGTTTACGTTTCCCCAAACTGGAGAGCAGTCGGCGCATTCATTCAAATGTTTGGCTATTTCCGAATTCGGATCTTTGGTTTTTACATTTCTTTTATGCTCAATTCGCCATTGAAAAAAAAAAAAAAAAAAGTTGAAAACAAATTGAGGCGGCGTAAGCAATGGGTGACTCGTTCCGGCGGAGGGCCGGCGACGGGACGGCCTGAACGTTTTGGCGCCCTCTAGGGGCAGGCGGAGAAAACATAGGAAAGGAGGGGACGTGATGTGTTCGCCGTTCCGACGGGGCGAGGAGAGGAGTCTCCACACCTAAAGAGCCTTCCTACACCGTGCCCTAGACTGACAAAGCCTGGCAGATCGCCACGGTAAGCGGCCGCCGAAATGGCGAAGGTAGAGGGGCAGACAACGGATTGGAGGAGAGCCACGTGACGGGTGCCCCGCTGCGGCAAGACGCCTAAACACACTTCTCTCGAGCAGTAGAATGTCCGCTCGTGCTCCTCGCGTTCTTCGCGCTACCGCTTTATTTCTTGTCAAATTTGAAAACCATGTTTCGGGCCCCCGCCGCTGCAAAAGCTGTGCGCTGGCGTCCAGGTTCCTCGTGACTTGCTCTGTGCTACCAGATCTTCGCGCTCCAAATCTGCGACAGGCGCTCTATGGCTGCGTCGTCAAACTGCCAGTCTTTTTGAGTATAGAAGAGGGTAGCCTGTGGTTGGACACGAGCATGGGGTGAACATTCCTCGACGAGCATTCATGTAAAGCCCCTCTATAGGGGGTATTCACTGGACGCCATATTTGAGGGCGATGTTTAGAGCGCATGCTCAGAACGAGCTCACATTAATAGGCTGCTAAGACAGGCAACCTTGGCGGTGAGGAATCCACGTGGCGAAAGAACTGTGGAAGCTCGCCGTCGGCACACGCTCAGCAGTCGCGCACACAGCTATGGCCGCCAGTGAATACTCCCTATACTGGGAAAAAAGGCGCCATTTATTTTGTGGAAATACTCGAGACACGTGCCGCGCGCCACTCCTGGGAATAACATGGCGTCTGAAATCTAACTCAGGGCTGCGCTGTGCCGCCATGATCTTCCCAAGGGCCGTACGTTGCACATGCCTCTTGCATCGACGCGCCTTGCGCTACTTTTAAAACACGAATGGTCTTTACATTGACGTAATGGCTCGTGTCAAATCGCTGAAGTGACGGGAACTGTCCTACTTTGTCTGAACTTCAGCATGTACCTGTGCTTTGCCAACCCCAGCGCGTGGCTAAAGGCCCATTTCCCACAGCAGCGTTTCCTTACGTTTTCTTATGTTACCTTATGAGCCAGCGGGACATCTGCGCTTTGAATGTCGCGTGCAAATCTACTCCTTGAAATGGTTTCACGCTTCATAATAAGCACGGCTGTCCGGGTGATTCTCGACGTAAGCGAATGCAAACTCCCATAACGGGACGGAACGTAAGACGAGGGTACTGTGCGAATCCGCCTTGAAGAGGCTTAGCGGCATATAAATTACTCGACAACTGATCTCGTGGTCGCCCGTCGTTCATTCTGCGATTTGAGGTGATGAACGCGTCTAATTTCTTTCTCATCTTTTTTTTTTTTTGCGACTTTCAATCTTTATTTTAAAAAGACTGACGTGTGCTTCGTAGGTGGGTGATTTCATCTCAAATCGTGCAAGAAAAAATAATGGGTCCTCATAAAGTTTAAAATATATATATGTATGTTGGTGAAGAATGTTAAACTAGAACAAAACTTCAAATTATAACTACGGAACATTTATTTTTATTCTTGAGTTTTGGGCTTCGCAAGGGCAGTCTGGGCAGGAGGTACAGAGTGCGACGCTGTTAGACCGAACAAGTGATTGCCGGTTTTTTTTCAGTTTTTCCTCTTTGAAACCAAAAAATGACATCCAAGTTGTTATTGCTACGGAAAGAGCTCATTTAGTTCTATAATGTAAGCGATAAAAGTTCCTGGTCGCAAATACTATTTAGAAGTAAAATGCAAAAAATGCGCCGATGTCGTGTTCGCGCTAAGAGTGTCGCGATGTGTACGTCTTGCCATTTTTTCAGTTTTCATGAGTGACACCATTTGGAGTCTCGAAAATTTTAGATTCTTCTTTTTTGCAACAATTATAACTGCTTTTACGGCTTTAAGATTTCATTTAGAATGGTTCTCTCGAAGTCTGTTTTTTTATTTTATTTTAAGAAGTAAATATTTTTGAATTTCGCCTCTTTGACAATAATAGTCCAAGCTTGAATCTAGCTAGCTTTCGATGTTCAATTATTTAAGGCATAAGAAGCGTAATAAATGAAGGCTTGTATCTAAGACAAATAAAAAAAATGATATTGTTAATTTAGGTATAATTTATATAGAAGAAACAAAACTGTAAACTTGAGAAGAGATGCTGACAATACAAAATTCAAAGTAATCTTGAAAGAAAATGCGCGTTTTTTTTGTATTTTTTATATGGAAAGCTTTCTATGTGTTTTTATATATGTAGTACATTTTCCTTGGCATATATGGTTTCGTTATATTAGGCAGTGCTTTTGAAAAGAAGCCATAGTTTTACCTCCATTCAAAGATAAAAATATATGGGTCGTTGCCATAACTTTTACGTATTTATTACATACTATATGCTTGTAAAGTGACCATAACGTTTATGATATACCTCGTGTACCATTTAGCAAAAATAAGGCATGACTGGTATCATTAAAAAAATGTTAATGCACATGTCCAGTTTGCTTATAAAATCTAAACATTCAGAAGCATAAAAATTAAGTTTCACGAACCTTTACGTCAGGCAATGAAGACGCGAGATAAACTATTATCAGAAACCCAGCTTGCCGAGTGCGAAATTTTGCTTCTTTTCTGCGGCCGAATTTTCACGTATACTGACGAGGGCCGTTTGAAACTTCTTGGCTTTCTTTTTATTTGCGGCAATGCAGACAAACGGGGGAAATGTATAACAATACATAGCATTTTTAGTATTAATAGTAACGTTTATGGCGATAAAAGGCAAATTAATTTTAAGCGAGGTTAATTACTCGTCAGGATTCGCTTTTTATAAACATAATGCACTTCGTTCGAAAGAAACATTCTTAGCCATCTTCAAAAGTTTTCGAGCTCCCGTCAAACGTCAAAAGTCTGGAAGTGGCCTCACAGTTTCATGTAGTTTCTTCAGAAGTATTTATTCGGACGAAGCTTCAGTCCGAGTGAAAGTTTCGATTTGGCTGGACGTCTTTATTTGGCATAATTCTGAGTTCGACAGGAATTTTCAACTCGGCTGGACATTTATATTTGGCTGATGATAAGTTTGGCTCGAAGTCTGAGTTCGGCTGAAGTGTCTGCAATTTGGCTAGAAGGCTAATTACGTCTTCAGCTGCGCAATTTAGCTGATAGCTTCAACTAGACTGAAAAGCTTGAATGTCTGAGATAGTCCTCATTTTAGTCGAGAGGATGGATAATGCTTCCGATCTACTTTGAAAGGCTAATTTAAGATCAACAAGATTCCGCGACATAAAAAGGCTTCACGACGCGTGATAATCAGAATTTGCTTCGGTCGAATTGACGTAATTTAACGAACTGTTGCATAAAAAAAGAGCATACACCTGGCGGGTGCCGCAGTTCAATGAGGAAAACGTCACAAACAATTCTGTTAACTGGTCGCACACTAATGCGATTCGCATGTGCCGTTCATGCGAATCATGCGATTCGCATGTTCCGTTGCCTTCTAATTAGCGACTAACTATATATGGGCCACTGCATGGCCATACGATTGATTTATCGCCTTTCTAAACACCGCAGTGTTCACATCCCCACCGCGGGCTTCGTGTGGTATCACCTTTGCATGTTTGTGACCTTAATGAAAAAAAATATATGCGAATGTGATTTCTAGCGGCTCTGCTATGATAATTTGAAAACATCGCTATTACATTTATGATCCGGCAGGCGCTGAAAGCGCCAAAATGGCCGGCCGCCTTCGGAGACTGCAGCCATGGCAACCGCAGCACGTCATATATATTCCTTTTTACCCTTTAGGCTTGTGTTCTTAGCTTCTCCATTTTGACGCCTTGATTTCGCAAGTTCTTGAAAGCGTAAACTCGAGTCTTATCAAACTCTTTTTTGTTTTTTGTTTTTTCTGCGCGTGCGCTCGTGTGTGCCTTAGTCCCCTCCATTGCACACGTCTTTCTGTGTCGAATCGGTAAGCCTAGCCAACTTACTTTTGATTCTGTAGAATCCCCAACCCACGTCGACGCAGTTGTACGGGCGTGGCTTCGGCGCCGAAGCCCCGGGCTAACGAGGGAAATTCGATCTCTATTCATCGCAAATCCCACGAGCAGAACCTATTAGACGTGAAAAGGGACGCGAATTATGCAGGCAGCCTCGGAGAACCGGATCTCTCGGAACCGTTTTTGTTCGCGTCATCGCTGCGGAAGGTGCTTCAATGCCTCCCGCAACCTTACACCGTTATTTTCTAAGCTGACAGTGCGGTGTACGCTATGGGCTCATAGGACCAGTAATACGTCTATATTTTAGCCACGTGATCACGCGCTCGACCATACCCAAGCACAGAGAGCAGGATCAGGTGAGAAAAGGAAGGCGGTTGATTGGACCGGCGAGCGCTTATAGCTCGCACCGCACTGTCGGCATGCAGGGGTGAACAGAGTATAGTATGCTCTTGAAACAGACGCAGAACTCGGGAGATTTCGGATGTTGTGTCTCTCGTGTTTGGCCGTACAGTTAGGGGAACGACGAAACCCGAACTTTATATGTCGGATCGACCCGAAGAAAAGAGGTTTTTCTTTTTTTTTTTTTTCGTGGAGAAGGTTTCCGAGCCAAAACGTTATCTGACTTACTAAAGGAGACCCGGCGAATAATGTGGGTCAGCAAACCTGAGAAGGTAGAAGCCCCCGAGGCATCTGCGAAACATCTTGACTAGAACCGTTGACACTCAAGATGTCTCGAGTGTCGAGTTCAGCGACGTCTGCTGAAGATAAAAAAAAGAACGTACTGATTCTGCTTGGCTGATTGCTCCCAAGCCAGCGTCGAGAAGCAGTTCCAAGCTGCTTATATCTTTCAAGCTTTATTAAGTTATTTTCTGTCGTGTACCTTCTTGAGTAGATGATAGAGTTCGTTTAATTATTAATAATTAAACTTGTATGGAAGATGCACTGAATTAAATGTAAAGCTTTTTTATGGTCCCTTTCGTTTTGTGGAGCACACTTCATAAAGCAGCAAAATGTTTTCGGAACACTTAATGAAATGCCACTTTATAAGTAAAGGTGTTTCGCGGTTCGTAATTGGGTGCTCCAAAGAGACTTGAAAAGAACTAAGTGCGCAAGCGAGCTGATGATACAGAAACATAACAAAAATTCGAAACAGAGGGATGCGAAATGAGACACGCTACAAAAGGGTCAGAAGCCGAAAACAGTGATTTCCCTACACCCCCCCCCCCCCCCCCCCCTAAATCGCAACGACTCCCACCCCCTTAAATCGCAACGACTCCTCTATTCTCAATCCCGTTAAGCTTCTTTCCAGAATATTTAGCTCAATTATCATCATCATCATCGTCATTATCATTTATTAAAC
The DNA here is from genome assembly GCA_013358835.2 of Ixodes persulcatus. Taxonomy (NCBI): domain Eukaryota; kingdom Metazoa; phylum Arthropoda; class Arachnida; order Ixodida; family Ixodidae; genus Ixodes; species Ixodes persulcatus. Next base: position 180,922 of record JABSTQ010009929.1, read on the forward strand.
CTTGAAGGCCCTTACGGGCATTACACAAGGTGGGAGAACCTGCTGAAAAAAACATTATATAAAGGAACAAACTAAAAGTGGATTACATGCTGGAGAACATTGTTAAATAAAGCAACAAAAACAGAAAACAAAAAACATTCAGAACATCTTTAAAGAAATACAGCTAATTAAACAGAAAAATACATAAATAAAACATTCCAATAAACACGAAATGACTTTGCTATTAGTGCAGCGGCAGATGAATGGTCAGTTGGGATATGAATGTGTTATGATTTGTCTAGGTCACGATACAGTTAGGCAGGCCATTCCAGGCTGTTATTGTTAATGGCCAGGTGGAGTTAAGAAACGAAACTGACGAGGCGAAAATTGGACGAACTTTACAGACGTTATCAGTGTGAGGAAATATGCGAGTGGCTGTGAATAATAGTGAATTTCTGATCTCATGATTATGATAGTAAACCGTGTGAAAAAGAGACAAGCGTGATAATTTTCTTCTAGATGAGAGCAGATCAAGGTTAGCTTTGATTCGTAAAGAAGTGATGCTGGTGTCTCGTGAGTGATCCGAAAAAAAATTATTCTGATTGCGCGATTTTGAAGTGACTCTATGTTAGTTATCAATGAATGTTGCCAAGGGGACCAGATGGATGACGCGTATTCAAGTTGCGATCTTACGAGTGTAATGTAGGTTAGTTCTTTCACTGATGATGGTGCTAGTTTTAGATTCCGTCGAAGATAGCCAAGAGAGCGGTTTACATTAGACAGGACGTGTGTTCTATGCCTGTTCCATGAGAGATCGTCAGATAAGTGAACGCAAGATATTTGTAAGATGGACACTCGGTAATTACCTGGCTGCACATGGTGTAAGTAAAATAGAGAGGACTATGAGCACGCGAGAGGGAAACGAGATTTGTTTTAGAAAAGTTCATTGTCATTTTCTACTGTTTACACCAGTACGGCTATTAGGTTAAGGTCAGTTTGTAGGGTTATGTTATCGTTCAGATTAGATACAGATCGGTAAAGTACGCAGTCATCAGAAAAAAGGCGTATACAGGATGTTATGTGATCAGGTAGGTCATTTACAGATGTCAAAAAACGCAAAGGTCCGAGAACACTGCCCTGTGGGGGACTTGATATGATACAGGAGAACAAGGTGACGACTGGTTGTTAACCACAGTATGCTGAGTACGATTGGTTAAAAATTGTTCTATCCATAATGTTACGAGTGGATGAGTGTGAAGTTGATTTAGCTTGAGCATGAGTAAACTATTGGATACCTTAACTGATTACAACAAACCAATGTGGTAGAGGGGCTTAAAACGATAAACTGGTATCCCGTTCCCCCCTGGCTGCTGCCATCTTGTACAATTTTGACCAGTTGACATGTGACCGCACCAAATCTTGAGGCTTTTGCGCAAAACCTGAGCCGAGATTTGTATTGTGTTTGCTGCAGAAACATGATAAACTATAGTTCAATACTGTTAGCCCGTTCCCCCCTGGCTGCTGCCATCTTGTACAATTTTGACCAGTGGACATGTGACCGCACCAAATCTTGAGGCTTTTGCGCAAAACCTGAGCCGAGATTTGTATTGTGTTTGCTGCAGAAACATGATAAACTATAGTTCAATACTGTTAGCCCGTTCCCCCCTGGCTGCTGCCATCTTGTACAATTTTGACCAGTTGACATGTGACCGCACCAAATCTTGAGGTTTTGCGCAAAAACTGAGCCGAGATATGTATTGTGTTTGCTGCAGAAACATGATACACTATAGTTCAATACTGTTAGCCCCCCCCCCCCCCCCCAAAGATCTGAGTCTTGCTCCGATAAAAACCCCAATTACAGCACCGCGTCTGTAGCGGAGCTATTGCGAAGCTGCGCGGATTTTGTACTAAAATCACATTTTGGACTTGAAACAAACAGAACATAACTCATCTGGTCGATACTTTTACTAAATGTCAATAAGCGATTTTCTCCACGTGGTACTTGGTTAAGATCTAGACGTAAGACTATAAAGTCACGTGTCTAGTGGTCAAAAATGTGCTACATGGCTTACTTATTACCAGCTGAACGTTAGGAAAAGCGACGGAGAGAGGCGCTGGCCATTGAACCAAGTTGTGACTTTTTGACTCCACGATCCGACCGAGTGAAACGAGGCTGAGACCGCCGGAAGTGTAAAAGACAAAAAGAAGGAGGTTTTGCAAGATCCGAAAGTCGAAGAAGAGGAAAACTCCACGGTTCGTGGGGGAAAAAAAGGAAGTTTCTGTCTGAGCTCTGACTGAAGAAGAAGAAGCTACCCTTTTTAGGATGAGGTCAAGGAAAAGGAAGTTTATTAAAAAGGTTGCTAGTCCAGCGGTGTGTCTCTTTCTCTCTCCGTCGCTTTTCCTAACGTTCAGCTGGTAATAAGTAAGCATGAATAACCAACCGGCTCAGCTACAGGCCATCACTGCTACATGGCGGCGGCCGGGTGGGGCTCACTTTCAGCTCCCAATTTATCGCTCTAAGACCCTCTAACTTATTGAAGCGAACGCACTAAAACGGCCAGCGCCATGACGATGCACTTTTGGTCCTGTCTGATTGGCTCCACCGCCTCCTAGCGTTGGCTGCGCTAGGACTTAATGTGAAATGAATTATAGCCTCACCCGCACAATCCGAAACTTGAACAGCAAGACTCAGGGAGAGAGAAAGAGATACAGAGAGAGGGGGGAAGGTTGGGGCTGTAGGATCTGGTATCTGCCATCCTGTATTCATGGGACGTGTGCAAAACAACGTAGTGCATTCGTCTCTGTCGTTGCTACAGCAAAAGTGATCGCGAAACTCGGTTGCAAATGCTCCATCGTTTATCTGGATTCATCTCATTGGCTCACTTCCATTTATATCAATTAAGCACACCTCCGCAAGGCTAAAAAATAAACAAAAAAGAAATTCAAATTGCATTTCTTCTGTTTTGCTTTGTTTCGTTTCCTCGGTTTTGTCACGAGACTGGGCTTGGTCATTTGATTAACGACGTGAGTAGATGTAAGAAATGATGCGTCTTTTTTATAGGCAGGTAATTGGATTGTTACGAGGTATGCGAATAGGTATGCCGAGTTTCGGCACGTGGCGTTTACTGCGACTGAAAGTCACCCTATTCCGAGAGTGTTCGGACATTTGTTAGTGTAATTTGGCACGCGAGCTATAGCTAACCTCTCCTTATTGACGTTTGCAACTGCGGCTTCTGGGCACCGCCATCTTGCTGCTGGCGTGTGTACTATGATGCCTGGAACGCGTCTTCAACTGGTGTCTACACCGCGTCCAAAAGGGGGTCCCCCAATCTCCTTCTGCGACGTTATACAAGTGTCATGCTGTCACCGGTCGCGATCCTGGCGGAGTCCCAGCAGCGGTGGTGGATGCGGCAGACGCCTGTTTTGTTGCAGGTCGCTGTCCAGTGTGGCAGTCCACGGAAGTTTCGGCAGTCAGAAGTCGGGACGCGGGGACGGCAGTGACATTCGCGTTCGCTCGTGCTTTTCGCCAGCATTTCTACCACCGACCGCCAGAATCACGACATTCAATAACATGATACTCCGGCTTCTGTGACGTCGTTTGTTTTCCACTTCGGGACCCCTTTTGATGTATAGACAGGATAGAACGCTAAATACACCAGTCGGAGACGCGCTCCACGCCCCATGGCGAGTACAGCGTACGATAGTGCGAGCCTTGCTGAGGCGTGCCCAGGGTTGCCAGACTGACCATCAAAACAAAGCATTTTCCACCCACAATGGCCGGACTACAGCTTTTGAAGCGTAGTGCTTACGAACGCCTATTTAGGCAATACAGCCTAGAAAATAGGACCTGTCCCTTTTACTCCACCACTCGTCGACCCTAGTAAATCTACGTAGCGCCGTATACCTTGCGTCAGCATCGCTGCCAAGCGCTTCTTGCAGCACCTCACAAGGCAGCTTGCTTTGAAGTCTACCCACTATCCTTCAATCAGAGCCAAAAGAAGCAGACGAACTTGCGCTCCACATAGGCCAGTGTTGTATGGAACGCGTTACTTTTAAGAGGAACGCAGGAACGCCGCCTTTCCATCTTGCATCGGTGAAACTGGAACTGGAAATCCTTACATTTTTGAGGGAACGGCAGGAGCAACGTGGTTCCTTTATTTCTGTCTATATATCGGAAATTTTACCCGAATTTTGTAGGCATTTAGTGGGCTTTTATTATCGACTATTCACGCCTCCGACTTCAAGAGATGGGGAGTGTTCGAGAGATGGTCGAAAACAAAGAACTGGAACCTATGTGATCGTGGCGACACGACACGTAGTTCTATATAGATATTTGAACTTGCTTGCTTTATTTTACTTACGGACTATGCAGCACGGTATTTCGTAAAATACGCAAAGGTAACCTAAAGGTAACGACACGTTTCAATATTCTAAAAAAATATGGGCACGCGTTTGTTTCGAATTTACTGAAACATCTAACGAGAACTCTTTCCAAGTTTAATAAGGGACAAGGAACAAGCTTTCGTTCCTGTTTTGAAGGAACGTGTAAAACATTGCTATAGGTCCCCAACGCTGAAGCCTTTAGATACGAGCAACACCGCGTTGCGGACATTAAACAATCTCCCTAACTAAAAAAAGAAGAAGAAAATAAAGACAGGAGGAAAGTTGTTTAGAGAAGGTTTCATAGTATTCAACGAACGAAGGCGCTTCAGAAGTTGTGTCATGACACCAGTGCACTGTGGAGCAAAAATTGTCTTATTACCCTAAATGTGTGGAAACGTGACGTGAGATGGCGCTAGCACACTAAAAAAAGTTGGCGAATTCAGGTATATGCTAGAAGATTATACACAGCTAAGGAAAAGGCCAAAGGTGCGCTAACTCTTGTTTGCGTTGAAGATACGAAATTCGTCCAGCATGCTGCTGTCTAAAGAACTATGGAATGACATGTTTGCTTTCGCTATATAGTGCGCAGGACCTCGTTGTCCATTATATAAGACGTACATTAGTTTCTATAGACCTTTTAATTTCAGTAGTTGCCTGACCGGCGGAAAGAGGTTTCTGACGCACACGCCTCCACTGATCTAGATATAACTATGTAAAATGAATAAATCTTAAAAAAATGGCTAGGTGGCACAAGTCGCTGCCCGACTGCTTCATGCATCCATCCCTTGATGCATGGGCTGCTCGAATTTGGCTGGTTTCGCTTTCAACGTGAACGCGAGTGTCAGCTTTAGGCATTTTTGCTAAATTGTGGAATTGTAATGTCTCCCTTTTAGCACAAAATTATTTAAATAGTGTGACTGAACCACTTTCAGAAGGACGAGGTGGTTTAGAGTCAAAATTGCGGGCTTTTTTGCGAACACCTTTGATGCTTCCGACTCCGTTCATCATAAATTTCAGCCATGTTCGGTGGTAAACGATTAAACTGATGCACAAGAATTATTACTATTGTCTACTACAATATCCGATGACACCAGTTTCCAGAAAAAATAAACTTATGAATATACTAATACATGAATGCATATTGAAGAAGCAGGTCGACAGCCTAATTGTGCCGAATCTAAAAAAAAAAAAACAGATTAACTCACAATTTATGTTTTGCTATCCTGGGCACCAAAACTTTGTGTGAACTTCGCAGACTGGAAAAGTTCGATATGATGACGCAAATATTCTATGTATAAAAGTATTACTGTATCAACCTGTTTTTTCTATCAGAGAAATTAAGTATTTGAGAAATATTTCTACAGTTCGAACTAGGCCGCGGGTAGAAATCTTTTTTAGATATCGGACCTTCTAATGTAATCAGTAACAGCATTTCACAATATTTAACTTAAAAAAAAAAACTATTTGTTATATGGACGTTTGATTACGACGTACTCAAGGTATGAGATAAATAACAAGCAGGCCTGTTAAATTAACGTCTGACATTTGCCTTCTCTAAAATTTGCCGAATAAAATTAGAGGGCGCAAGTGAAGTGACCTCAGCCTGAAGCCTAGGACCATGACGTCAGTTCCCAGACCTGTGTAGACCGCTATTTCTTTATTTTTGTACATATCCGCTTTCTAGATTTTTGCGTCAGCAGTCACTGAAAATAAATCTCTATTCGCAATCAAATACACTGCACTCGGCTGATTTTCGTGCAGTCTACTTTTTTTCGGTGTCACATATTGCGGACCACAAACGCTCCCAAGCTGTCTGTGACAGTTTCTCAAGCAAGAAATCCGAACCTTTATGTTGAAATAAATTGATTGAATATAAGAGGTTATGTTAAGAAAATTAATTAAATCACTCGTAATACTGCAGAAATGGGATCGAGTATAATATACAGTTTCTTTACATTAATAAATAAACCAATTAATTGATAGTTTATCTTTCAAAAAACTATTGCCAGCGCAAACATGCTTTCGAGTCTGATATCATTAACAAACATATTGCATGATGGTGATAAAAGATAAAAGATAAAAGTCAAGTTAAACGTTCCTTCCCTATATATCTTCTCAAAGAGTTCCCCATAGAATCAAAAACAACTTTTTTCGATGTGCTTCTTATTGGGCGTGTGCCTCTTCTATTTGTAAGCAAACCTGAGTTGTCACAAGTAATTGCCCCTTGAATCGTAGTGCTGTCTTAGTCATCTACATAATCAATATGTCTCAGTGCTAACGCTGATTCCTATGCCTCATCACGCGAATTCGTTACGCCGACGCTGGAAATTGTCAAGACGTGCTACAAAATCAGCTGTTCAAGTTGTGCGCATAATTATACACTGCAATTAGGTAGTAATTATAAGTATCGGACTACACTTTACTGAGTAAGGCAAGAAAACACGGTGAAACACAACGAAAAGCATTGAACCGAACGCATCCTCCAAGGCGCGGAGGCGGCGGGTTGAAGTGAAGCAACCTAATGGCGGCCGCGTCACGTGGTTTCAAGATGGCAGCTGCCCATGTGACGGAGGGTGAGAGGGTGTATACCCCCAGGAGTAATGTTGCTGACAGCGTGCTAGATCACAGTCATGATATTCGGTGGGCAAAAACAAAAATTATAAAATGATTCTCTGAAAAGTACGTGTATTAACCAACAAAGCAAACAAGGTATATATATTTTTTTTTGTATACGTATAGTTAGGCAAGGCACGATCACTCGAGTTATAACACTGGTACATCTAATAATTTTTGTTTATAAACCTGCGTGCTATTTACAGGTTGTTGAATGCAGGCAAAACACCAAATCCTAATATTGCAATACAGAAATACAAACACAAAACATGTTACATTCAAATATATAGTTCGTGGCGTGAAAATATCGAATGTGGCCCATGACTGAAGTGCACAACATAGTATACTCCGAGTCATCCTAACTTGGCAAATGTCAAAGGGTATGCAATCCAAGTCAGCCAATCGACGCGTCGGAGGGAGACACGCGATACTCTATCACACTCATTTCGCGCAGTGCTGTCGGAGCCACAGGTTGAAGGGAGAGGAAAGCCGCTTTTGTGCGAATTTTGAGTGACTGGCTAACCTGCTAAAAGCAGAAAAATCGACGTCCGATGCACAAAATGGAGTTCGAGTTATGAGGGCTTGAGCTAACAGTTGATGTTCCTTCTTCACCTCTTTTTTCAAATGCTGGGGTTACGCTCTCGCCCGTACAACTTTGGTAAGCGCTCTCACGTGCTTCGTCTCCTTCACTCTGATTGGCTTGAAGGGAACGTAGAGTTCGTTCCTTGCCAAGTTATGATGAAACAAGGTATAGTTTGAGGTACCGGACACTATATAAAAGACGATCATCAGAGGACCCTCTTTATCACTGACCTAAATCAGCAAGGTGTCAGAACAGCAGTTTGTCACTTTCTAATTTACTGATTTTTCAAACGAAACATAGCCTTGAACATAGAGTTGTTAGGACACGTTATAAAACTGCCGATCGGTGTTAAGATACGTATTTTGAAACTTGTGTTCTTGGTTCTATAAATAAAATGAATTTCAAAGTTCGAAGGAAAACTTTCAGCCTTTAAACTCTGGTGAAGAAGAAAGACCCGCGAAGCTGTACTATGGTGGGAATGAAGTAATGGCCGGCCGCAAGTCGGCAAGCCAGAGGGGAAAGGCTCGAAAGGTTGCCGCCATCTATGAGCGACAGCGGCGACCAGACACCCGGCAAGTCTGTTGTCTAGTTGCCGCAGTCCCTCATAGATGGCGCTAACTGTCCAGAGTTTTGTGTCATCATTTGTTTGCTGGCGGAGACCATACTGGGGAAACTAGCCCTTAACAGCTCCGGTTAAAAAAAAAGACAAAAACAAATCGTGCTTTTTGACTCTTTCCTCGCCCATAAATGTCAGGAGCACTTAGTGTCGCTCTCAAAAGGCTCATGCGTGTACTTTTCTGCATAGCGTTCGTAAAGCCAGTTCTTAATCGAAAGTTTTATAATAGGAGGCCTCAACGCTTGGGGTCACGCAGGCTGCTCGGTGCACCGAAAGCGCTTGGGGCCCCTATTCGAAATGTCTCCATTCTAAAACTGTAATGTCCTAAAACTTTACATATTTCTATATATTTCTACTGTTTGTCTTCTTGCTATTTGAGGTAAATAGAACCAATGGACCTTTGGCCTGTCTTCCTGATGGAAACTTTGTTCAAGAGTGTTGCGTCACCTTCAGGCTTTAGCTATTAAAGAAAAAAAAACTGGAGTAAGGCTAAAATCATAGTGGCATATGTGATTTGTTATATTCTTTTTATGTTCGGTATTATTTCTTTCATAATGTTAGAGCGTTTGATGTCTGTGTGTTTGCATGTTTCTTTTTTGTTTGTGTTCTGATGCATAACCGGGAAGTCACATTGCTCTTGGTGGGCATCAATAAATAAACATAAACAAATAAAGGTAAACATTAACGAACTCTGCGGCGTAACTCTGCGCATTATGTGAGCCCGTGAAGCTTCCTGCTCAGTGCCATATCGCAGAGTTAGTTTTGAGCCCTGTCATTTGTCGATTGCCCTCCGTTGATTCCACTGGCTGGCACTGCGGAAATGTGCAAGTCGCCCTGCGGAAATGTGGGCACAGACATTTTTTTTCAGGCTGCATAATCATTAATTGGGCTTAGCGAGTAAAACACGAAACCTACAAAAGTAAAATAAAATCACAAAAAAAAATCACTTTAATTTAGCATATGCCGAGTCCTACGATTGCAGGCCCCAAAAGGTGTTTGAAACCTTTCCATTGGGGTAGTGAAGTATGACGAATAGTTGAATGCTGAGCGCGGGTTTCTGTTTCCTCCGCAGAAAGGCAGTGCGCGCAGTGATCATCCTGTTCCCGCTGTTCGGGACTCAGTTTCTGCTGGGTGTCTACCGCAAGCCGCAGCTCTGCGGAGCCTGGGAGGTGTACCAGTACTTCAACAGGACCACCGACGCACTGCAGGTAAGAACAGGCTCGAATCTCGGCTTTCTTTGTTTATGGCTACTGTGCTCCAAGTTACGCAAGTGAGCTCATTGTTACCTTAATTTCAGACTACAAGTGGTTGTTTTCTTAGTGCTATCATAAGTAAACTCCATCTCGAGCTTACTCCAGCTCAGGATATGATATGTTCCAAGTCACATAAGAGAACTCGCTTTCAAACTAACCCTAATTTAGGAGTGGTTCTGCTCCAAGTTATTAGCATGAGAGAATTAATTATCAAGCTCACACTAGATTAAAGCAGTAGTAGTGTTTGGGTACAAACAACATATAAACCCACCGTAGGTGTGTTTGTGTTTGGCAGGTATAGGCTTTGTTTGAGACCATGTTGTTCTATAAATGTGAGGATAAATTCCGCGTTTGTAGTGAGCAGTTTTATCGATCCCTTGTTATCCAGAGCCCCACTTCGGTAAATGATAATTCTTGAGTTTTGCGTGGCCTTAGTGTCATAATGCAGACCCCGGGGCATTGTTTATAAAATACGGTTAGAGCCATTTTCAAGGACAATACGGTGAAGCAGTGCTCGGTGCAACACTCTCCACAGGTTTTGGAATAAATTGCCTTACTGTTCACTCGGGGCAACGGTAATTTATCTTCCTCCGATCAGCTTTTCACGTGAAGCAACACTCTGTGAGCTGCAATGTTTGTTGCGTCGAGATTCCTCTGCTGTTTGCTGATTCCGCAGCGTTTTCGATCACAATCGGTGCCTACTGCTCACCGTCAATGATCCTCACCCACACTTGCGAGCAAAAGGTTTGTACTGTATTACGCTCTTCTTGCGCATTTACGTGCAAGTCGCCCAGCCGGTCGCTAGGTTCTCGCCGCAATCAACATGGCGGACGGACACTTCAGCTCGAAATTCGGCTTTGAGTCCCTGCAAAGGCACGGGCGCGGGCGCCTGGTTTTTGAAAGCGCTCTTTCTGCGTCAGCGCTTACGCGAGTGAAGGATTCTTCAGAACTACGCTTCCGAGCCCTGACCTTTGCCAGCGCCGAAGCAATCTGGTGAGACGGAGCATGCTCTTCGGCATCCAACTAGATGTCTCTGTGCATTTTGCAAATAAGGGGTGCGAGGATGTGTACGTGATACATAAGCAGACCATCACTTCGGAAACCCGGCTGTACGACAACAGTCTAGGAGTCGCCTGCTGTTTGAAGCACGAGCGGGGGCCCTCCGGACGCTGCCTTACAAGCGGCGGTTCGACGACGCTGTGACCGCGAGTGTGTGCAGGGCGTGCGGGACCCATGACAAAACGGTGGCAGAGGTCGTTCTAGATTGTTGTACTCTCCAGCCTACACGGCCACTGGGCAACGGAGGATATCCTCGGACCCCCCAGAGGCTCGCTGATACGTTGGGATTCATTAAACCAACAGGGAAGCCGCAGCAACCCGACGAAACAGGGCGGAAAGAGCATGGAGACAGGAATGTTACAAAGTCGAACGCGATCTTCAGCGGTCCGCACAAGCCTACTATAGAGGCGGCCTAAAAAAGGCTTGAGAATTGGCGCAAAAATGTGTGTATGAAGGGCCATAAGACCCATGGGGTCCCATACTTGGGCACAGACTCAGTTCGAGCCCGCCCGTTACAAAGGGAAAGAGGATCATCATCATCATCATCGTCATCATGGTCTATTGAAAGCCATTCTGCTTAATGTGTTTTCTCTCACAATGGCAAAGCGATATTTACTATTTTGCAGGAAGACTGCGTGGTAATTGGTGCGCGATACCGACAATCAAAACCATTGTTTGATTTGAATAGTACTTGTGTCCCTTCGCTTGTTATGCGAAGTCCTCACTGGCAAATATGCTATAAAACAAAGTAAATTTAATAAAGGTTCAACGTAAACCAAAGAAAAGAAGGACATATTTACAGGGGCATGTTTGCAGCTTGGTACTCCACTAGGTGAAGAACTGTGCAAAGCAGACATCATTCACTACACATTCTCACGGTCTAATTTAGGTCCGACGCGTGTCCCAGTCTCTTGGTTCACGACTAAACCAAGCACACTTGTCTCTGTTTTTGTCTCGACTGTCGTTTCTTCTTCTGACACTCGCCCTCCTCCCCCAAATGAATAGATGGCAACCTCACGGAGGCATCCCAGACAGTCGACTTCCAGACAGCATGTTCAGCTGTCTGGAAGGCTGATGAATAAGGGATGTAGTGCCTAAGGTGGTTACGAAGAGCTTTGAATGCTGAATTTCTACGATTTGACCTCTCATCGCAGTCTCGAACTCTAAATTTCATGGGGCCCAGCTGGCGGAGGAATTGACAAGGTCTTCTGTAGCGTGGAAGAAACACTTCTGCCCGGCCCTTTTTCCGAAGATGTCGGTGAACCACAGCCCAGTCTCCACACCGTACAGGAGATGGCGGTGATGATGGAGCTGTGCGTTCTGTGTCCGTTCTCAGGCAAGCAGGATGAAATCCCGAGCTTTCTTCCTCACAGCTTGGAATTTGGTGTTGAGAACTATTTGTGAAGTGCCCTGCTCTCGGTTTCAGTCAACGTTACTACCGGCTTCGCACAAAGAACGGGCGAGCGTCTGTACACGATCATTAGTGGAGAGAATGCACTTTTTGATTGTTCAGCAGTGTTTATGGCAAAGCCTGCGTACGGCAAAAGTGCCTCCCGGTTGGTGTGTTGGTCATTGATGGAACGTGCGAGTATTCCGGTGTTGGTACGGTTGATTCGTTCAGCAAGGCCATTTGTTCCAGGATGATATGCTGCTGCTTGAGTGTATTGAAACCACGCGTTTCCTTTCTCTGAAAAACGGAGGGGAAAGAAAAGGCGAGCCGCGACAACTCACGATGAGTCGAGGGACAGAAGAACAACTTGTAGCAGGCATTGAACAATATGGTCGCCTGCCGGACTTAAAGCTGGACGTAATTTTACCCATTTTCTGAGATAGTAAATGGCGACCAGAACATATCTGTTACCGCTTGGTGTACGTGGAAAATGGCCGAGATCGTCGATGCCAAGAATTTTGAAGGGTACTTGCGGGAACGGGACGTGTTGAACGCTGCCTTTTATCATGAGGTTTGAAGTTATTCGTAACTGACATTTGACGTACAATGCCACGTATTTGGCAACGTCCGTGCTACCTCGTTGTCACCTTTAACGCTCTAAGATTTTTTTTAGCATTCTTGTCAATTGTGGTATTGTCTCCGGCCGCCTTGGTGCGCAAGAAAGATGGGACTGTCCGTTTTGTATTGATTGCTGAAAAATCAAAAGCATCACAAAACAGTACATGTATATATTACCTCGCCTAGGTGATTCGCTTGATAGACACTATATAACACAAGACACCAGTAAGCGTACAACTCCTCATCTCTTGTCAGGATATTGGCAAGTGCCTCTGAACTACTAATACGCTGAAAAATCAACGTTTGTAGCTCCAGCCGGGCTCTATCAATTCACACGCCTACCATTCAACCTTGGCTATGCAACAGACACTTTTCAACAGTTTAGGAATATAGTCCTAGGTCACCTCAAGTGAACTAGGACCTTCGTTTACCATTATGACATTACCCTGTATGGGAGAACATTTCATGAGCACACTCAGCGATTGCAGTTTGTTCTCGATGCATTTCAACGGCTTAACGTACGAATTAAATCTCAAATGTGCTCCTTCGGATTTTAAAAGTCTTTTACCTTGGATCTCCCTTGCAAGAAGAAACAAGACCCTATAGAGGAAGAAGCGGTATAAAAATACCCAACCACGGCCCGTCTCTCTGAAGTCAAGAACGTTATCAGCTATGCATCCTATTTTCGGACGTTTATCCAGCAGTTGCCACCAAATCGTAACGGTTAATTCAAGGTTCGACTGACGCTCCATTTTCTTGGTTCACAACTCCATCGAACCCACTTGTTTTCTTCTTTTTCTGTCTCTACTGTCTTCTCTTAATCTGACTGTTACAATAGTTCATATCGAATATGGCGGACGACAGATCGGTTGTTACCGAGCGCAAGCCGGATATTACGCAGTACTTGGGTCCAGTCCGTCAACCTCGTTTGACCGTAACGCGCCCGTAACCTCTTGGAGCTGGACAGATGGTAATAAAGTCATCAAGATTTTCTAATAGAAAGACAAAAATTGGCTGCTTTTATTTATTAAATTGCACTTCCACAATGAAGTTTCTGGTTTTCTAACCTCACGTGCTAGTTCTTTTGTGTCTCGAAATGGTGTGTACGATTAATAAAAGTCTAACCCAATTTCGCGTCGTATTCGTTAAGGTACCAGCGCATATTAACTCTCGCTGATGTTAGCTTAAATTCTAAACACAACTTTTTAAAGTTTAATTTATTTTTTTAAAGTCGTTTTTTCTACATTGTTGCCCTAAGGACAGTCCGTGTCCCCAGCGTAAGTATCGGTCTTGGGCGAGTCACGTTAAATATCGCTCATCCCGTGAATTCACACACCGCCCATTTTGTCGCGGAAGTTTCTTTTTTTTTTTTTATCTTGAGTCCTAATGAGGGTACATCGCCCCCGACAGTGCGCTGTTTTTTTTTTTTTTTTTTTTTAATACACTCTGTGAAGACTTCTATCGGAAAAATAGTGGTGTAATCGCCTCCGGAGACACACCCTCTGATATACCCATCGGTAGACGCAATCTAGATATGCACTACATGTTCTGTTCGCTTAATCCGTCCAGAGTTCGGCGGCGCAAAGGTTACCAGATGGACAAAGCATGGACGTCAATCTTATTGACATCTCTAATTAGAGAGCCCTGCGTTCCTTTTACCGACTCGCGTGCATCTCCCTGTGATTAGGGAGACGTTGTTCATTTCTTCGGAAGACCTTCGGAATGCTGGACGTGTTTGATTTCCTCGGAAGATCGATCAGTTCATGTTGTGCTCTTTGCTTTCATCTGTCTGACGGTAATGAGGTAGGACCATCTACACTCATCAAGAGTCCCCTGTCAGTGGGAGGAGAGGCTCTCTTTAGTGCGCCGGGAACTTTTTCTGAGACGAATACGCGGACATCGACATGTCATAGAGATGTCAGCCTGGAATACTTTTCCTGATTGGCTGCCTTGTACAGATGAGGGATCTGGGGAGCCCAAGAACAGATGATGGAACACAAAAGATCGACGTTTTTTTTTAGTTTATTTGGAAGGAGCTTAAGACTTGAGAACAGACACGAATGTGGATTCCGCACACGAATAAAAATATCAAGGGTTTGTTGTAGATTATATGTCCGGAAAGGTTTAAAACGAAATAACTAGTCGTGTTCAAACACCGTTGCACAGTGTACATACAATGTTTGTATATTCACTCAGGGGGAAGTGAAGTCGAAACATCAACGGTTACGCTTAGTGTACACACATATTCAACCATTTTAAACACACAGCTGCGCGCGGAATGGTTCCTCGCTTGACCATGAACGGTTCGCTAGGTTGGCATACTTCAGCCGGGATATAAATATGCTAAAATTTAGTTTTTCCGACCTTAGTCAGGTGAACTGCCTCAACCCTATAAAACGCAACATATTCAAGATTAGGCACATCATCACTTTGCGAATATACATAAATTTTTTTAACGTTTACATTCTTAATTATCAAAGAACATCTAGCACGTACGGTCAAGTGGATAACTTAGAGGACTATATTAGTCTAGAACCGATGAAAATGTTCTTAAGCGCAACTATATTATCTCAACTACACGCTTCCATCACAGTTATATGTCTTCGTCTCATCACAGTAATATGTCTTCGTACAGTGCAGTCATTATATTGTCAAATCATTTTAATGTAGCGGGTAAGCAGGACGTGTTAGGGCCTGAAAACACGTACTTGCAGAAACAGCGAAGAGTGTGTTTGCACATGAAATAAGAAACAACAACAACAACAACAAAAGCGCCTGTTCATTTTTGTGATGCAGTCTCTTGCTCACTGTGCAAGGGAACAGATTGTTACCCTGGCCATGCATGTGCGTACAGAGCCAAATGAGGTTATCTAAAAAAAAAGGAATGTGAGCGGATGTGTTCTCAGCGTAAACATTTTAGCTAATTATCCGTAGAAGGGGTCCCCGTGACGCAACAGCGAGGGTCGGAATCGATCCCCGGGAGGGATGTTGTGCGGTAAAGTTTGTTTATTAGCGCCGTTTAGTGAGAGTGCAATCCTGAATGCAAGCTCCGAAAGCTCTTTTTGTTTTCATTGTACCGGGATGACCGAATGTCTGAGAATAAAGGTGACCACGCGCAGAAGCCTGAATTTTTTATATTCAGTTCGCTGCAGCTGCTGCACTATTTGAGCGATCCGAGTCGAAAAGAGTCGGCTGCTAAAGTCCGTCCGTCCGTCCGTCCGTCCGTCCGTCCGTCGCCACTGCAAATGAATGCTGTTTCTGCCGAGTCCGAAGCTTTGCATTAATGATGACACGGCAGAGCGGCCCGATTCGCGCTTCATATTAGAAACTGCACCAGCGCCCTCTTTGGCTCGCATGTTCTAAAGCCTGTATACGCGAGCGCATGCATATTTACTTTTAATACCACAGAGACCGCAGTTCTTGCTTTTCGAATGAAGAGAAAGGGCTCCGTGTTGTCGCAATCGGACAGTACACTTTCCGGGATACCAGAATTTTAAATTCTAGTGACTGCAAACCTTTCTCTTTTGTGTGTTTTGTGGATTTTTTGTTGTGACACGAAAGGAGTTCATGTCAGTATAAAGTCATGCCTCGTTCGTAGGGACCCCTTTAATGTACAGGTCCCCTCAAAGTAAAACGGAGCGCCGGAGCGGCGACCGAACTGCATCGTCGCGCTATCTAGCTGCGCCGGCTGGAACTGATAGGCTACATCTGCGCATGCGAGCGTGCTTTCCGCGGGGGCCTCCGTTTTCTTCTTCCAACCCACACGTTATCGGTGGCTCGAGCGGCGCAACGCTCTTCCTAAAAACGCCGCCTGATAGCACAAGGGGCGGTGCTCATCCACAACACTCGCCCAGCTCTCTTACTTGCCCTTAGCGTCATCTCCCCGTGCGAGCCGAACAGCGGTGTTTATCGGAACAGCGCTTGGCAGCTCGAGACGCCGATAATGCAAAAAAAGTCAAATTTGGGGGTTTTATGTGCCAAACCAACGACGGGCATCTGGCACGCCCCAGCGGAAGACTGAGGATTCATTTGGACCACCTGGGGATCTTTTGACGTGAAACCGAAAGCTCGGTTACACGGCGCCTCCTCCGCAATAAGCCTCCGTTAGATTGCGGGCACCTCGGCCGGGATTCGAACCTGCCACATGGGGATCCGTAGGCCAGCGCTCTCGCCTCGGAGCCACCGACGCGGCTCGCCGGTATTGCGAGGATCAAACAAGAAAGACGGAGGACACCGCGAACAGCACGTGCGCATGCGCAGACGACACCTATCAGTTCCAGCCGGCGCTACTAGATAGCGCGGCGATGCAGTTCGGTCGCCGCTCGGGCGCTCCGTTTTACTTTGAGGGGACCTGTACGTACCCCGTTACATTATAGACAAAGGTTTCGAGGCGAATGGGGTGAATGCGTACTTTTTTTTTATCGTTAATATATGGACATCTCATATTTTGTACGTTTTGTTTTTTTCTCCTCGGGAGCGGAGGTGTATACAATACCGGGACAACACTCTAGCACCTTTCGGACATTTGGGGTTTGTTGCTTTCGCTATCTTGGGTTTCCCTCCATAGCCTTTTGCCTCGACCGTGAGTTTGTCGTTCCTGCACACTTAATCGCGTTTCTTCTTTTTCTCGTTTCGTGTTTTCTACGCAGGGGTGCTTCGTCGCGCTGCTCTTCTGCTACCTGAGTGGAGAGGTGGGTGGAAACGCAAGTCTTAAATTTTTCCAAGCAGATCCTTGCACTTTTCTCTTTGAGGATTTTGACTGTCGTGTGTGTGTGTGTGTGCCATCATAACGGACAAATAATGTCTTTTTCGCTGTCGCTAACTGCAAGGGGCAGATACTAGGAACAGATAAGGTTCTCGATACTAAAATGTTTGAGTACGCAACTGGTATTTTAAGAGACAAAAAGATGCCGACTGTCTCAAGAAGCTCTCGTAAATCCTTTGATGCTTAAGTAAGGCTCCATTATACGTCCCTATCTGTGCTATTCTCTTCTTTTTGTTGCTTTTTTTTTTTTAGACGAGGGCGGTTTTCGTGAGCCCTAACATGAGCACAAGATTCTCTTGCCATCCCACGTGTCTGTTGGGCAACTGTACAAATATATTTGCTGGTTCGTGTCTCTTTTTTCCCTCGATAGGGACTCTCATTACGCGGAGAACCGTCGGCCTGTTCTCTCGCCTTTTGGCGGTAAATGCAGCTTCTGAAACGAGCGATTCCTTTAATACTTGCGTGAAAGCTCAGTTAGATTAAAAAAAAAAAAAAGCGCGTAGTTGAAGTAGTTTTTTGAACCTGCAAGAAAGTAAAGTATTTATTGTTTCGGGTGATTGTGAAAGGTCCATGCCGAACGACGATGGGAGTGTGCGCGTGACCGCATGAGAGCAAGCAAATCTTTTACGCTCATTCTTAAGCACCTTTGAATAACTCATTTTTTCCGCTACATTAAAAGGACCTTCCGACAGAACATACGGAGGTCTACGTAATGTTCTGCAAATCCACTCTACGAAAAAAAAAACAAAAAAAAAACTACAACTTGGGGGGGGGGGGGGGAGTAAACAACGATTTGAGGTTGCAATGAGACCCCTTAAATATCGGATTATATACTTCGATCTACTACATTTGACAGGGACAGATTAAGAAAAGCGGGAAGGAGGGGGAGGGGGGGGGGGCAGGTCCCGAACATATTAGTGCTACTCCGCAGCCAATGAGATTGATGCACTGCAGTCGGCGACAATCTAAGAGGCGCGTGGCGTGGTTGAAGGTGTTCACGTTGCTTGATCTTTAAATCGTTCCTCGGCGTTTTCATTGGCGAATGCCGCCATCTCATTGATTCAGGAGCGATAACAGAATGCCTGGGAATGAGTGTCAATTTGATTTCTCTTTTTGTCTCTCTTTGGGCCATCTCGAGCTTTCTTAAAGGGGCCCTGCAATTATATTTAAGCGTCTACTTTTTTTCCGGTTTCCACGTCTCTTGGGGTTCAGGCAAGCCAGCGGGCACGGAGAGAGTAATTTAATATCCGTGCGTCATATTTTAACCGAACAACTCGGAAACCTCCTCCCCCTACGGGGGCGACCCGTGGTATCGAAAGCGCGCGATATGTGACGTCTTTGGTCCTGGGCTTACTACTGGACAGAGCCGCTAACAGCTTCTTTTTAGTCGAAATAAAAAAAAATATAAGTGGCGCGAACCGTTTCAATTATTTATAAAAGTAGTTTTTGTTCAGTATTTGAGATCAGAAAAGAAACAAATGCAGTTTATAAAGTACGGAAACAAGAAATGACCCGTCGACATACCCGACACGAAGCGGTGGAAAAGGCGGCGCATACTAGAAAGGTGTAGAGGGATCAGGCGCCGACGACCGGCGTGCGTAGAAAGATCCCGGATGTACGTGGCAGGGCTGCGGTCGAGGATCCGACCGGTTCCGAGTGTTCCAAAGCCCTTCGCGAGCAGGTTTGTCGTGCGGTTTCGCCGTTTGGCGGTATGGCAGCGCGAAGTGGCTCCCGTTCTGAACTGATTTTTACCCCGTGTTTGCTGTCGTTCGTGGTTAATAAAGTGTAATGCTGAATTAGTGTTTAATCGCGGAGAAAATGCAATGCGAGCCGCCCTGGCTGCCCGCTTCATACAGCCTATCCAGAACTTGCTCTATTGGCGCCCTCTCGAGCCGTCGACACGGAGTGCGGCAGCCGTGAACACTCGCTGAGCTCACTATTCCTCCTGTAGTTCCCGGCCACTGAAGCAACCAAGGAGGTCATGAAGCAGGCTAATTTTTGCTTGTTTTTGTATTCTTATTTTGCCTATAACTTTTAAACTGAAGCGAAATTTGAGAAAAGAAAACTTTCATTAAGTTACTACGTTCAGTGCGCTCAGACTCGGTGCAAATTAGAAATCAGTAAAAATGCCCTTGCAGGGCACCTTTAAGCCCGGAAGTCACCAATATTGACTGTCGTCGATATTAATAAAACCTTCACATTCTACTAAAATATCCACCCCTGAGTACGCCTACAAAGTATCTAATAAAAAAATATGAATTTTCTCTTGAGAAAACAAATTTCGAAGTTTACGCCTACACACCTCCGAATCACTTACCTCCGCTCTGCTGGCAACACGGAGCATCGGCGGCGGTGGGACAGATCGTGACGTCAAATGATGTACCCTAGAGCAGACGACGCTGCCTCCCTCCGCAGCGTCTTGGTGCACTGTAGCTATAGTTTGTGGGTTTTCGGCTTGTTGTCTGGTTTAGGCTACTTGCGGCATGCTATAGGGGGGGGGGGGGGGGGGGCGGATTTGTGTGTGGAGCGATAACACCACGAAGAAAAGCAGCAGATCCCACCGGTTTCCGACCGAAAAGTCTGTGGCGGGAGGGGGTCCGAGCAGTCCGACGCGAACGCCAGGTCGAAGCCTTCGCGTCGTGCTTGTCGCGGGCTTGAAAATAGTTCGCACCATAATATCAAACAAAACCTTCTAAATTATTCCGCTTTCGAAGCGGCATCTGAGTACATGTGTCGGCGGATTTCGCAAAATGCAGCCGCGACGGCTGGTTCCATCAGAGGCGATGGAGGCGGATCAAGTACGGACGGCGAATCGTCCGAAATCTCGTGCTATAAACCTGGTGACATTTGCTAGCCGCTGTTTGACTTAGACAAGCTCGATGGATGGTAGTCTATTGTTTCTCACGGGCAAGGGCTTTCTGACGACTTCCCAAGACTTCTGACGCTGGGTGATGTGGTGATGTTTATGCAACATCTGACGTCACGACAAGATGCACACTAGTAGAGTTGAAAGTTAGTTTCGGTTTTATCGTATTTCTACAAATAAAATTAATTTAAAACGGTTTCGGAGTGTGTTATTCGCTGCTATAGTCTCGATTTCTTGTGTTCTTTCAGAAAATATGTGCTAAAACATTCAACTCTTGCTTCGCAATTCGGTCGTAGGCGTTCTTTCCGGCTAATCCAGCACTTTAATTTGCTAATGAGCGATAATCAGATGCCGGGAACTCGCAACGCCTTGCCTTTTCTAGGTTTTGCGTTGACTATGGACCTTTCCAAACGTCGCCTTCTGCGTGCTGCAATCTTGGTTTACTGGGCTGTGTAAGTCCTTCTGAGCATGCGTTGTTGCTCTGTGGTGCGGTAGATCAGACGCTGCGCCGGCGTCCACAGATCAGTGCCGCGACATTTTTCGCTCGGTTGATGAGCGCTGGAAAGACCTATTCGTGACTCCAGCGACTTATACGGGACGCTCCTTTATCAATCAAATATGGCGGTCTTAAACAGGTCGTGCTGTGCCATGTGCCAGCTCAACGCACAACGCTGAGACGTATCACCAAGCAAGCACTGAGGATGCATGACTTTCTTCGAGGAAGCGACGAAAGGAGTGCCTACTCTCCTTCCACGGTGCTGATGAACGTTGATAAGCGAGGAATGTCCGGTTCACGCGGTTGCGTAGGTTCAGCTCAGAGCAACCTGGGTAACAAGTTGATACTACTGTTACGACATGGTCACCGGGACAACTGTTTCATCGCACAAAAACTACCAAGATGTAATCAGGAAAGCCACAAGAAACGAGCAGATATCGCGAAAGGACGTATTCCCTCCAGTTCAGTCTTTTCTGGCTAGGTGCCGTCCTTTTTGATGGAGGCGCGAATAGCTGGCCAGTGACTAGCTTCTCAGTGAAGGTGCTTCTTTCTTCCGAGTATCCATTCTTGGTTTACTCCATTACTATGGGTCAATAAAGGGAGAAGGAGGAGGAGACGAGAGCCCGCGGGGACGTCAGAACGGCGAGCTCTGGTTGGAATGATTAGTGGGTAGACACGTTAAAGGGGCCGACTTTTTTACTGGTTTTTATTTTGCACCGTACCTGAGCGCACTGAACGTAGTAACTTAATGAAACTTTTCTTTTCTCAAATTTCGCTTTATTTTAAAAGTTATAGGCAAATTAGAATTACAAAAACAAGCAAAAAATTACCTCCTTCATGACGTAATAGGTCCTGGCTTGAGTGGCCGTGAACTAGAGGAGGGGTAGTGGGCTCATCGAGCGTTCACGGCTGCCGCACTCAGTGTCGACGGCTCGAGAGGGCGCCACTAAAGCATGTGTTGGATAGGCTGTATGAAGCGGGTGGCCAGGGCGGCTCGCATTGCATTTGCTGCGGGTTTTAAGACTAATTCGGCATAACACTTCATTGGCCACAAACGACAGCAAACACGGGGTAAAGATCAGTTCAGAACGGGAGCCACTTCGCGCTGCCATACCGCCAAATGGCCAAATCGTCAGCCAAGCCCGCGCCGAAGGCCTTCGGAACGCTCGGCAACCGGTCGGATCCTGGAGCAGGTATACGATCGCAGCGCCGCCGCGTACATCCGGGATTTTTCTACGCTCGCCGTTCGTCGGGGCATCATCCCACTAGCCCTTTCTAGTATGCGCCGTTTTTTCCGCCGCTTGGTGGCGGGTGTGTCGACGGGTCATTTCTTGTTTCCGTACTTTATAAACTGCATTTGTTTCTTTTCTGATATAAAATACTGAAGAGAAACTAGTTTCATACATAATTGAAACGGTTCGCGACACTTATATTTCGTATCTCGACTAAAAAAAAGCTTCTAGCGGCTCTGACCAGTAGTAAGCCCAGGACCAAAGACGTCACATTTCGCGCGCTTTCGGCGACGGGGGTCGCCCTCGTAGGCGGAGGAGGTTTCCGCGTCGTCCTGTTAAAATATCACGCGCTGATATTTAGTTACTCTCTCCGTGCCCGCTGGCTTTCCCGAACCCCAAGAGACGTGGAAACAGCAAAAAAGGCGGACGCTTAAATATGATTGCAGGGCCCCTTTAAAGGGGTAGGGAAACGAAATTCCAGCGCTCATTTTCTAGCTTGAATGTGTTGCATGTTGCACCCTAACCTCAAAAACACCAGTCTTCCGTTGAAAGGCGCAAGAAAACTAATTTTAACGCTAAATAAACGATCTTTCAATGTGCACCTGGTGGATGCATGCGGAGCCTATCTAGGAGGTGATCTAGCAACGTTGTGGAACTTGCTACGTAGTCGTGACGTAGCAGATTCCTTCGGAGCAGCGCCGCTCTTTGGAATTTCAA
Organism: Ixodes persulcatus; assembly: GCA_013358835.2. Lineage (NCBI taxonomy): Eukaryota > Metazoa > Arthropoda > Arachnida > Ixodida > Ixodidae > Ixodes > Ixodes persulcatus. The sequence goes on from JABSTQ010009929.1 coordinate 203,492, forward strand.
CATTTTCCTTCTTAGCTTTCCTCCTCAACTCACAAATCTCGCATTGAACCAAACCGTCCAAGAAGGCGGGAAGGGTGGACTCCCCTCTTTCTCGGACTCTCGTTTTGTGCGCCCGGATACAGCTATCCTCCCCCTAGAAGATTAGCCCGTCGCTCAAAACTCGGACAAACGTTGCTTTTCTCAGCCCGTTCACCCCTAAGCTGACAGTACGGTGGAAGCTACGTGCTCCTTGGGCCAGCCACACGCTCGTCGCCCCATGGGTACTTTGAACGGCTCGGTTGTAACGCGTTGACGCTATTGACACCACCACAACGCTGACAACGCCACTAAGGGCGAAGCTCATAACCCCGCCAGCCTTGCTACGTCACGAATGCGGGGGATCTTTTCTTTCCGTTTTTGTTTGCGCCGGATGTCCCATGACGCATCGCGCTCTGCGTTCGCTTCTCTTCGAGCGCTTGCTCGAGTGCACCGTTTGGAACGAAAAATATGGCCAATCGTTCAAAATATAAACGTGCGATTATCATTTACGGTTATTATCCGTCATGCTTGACTCATTTCCGAACGAAATTTGAATATTTCAATTTTTGTTTCCGTACCCCTTTAAGCTAGCTGTCTTTGTCTTTATACTCACTGTTCGAAAGCCGGACGCCGGCGTTTGGCAATCGAACTCGTTTCAAATGTGAGTAGAGACCGGGGGCAGCTATACTTCGTCTCACCTTAATATGGACTATTGTTAGCCGCGCGTGTTAAAAGCGCGAGCTAGTCGCTTTGAATGAAGCCGCGGCGGCTGCACGAGCGCTCGTGCAGCAAGTGCTCTAGTCAAGGCAGTCGAGGCTGGCCGCTCGCGCTAGCACACCCTTCGCGGTTAGTCCATGCTAGGGTGAGACGAAGTATACGCCTCGCAAGTGGGCTCATTTTCGTCTTCTGCGCATGAGAGAGGAGGTAGCGGTGACGTCAGAACGCCGAGCCCTGATTGGCTGATCGCGACCCCCCTATCTGAGCGTCGTCTGCTCCTTTGCAACGTCGTCTGCTCGCAACGTCGTCTGCGTCTGTCTTACCTTTCCTGCGACTTTCGGAAGTGCCGGTCTTTACGAGCGAGCTCGACTTCGCCTTTCGGAGAGGGGAGACGAAGTAACTCGAGCGGTACTTTGTTTTTGTCGAACAACTAGCAGACGCGCATCAAGGAGGGAAGTCAAGGGACTCGCTGGCGAGGTGTCCCGAGGCGCCGAGGTTTGTCTGCTAAGAAGCGAGAGTGTCCGCAAGTTCCATCCCAAATACTTTTTCCCTCCTTGCGTGTGCGGCGAGACTCCTCACTCTTAAACGGCGTCGGCGGGTTGGTGCAGTTACGTCGTCTGCTTTACGTCTGCTAGTCAAAGCGATGGCTGCTTTACCTTTCCTGCGTCTGTCGGAGATTCACCGCGTTTTCACCGGCGAGAGTCGTCGCTGCCTCGGAAAACGAGGCGATGACAAGAGGAAGAGATTGAAGGGTTCACAAGGGTCTCGCGGGCATATTCCATTCAGCACGCCAGCCGGTCGTGGGCAGACGGTCTTGGCCAAGGACCGTCGGAGCACCGCTGCGCCGCTGCTAGGCCTATCTGCCGAGCTCGCTTGGACGGGGTCAGTGGAATCGTGGCCGTTGGAGCATTTCCCGGGTGTTTGTGGATCCAGCGTTCTTGTTCGTCGTGGTTTATTTCAAGTACTTTTTACTTTTTTTCTTGCTGCTTGTAGTCGTGACGCGTGAGAAGAGCACGTACAAAAATAAACGTCCGTTGGTCGTCGCGACCAAGTAACTGAGCGACGCTGTCGGCCATGCTGAGTTGATCGTCGTAGGATTCCGTCGTAACCTGAGCAAAACTTACGATAATTTCGTTTCGTGAATAGGAATTTGTTCTCACGTTTTGTCTTACGCACTCTTTCGGCGTAACATGGTTTTGTGAATCTGGCCTCTGCACTTCCGAAAGTCGCAGGAAAGGTAAGACAGACGCAGACGACGTTGCAAAGGAGCAGACGACGCTCAGATAGGGGGGCCGCGATCAGCCAATCAGGGCACGGCGTTCTGACGTCACCGGTACCCCCTGCGCGAGAAGCAGACGAACTTGCCCTCCGCATAGCTTCGTGTCTACCCAGTAAACATTCCAACTGGAGCTGGGCGTTCTGACGTCTCCGCGTGCTCTCGTCTCCTCCGCTCCCTCTGTTTCTCGGCGCATAAGAAAATAGGCCTAAAACTAAATACTTTACTAGGGGGAATAAATTCCACTCCTCTCAAATACAATAGCCTTGGCGCGGACAGGTTTTCTGGGCTTGGCGAGAGCCATCTGTCGTCGGGGAGGTCTCGGCTATCGGCCAGTAAATGATGATGATGAGGATGGTTATTTTACACATCAAATTTATTGTGAGGGAAAGGCTCGAGACACGTGCCGCGGGCCACTTCTAGGAAGAACATGGCGTCTAAAATCTATACTTCGTTTCACCTTATGTGCGAGCAAAGCCAAAGCTGGAAGCGCGAGCACGAAAGCTCCGTGCGTTCAGGCTTTGCTCGTGCGCGTGAGCTGGCTAGAAACGCAAAAACAGCTGGTGTCGCGCTTATAGCTTTGGCTTCGCTCGCAGATAAAGTGAAACGAAGTATTAGCCCCGTGCGCGACCGAAAGCGTCGCTGTGGTCGGCCTTCCACGATTGGCCGAACGCTGACTATGACGTCGGAAAGGGGATTTATCATCGACGGAAATAAGAGGAATGAAAGAACTTTAATTTTGACGGTGTTGGCAGTGTTCCTTTGAGAGCGCAATGATTTCAAGCTTCCACCATGCTAATAACAAACACCATCGAACTTGTTGTTTGCAAGGTAATGACGTCACAAGGGGGAACCACAGGAGGGCGCCACCAAAAGCCAAATACTTCGTTGCGCTGTGCCGCCATGATCTTCCCAAGGGTTGCACGTTGCACGTGCCTCGTGCATCGACGCACCTTGCGCTACTTTTGAAACATGAAGGGGTTTTTGGGTGGAATCGGAGACGACACCGCCGCGGCCGCCACGAACATCCAGGGGCACATGCGCGTAAACTGACAGGGACATCCCTTCCGTCAGGGCTGAATTCGGCGCTGTAGGCGTTCTGTCTAATGCAAATGAGCGGAGTTGAATGTATTCCCCCTAGTAAAGTATTTGCTAAAACCATGACCTCCTCTACACTGACGAAGCCTGGCAGGTCGCCACGAGAAGCGGCCGCCGAAATGGCAACGGTGGAGTGGCAGACAACGGATGAGAGGAGAGTCACGTGACTGGCGCCCCGCTGCGGTGAGGCGCCGAAACACACTTCTCCCGAGCGAACAAGTGTGTTTCGGGTCCTCGCCATTGCAAAGGTTGAGACATAGCCTCCTCTATACTCACAAAACCTGGTAGTTCGACCAGGGAGCCATAGAGTGCCCGGTCGCAGACTTGGAGCGGGAGGATCTGGTAGCACAGAGCATTTCTCTGGGAGCCTGTAGTCAGCGCACAGCTTTTGCAGCGGCGAGGACCCGAAACATGGTTTTCAAACCCGACGAGAAAAGAAGCGGTAGCCCGAGGAACGCGAGAAGCATGAGCGGACATTCCATCGGCTCGGGACAAGTGTGTTTCGGCGTATCGCCACAGCGGGGCGCTCGTTACATGCATCTCCTCTCATCCGTCGTGTACCGCTCTACCTTTTCACTTTCGGCGGCCGCGTCTCGTGGCGATCTGCCAGGCTTTGTCAGTATACACCAACCCATGTTTACAAACAAACCGGAGCGCCCCTAGCGGACGCCACTGGCGCCACGCATGCACGATGGGGGTGTGGGCAAGAAGCTCGCCGTCGCCCATAAACAATCCATTGAAATGCGATGTTGTTGGCGTCGTTGTGAGTCCCCCTGCCCTTTTTCGCGCTCGAATTGTTGAATCTATGTTTTTCTGGCAATGTCTGACTACTTCAGTGGCCTCAGCGAGATTAAAGAGGCTCGTTTCACCGCAAAACTTCGCGTGAATAATGTGACATGCGGCGATTCATTCCGCGTGGACGCCGCAGTATGTACGCTAAAATCTGATTCGCATGATGAGATTTCGCTCGCAAGTTTCAGTCGCGACGACGCTCGGGCTGCAAAAGCGTGAACCGTAGCTGAGATGATCGACGTCGACACTAAAAATCTCAAGCAGAATCGGACCAAGTGAATCAGGCATAACAAGTCGGACAGTCGGTGATGGCCACTGGTAACAATTATCAACATCTCCTTGTATCTACTGTTTACATCGAGCCTGCTTACGAACCTTGAAACTTAAATCTTTTGAGGCCCGCACTTACTTTTTATCGCAAGTACCGGACCCACGTTTGGTCTACGGGCCGGTATCGTCTAAAAGAGCAGACGACAAGCAGACACGTCTGAAAGAGCAGACGACAGTTCGAACGATCACGCGGCCGTGTGAACTTGAAGACGCACTGAACGTAGTCCGCAGGTGGTCCGTACAACTTTACGGTTTTCCGGCGTTCATGTTGTAAAAAAACAAATAAATGTGATGACCACAAGTATCCGTGAATTCAACCCAAAGTTCTTCCCGCCCAAGCAATCATGGTCCGACGGCGTCTGGTTTTCCCTTTTCACGGCACATATCTAAGTTCTCGGACGAACCGAACACACGAAAACTGACCTTCAAACCTTCCTCGACTCTTTTGAGACAGCCCCAGTCGCGGCATTTTAACGAGAAGGCAGGATTTTGTCTGCTGCCTTTCAAAACAACGGAGGAATACACGTATCACATGTGGACTTCTGCCCACAGCCACAGACCGGAAGTGCGCCCGACGCGCCACCACCGCGCCGTGACGTAACAGAGATGATTTCGTGTATAGAGGAGGCTGTGGCTGTGCGCTCACGTCCAGGTTCCCCGAGAAATGACTCTTAGATGCTCTGTGCCACCACATCCTAGCGCTCCAAAACTGCGACCGGGCACTCTATGACTCAGTCGTCGAACTGCCAGGCTTTGTGAGTATGGAGGAGGCAATGCCAAAACTGAAGTGCGCGTCTCTTTCAGATGTCATTTAACGCGTGTCTTTATCTCGTATCAAGTAGTATTTAGGAAACGTTCGACCCGTTGATGTATGTTTCTTTTTGCAAGAAGTGACAAGTGCGCCGCTCAGTCCCTAAAAGGGAATGGCGGCTTAATAATGAACTGAGCTTTCGAAGCGCCATGCTGTTTCTTCTTACTTGTGCGACATCCCGTGAAAACAGGCGTGTAACATGAGGCGATGAAAGTACGAATGAATAAGCGCCTGTACATTCTTTGCTCGGAGGTCACATCAGCAGTCGTTGTGGTGGCCTTGGTGACGGGCAGGTATACCTTTTACAGCATACCTCAGCACATGCAACATGCAATGATTTTGGTTCCCTCGGCAACGGCAAGTAGAAAGTATGACTAACACAATAATAATAATAATAATAATAATAATCATAATAATAATAATATATAATAATGTTTATTAGACAGGAATTCAGAAACACAGTACAAATATAATAATAGTAATAATAATAATAATAATAATAATTTTTATTACTTGAAAAGAAAAAAGGTACACAATCAGGCCTGCCAAAGCCACATCGGGCTTGTCTGGCAGCGCCTAGCAGTCAGTGAGGCGGAATCGCACAGATATAGTCAGCAAACAATGAAACACAAAGCATAACAATCATTGAACAATATTAGAAACTAATACTTCTCAAGGCTTTTTGAAGCTTGTATTTTGTTTTTATATTATGAATTTAAAAAAAAAGGGGTCAGGGGAAAGCCATCTGTAGTGTTGCAAAGTATGATCTTTCTGTCTCCAGCACGTGCTCTTGGCTTTTTGCCGTGCTTAGGGCTTCAACACTGGAGGTGGAGCTGATCTACTTCTGATATCATGTTGCTTGAAGTAGTCTATAGTATGTGGAGAGTTATCTAGAGACAGTACACTCTAATTAAAGCCTGTGAGTTCCCTTTCCTTGTGAGCACGGAGTCGGCCAATCACAGCGACCGATTGAAGAATTCAGGAAAATGAAGAAGTTTCAGAACATGATTAAACTTCGAAAAATTCGATTTGCGAAGGGAGAATAAGCAAGTGAAACCTCGTGCTCATTCTTTCTGCACACATGGCATTTCATCGGCTTTTTTCGTGTTCCACAGAAAAGTGAACTCCCATATTGATATAGAGTGTCGGCTTGGGGAAGGACGGCGAACGGAGAGGACTAGAGTCGCAAAGTAAGTTAAGCTCTAGAGTCATGGCACTTCAGCCATATTGGTAAGTTGAATAAATGTTACCAGTTGTATCAGCTGTCACTGACGTGCCTGACAGAAGATGAAAGGATTGCTTTGCGCTTCCTTATACGACAGTGTTTGCTTTCCTGATGATTTTTATAGCAGCATCATAAAAAAATACCTATATTTTATGGGTATTCTTCTGTCGGCTAGAAGACGACATCATAGTTTTATTTTTGGCAGTGGCTCCTGCTGAGGAAAGGAAAACGATATCGCGATGATCGGATTTCAGAACCACAACTGGGGCTAACGAATCCCGTGCGGTACAAACCACAAAAATGGCCGCGCCAGCGAGCCACTGGAGCGTAAATAAATGTCAGTGATGCCAACAGACAAATAACAGTCATAGTGTAGTCGGACAGTAAAAAAAAAAGGAGTGCCACTACTCTGAGTATAGTTTCCTAACGACTTTAGATTCAACATGCGGATGTTCTTCAGATAAAGTCTCAGGGTTATTGTCGTTGCTGCATTAACAATAATCATACTGGTCAGCGTACTGCTTTCTTGCAACGGGAAAAAGGAAATATGCTGACCAAAAGCCCTCATGTTAGTTAACTGGGTAGCGAAGCACCAAACGTCTAAAGCCGTGGTCACACAGCTCATACAACATACAAAGAACAGTCTGCAAATACATTCGAACGCGTGTCTCCACGAGATCCGTGTTTCGAGTGCCGCATAACAATACGTTCAAAGGGAAACTTGGGCACGCGGCATTTGACCCACGGAAATTGAGCTTGCTCGCGTTTGCAGACTGTTTTTTTTTTGTATAATGTTTGAGCCGTGTGACCCCGGCTTAAGAGTCTAGTTGACGCCAAATCCGGCTGAGGCAGTCCACTGTGCTCGCAGGTCCAGACTCACGTGGCGCGGTCGTTCGACCGCGTCAAGCTGCGCTACAAGATCGCCCGCGAGAGCAGCCTGCGGCGCTCCACTCGGACCAGCATTCGCATGTACGCCTTCGGCAACAGCCAGGATCCAAACGTGTCTTTGCAGGCCCAAGATGCCAGGTGCGCGTGTTTGCCAACTCTACTGGTGCCTCCCGAACAACAACGCGTTACTTTCAACAAAAACAAAAAAACAAAACGAGAACAAACATTACTCGTTACCATATCCAAATTTCGAACTGTAACTGAAGCTGGTTGTCGTCCTTAAGATACCTGTGGGAGGTTGGGAGCCTTTCAGGGAAACTGGACTCCACAACGCCCTTTAGATTTTGCCATCGAGTGAATGCTCGTTTAATGAAAATGCGAAGGGTGGCGTCACTCTCGTTTTACATGTAACGTGTTCACACCAACCGCATCAACAAACTCTCGCGTGTCCGTAACACGCGCTTGATAATATAGCCAATGAGAAGGTGAGAACTGTAGGAAGGAGTTTCAACCGCCCGCCTCCAGCGTGAGCTTCCTATACCTTGACAACACCTTGAGTTTCCAAGCGCGCACGCACAGACAAAGCACAACGGAAGGCAAGGGGCGCGTCCTGGAGGCCTGGTGTTCGAAAGACGCACCCTGTCGTTCTCGTTCTGTTGGTGATTATGCGGGCAGAAACTAGGGGAGAGGAGGAGACGAGAGCGCGCGCGGGGACGTTCGAACGCCGAGCTCTGCTTGGAATGGTTAGTCGGTGGTAGACGCAAAGCAAGCTGCCTCCCCTGTCCACTGCGCTCGAGGAACGCGTTAGAATGCGGAACTCTGGCGTCCGGCTTTCGCGTTTGAACGCGTTGGACGAGTGGAAAGGAGACAAAGGCAGCTAGCTTTGCGTCTGCCCGCTAATCATTCCAACCACAGCTCGGCGTTCTGACGTCCTCGCGCGCTTTCCTTTCCTCGTTTCACTTAGTTTCTGCACGTATAGTCCGCTTTATCTCTGGCATGCTCTAACCTTCGTTCCGGTTCTTTTTCTCTATGCAGGTTATAACCGGGCAACCGGTGGGAGTCAAAGCGGCCGGACGCCATTGCCACGATTTAATGATGTCAGATGTTACTGTCTTCTTGCGCCTTCGGACCAATGGGGTGCTGCATACATCCGAGTAGTCGCGCGCACGACGGTTCCAGACAAAAGACACTCGTAATCCGGCGTTCCTTTCCACGAAGAACGAGACGGAGCTCGACGGCCATTACTCGTTTCAGCTCAGGTCCAGGCGCAGTGGACGCCACGAGGTAAGGAGACCAATCAACCAGCGTCAAAAGCTGGTTGATTGGTCTCCTTAACTGTTCTCATCCAATTACACACAAAAAAGTCACTAGGACTTTTTCTGTGTTTGATTGGTTCTGCGACGATAGAGCAGTTACAACAACGCTACGAACACCATGATGATGCGCTCTTGACGCTGTTCGATTGGTCGCGTCAGCTCGTAGCGTCGGCTGCGTCCCGACTCGAGGCGAAACAAAAGTACGGGACCACTAAATAATCTATGCATCGGAGTAACGACATTTCGGACATCTTTGGTGCTTCGAACCGTTGTTGCCAGCTATCTTGTAGCTTTATCTGAAAACAGCGGAAACGATCCTCCAGAAATGAGTAAACAGTCTTCGACACAGCAAAACAATGTGGCGCACAGCTTTATGACAGTCACAACCAAAAAAATCAAAAGGTAGTTTTTTTTCTTCTTCTTCTTTTTGTTAATCGTAATCGTAAGGAACGCAATTTGCGTTCGCTCTACACGAAACACCGAAATGGCGGCACCAGGAAAGAAATTTGGTGCATCGAGTGTCGGTACCCGAAGCGTAGCTTATTCAGTGTTGTGGGCGTTACCGAAAGAAATATAACGAAATACGTTACTCGTTACTTGCAAATAAAAGGAACGCGTTGCCGTTACCAATCAAAACTAACGAATGTTACTTTTGCGTTACGTTTTTTTTATTAATTTAAATGTTTTAGTGCTTTGACGATACATGTATGTGTAAAGGCCGTATTAAGAAAAAAAAAAGAAGTGGAAGTGTTTGCGTTTGTAAACGTGAGGCAAAATTGTCAAGGTACATAGCATGAGCGCAAGAATTCAAGTAAATTTGCGCCTAGAAACACACACACAAAAAAGAACAACAGAAGTGTAAGTTTTTTTGGTCTTGGGAGGATGTAACGAGGAACATTACTACGTGCGGTATCCGTTACTCGAAATAAGTAACCTAAGTGCGTCATCCGTTATGTTTTGAAAATGAAAGAAGTACGTTACTACGTTACCGAAAATAGTAAGGTGTTACCTTCAGCAGCGAGTTTATTTAGTGGCACGAGCAATTACGGAGATCAGGGTCGCGCTTCTTTCGACTTTTGTATAGTCTTCCGTTCTGCTGTATTGTCCTCGTAGCTATCTATATCTTGTCTGCTTTGAAAATAACCAAAGACTTCGAGGATAAAAACGAACGTTAGGCACAAGGCGCGGTCGTTAATGTTCTTACAGTTCTCGGAAAAAGAAAAATGCTTGGCCTAAAGATAGAGTTCTGCAAGAATCGCCTTTAGGGCGCTGCCATCTTTGTCTCCTTATGGGTAGGGTTCCGTGATTTCAGATAAATCCGAAAAACTCCGAAAAACACCCGTCGGTAAAATTTTGGTCAATTGAGATTTATCCTATAGACTCCGAAGTTTTATGTGCCAATGCCCCCCCTTCCCCTCCCTCCCCCTTCCCCTCCCCCCCCCCTCCACCCCCCCCCCCCCCAAAAAAAAAAAAGAAGAAACGAAATAAAATAAAGTGGGCCCTTTACAATTAAGTTGGATCAGCACACAGGGTCAATGGTCGCGGGAAAATGCCACCACAGTTATCTTTCAAATCTCGGATCATTGAGAAAAGGCGTGTTCCTACTTATTTCGTCAAGGTTCAAGACGACATTTCATTATACGTTCAGGCCACGACCAGAGCCTCTGTATTGGTTTCCAGTTTGGGCCATACTATTTGTGTTTTAAGAGCAAGGGGAGGTTCTGTTTTTGTAAGAGTGAAAGCTATAGACCATAGAGACTCCATGCAATAGGTAAGAGGGAAAGTTAAAACTAACCCTATTACATCCTCTATCCGTCCACCTCGCACGGTGCGGGGTAGCATAGAACAGGATGGGATGAATACGTGCTTCCCAGCGAACACCTCCAGGAGTTTATTTTTAAGGGATCGGCGTTTATCGAAGTCCCTTGTGTGCAACTTTTGCTGTGGGGCAAATTAATATTTTCAATGGCCAAGGCGCCAACACCAAATCCAGCTTATGAAATATGAATTGATAAAAGCGCGTTTTATTTTTATTTTTTTATCTAGCATACATTTACAAACGAATATTATTTACTTATTTTTCATAGGAAACACTGCGAAATCAAGCACCGAATTTCGCAGATTTTGGAATTAAACAAAAATAAGCTCCTTTAAACTCCGAATTTTCGGAAATAAATAAACCCCGAAAAACACCCTCCGAGTTTGACGAAAAATAAACTGCGAAAACCCGGAATCCTACTTATGGGTTGCGGAAGGCGGTCTATGCGTGCGCAGTAGCTCTCTCTCTCTTTCTCACACACGAAATATAAGACGCCGTGTGTGCTTTCAGAGCCCAGTGACTCAGCGTTTAATAAGCGCTGGAAAGGTCTACAGTCACTGAAAGATATGGAAGCATAAGGCGTGTCTTATTGTCCTGGCGCTTCTTGCTTTGAGCTTCCGTGTTTTTATCGGCCAATGGGCCGCTATACGTCGGTGGCAGCGCAGAGACAATATAAGACGCTTGGGACTCGCCGCGCTATGCGTTTATTAAATGGTCGATGTGAATCAGCTTTAGGTTCAGGCACCTACATCTGTTTGAAAGTCGTAGTTGTTATGAGCAAGGAGAAATACACACGCAAGGGCTCGATGGGTATAACCATATATAGTTATATATAGTCACAAAGCCTGGCAATTCGATGACGGAGCCATAGAGTGCCCGGACGCAGACTTGGAGCGAGAGGATCTGGTAGCACAGAGCATTTCTCGGGGAGTCTGGTATTCAGCGCACAGCTTCTGCAGCGGCGAGGACCCGAAACATGGTTTTCGAACCCGACGAGAAAAGAAGCGGTAGCCCGAGGAACGCGAGAAGCACGAGCGGACATTCCATCGCTCGGGACAAGTGCGTTTCGGCGTCTCGCCGCAGCGGGGCGCCCGTTACATGCCTCTTGTCCGCCGCTCTACCTTTTCACTTTCGGCGACCGCGTCTCGTGGCGATCTGCCAGGCTTTGTGAGTATAGAGGAGGCTATGGTAAAACTCTATTGAAAATACTTGGTCAAAGAGAACCGCCCACAAGCCGCTCCGCAGTGTCAGACGGTAAAAATCGTGTAGGTTCGTGAAAAACAACAAAAAAGAGGACAAAGCGGCAATATTTTTTTCTTTTTTTTTTTCCTGAAGTATTGAAGTGAACGTTGCTGCCTCGCGTTAAAATACTGAAAGAAAAAGAACAAGAAAAACATACTCTTTGTGGGTGCAACTGTTGATACCATGGACTGTAGCTCATCTTAAATTTTAGCACTCATCCACAATATATTGCCGCGGACCAAATTTACTGGGGCGGAATAAGACGGCGCCTTTCAGATTTGTTGCCACCCAGCGCGTCGTGGCGGCCGCGGTCTCTCGTGGGCACCAGAGCTTACTGGTGCTGACACGAGCGGTGTTCGAAAAACTGCTCTCGCAGACTGCCTCTTGCAGGTAAAGCTAATCCGCAGCTCCGATGAAATGTCCAACATTATCTCGGCGATACGAGAAGGCAATAATAAAATAGCGAGCAACCAGAGACGGCTCGCGCCAATTTTATTCCACAGATACTCTGTGTGGGTACCGTGATTCTGTGTGGATACTGTTGCGACCGAGGAGTTCCACAGGAAGCTTCAGGCAGGGCCAGGCCAGGACAGGAACCGCAGGCCGACTCCAGGCAGGAACATCAGGAGACGGGAGGGTGTCTCACGATAAACTCTGTTTAATTACATATGTACAGAAGTTTCAACATCGTCCGAGAGCACACTTTGCGACCTCTTGGTTGCTCTTTTTATAGGGTCGCTGTAGGTGCTCCAGCGGTTGACAGCCAATGGTGGCCGAACTGACAACGAACGTCATGTTCAGGCCCCGCCCCCACTCATGCTCTCGAGCACTCACGCACATACACGCACACACTGCAGCGTCGGACGGGCCTCCCAATCCGGCGCCGGGGCACTCTTGACCTCGATAAGCCGCGCCAGGAGCCGGTGACGAAGGGTCCGCTGTCAGCTCGTGACACGTTGACCGTGATGGAGATGATCCCCTCATTGTGCGGCGTCGAGGCTCAGGAAAGGATTAGCGAGATAATCCGCAAGTGGCGCCAGACGAAAACCCGAACCGAACGTTCTCGCCCGGAAGTCCCGCCGCCGGCGTCGTCCCCCGGAATCCTCTCCCGGCAGTGCAGCTGGTTCCTGGATCGACTGACCCCCACCTCGGGCCAGCGCGATTACAGCCAGAGAGAAGAGCTCAGCTCAGCTCCGCTCCCAGGTGTGGCGGCGTCAACACGGCGCCGGGCGACGCGTTCTGTCCACAACGGCTCAGACAGCCGGGCGCCAACGTTCAATGGGAAGGCCAAACCCCGCCGGGTGGACAAGAAGGGGGGGCGAAGGAAAAGGCGGGGCCTTGGTCAAGGCCCATCGCAACAACACCTCCGCCGCCACTGAGCTCATCAGGAGGGCAGCAGTCCCACACTGCTGCGCTGACTCGATGAGTGCCTCGCTTTCTTGGGAGAGGGTCCGGTGTTCATCACCTGCCTTGAGACGTAGGCGAGGGCCGGGTACAAAATCTCTGGAGTGGGGGACCTCAACTCAGGTCACAAGAGGAAGGCATTGGCAAGACAAACATAGCAAGTCACGATCCCAGTACCGACAAGTGCTTCGCTTTCCTCCCCCGATCCGCCAGACCAAAAAAAAAAAAAAATAAAGACAACCCCCTCCGCCTATTACCTAAAATCTCCCTCACTCGACACTCGAGCTCAGGCTGTCACTAAGCCCTTTAAAGTAAACCATACCCTAAACCAGGCAAACAGAAACAAAAGTTATGGTAGCGTGCTTTGAAATAAAAACACAATCATAAAATCAAAATGACCCTTTCTAAGGATTTGAAACAAAGAAAAAAACTTTACAAATTTGTACCATCCGATCATGGAGCTCGTTCACGTCTTAGAAGCTCCAGCATAGGCCATCAGCGTTCCTCTATCAGCTGTGTCCCTTTCTACTTCGCCTCGAAGGCTTACTACCGTGAAGCGAGGAAACTTTGGAGCTGGCTAATACAACTCACTGCAGCTCAACAAAACGCAATACAACGAACTCCCGTGAAAAGAACACATTACATACCGTTACGTAACTCACATAGGGCCTATCCCTATTAAATTCAAGCGCGTCCTCCATAAGGCAAACTAAATCGAGGATAAACCGCTTTAAATGAACTCTACCGCCAACACAACGACCTGAAGCCGAACCAAAACGCAAAATTCGGACTCCCGAAAACAGAAAACTTATTCATACCACTGGCTAAGCCGACTTCAGGAAAAGACATTTAAATTAAGCTTTCCCCTTTTCTGGCGGCCTCTGCCTCGCCCACTTCTCTCGGAAATCTTTCACCGGCGAGAACCTTGCGCTCTAACCTGCACCCAGTCTGTTCTCGGTGCCACTCTCACCAGAAAAGCCCTGGTCCCCAGACTCGACAGTCTTCTCGAAGCCACAGTCGGAAAGTTCAGACTTGATTTCCGCACCTGACTTGATCTGTCGCCGTAGCTTAAGCTGTGAGGTGAGCATGCACTCATAGAACCAAGGGTACTTGGACGAGATTGAGGAATTGTCTAGCAAGGTTCCTGCATTCCGTCGATCATCTTCTCTTCTCGTCGTGGAAGCATGAGACGAATGTGACGGCTTGACTCTCGACTTCCTCCCGCTGGGTGACTCCTCACAGCTCTTGTTCTCGTCCGAGCGGCTCTGCCTTTTCGCTTCCGCATCCAGCTTGGATTTGCTGGTGTCCCCTCCAAGCCTATTGCTCGCATTTCTGCTCTGGATCGACGGCTCCCTGAGATAGGTGTCCTGGCGTTTGCTTTCTCCCAGCCCCGAAAAAACTTTTGGGAGTTGCGCGCGCTGAGCCTCCGGTCACGGTCGGAAGCGTTCGGACCAGAACGGAAGACCCAGCGCCGCCTTCCAGAGCGCCGCTGCGTCGGACCTCCTTGCTTATTCAGCTTTGGCTCCCAGGCGTCACCGCTGTGCTCCTTGCTCCTCCAGCCGCTGTCGGTTGGTGCTTTCTTGGGGTGGATATCTTCGCGATTTCCGCCTCCCAGCCCAGACGACAGCTTTCTCTTTCTTGAGTTGCGCCTCTTCAGCTTCTGGTGACGTTGTTGATTGGATGGGGCCGGGCCGGATGGGAAGGCACCGACCCTGCGCAGCTTTCTCTTCTTGGTTCTCCTTTGAGTGAACGGCCTGCTCATGTCGGCGCTTGAATTCTCACTATCAGACTTGCCGTGCCATGATCGGGACGATCTCTCGGACCGCCTGCGCCTCGGATCTTCTCGCTTGCCCAGACTTGGCTCTTCCATGTCGCAGCCGAGCCCCTTGCTTTCGCAGCCGCTGTCCGTCAATACCTCCTTGGGATGAATATCCGCGGGATTTCTGTGTCCCAGCCTCGACGACAGCTTCCTTTTGCGAGACTCGCCTTCGCCAGATTTCCGAAGGTGCCCTTCATCGGAAATGTCCGGACCAGGACGGAGAACGCTGATCTCGGGCTGCTTTCTCCTCCGATGTCTTCTCCGTCTGGACGAACCCCCGATGTCGTTCTGCGATGGAGACGAGGTTTCCGAGGGACTCTGCTCCGGATTTTTCTCACCCAGTCTGGTTCTCTCCGTGCTCCCCTTGGATCCCTTGCTCTTGCAGCCGCTGCCGGCTGATGGATCCTTGGGATAGGTCCCTCCGCGTTTCCCCTTTTCCGGCCTGGACGACTTCTGCTTCTGGCTCGACGCGTCGAGCCTCTGTTGACGCTGCTGAGCAGAATCGTTCGGGGAAGGTCGGAGAACGCTGACCCTGCGCTGCTCCCTCTTCTGTTCCTTCTTTTCAGAAGGACGGCTCGAACAAGACGCTTTTTTTGAGCACCCTTGAGTTTGGTCTCGCTTGTCCAGCCCCGGCTTGGTCTCGGAGTTCCACGGGTGGCGGCCAGGACGACTCCCTTCCTGCTCCGCCTCCCTATCCGCTGACTTCTCTGCGCTGCTCTCCTTGAGTTGGATGGACTTCCGCGGCGGCATCACCATGCTAGCCTTGTCTTTGTCCCCCAGGAAGCAGACGTCACATGCTTGAGAGGCCTCCTCTCTTCCTTTGGCGGGATCTCGATCCCCTCCAACTTCCAGCGCTTCAGGTTTGAAGTCGGCGTTGTGCGAGACGGCGTCGGTAGTCCCGTCGGCACAAAGACCCTGGTCGTCGGTTAAATCGGACTCGTCCTCTTCAACATTTCCTTTCAGACCCACCGTGTCTGCCGCTACCTGACGCGTTATAGCTCCGGTCGGTGCAAACGCTCTTTCCTCCCTGGACACAAGGTCTTTTTCTCGCGGTTTCGGATCACCCTCGTATGTGAACCAGTGAGGAAATGTTGCTGCAAGGTACTTTGAGTCTGTGACCTGTACTTCTACCGTTCGCCTTTGCTACCGAAGTTCCTGCCTCAACGTATCAAGCTCAAGCCTTTTCTGCGCTAATTCACGAGCCCGCTCCATCCTGGCCTTCTCCCGTTCACGGTCCCTCTCTTCTCGCTCCTGCTTTTCAGCCTTCGCCCTCTCGTCCCGCTCCCGAATCAGCTCCCAAGCCTCCTGAAGCTACGTCAGACACTTCCTCCTTACAAGGGAGTTCCATGATCGACTTCCTTTCTGCCTGCCCAACGCTTATGCCAAGCTGCTCACATATCGCCACCAAATCAGGAATGCGTAACTTACTGACATCCATGGTCCCGAGTGTAGCAATCTCCCTCCCCTATCTAACTCAGACAGCTTGAACTTCGCTTTTTCTGAGCCGAAAGGGCAGCCTTCTACTCGCGTACCTAACACTGAGCAAAAGGTCTGGCAAATCAAGGGAAAATTGCAAAGCACTCACCCGTACCAGGAACCATGAGCAGGCACGTCATCCCGCCGCTGCCAACCAATTGTTGCGACCGAGGAGTTCCCCAGGAAGCCTCAGGCAGGGCCAGGCCAGGACAGGAACCGCAGGCCGACTCCAGGCAGGAACATCAGGAGACGGGAGGGTGTCTCACGATAAACTCTGTTTAATTACATATGTACAGAAGTTTCAACATCGTCCGAGAGCACACTTTGCGACCTCTTGGTTGCTCTTTTTATAGGGTCGCTGTAGGTGCTCCAGCGGTTGACAGCCAATGGTGGCCGAACTGCCAACGAACGTCATGTTCAGGCCCCGCCCCCACTCATGCTCTCGAGCACGCACGCACATACACGCACACACTGCAGCGTCGGACGGGCCTCCCAATCCGGCGCCGGGGCACTCTTGACCTCGATAAGCCGCGCCAGGAGCCGGTGACGCTGTCAGCTCGTGAGACGTTGACCGTGATGGAGATGATCCCCTCATTGTGCGGTGTCGCAGCTAAGGAAAGGATTAGCGGGATAATCCACAAGTGGCGCCAGACAAAAACCCGAACCGAACGTAGTCGCCCGGAAGTCCCGCCGCCGGCGTCGTCCCCCGGAATCCTCTCCCGGCAGTGCAGCTGGTTCCTGGATCGACTGACCCCCACCTCGGGCCAGCGCGATTACAGCCAGAGAGAAGAGCTCAGCTCAGCTCCGCTCCCAGGTGTGGCGGCGTCAACACGGCGCCGGGCGACGCGTTCTGTCCACAACGGCTCAGACAGCCGGGCGCCAACGTTCAATGGGAAGGCCAAACCCCGCCGGGCGAAGGAAAAGACGAGGCCTTGGTCAAGGCCCATCGCAACAATACCTCCTCCTGCGTTCCGAAACAGTAAGTGCATCGCTGGCGCTGGCCGTCGGCGATGCAGCAGACACCGCCATCTTGCCCTCACGCACTACACCCCCAGCGCACCCCAACATGGCGGAAAAGTTACGCGGCACCTGCATCGCTCGAAATGGCCGCGCACAGGAGCCTTTCTTGGAAACGCGTATAGGCCCCTTTCGAAAGACTGCCCTCTGTAGGCAGCTGCGAAAATTCTGCACAATGGCGGAGTACAACCGCAACATCACGGCGCACTCTATGCGTTTGGTTGAGTTAGAAGTTGTGAACGCAGTTACTTTGCACTTTCGACTTTGTTCGTGTTTCTCGTCGTCTCCTAGCATTAATCGCGCTCCGACGTTCACCATCTTAGGGAATGACTTGCAAGTTTTACGACGTCAATATCTCCGCCATTGTGCAGTGTTTACTACTAACGCCCCTTTATAAACGATTTGTTTTGCTAAGTAGCGACAGCGACTAATGTGCCGACGAGCTCTCCCATTGGTCTCTGCCCGCGTTCCGTTTCCGGTTAGGGAAAACATTGCGGATTTGGCCCGACCTCACTATCGAGTAACGGTTCGGTACCTTGCGGTTCGAAAACCTACCCGTGTCCAGCGTTGTTCTATCTGGATTGCCACTTTGACACGATCCGCCGGAGTTACTAGGAAGATTTGGAACACAGTCATTGTGGGCGAGGTAGGAAGAACATGGCGGACCGCGAGCTAGCAGACGACAGGTGTAATGGGAGGAGATCGGAGGAGGAGGACTTGTCGCTACCTTGCATAGTGTTACGTAATGGACGTTAGTTACGGACATCTAATAGTCGGCGCGTGACTTTCCAAAGGGGTCTATTGTGCCATTTCGGATATCTGCCAATGACGCGTATATTTCCTGGGCGGTTTATGATGAGAAAAAGCAAAACGAGAGTAGAGGCAGGTGATAGCTCCCTCGTCGTACTCCCACCATGTCTGTGACCTGGTGCTCACTGTTTGCTTCTTTTTAGCGAGCATTTTCGCCTATTTTATGAGCTTGAGTCGAATCCTCGTAAATTATATGCTGCAATAAACCTATGCGTGGGCGATTCTACAAACTGGAGTCGCCCAGAGACAAGCGCGCACACACACACAAAAAAAAAAGAAAATATAATATAACCTACTGTTGGCGCATCGTTTGCTTGACCGTGTCTTATCGCACTGTCAGCTTGAAGACTATTTGTTTCTATAGCAATCGAAGCATATTTGATGAGGGTTCAATAACGACTTGTGTGTGACACCAGGCCCTGTCAGCTTGAAGACTATTTGTTTCTATAGCAATCGAAGCCTATTTGATGAGGGTTCAATAATGACTTGTGTGTGACACCAGGCCCTGTCACAAAATAGACGCAAAAAGCTGAAAACCATCGCAGTGTTGCAATTTGATTTCATTGTATCTCTTTGGGTTCTACTTGGTATTTATATTATAAATACCCCCCTCTCTCTCCCCCTCCAAATCCAATACCCTTGAAAAGGTCTTCGGGGTATCTAGGAATAACTAGGCAAATGAATATAATATATTACAAAAAAAAAATAATTTAGGGCGAATTAGCAAACTTGAAAAAAAAAAAAAAAGGTTTTCTGAAACTCGCAGTTGGTATACCCCAAGTTTCGCAAATATATGTATATGCTTATTTTCTTTAAAACGCTCCAAGAGCTATATCTCTTCACAAAAAATCTGCTACCTTTTAGATTTATTTTTCAAGTTCTTCCTACCAGCTTCGACCATCTTCGCATTTTGTTAAAAAATCCCTGAAAAGAAAAACAAATCATTTTTTTTAACAGTCTGGTTGGAACACCCGTGTCAAAAAAATTAATTTTACGCGAAAAAAAAACAAAAAAATTAGAACAATATTAACGGCGCGAGAAGCGATTAATGGCCAATTCGTCTGGGCCCGCACCGCACCGGTGCAGTGCGGTTCGTGGTACACGGAAGGCTAGAGGGGAGAGGGGAGCTTCCTTCTCTCCCCGCCAGCCTTTCGTGTACTAAAGTGGAAAGAGTTTACTGCACTGGACGGGTGCGATGTGCCCCAGACGAATAGGCCATTAGTCGGTAGTCACCCCCTTTCCACGTTTTTCCTCTCGTCATTTCGGGCCCGTGGAGGAGGGGTGGATCGGCTTCGCCTTTACGTGGAGCTGGAAAGATCGAATGGCCACCTCTTTGAGCGAATGACCATTCCGTGACGTCATGAACTTTGCGCGCAGAATTTCAAATAAAACTCGTCGTCAATATTGGTGTAAAAAAAACTTTGTTTTTTTCGCGTAAATTTATTTTTTTTGACACGCGCATCCCAACTAGACTGTTTAATAAAAACATTTGTTTTTCTTTCAGGGGCCTTTTAAGGCGGCGGTACCACGGCCCGAACCATAACACCCGTGGCAGCTATACTAACGCTCCTGTTTGCGGTGCAAATGTCGTATCTGTGCGCGTGCCACGTATTTTTTGTTGTTTTTTTGCAAATAAATAGATAATTCCTTATGAGTGTATTAGTGCAGAATGTGACATTCATTTGTTAAAACTTAACGCACAATAAGAAAACAAAAACGGGAAAGTTGTGATATTTTCAAAGAGTCCACGGTTCTAGACATGTAAAGCATCCAAGACGCGTTCTTATTTTTTTTATTGAATAAATGAAGGATTCGTCTTGCTGTGTATCTGCGTTTGCTTCTTAATCAGCACACTCACATTTTTTTTACACTTCTTCAAAAAGTGCTCTTCTATTTGATTTTTAAGTGTCGTACTTCACTTTCACAGTTAAAATCACTTTCTTTGATTCTAGTCTTTTTAAAGCTAACTAATTGCCGTAACTGCCAAAAAGGACTAATGTCGTAGCCGACGACGCGCACTTGCGCCATTTTTTGAAAGGGGGTTGACATTCGAGGCTCAGAAGTTAAAGAAAAGTGGCTCTGATTCCGTTCTCAGCGCTACAGTGGCTTAGAATCGGGTAGTGAGCTCACCGCCCTCTCTCGCTCATGCTTCGAGGTGAAGCGGTCTACGTCGGAGGCCAACGGGGGCGCTGCTGTCGACTCCTCCTGAAGCGTCCTGCATCCCTGCTACGCCCGGCACAATGGCCGGACTGGATTCGCGCGCTTCGTTTTCATATCCAGTCGGGCCGTAGCCGGCCCCCGTCTGCTTGCGCTCGGCTTCGGTGTTGGCGTTGAGTGAGTGACATCAGTTCGCGTGTGCTTGTCTGCGTGCCCTTTTCCGTGGGGCCACTGTGATTACTGTTCTTTTGCGTTTTTTTTTCTTCGAATAAAATGAACAAAAAAGCTTAATCGCCGGCACTGACGATCAACCGTTAATGAACGAAAGCCTCAACGAAATTCAAAGTTGGTGCTATACGTGTGACATGAGGGTAAACCTTGAAAGAAACTGTTTATCTTCGGATTACAAACAAGGCACGACCATTCATTTTTCAATACAAGCTAAATAACATTCCAACTGCTCAGATTGATGATTATAAGTACCTGGTAGCTGACTTGGACGTAGTTCAACTACTCTACTCAAACTACTGTGGTTTAACTACTTTTCCGAGTAATTTGGTAACTTTCAATTACAACTTTATTTGGGTAATTAGTAGTTTAATTTACCTACGTTTTTAGGTAACTTCTACTCAAATTACTAACTACTTTGCAGTGTTGCATTGTGTCGCCTTACTTGGCTTATCTGCTGACTTGCTTCTCTTGTTTTTAGCTTGTTTTATACGGGCATTTTATGTTTGTATTTTGCTGATAATAGAGAGTTTTACGGATCCGTCTTTGCACAGCCGATACGGTACAATGGGCCTTCCGATACGAACTGCGCATGCGCTACCACAGGAGACTCGCATATGCCCAGATCGTACCAGAGAGCTCATCGTACCGTATCGGATATGTGAAAACCGTTACCTTCCTAATAGAGAGTTTGAGGGAACCGGAACAAAATACGATCGATAAACAAAAACGATCGATACTTTGGATCGGGCGAGTCGACCGATCGTGTGCCTCTAAACGGCTTTGGGGGAACCGTATTTGAAGACGAGAGCAGACGATCGGTACAGGTCGCGCCCCCTGGCAACGGAAACCTGCATCGGCCTCGTTGAGAATGTAGATATTTGCGTGTGTTTGTACAAATCGCAGAAACTGAAGTAAACAAAAATCGCATCCTAAAAATATAGAGAACATAAAACAATGTATACCTACTTATAGTTCGTCTCGTTTTTTTACTCGAATGAATGCGCTTCCGTAATAGAAAACCTGGCGCTCCATGGAGTGTCGCCACTGGCACGACGAAGTTCTAAAATGTTCGTCTCCTAAAGGAGCAGACGAGCTTTCCGACAACAATGGCGCTCGATCTTTTGGACGATGACTTGGAGTTGGCTCTATTCGGCGAAAACAATTTACAAAACGTTCTTTTGTACGATCTGTCTGCTCACTAAGAGAAGGCGCTTGTTGGCGGGAAGGCATGGGACGTTCAACTTGGCGTCGATGGACGAGGAGGACGTCATACGGCAGTTCAGGTTCACAAAGGAGGATCTGCCCCATCTCCGATCGGCGCGGCGCATCCCGGAGACGTTGACAACCAATGGCTGAATCTGGGTGTCAGGGGCTCGTTTGCCACCGTATTATTTTTTTTTTTTTTTTCAGTTTACCCAATTTATATCCTCGGGGGATAAAATAGTTCCTCGATCGTACATGGTAACTTGTTTTGTAAGTCATACGTTCTCAGTGGGCAAGCTTTGGTGTTTTACATCAACTAAATATGATGTTTACTCCAACCATGTCCTGATATGCTGAAAAGTCGCCGACAGCAAACTCGATTTGACACACAAATAAGAACCCGCTCGCGCGCGCTTATCATCAACATTCGAAGTCGTCTGCCAGCGATCCTGTGTCTTTCCCTCGAGGCCCACTGCAGGTTTGGGTATTAAGAAAGGTATGGACAGATGAAGCTAGGAATATTAAATCGTGAAGAAAATACAAAAATATACTCACTTTCTCAAGTTGAGGCGGTCATCTTTCTTGTACAAAGTTACTAGGAGGTTAATCCGTTCCTTCGCTCCTCGCAACGAGAAGTTCTTTTTCGATGCCGCGTTTAAGCCTTTAAGGACGTCATTCCAAAGGGCTGGAGTAAAAAAAGGATTAGCACCTAGCAACTCCCGAAGTAGGAAGATATCATCTTCCGCTGAAACCCGCTTGCGATGAGTAGGCGGAGGGACGGAGGTAGATACGGCGCTCATGTTCCTCTCTTACGGTAAAGATAGCAGACGATCACGGTCGTACGCCCGCGAACCAATCGTTGAGCCGTGTACGGTACGACCACGAAAAAAAATAAAAAAATAAAGGAAAACCAGTAACTTTACTGCTGTGCACTTATTAAAACTATCACCCAATATTTAAAGGGCTCGTTTTATAGGATATATGTGATTAGCATTAGAACACAAATTTTTAATTCATGCAACATTTTTAAACTAAAAAGTATCCAGAGCCTTGATGCAGAAGGCTGTTGCTCACTGTTTGGACACTTCAGATAACCCTCAGTCATAAAGCAGCTGTAAAAAGGGGTGGTAAGTGCTCGAAATGCACATCCCAACGTTTGTATGAAAAAACAAAAAATGTATGGGCCACTTGGATTTGAACTCTCCATTACCGCTCCACTATGAGCTCACGAAATCGACGCTCCTATCCACTGAGCTACTGAGCAGACGATGTTCACTTTTGTAAATAGTAATTTATCTCTATTGAAGATGTCCTATTGCGTTTTGTTCTGTATTCTTTTTCTTATTTGCTGACTCCAACTTTATGCACTTGCTGTCACATATGGCGCTCCTGCCAGGCACTACCACGAGTTATTTTGTTCATGCTTGAAGCCACGGCAGGCTCTCTCCGCCAGCGAAATAGCCGTTTTGCTAACCAAGCGAGACTGTCCATGTCGGCCATTGCTCGTGCCGGTCGTGCCTTACGGTTCGAGCAGCGCATTACGGTAAGATCGCAGAAGACAAGCGCATGCGCACTTCGTACCGGAGGGCCCATCGTACCGTATCGGATGTGCAAAAACGGTTCCCTAAAACTCTCTAATATGTTTAGACCTACAAAAACGGTCTGCGCTGTTGCACTGAGCACGGGGAAACTTCATGCTTTGTATCCCATCAGAGAAAGGGTTTTTTAACGCTTAAATGAACCCATAATTTGCTGAGAGCCATCCGTAGATCTCAGCGTTTGGCTCTTCCACCACTTGGTGGGAGAGCTGACGCTTCGAATATTTTTGAGGGTGTATATATATATATATATATATATATATATATATATATTATATATATATATATATATATATATATATAACATCTCATTAAAGAGGAAGAAAAAAAAAGGCACGGACGTCTTCGATTGTTCGAAATCAAAGGTATTTCTGTCAACCTAGCCGTGCGCACGCTTTATCAACAGTCTATATCGAGCTGGTGCTCCACTGTGCCATAGCTATGTTACGGTTTTTATGTTTAATTTTCAGCGCTTATCTCGTAGAACGATGTCAGTCATACAACAGCAGTTTTCAACGGTCCCTCGAACTTCAGGACATAAATATGTGGCACATAAAAGTGTTGTATCACACATACAGATGTTAAACGTTAAGAGAAATAAAACAATAATAGCTCCTACGTAAATTAATAAAAACATTTTTTTTTTTTTTTGCAATTTGATCCTTCCACTTGTAGATTGCACGCGTTATCTGAGAATACATGAGGTCAAAATACCGATTTTCCTATGTGGAAGAGCTCATAGCAACCGTAGAAGGAGAAATGCGTAGCAAAATATATGTTTACTCTATCCCACCATCATAAAGTACAGGCCCCGTCATTGGTCTACAAGAAAAAACATACCTATGCACGCTGTGTCAGTGTGTGCCAGTACTTTGTCGCGCATCTGTCGTTCAATTCAATTCAATTTAGTTCAAAGCAATGCAACGTAGGAACAGTCGGTTGAAAAGTAGATGCAATCCTCCACCTCGTTAGTTTTTTTAATAGTGAGAAAAGATAAAAGGAACGTTCGGTAAGATATGGCGCTCCCGGACATTAAGAAATATCGTTTCCACAAGATGTCATCATCTTGTCTGTGCTCGTGGCAGCATCGAAAACCTTTCAAAGTACACGTATTCAGTATGAAGGCCCAGGGAGTGTCTTGAGGACCTTGCTAGACATCCTTAGCGACGCTCTCCTTTCCTTCGATTATGAGAACAAGTTCCTAAACGTTTTCGTGGCCCAGAATACCTTAAAGAAAATTCTGCGGCGCTTAAAAAGTTCCTAATATGACGCAAAAAAAATATGACGCAAAAAAAAAAGACAAGCCGTGAGGCACGTTTGGCCAGATGTTGTTTTCACATAGTCTACTTTACATGCGGGAAATTCGAATACAATACCCTATTGCGTATCAACGCGATAAATTACTTCATGGCTGATTTTGTCGTGGCGCGAAACGCCAGTCATTTTTCGAAATATTATGAACGAGAAATGACAGTACTATTTCTGCCCCTGTACTCAAGAGCCAGCGGTAGATCCGTATCAGATTTCTACAACGGTGGCATTTTCTTGACTAGCGAGTTCGAAAAAAATGTCGCCGAACACCGGACTCTCAAGAGTGATCAGTTGTCTAAACGGCAACGAACACAAAACGGGAGCTTTATGCATTTTGTACATTTCCATTCTAATGACTAGAAACATCCACCCTTCAAAGTTACTTTAATGCTCTTCACGCACCTCAACGCTTCGGTTAACGATGCAGCTAAAACTATAATTATTAATATGTATCTCAGCTCGTTTGTAAGTAGCTTGAACAATCGCCCAGATATAGATGTGTCAGACGTCCTTATTGCTCTCGGAGTTTCTGTGACAGTGACTAGGTGGCGCTTGGTCGCAGCCATAATCATCATCATGATTATCGGCCGTCGCACAGACCCGACGGCCGATAATGCTAGAAGGGCGCGAGCCCAGCACGTTTTGCGTGCCGGCCCCGCACGCGCTCTCTATGAAAGCAGGAACGAAGCAGGAACGATTGGGCCCGCGTTTGTGGAACACTGCTTCCGCGTCACACTGGACTGCTGGTCGTCTACATACACCTCGGTTCCTGTATTCGGAATACATTACACTGGCGACGAGGATGTTTACGCACCGAAGTTGCTGCCGCCGACAGGTACGGCTGTTCCAGAATGCCATCGGTCGGCAAGCTCGAACCTTTCGACGTGGAATCTAGCTGGGAGGAGTACCGGGAACGAGTCGAGCAATACTTCATTGCCAACGATGTCAAGGAGGACAAACGGCGAGCCGTGTTCGTCACCTGTTGTGGCCAGGCCACGTATTCAGTGCTGCAAAGTTTAGTGGCTCCAGTGAAGCCGTCAGAAGCCACCCTGGTGACCATCTTCGATGTGCTTGGCAGGCACTTCTCGCCGAGGCCGTCAGAAGTCGTGGCGAGTTTCAAGTTTCATTCACGGATACGTCATGCCGGGGAGGCTGCAGCAGATTTTTTCGCCGGGCTAAGCAAGCTTGCGGACGACTGCGCCTTCGGCGTGTCCCGTGACCGGATATTGCGAGACCGTATAGTCGGGGGTTCAACGATGAGGCGATACAGCGGCGGCTTTTGGAACTTCCGGACCTGACCCTCGACCTCGCGAAGAAGACTGCCTCGCGATGGAAGCAGCGACGAAGGTTTTGCAGCTGCTGTTGACACCGAGACTGCCGAGCGTTGCGGCTGAAAACGCAGTGTCACACGATGCTTCTACCACCTCTACTGCTGCTGCTGCATCGAGATGTAAACAAAGGACTGGCGCCATTTCCTGTTTTCGCTGCGGGCGCGAGCACTTCGCTACCCAGTGTCGTCCCGCAAGTAGCATCTGTCACAAATCTCGGGGCAAGGGCCATATTTCACGAGTTTGCAAGGAGAATGCGAGCTTCGGTGGCCGAACGCCGCCACCCAGGCCACAACGATCGGTCCACGCCGTGGGCGAAAGCGTGAGGGATGTTTCGCCGCCGGAGGTCTTCGAGATGTGGCAACTGGGGCCCACTGCAGTCGACGGCCAGCCGTTCCGGGTGGAAGTTTCGGTGAACAGGATAACGTTACCGATGGAACTCGACACGGGGCCAGCGTGTCCGTCGTGTCGGAAGAAACACTTCGCCAACGATTCCCGCCGCTGCGGCTTGACATGCCGAGTGTCATGCCGAAGAGCTACTTGGGTGAACTATCTCCTGTGCGCGGAAGCCTCGCTGCAACCTTACAGCTTGGAGACCGCCGGTGCCAGGACATTCTGTACGTCGTGCCGGGTGCCTGTCCGTCCCTACTTGGGCGGGGGTGGATGAAGGGTCTCGGCATTGAGTTGCGTGGGGCAAAAGAAATAAACGTGGTGACGTCTGTTCAAGATGTTATCGCTAAGTACTCGAGTGTTTTCGATGATGGCCTTGGAAGATTCAAGGGCGTGGCTGCAAGGATAACTATAAAAGACGACGCCAGGCCAAGGTTTTTTAAGCCTCGGCCAGTCCCGTTCGCGATGCTCGACAAGGTTAACGAGGCGCTGCAGTGTATGGAACGGGAGGGAGTCCTGCGTGCCGCGAGGACGTCGGAATGGGCCGCGCCTATTGTTCCGGTCCTGAAGCGGAGTGGACAGATTCGCATCTGTGGGGATTTCAAGGTGACGGTAAATCCTGTGACTGTGCCTGAGAAGTACCTGATTCCTCGGCTAGAAGATCTGTTTGCCAAGCTGAGTGGGGGCAAGAAGTTCAGCAAGCTGGACTTGAAGGATGCCTACCTACAAGTTGCGCTGAATGAAGAATCCTCGAAATTGGTGACCATCAATACTCCTCGCGGTTTTTACCAATGCACGCGCCTTCCATTTGGTGTGACCTCGGCACCATCGATTTGCTAGCGTGAAATGGACAACCTGTTGCAGGACGTCAAACACGTCGTCGTGTATTTCGACGACATCCTCGTGACTGGCGAGAATGACCAAGATCACCTGCAGAACCTAGAAAAGGTGCTAAATCGTCTGCAGGAAGGTGGGCTGAAGCTTAAGCTAGACAAGTGCGCTTTCTTGATTCCCAAGGTTGAATATTTGGGTCATGTCGTCACCTCGGCGGGTTTCCAACCAAACCCGGAGAAAGCGGAGGCTGTCCTGAAAGCACCCTAGGCCTACGGATGTCAAGGTATTGCAAAGCTATATGGGACTAGTTCATTTTTTCCGGCGTTTCCTGCCAAACGTATCCAGTGTGCTGCACCCGTTGAATCGTCTCCTGCCGGCAAAGACGCTATGGTCTTGGGGTGCTGAGCAAGAAGAAGCTATCCGTAAGAGCAAGGAGTTGCTGCTCTCTGCCGCGGTGCTGGTGCATTATGACCCAAAGAAAGCTGTGGCGCTGATCTGTGATCGTGAAGATTCAGGCGCTGAGCGGCCGATTGTGTTTGCTTCTCGAACTCTCACCAGCTGAGCGCAACTACAGCCAGCTCGATAAGGAAGCCCTGGCCCTCATATTTGGCGTTACCAAATTTTGGCAATACCTCTGGGGACGTGAATTCGAAGCTGTCACAGATCACAAGCCTTTGCTGGGACTGCTTGCTGCGGGCAAGCCTGTGGCCGAGACCTGTTCACCGCGTGTCCTGCGTTGGGTGCTGATGCTGTCTGCATACTGCTACAAGCTACAAGCATAGCGAACGCAGACGCCCTGGGCCGTTTGCCACTGCCTCTCCCTGCGCACCCATCGAGCGACCAGCCGAGGTGCTCATCTTGAAAACGTCTATCCCAAGGTGTTACTTGAGTCTGTTGTGGCCAAGGCTACTTTAAAGGACCCGACCTTGGCGAGGCTTCGAG
This sequence comes from Ixodes persulcatus, assembly GCA_013358835.2. Classification (NCBI taxonomy): domain Eukaryota; kingdom Metazoa; phylum Arthropoda; class Arachnida; order Ixodida; family Ixodidae; genus Ixodes; species Ixodes persulcatus. The sequence goes on from JABSTQ010009929.1 coordinate 231,544, forward strand.
ATGCGTTGTTGTCTAGAGCTGAGCTCCACGACCCAGAGTTGAGACCGTACGCAGGCCGAGCAACTCAGCTGAGTGTACAAGAAAGCTGCATACTCTTGGGGTCGAGGGTTTATGAATGATTGTTGGTTGTGGAAAAACCTTAATTGCAGCGACTTTTTTGAGAAATGCGCGGACTCCTGTTTGATGCACTTGATGGCCTAAAACATTCAACGTCGTGACTCAAAACTCTCATTTTTGCTTGTTGATTGTGAGGCCATGTTCTTCAAGGCGCTGAAAAAGCAGTCGAAGATACTGAATGTGCTGTTCGTCGTCATGGCTAAAGATAAACAGGTCATCAACGCAGGCATAAACGAAGGGAAGTCCCCGGGTGACGTGGTCGACAGAGCGCTGAAATGGTTGAGCTGCATTTCGTAACCCAAAAGACATTCGAAGATATTCAAATAAACCGAAAGGTGTGATGATGGCCGTCTTGAGGACATCACTCGGCTCAACTGTGATTTGGTGGTACACCTTTAATAGATTGATTTTAGAGAAAACTTTCGAGCCATAGAAGGAGGTCGTGCCATCCGCGATGTATGGCAGCGGGGACCTGTCGGAGACTGTGGAGTTGTTCAGGGCATGGTAGTCACAGCATGGTCTCCTGTCACCAGGGGTTTTCTTAAGAACCATGTGCAGTGGAGACGCCCATGTGCTTGGTGGTTGTCGAATGATGTCAAGCTCTAGCATGTGATCAAATTCAACTGGCGCGATACTCAAATGGTCTGGTGGAAGGCGACGTGGTTGAGCATGAGTAGGTGGCCCGGTAGTCACAATGTGGTGGGCAACATCGTGCTTCACTGAACTCCGAACGTTTGTAGGGTGGGTGATAAACACGAACTCCCGTAGCAAACTTTCGTACGGCGAATTTGGCTTGGAGCAGCTAGGCCTGTCTGGAGGTCATGCAGGTGCGCATGCGAGATGTGTGACAAGATTTGTAGTTTCACCTACGAGGCGTTTACGTTGCATTTCAACCAGTAGGTTAAAATGTGTGGGATTTCCCTTGCTGCTACCCGTCTCGAGGAATGACAGAGCACACCGGTTCAACAACACGTAAACATTTAATGACCGCTATCGCCTGCGGCGCGATCCCAACAGCCCCCGCGCATACGCTGCGACGGCCCTTTATCAGCGGCGGAGCGCCGCTCGCGTGGCCAGTTGCCCTTGGCCCCCTCGTGGTCAAGATGACCACTCATGATTGTTGTAGGGGCAACCTGGGCCAATCGCTTGGAATCCCCAGGTTGCCCACACATCTCCCCCCTTCCAAAAACGAAAACAGAGGACGTCTTAGATGGTCTTGGGGGGCCTTCCTTCTGGGTCAGCCAGGGTCTTCTCAGATGGGCGAGCACGGGTCCGACGGCAGTACTTCCGGACAGTACCGATGCGGCTGTGGGGGGGGGGGGGGGGGGGTCAGGTCTGATGATGGGAGCTGCGTCGCCGCTCTCTGGCACGAGGAACTAGAAATTAAAAAAACATGAGTCCATGGCGCGGTAGAAATAAGTGGCCGCGCACACGAAAGATGCCTGCCCCACTGTGCATACGGGAGCGTGGCTACTTTCTCTTCTTCCCCCCCCCCCCCCCCAAAAAAAAAAAAAAACACCGAAGAGGGAATGAACATAATGCACTTAGAGCTCGCGCTACTCCTGGTCATCTTCACCGCCGTCTCAAGTTGTACCGCGGCAGAGACGGTGTGGAATCTTCCGAGAGGTGGTCCGCATAGTCGCCGTCTCGAACCTGCGACACATCTACCTCCTCGGGTTCATAGAAAGCTTTTAGGTCGGCGACATGAATAGACCCGCACACTTCACCAGATTCTCAATGCACCAGCTCATAAGACAGGTTGGAGACCTTCCTACTAACACGGTAGGGGCCATCCCACCTCTTTGCTAAAGAGGCCGTGAAGCCTCTAGCAGCATCACTCAGCGGATGAGTTCGCCTCAGTACCAGATCTCCCACCTTGAACTGCAGATTTCGCCTCCCCTTGTTGTACTGGTTTCCCTGCTGCAGTCTGAAGACGTCGAGGCTCTCTCGAGCTTCACGCAGGTTCTCCTTGAAACGCTTCCGGAGATCTTCTGCGAACTGCGTGGTAGTGCGTTGCATGCTTGCAGGATCTGTGCAAAGAAGGCCGTTTCCCAGGGGAAACACGAGCTCTTTCCCAAAGTTAAGTTGAGCCGGAGTAAAACCCGTGGACCGGTTGATTGTTGTGCGGGTAGCGAATGCCATTTCCACCAATTTCGCGTCCCAGTTTTTGTGTCGCTCTGTATGCGCTACAAGCATCTGCTTCAGGTTACGGTTCACTCTTTCCGTGATATTCGCCTGTGGATGGTATGGCGAAGTCCGTTTATGCCGTATGCCTAGGGCCTTACACGCATCCACGAACACCTTGCTAACAAAATAAGAAGCGTTGTCTGTAATAAGCGTTGCGGCAAAGCCAAAGCGCGCGAACATCTCGAGAAGACAGTCCCAGATTTTCCTAGAGTCTAGTTTGCGTAAAGGAAACATTTCGACCCACTTCGTGAAATGGTCGGTCACTACTAGCAAATACTGATTGCCGCGTGGACTACGGGGAAAGGGACCGACAACGTCGCAGGCAACACACTCCCAGGGGTACTTGCTTTCGACCGACTGCATTAAACCTGGTGGTTGGCCACCTCGGGGTTTCGCTTTCTGACAAACCGGGCAGCTACGTGCGTAATCATTACATCCTGCCTCATACCTGGCCACGTTGCAATTTGGGACAACTTTTCGTAAGTTTTGCTCCCACTGCTGTGGCCTGCCAAGGCGGGATCATGCATATATCTTATAAATGACTTACGCAGTTTACGTGGTATTACAGTCCGGAATGGCGGGCCGCTGGACCCATCGTCCGCCTGGGGGATGTATCGCAGCAGGATGCCGTCGCTGCTGAGCAGGTACGAGTCCGTCTCCGGGATTCCCAGCGTCGGCTGAGTTTTCCACTGCCAGCTGGTGCATCACCTTCTGACAAAGTCCATTGGACAGCTGAGCAGCCCGGAGCTCCTCTCTGCTCACCAGGGTTCCCCACCGCGAATCTGGTGTGATGGGCGTCGCATTGGCCAGTGCCACGAAGTCGGGATCCACCTGCATTTCCTGCCCGGGAAGTGGAGCACGGGATAACGCGTCTCCAACGTGGTTAGCCACTCCACGCTTGTACTCGATTGTGTATTTGTAGCGCTGGAGCGAAAGGGCCCATCGAGCAAGTCGTCCTGCAGGGGTTTGAAGCCCTTTGAGCCACGAGAGAGCAATGTGGTCAGTTTGAATGCTAAACGAAGCGCCGTCAAGGTACATGTCAAACTTCTTAAGCGCAAACATAATTGCCAGGCACTCTTTTTCGGTTGTTGAGTAGTTTCGCTCCGCTCCGGTTAACGTATGACTGGCGAAAGCTACGGGACGAAGAACGCTGTCATGTTCCTGCAGAAGAACTGCTCCTAGTCCGTAATTGCTTGCGTCAGTCTGCAAAATGAACGGACGATTCAAGTCGGGCAGATTTAATTACGCGTTTTCAGTCACAGCCCTTGAAAGACACGTGAATGCGGTTTGCTGCTCCTGCCCCCAGCACCATTTCGTTTTTTTTTTTGTGGAGCAATCGGTTCAGAGGTTCAGTTATCTCAGCGCATTGCGGAATAAAATCTCTATAGAACGCAATCATCCCGAGATATCTCTGTAGGCTTTTGACGTCATAAGGGGGTGGGTACTCCGTTATTGCGCGGAGCTTATCTTCATTCGGGCGCAGCGTTCCGTTATCTACAGCAAATCCGAGAAGGTTGATTACAGGCGATGCCAACTGGACTTTATCTGAATGAATCGTAAGGCCGGCCTGACGCATTCGTTCGAGTATGGTATGAAGGTGTACGAGATGCTCCTCGAATGTTCGTGGAAACACCACTACGTCATCCATGTACGCCATCGCAAACTCGTACTTCGCGTCACCGAGGACAACGTCCATCAGGCGTTGAAAGCTGGCGGGAGAGTTGGACAAACCAAAGGGAAGGCGAGTGAATTCGAACAACCCCCTGTGGCAAATGAATGCGGTCTTCTTTACATCAGCCGGATGAACTTCGATTTGAAGAAATCCGCGGCTGCAATCGAGGGTTGTGAAAACAGTCGCGTTTCAAAGGGCATACATTACTGAGGAAATAGTAGGAAACGGGTAACTGTCTCTGACTGACACTTCATTTAGGCGCCTGTAATCAACACAAAGCCTTGCTTTGCCGTCCTTCTTTGGAGCAAGGACCACCGGGGAAGCCCATGGGCTTTTTGACTGACGTACTGCGCCTGTGTCGATCATTTCCGATAGCGCCGCATCAAGAAGTTCGCGCTTGTGAGCACTTATGGGTCTCGGATTACACCTCCGCGGGAGTGCATCCTTAGTTTCGATGCGGTGCCGTAGGAGATCGGTTTTCCCAGGTCTTTCCGTGAACATCGGCGAGAAGGGTTCCAGCAGTTGCTGGAGCTGCTTCTGGTTGTCTTCACCGGAACAATTTTGCACGGCTTTGAGCACGCTGTCTGGAAGTAAAAACATCTGCCCGGCAAAGTTTAACGGGAACGCTTGGCCGCGAATACAATCCTGCCGTCTGGTAAACGGCGTTAATTTCGTTTCGCCTCCCAACCAATATCCAGCTTGGGCAAAGTCTAGCAAAACCCGCTCCGCTGCAATAAAATCTCTACCAAGGATCATGGGCACTGGCAGTTCCGGGAGGTATACGAACCGTTGTCTTCGTTTTCTGCCATGAAAGGAAATTCATAACCTGACTGCACCGGCAGCAGGCAGTACGGACCCCGATGCTACCTGCAATTTCACGTTTGCTGACCGGAGATGTATCTTTTTCTTGTTACATTCCGCAAATACAGCATCCCCAATAAGCGATATGTGTGCACCAGTATCTAAAAGAGCGGCCACTGGTGTACCTAGTACATTCACGGTCATACGAGGCTCAAGAGACTTGGGTGTGGCTTCGATTCTACTCACAGCTGGGATGAGCACTGTTGGTTTCTCGTTTAGTGAGGTTGTTCCTACCCCCGTCGGCTGGTGCGAGTCCATTAGCGACCGGCCATCCAGAGCGACCATCCTTGGTGTTGAGAACTTCAAAGCGGCTCTGACGCTGGGGATCGGGCCAGAATCTGACGGGCCGACCTTTGGCTGAAAGGAAATCGCATTAGGGTCCAACTCAAATGCAGTTGCTTCGGGTAGCTTACGACCGGGAACAGTGGAAGCTGTTCGCCCGGGGATCAGTGCAAAGGCAGACGCGCCGGGAGTCTCATGGCTGAGAATGTTGTGAGCTGGCCGCCCGGGTATCACTGCAACAGCAGGCACGCCGGGAGTCTCAAGACCGCGAACGGTGTGAGCTGGGCGCCCGGGTGTCGGTGGGAAAGCCGACACGCCAGGAGTCTCATGACGGGGAGTGTTGTGAGCTGGCCGCCCGGGTGTCACTGCGACAGCAGGCACGCCGGGAGTCTCAAGACCGCGAACGGTGTGAGCTGGGCGCCCGGGTGTCGGTGTGAAAGCCGACACGCCGGGAGTCTCACGACGAAAAGTGTTATGAGCTGGCCGCCCGGTTGTCGATGCGAGAGCAGACACGCCGGGAGTCTCAAGACCGCGAGCGGTGTGAGCTGGGCGCCCGGGTGTCGACGCGGAAGCGGACACGCCGGGAGTCTCATGACGGAAAGTGTTGTGAGCTGGCCGCCCGGTTGTCGATGCGAGAGCAGACACGCCGGGAGTCTCAAGACCGCGAACGGTGTGAGCTGGGCGCCCGGGTGTCGGTGTGAAAGCCGACACGCCGGGAGTCTCCCGACGAAGAGTGTTACGAGCTGGCCGCCCGGTTGTCGATGCGAGAGCAGACACGCCGGGAGTCTCAAGACCGCGAACGGTGTGAGCTGGGCGCCCGGGTGTCCATGCAAAATCGGACACGCCGGGAGTCTCACAACAAAGAGTGAAAGTGGTATGAGCTGGCCGCCCGGTTGTCGAGGCGAGAGCAGACACGCCGGGAGTCTCAAGACCGCGAACGGTGTGAGCTGGGCGCCCGGGTGTCCATGCAAAATCGGACACCGCGGGAGTCTCACAACAAAGAGTGAAAGTGTTATGAGCTGGCCGCCCGGTTGTCGATGCGAGAGCGGACACGCCGGGAGTCTCAACACCGCGGACGGTGTGAACTGGGTGCCCGGGTGTCCATGCAAAATCGGACACGCCGGGAGTCTCACAACGGAGAGTGTTATGAGGAAGAAAAGGTGATGGAGGGCCACCAAGGGTCGATAGAAAAGCGTCGGTCCCCGGAGCCCGTGCGAGCCTCCGGGAGGCCCGGAGGCGGCTGCAGCGGCTCGACCTTGTGGATTGTGTTCTCGGCGCGGCCGGCGGAGAGTAGAAATTTCTTACTACCGCCAGCCGTAGCCGTTTCCCTGTGTCTGAGGCGTCCGCTGCCTTTCGCTGCAGTCCCGGTGTATTTGTCCTGGCTGGCGGCATCGAAAACAACGGGGCGTGGCCCGCCCGTCGGCTTCGTGTGGTGTCGCGCTCTTTCTTGCCTCTCCCAAGCTCCGCGTTACCGTCCAGAGGCCAAGAACTGATCTTGACCAATGGAGGGGCTGTAGCGTTGTGAATGTATGCCCTCATAACCGCTGCACCTCCGTGATTCGTATGCACGAGGATCTAGGGCTCGGGGGACAGACGCCTGACTAGAATCGTCTGGTTCTCTCTCGACTCGTACACGTGCGTTTCCAGACCACGCAAATGATGTTCTGCGGTGGAGGGGGGCGGTATTTTAGTTCCGCGAGGATGTCCGCCTGGATGGGGATCGCTTCCCGTGCCATCTCGTCTAAATTTTAAAGGTGCGTCCCCTGCGATGGGGATGGAAACGCGGGTGGCTTTGGCGGATGGCGCGTTGTACTTTCTCTGCGTCTGGTGCCGCGGCGTCGGCGATATCGTACAGGCCCTGGAGAGCCCTTACAAACTCAATGAGTGACTCTTCCGGGTGCTGTGTGCGCGCGCGCAGCTCGTCCCTAATCCGCATGCTGTAATCCGGAGGCAGGAACTCCGTCCTAAGTCGCGTCTCGAAATCTGACATACTTGTGAAATTAGTTTCTCTTTGCCTCCACAGTGCTGCACTGCCTGTCAGTGCAACCGGCAAAAGGCGGGTGAGGATGGTTTCGTCGTCAATTCCCGACGCAGCTTGGTAGTCCCGCAGTTCCGAGACGAACATCGCGACTGACTTTATATCTGCGTACCCCGAAAAAACCGGAACGCTAAGCGAGAGCCTTAGGTAATCCCTGGGGGGCGTGCTTCCAGCAGGAGTGGGGCTTGAGCGCATCATCTGCTCTCGTTGTATCTGAAGAAGCATGGTCATGGCCATTCTTAGTTCTGCTAGACCACCCTCTGATGCTGCGCCTGCCGGGACTGAGACTGTAGGCTTAGCGTCTGGTTTTATGTCGCTGGCGGCGTTATCCGCGAGTGCACCGAGCGTCAAAAGATCGTCCTCACTCACGTTTCTGTCGGCGTCCTCTGTAGACGGCATCGTGTTGTAGTGGAGGCTTCCGCAGGTCAATGAACTTAGGCTTGCGAAGAAACGCCCCCTCAAATGTGGGCAAACTCAGAAACGCAAAATTGACTATGTAAAACGTAACGTAAAACGAACCCAGTTTACGGCCATCCTCTCAGACGAGCAGCATATCACGTCTGGGCGCCAGTGTGGGATTTCCCTTGCTGCTACCCGTCTCGAGGAATGACAGAGCACACCGGTTCAACAACACGTAAACATTTAATGACCAGCTATTGCCTGCGGCGCGATCCCAACAGCCCCCGCGCATACGCTGCGACGGCCCTTTATCAGCGGCGGAGCGCCGCTCGCGTGGCCAGTTGCCCTTGGCCCCCTCGTGGTCAAGATGACCACTCATGATCGTCGTAGGGGCAACCTGGGCCAATCGCTTGGAATCCCCAGGTTGCCCACAAATGTCGTAAACATCTGCGCCAATAATAGGATAAGACCCGTCCGCGACGAAAGGAACTCAGCGGAATGCTCGACGCAGTCCGATGTTCAGGGACGAAGCACGATCACCGTAAGTAGCGATTGGAGTTTTTATTGGCTGCTTGTAGAGTAGTAAGTGTCTGTTTGCCTTTGGTTTTCAACGGCAGAAACCGGTAGTACGCTCACCTCCGCGCCGGTGTCAACCAAGAATCGCAGACCGGAGCCGCGATCTGTTATGCGGAACAGGCGGCTGAGCTGCGTACCGCCGCCACTCGCCGCCTCTAGTGGTGGGTGCAGGCATTTCCCGAAGCAGAGCATGGCCCTACGCCGTTTTGGGCGTGGTCGCCGAAGGTCCGATGGTGCCAACAAAGGTCTGAGATTGTTGACACTGCTCGGGCTTGGGAGGACGAACTGTACCGGGACCGGGACGTGGGTCGTTGGCGATGTTCTGGTCGTGAACGTGAAGTGATCGCGGCTACTTGGGCGGTGAGGGCCTAGATCGCTTGTTGGATATCCGTGCGAAAATAATCCTCCATGGTTTAAGCAGCAGGAATGTTTGCCGATGCACCAAGTGGATGTAATTGCATGGCCGCGATAGGAATGACTTGCGGTGCAGCGACTTCCATCAGTGTGTGAGCCAACTGGGCAAGCTGAACTAATGGGAGTCCCGATGCAGAAGTAAGAACCATTCTTAGGTTGTTACGCTCTATTACCGCGCACATTTTGTTTGCTTTATTGCGCGCCATTGTAACTCCCCCTCTCCCTCTGTTGTCGGCAGGAGCAACGTCTTTTTCGTTAACTTTGAGGACTCGTCGTATTTGACAAGAAAATCGCTGTAAAAGTGACGGCCACTTTTTACAGTGCAGTCACAAGCACCTGGAAATATTTAATCGTGAATGTCTGCGTGCAATCACAGGTCTCCAAAGACGTACTAGGACGGAAGAGTTGAATCGGTACTTGAACCTTCCCACTCTGCAAGACATCATCGAGACCGGCGTTGCCGGCCATCAGCGGCGCCGGACATCGACTAGAGCCGGTCAACGTCTTCTGGAATTACAGGGTAGTCGGGCTCCCTTAGAAGAGTCCATGCCTCAGAAGAGCATGGTACATGGGAGGATTTGGTGATCAGACACCCCAAGCCGCTTACTCACTAGCCACACCGCGAAGAACATTTAGAAGAAAGAGCTCCACACGCTGCACGGCAGACCTCGTGGAGCACGTGGTCTTCAGAGACGCCCCGTAATGCTAAGCGACGATGCGGGCCAAACTCGCCTACGCGACTGGCTAGGACCGATACGTTCAGACTCTTCAATATGACAGTGAACCTAGCACGATTCGCCTCGAACGCGATGCAAAACTCCTGGCACTATCTCGAATACGACAGGCATTCGACCAAGTGGACATACATTTCCGTGTAACCATCTTCACGGACTGCCAAGAACCCTTGCCCGTCTGGGGAAGACTCCTCGCAAAGGGATGCTCTGCCAGTAAATCAAGAGCCTGTTCTCGTATTTGAAAAACGTCCACGATATCGAGGTGAGAGTGGACTGGGTCCTGGGACGCACGGGCGGTGTCGGTAACGAGGCCGCACATGCTTGGGCGAGCGAGTAGAGGGAAGACCACTCGAATCCAGGGATCTTCGTCCCCTTCGTGTGTCGGACCTATAGAGAAGAAAGCTGAGGCCCGACAAAAGTATCAGAGTCGGCTACGACACCTAACACCGTACAAATTTGCACCTTACCCAGGGGTTCAGCAAGGGGGGCACAAGTGCTAATACACAAGGCCCGCACCGGCGCCGCGCTCACCAAAAACATGCTTGGTGGCGTAGCTCAGAGCACGAAGGGGTCGCCCACCCGACCAAGCGCAATCGGAAAGGTCGGAGGCCGCTGCGCTTGTCGTCTGCACTAGGTGCACCGCCGGCGTAAGCCCGACAATCCAGACGCTTCTTTTGGGAGTGTGCCGGCATGCGAGACAAAAGTCGCGAACACCTGGGGCCTCACATCGACACTTTACAGGCCTGAATCACACCGTGTAACGATCCAGGGAGAGGCTGCTCTCCATATGGGTGTTCGCGCGCTCGACAGGAGTGCACCACCGAATGGGAACTTTTTCTCCCTATATTCTCCTGCCCCGAATGAGGACATGGCGCCACCCTTATAAATACAGTTGATACTCAATTTAACAAAACTCGATTTACGAACTTCCCGATTAAGGAACAAATTCGGAGTCCCCGCGCAGTCTATGTCTGAAAAATGTCTTTCTCGATTTTACGAAGCTCCCGATTTAACAAAATAATTAGCGGGTCCCGGTGACCTCGTTAAATCGAGGTTCAGCTGTATAAAGCTAATCATCATCATTATTATTGTCATCAGTAGCAGCATTGTCATCATCAGGAGCACAACCATCATCATTATCATTGTCATAATCATCATCACCATCACAATTATCATCATCATCATCGTCGTAATCACCATCATTACCCTTACAATTATCATCATCATTTTCATCATCTCAAGGACTTTAAAGTAACTTCGCGTTTGGTTTACACTCCAGTCACCGACAACTTAAGGAACGCAGGGAGCGGCGAGTCTCGTGCATCTTGTCATCGTTTCGCTTGATTGCGGAATGAGCCGATAAAACGCTGAAGATGGAATCAGGAAGCGAGAAGCGTGATCCCATCATGCTGCTTCCCACACTTCTGAAGTTGTTTGTATCTAGAAAACGAACTAGTCGCGCATTGTGGGAGAAACTTTTAGTGCTCTTCGGCGATCTTCCTGAGATTAAACTTGGCTTTGTCGATCTAGCCTTGGAGCAGTCGCTTAAAGAAAAAAAAACAGACCATGTCGTGGTGATGGCCCACTGTGCGATTGACCTCTTTTGGTTGTTATGTTTAAATTACAGCGCTAAACTGGTGGAACAAAGTTGGTTGCTCAAGTTCCCTTTTACACCTCTATCGAGTTTTAAAAGTGGAATATATGTAACATCAGAAGATACATGACGATGCTATTGTTAGAGAAGTAAAGTAATAGTAGGTTCTACATAAAACAAATTTGTAAAGGGACCCTCAATTTGTGAAATGAGACGCTATCTTGGATTAAATCACGTGTACAAACCGCTTTTTTTGAGCGGCATATTCACATCTGACCGTTTGCCTTTTTGTTCTTGTTTTTTCAACATTGTTATCTGGTTTGACACGGAAAGTGTGTAACACGCACATGTTTACTGCCAATATAGATTATCTAAACCGCTGCAATTCCTCACTTAACAACCGTGGACGAAACATGCGCCAGCTAGGAGATCATTCGTGCAGTCGTTGTCATGTTAGGAGAAAAGGGCAAGCTCCTCCCACCTCTTTCCACTTTAGCAAACCGAACGCTGGAGGGGAGGCGACCTCCTTTCCAGCCTTCGCTCTGCTAAAGTGGAAAGGGGTGGCTGGAGCCTCCACTTCACTGTCACCTGTCACTGACTATATGCAAGCCGTAAGGCTTACCAACCCTCTGTCGCGAATTTGTCACTCAATGAAACGGTTATCAGCAAGAACAATTGGTTGAAATGTCTAAGCAATAATTAACCCAGTTAGCGTGTACACAGTGGGGAAAGGTAAGTGGGACCTCGGGTAACATAACACTCTGGGACAATCAGAAATAGTGTCGTTACCACAAGGGCTAATCTTCTTGGATGTGTTCCTGGAAGCACCGTAAGGCCTTCAAAGTCGCCAGTACAGAGGCCAAGGAAGTGTTCTGAGGAGCTTGTATGCCATTCTCTACGAAGTTCTTCTCTCCTTCAATCCTGAGAACAACTTGTACGTTTTCGTACCCCCACGCTGCCTCAACGACAACTCTGCTGCGTTCAAAGTTTACTAAAGTACCGATAGGAAGAGGTAACGATTTTATCTGACTGCGATATTCATTCGGACGCTTGTGAAAGAAAGCCGTGCAACAAGTTTAGGCGCAAGTTTTTTTCACGTAGTTTATTTGTGGAAAATGCGATAAGAATCACGTATTGCGTAGCATACAGACACATTACTTTGTGACTCAATTCGTCGTTAAATAAAATAACACCTCTGCCGGTCCGATCCGGTGGCTGAAATTAAACGTATACGCTTTTACCACCTTTACGAGCTAAATGCTCCGTTTCACATTATCGATGAACCGCACTGGACGCTACGAGCTCTCCCATGCCAATGCAGCGCTGTGAACGTGTTCCCCGATGTAGCGACTTTTGCGTGGCGGCAATCCTTTCCGATGATCACGTGACATACACATGACGGAATCACATGGAGTATACCCCCCTGTTTCGTGCCTTTCTGGATTTTAGAGCCATGTAAATGTTAAACTTCTGGTACTGACGCTGCCTTCGCGAACGACCGCCTCAAGAAGCGGTTGTTTGTACTGCGGTGCCTGGAATGCGTCGCTGACTACACTCTAAGGAATGCCTGCGCGTCTACTTACCCGCAAAACACTCGAACAGCCAATCTTTGCGATCTACGAAATCAGCCCAGCGAATGATGAGGCGGTACATCTGTTTAGACCTAAAAATTGAGTCTGCGCTGTGGCATTTTGCAACGCAAAGCGTCGTGCTTGCATTGCTTAATGCCACAGTGCAGACTTAATTTTGAGGTCTAAACGAATGTTCCGACTCATCATTCGCTGAGCTGATTTCATAGATTGCAGAGACTGCCTCTTCGAGTGTTTTTCGGGTAAGTAGACGAGCAGGTACTTCTTAGAGTGTATACTTGGGCTTCCGTTAATATGAACTATTCGCAGCCTTCAAGCCCTACAGGGGGGTTTGGAAGGGGGAGGGGGAGGGGGTTGCTGGTGCCTATCAAAACGCCTAGAAGAATGGATAGTTGGGCGAGTTGGTTTGAATTCATCGTATTAAACAGCGCGGAAAGCAGACGAGGACGAAGAAGGAACACACGGCACAAGCGCTGACTATCAACTGATATATTTTAATAGGAAAACACATGAAAACGACCATTCATCTTTGGCAGTACGCCCCCCGTGTGCTTTTCGCGCTGTTCCCTACGATCAAAAGGCGGACATCTGGGTGATATCCGCACAACAGAAGGGGCTCGAAGTTGGACACTCCACCACAAGGTAGGCGGGATCACCGGCCGACGCGATAGGCCAGTGGCGCGCTGCGATTGGCCAGCGCCACGGTCAATCGTGTCACTGGCCAATGGCGGTGGTCGGAAATCTCTCAGACATTCTCGTCGAGTGTCCGCCTTCAGGATGTTTCGCAAGCCTGCGACTGCTTACTAACAGAGAGGCTCAGATCCGGTTATAGGCGTCGTGTGAGTGCTTAAAACCACCTCCGCAGCAGGACAGGCGGTCGTAAACACTTACAAGAGGCTTAAAACCGATTTTTAGCATTTCCGGTCATAAGTGCCTGAACCGGCTTTTGGAGCCCCAGTACGAAGATATGCCTGCAGCTCGTAAAGGCCGGTTGCCTTCGACTACGACCGACTATGACACGACCGGTTTTGAAGCCTCTTGTGTCGAGTTACGACCGACAGCGTAGAACTGCCACCGGTCGGCAGCAAACACAAGAGGCTTAAAACCGGTTTTCAAGCCACTGCGGTTTGCCAGCACGTCTCAGCGTCTCAAATACCTGCCACTTGAGGACAGGGCGACGACAAAACGCACGGGCATTCATGAATTAAAAAAAAAAAGAAATTGGGGGACGCTTAAACTTTGTTTTTAAGAGTGGAACGCGATAGCGTTATCGGGCCCCGTTCGCACAGCCTTTTCCGTAAACCCGCGCTCGTTCCCAAGTAGTGCAAGCGTGTGTGCGTGGTCTCGCGGTAGCGCCACACGTCGCGTGACCTCACACGTGAGCGTTGTGGTTTTTTTTTTTTTTAACTTCCCGCGAAAGGTCATGCGGCGTGGCGACACACGTATGACGTCGCGTGTGACGTGACACGTGACTAACGTGTGGCTGAGACGTCACGACCCTATCGACCCGCTAAATTTAGCAGAAAACGTTCCCGACAAATTCAGCGAGAAATTTCCTCGCCGAATTTAGCGGGAAAATGTAAGCCTCGTGACGTCAGACGTCACGTTACGTGTTACGTCACGTGAAACGTCACCAGGTGCATACCGAGATTTTCCGCACGGATGGACGCCGAAGCCAACGCCGGATTTTCTGCGCCAAGATCTACCAACGAAATCGAGTTCAAAATAACTATTATACACATCTAATGTTGAAAAACTTGCCTCCAGTTACATTATTTCTACCTAACATGATTTTAATTGTCCACATTATATTCAGCGGAAAAAAAAATAAAAGCGAAACAATAAATATCTTGAAACCTCCTTTCAAGCCTCATCCAATTAAGGGAGCCCTCTCCAGTCTATAAAGTTACCTCGCGACTGGTTTTCGCTATATTCACGGAGAGCCTAAGAAATTAGGGGCGTGGGAGATTACCGAACATTTTATCATCGCTCTCCAGCCAATAACATTCCTGCATGAGTCGGCAAGAACTTCGAGGATCGAATCACGAATCAAATTCTTGAACATATTATGCCACGCTCTCCATTTCTGAAGCTTTCAGTTACTAGACACTCTAATGAATTTTGAGCGCCTGCTCTCCCGTAAAGCACTTACGGTAGGAAATCACTGGAACTTACAGAGAGCGCTCGACGAATATCGTTGCTGATGATATGTGTTATGTACTGACTGACAGACTGGCGCTTATCAGGGTCTATTCCGGGCCACCAAACGTAGCTCCGAGCGCATGCTTTCATTGCCACAATCCCGCGATGTCCAGAGTGTATCAGAGCCATCGTGTCTTTTCTTAGTTGTGTAGGAATCACGATTCGTGCTCCCCAACTTACACATCCCCTGTGGTTCGACAGCTCTGCCTCTTTGGTTCTGTACGCCGAGTACTCCGGTGTTTGTAACCGGTCAAGGGTATGGCTCGGTATACATTCGCAAGGACGCTGTCGGCTGCGGTCTCTCTCGCCACTTGTTCGGCTGACAATGGTGGACGGGACAAAGCTTCAAACATCAGGATATCTCTTGGAACCTCCGGCTGATTTTCAATGGTTGACAGCGGAAGCCGGCTAAGGGCATCCACATTCTGATGGCGTTTTCCTGGTCGGTATCTTAGCTCGTAGTTATAACGGGCCATTTTTGCAACATTCGGCCTGCCAAGGAAAGTTGTGTCGGACAATGGCGCAGCGCTGGTGTCCGAGGAAATTAGAACGTTTTACCGAAACAAAGGGCATCCTGGCGGTGAAAAGTGCACCGTACCATCCTGCCACTAATGGACAGGCGGAACGCATGGTACAGGAGCTAAAAATCGCTATCGCCAAGGGAGGGAAGGAAGAACTAAGGTGTGCGCTTGCAAGGTTTTTGTTTAAACAACATAGCACCATTCACGTCGCCACGGGCAAAACGCCAGCTTGGCTGATGTATGGAAGGGAGCTTCCATCAGCTTTGAACGACTAAAATGTGTTGTGTTTGAAAAACCTGTGAGGGCGGCCGATTCCTCTACCCTTTCTGAAGAACCTTGAAAGAACGACCGGTTCCACGGACCCACATGAGCTGAGCGTGGGACAGGCAGTTTGGACGAAGAAGTTTCCAAGTAGTAAAGGTTGGATTACTGGAGTTGTCAAACGTCGAATGGGCCTACGCTCATGGATGGTCCGCATTGATCAAGGATTGGTGCGCCGTCATAGCAACCATATACGAAAGCGATGGACAAACACCGAGGTGCGAGAAAACGCGGGCACGTGGCCTTCTGTCTAGGACATCGAGATGGGCAGCTCGGCTCCAACGCAGCCACCATCACACAGCTCTGACAGTCAGGCCCAACCAACCAGATCACATCCGGGAGCTGGCGACAAGCCAACGACTTCTCCTCAGGAACCAGTGTCAGCGTCTTCGACGGCTGGCAGTAATCCGGCTTCGGGTACCCCCCGGGTCACCAGAACCCGACGACCTCCGCCACGCTACGGGTACCACAACTAGTTGGAGGAGGTGTTATGTACTGACTGACAGACTGACGCTTATCAGCTCGTGGCCATTCGAGGAGCGTGGGCACTGAGCGCTCGAGGCTCGGGGTGCGCGGGCAGACGAACGCCGAGCTCCGAACTGATTAAACCGATTTGACCAGTGGTCTCCTGTGCCCGACTTGATGTAACAATATGTTCAGACTCACAAAAATGGTCTGTGCTGTGGCACTGAGTACTGGGAAACTTCTTGCTCTGTGTCCCATTACTGGCATGTTCTTTTGCGTTAAATAAACTCGTCATTTGCTGAGAACCCTCGGTAAATCTCAGCGATTGGCTCTTCCTAGAGCTTTGCGAAAGAGTTGACGCTCCAAATATTATAAAGTGTCAGGAAGAAATAAAATAAAAACTTATTATAGTGATAAAATAAAAAAAAAAACAATCACATCGGCGATATTTTAAACGTCGAGCTTAACTCCGTCGTCCTGGCCTTGGCGTAGTCACTTTATCGTAAACGGTCAATGGCGCATTGGTGCTTGACTGCGAAATATCTCTGTTTAAGTTTTCGGGTTTAAGTTTCAGCGCTAAACTCGTAGAGCGAAGTACAAGCGCCGTTTTCAACGGCCTCTCAAACTCGAAACACAATATAATGCACAGAAAAATATGGTATCATGCATACGTATTTTAATCTTTTAGAGAAGTAAAACACACGTAGCTCCTACGTAAAATATATAAAAAAAAATATGGATTAATAACTGGACCTTTCATTTGTAAATTGCAACGTTATCTGAGAATAAAATTGGTCGAAACATCGATCTTACTAGATGGAAGAGCACATAGCAACCGTAGAAGGAGAAATGCGTAACAAAGGATATTTTTACTCTATCCAATCGCAATACAATACACGCTCTGTCATTCGTCTATTAGAAGAAGCACACGGGTACACATTGTTAAAAGTATCAATCCTTTGCCGCGAATCTGCTGTTCAACTAAATTAATTTAATTCAATTCAATGCAACGTAGAAACATCCAGTTGAAAAGGCAATGCAATCCTCAACCCCTTAGTCTATCAAACGTGAGAAAAGATAAAAGCAACCTTCAATAACATATAGCGCTAACAGACATTACGGAATGTCGTTTCCACAAGGGGTCATCTTCTTGACTGCGCTCCTGGGCTCACCGACAACCTCGCAAAGTATCCAGCACCAAGACACAGGGAGTGTCTTGAGGAGCTTGGTGGACATCCTGGATGACGTTCTCCTCGCCTTCGATCCTGGGAACAAGTTCTTGAACGTTTTCGTGCCCCCAGACTGCCTTGAGGACAACTCTGCGGCTTTCAAAGATTTCCTGAAGTCCCGAAAAGAAACAGTAACATTGTGGACTGACGGCAAGAAGCACTGGGACGCTTGCAATGGAAAGCCATGCGACAAGTTTAGGCAGGTGCTTTTTCATATGGTTTTTTTCATATGCGGGAAATGCGAATCAAATAACCTATTGAATATCATCAAGACAGATTACTTCATGACTGCTTTCGTCGTAGCGGAAAACGCCAGTCATTGTCCGGATCATTATTCATGGATTCTTAATGTACCATTTCTGCCCCCATACCCTAGAGCCAGCGGTAGATACGTAATAGATTTCTACAACGGCAGTATTTTCTTGGCGAGCGAGTTCGAAAGAAATGTCGCCAAATATCAGACTCTCACGAGTGATGTGTCGTCAAAACGGCGGCGAACGCTCAGCGGGAGCTTTATATATTTTCGATGTTTCGATCCTAACGACTGCAACCATCCAAGCATCAACGTTACCAGAATGCTCTTGACGTACCGCAACGCTTCGGTTAGCAAAGGACGTGACATTACCATTGATGATATGTATCTGAGCTCGTTTGTAAGTAGTCTAAACAATCGCCGAGATAGAGATGTGTCAGACTTCTTTATTGCTCTCCATCACTTCGGATCGGCTGGTTATTCATTTTATGTTCGCAAGCGTAATCCGGTTCCCAAGGAGACAATATTTATCTTGCCATTTTTGAAGGAGGTATGGATAGGACTTATCGCTTCTTGTCTGTTACTGGTCTTAACCTATGGCTTCATTGCGAACGTGACGCTAAGGCCGAATGCCGATGCATTAGTCTTTATATTTCTGATGATGGCGGCATTCCTTCAACAAAGCGTTCAACTTCACAGCCGTTTGCTGAACACGCAAACGTACCGGGTTCTGTACGGCGTAATGGCCCTGATGTTTGTCGTGATGTCGACTGTTTTCAAGGGCCGCATCACGTCGCTTTTAAACAACCTTCCGCTAGACGGAGAGGTCACTCAGTTTGTTTCATTTCAAGACCTTCTTATCAGAGGTCATCGGCTTTGTATCCTTGAAATACCTACCCTATTCTATAGACAGGAGTCAATAGCATGGATCTCCGAACACGGAAGTTCCGTCAAGAAAGGAAGTGAATGCTTTCATGTTTGGAAGTCGAATTCAAAGAAGTATCGACGGATCAAATTCGCCGCTGACGGAAGGGACACCTTCTTTACCCTCAACTTTCGAACGGGTCCCAGCGAGAATTTGAGACGAGAGCTTTATGATAAAGGCTACGTCGAAACCGAAAACACCGCGTTCTCGTACCCCGTAGGGCCGGAAATGAGGGCATCCTCTGTCTACCGCCAAGACATCGATGCGACATTGAGTCGCGCGGTAGAGGCTGGCCTGTACGAAAGGAGTTATGAATTCACAGAGTACAAAAGAAGATATTTTTATGAGGGTAGTGTTATGCACGCGGAAGAACTGGTTCTGAACCTCAGTGACCTGAGACCCTTTTTTCTTGCTTGGCTCGTGGGCGTGTCCTTGTCGATTTTGGTGTTCATTGGTGAAGCAGGTGTATTTCGTCTGGTCTGCAGTAATTGCAAAGAACGCGTGAGGGTGATTGGCAAACAACTGCCACGACACAGGATACGAATAGCAGGTGCGACAAAAAGGGTTTGTCGTCGGGTCGAAGGTCGAAGGAAACTACGGTAAGTCTTCTATTAAAGACGAATTGGATAGTATTTGTGTTCTGAGCAAAATATTCTAGGTGATGTAAAAAACATCTAGGTATTTGGCTCGGCCTTCATTTAATAAGATATGTTTAAGTAATATGATTTCTATATTCTAGCTTGGAACTGGGGAAAGGAATAAAAGAAGTTAGTACTTGAAAATGTTTCTAATTGGAGCTTGAAAAGTATGGGGAATCATTCGAAGCATTAACTTTCAGATGCTTATGAACGATGATCCATTGGGTACACACATTTACCAGTCCTGAGTCGGTTGTCTGTACTATAAAGGGGCATTTACCAAAGCGAACGCAGTAAACAAGAACACAAAGCTTAAGAAAGTATAGCTAAACACCAAGTAGAGGTTAGTGAGAGTTTCAATAAGAGAAGGTGCGTATTGAGTGTCTATACATTTATCCTAAAGCTTGTTTTCGAGAAATACGAGTGAGACATTTTTTTGCAACGTGAATTTTGATTTCGTTTTCTTTTTTAGGGTGTGCCACCTTGTGGAATGATCGTTGCTTCACATATTTTATTAAGAAATAAAGTGCATCACGCGGAGATAAATATACCCTTTTCAGATGTGTGTGCAATCTAGTAGCTGCATTGCAAATATCCAGACTTGTACGTAGTTCAACTATTCTACTCAAGTTACTATAGTTTAACTACTTTTCTGAGTAGTTTAGTAACTTTCAATTATATTTTTATTGCGGTAACTAGTATTTTACTTTAAATACTTTTTCCGAGTAACTTTTACTCAAATTACAAATAACTTTCAAATTTTAGTGGTTGTTTTGCCTATAAACAAACATTCCTGCACAAAAAGTTATAAGATGTTGGAAGATCAGCTGATATTTGCAAAGAGGGTGAAGCACGTGGCGTAGAAAGGTGGGGGAAGAAAGTAATTTGGAGAGTCCGAAACCCCCCAAAACTTTCACAAGCGTCCACCTCCCGCCCCCCCCCCCCCACACACACACACACACACTGCAACAACACTGCTACGAGGCGCGGGGAGCGAACAGACACGACGCAAGAGAGGCCGAGTAATTGTGGGATTAGCGCCGAAGACTGGCGTTTCTTTGTGCCCCGAAGCTCAAGGCGACTTGAGGCATCTGAAGAAAGGGCTTCTTCCCGCACCTCCCCAACGTAGGAACTCTCGCCCACTACTGGAGGTGTACACACTGCATCCTCACTCAAAGACAACAAAATGCAGCACCCGCTCTGAAGCTCGGCTGGTGCTCCCGTAGTTTGTGCTCGACTCGAAGAATCGCGTGCTAAAGGGCAACGCGAAGGTGACCTTTCTGTGTTGCCTTTCCTGCCAAAACTCAAAATATGCAGATCTTCAAAAGATTTGAAGAGCGTTAGTAATTCCCCCATCTTTTTTATATAAAAAATAATAAACAAGTTGTGTGGGGAAGCACTCGAAGTACATGGAATTTAAAGTACCATTGTTTAGAACACTTGCACTTTACTTGAAGTAAATTCTCTAAGCATGTACTCATACTTTAACTAAAGTATTTTTTCTGGTACTTAAAGCAAAACTCGCGACTTCAATGTACATTCCCCAAATTCGAAAACACAAAATGGCGTATCGTCGTGTGAAAACGCGCTTTTTCGAGACGTCATCTGGTCATTTCCCCTAGTCAAGTAAAGGCGGCTATAAGACCGTCACAAATGCCTTATAAGTTGATTGTGTCAAATACCTCGTCAGCGAGTGTAAAACAACTACTTTGTGGCGATTCGACTTACAATATTTGATGCCGTTTCCGTAAAAAACTGATGCACCTCCGATGACCCCTGGGGCAATGCAAACCAGTTAAAAAACACACAGTATGGGGAATGAAGGTGCATCATGAAAGGTTGTGTTAAAAGTACTTGTGCTTTACCTTAATATATATTGTATGAATAGTACGTTACTTCAAGTGCATTGCACCCGATGTACTTATTACTTTACTTGAAGTACATAACCTCTAATTTATTTTGCACTTTACTTCAAGTACTTTTAGATGTTCTTTACGCAACACTCTAAACAAGCAAACACTTTCTAAAAAATCAAGCTCAGTCAGCGCTAAACCTCAAAGTAGAAATGATACATTCACAGTTCATCATTGACCAAAAATAAAGAAGTACAAAACAATTAGGCACGCAGGAGCAGAACCAGCTATTAAAGCATTTCTGTAAAAACAAGCCGATTCGTATTTGGCTAGCACAATTTCGCTAACTGATCAAAACCAATTTACTTTCTTGTTACCATAATGAAAACATATAAAACTAAATTCAAAAGTAATTCGCTACTTTTTTACGGTAATTAGTAATTTTCTCAATTACTTTCCATTTGAGTAATTTCTACTCAACTTAAATTACGTTTGAGGCCAATACTCAGTAACTTAACTTAACTACATTTTTTGAGTGACTTGCACATGTCTGCAAATATCTGAGTGGACACAGTAGATGCGTCAGTGTTTGGTGTGAAAACGACTAAATATGTATTAAAACGAGTACGGAGACAGATTTTCAATCAAACGCTCCCTGCCAAAAAAAAAAAAATAACTATCTCTAATGATACTCGATAGGATTTTGAAAAGGGTATATTTAGGCATTAATTTGTAGATTCAAGGGGTAGTTGTTAGAAGTCTATTGAGGGTGGCGCATGTCTTCTTTACTTGATGTTTTATGCCCCTCCCACTCAAAACGACACTTGTTTTCTTAATTCAGGTTGTGAGGCTCTGGAAATATGGCTTTAATTGAATTATCCATAAAAATGTTTACGTATTCATTTTCTTTAATACGCAAAAAAGTTCCTATACGTGTGACGTGTAGATAATTTTTCTTTTTTGCAAACTATATGCACCCCATATGTTAAAACTGTTTTAGGTGTGATGTTTGGCATAGAACATGTTTTATATATTGTGGCTGTAACGTTTGTGGTTAAAATATAACTGTTGACACCGTCAATAAGAGCAACTGTTGTATTTTCTCTCGCAGCATGGTTATCGGGGCTTTCTTCTGCAATGCCTTGAAGTTTAGTATGCCATCTTGCTGTTAAAAAGTTGTCACCGAACGTGTTATACATTTAAATTTTACGATAGAGTTGTGTGCAAACGGTTGATTTTAAATAAATGTTGAATTTTTGTGTTAGACTACAGTTTGTTATGTGATTTCATCATTTTGCATAATGGTTAACTCTATTTAGATTGCCTGCTCTATAGCTTGAATAAGAATATGCCTTATCTGGTTATAGCAGCATGCTTCGTGACGCACATACAGCTATTACGACCCGTATGGAAATCTTATATCTGGGGCATATTTGGCCATATAACACATTATATGATTATATACGGGCTATATACAGCCTTCTCTGGACTATAAACAGCCTTATCTGGCGTATATACAGCCTTATCTGGTGTGTATACAGCCTTATCTAGCATATATACAGCCTTATCTGGTATATATACAGCCTAATCTGGCGTATATACAGACTTGTCTGGCATACATACAGCCTTATTTGAGGTATATTCTTCGTTATCTGGTGGCCGGTTTTCAATATATAAAAAAGTAAAAAAAGTAAAAAAGTGCTTTGTTAGCATGCTAAAAAAGCACATTTTTACTTTTAAGTTTAAGCTTAAGTTTGGGATTATTTGTGCTAATGTTCACGAGGATTTCCATGTAGCTTAATTATTTCGAAGTGTTAACATTACGACGCAATAGACAATTTGGTAAATCCCCCAAGCGCCTTGGCCCGTACTCGAGGAATCATGGGGACGGCGTTTCTTCAGCTGCCTAGTGATCAAAAATTTCGACCAATTTATGCTTACACAGTTTTGAGTGTAATTCGGAGTCACCCTGAACAAGTGTCGTATAGAACCCAAGTACCTGTGATATCACTTTTAAAATTTCTCGCCAATGTCAGTACTGTGCATTCTGTCCAACCTTCATCCTGGATGAGCTGCAGACATATCTCTTACATTATTATCATTCTCGTACAGCTTCAAAGACGCTGATATTAAGTTAGAAACGCTAAAAATGCTATAAACAGCTCGGCTGAATCCGAGCTAAATGCCGGTTTCGGTTGTTGTGATTTCTCGGCTTTTAAATAATTCATGCTAAAACAACAATCACGAGAATGATAATATTGTAAGAGATTTCTGCGGCTCAGCCAGGTTGAAAGGTGGATCGCATGCACAGTATCATAAACGCGGCCATTGACGAGAAATTTTACAAGTGATATGACAAGTCCTTGAGTCCCATGGGACGCTTGTTCAGAGTGACTACGAATTACACTCGAAACTGTGTAACCATGGAATTGGTTAAAATTAGCGATCACTAGGGAGCTGAAGGATCATGGTTTCCATAATTCCTCGAATATATAAGGTGCTGATATCAGGCTTGTGTCCTTCTTTTGATATGCCTGGCCAGATCTGGAATTTCAGCCAGATCTGGGATTTCCACACTTGGTCATGGATATCAGACTATATCTGGCGTAATGAGGCTATATCTGGCAGATATAACGGGTGTTGTAGCGTATCTGGCCTGGGTGGAACCCAAAAAAAGGGCTCCCTCCCATAAAAAGGGATTACAGGAGATTATTTCCCTGGACCCCCGCACCCGGAGAGGGATTAGCATAGATTATGCTCGGACCACTTCTTCGCATAAGCTCCTAGCAGTCGTCGCGCTCTGATAGGACGTTCGACACGGAGCTTTGTTAGACGCTCTCCGATTATATTAGAGGGAAAGTGAAGTGCATGCGTGGATAGACTGAGTGACGGGGGGCCATGCGGGCTTCAAGAAAGCCGTGTGGCCACATGGTGGACAGCGCTCAAAATTGGGCTTGTCTTGTTTTGGATCGGCAGAAACATTTTGCTATTTCGAGCAGCGAGCGGCCGCTAAATTAACCGCTGATGCTATCGTCAGCTATGATCGCGTCATAACGACTCCGTGAAATTTGGCTTGTCTTGGATCGGCAGAAACACTTTGCTACTTCGGGCAGCCAGCGGCCGCGAAATTAACCGCTGATGCAGAGTGGTTTTTGTGACAACTCGTCCACTTGTCTTCAATCTGCAAAATGCGGTTTGTTTGCTTCGCTTTTCTACGAGCGTGCTTATTTTGTGAAGCAAGGGGTGTTTCTCGAGCTTTGCGTAATCTGGATAAATCGTTTTCTTTTCAATACGCGTCGAGTCCGTTGTACTGATTCTCACTCCCCCGTGAACCACGCACCCGAAAACCACGAGAGGCAATGTAACCTAAGGCCTCGGCCACCCGCCCGAACCACGCGAGGCGGCAAAGCCCGCCCAGAAGCCTCTTTGCACTCCTACTTCTGCGTGGTTTCTCGTACTATGTCAACTTCGCGGATAAAAAAAGAAAAAAAAAAAACGAGGCGGAAAAAAAAAAAATAAAGAGAAGAGCAACCACACGCGCGTCTCTTCGTTGCATTATTTTTGTCCCCGTCTCGGATTAATCCTGAGTCGTTCTCCATCTAGCCTGCGTTTTTGCCACGAGTGTAAGCAGCGCAACTCTTCATGCTGCTTTTTTTCTTTTCTTTTTTTCCGCACTGGTTTTGCTACTGTTCTGCTCCCCCCCCCCCCTCGCCCCAATAAAGGAAAGGCTCACACAATAACTTGCTCCAGTACCTTCAAGCAAGTCACTCTCCTATTCTTCACCGTTTAAATATTTTAGCCTATGCCTTATTGGCTGTACAGCAGTGCTGTGTGCACATTGAAAAGTAACTTCTTGCTGCAATGTTTGTCATTGAATATTGGATCACCAGCACAAATATTACTTACCGGTGAGTGCCCGGGACAGCTTAAGAGACACCAGCGCACCCTTCAATGGTTCGAACCACTGCTTCGTGCACGACACAGGTGACCGTAGCATAGTGACAAGCACAACCAGGGCGCTGTTTAATGTCGGAAACACTTTAGAAAATGCAGTTACCACATGACCCTGAAGTTCTAGAGAATCTTAAACCTCGGTGTCATGCAAAATAGCTAAGCTAAAGAAACTGTCAAGGAAGAGTCACAATAGGTGCACGCCCAGGGATTTCCCCAGAACCCCCCCCCCCCCCCCCCTAGGGGTGGTTTAGACCCCCGCCCTTGTTTTTCCGAAGGCACCCCCTTAATTCACAACGACTCCTATATTCGCAATGCCCCCCCCCCCCCCCCTTTAACCCCCCAAAAACATTTAGACACCCCCCCCTGATTTCAATTCCTGGGGAAACCCCTGTGCACGCCACAGGTTCTCGTGACTCTGCACATACCGGGCCAGGCAGCTGTGGACCAGCAAGCAGGTGTCGCAGAGTAGCCGCCACTGCGAGCGGTGCAGTGTCTCAGAAAAAGAAACGGTTGCTGGAGAAAGCTCTCATGAATGCAAAGACTGTGGTGAGCTTGGAGTAGTGATGGTGATCCTGAAGCAAAAAGGATTCATGCCAAGCCCGTTCCTGTGTTCCACGATGTACGGCGTCCTTCCCTTACCAGAAAGTGTCGCCATGCAATGCCAGAGCGACCTTCATTTTTCTTAACAAATAATGTCTAATTTTCTTTGTTCCTGCTGATTTGGCAGCCGAGTAAAAAAAAGAAAACTACTTTTGTGTGTGATGGGAAACATACACACCTCTCCACATACCAGATTTACCTGCAGCCGCTTGAAAACATCGCAGCTCTTCAAGCGCGCCAGAGGGCAGGCCTGCACGCAATCCACTACACTCTGTTTCACATTAATTTGGAAAACTGCAGAAACTGCGGCCTATACCGCTGGATATCCAGCTATCTCGACTGCAGATTTATTTGCATCTCCACAGAATCAGGAGATACACGACTCTTTCGCGCAACCAATGGAGTACTCAGTACCACAAGGAGGAGTGCTGAGCCCAACACTCCTCCAACTGCCGCTAATAAGCCTTTGTTAAGAAACTTCCTAACACAATTCATGCTTCGCTTTATGCCTGTTGAGAAATAAGAGACGAGGAAGAGCGCGCGGACGATTGGGAGGGGGGCACGCGGGGATTGCGCACCCGCAAGTGTGTTCCATTAACGGCCACCCGAACAGGACACGTCTCGGGTCCGTTCCTCCAGATAGAATTTGGTGCCGAAACCCCTCGAGAGGACATGGATCGCCTACACAGGACCCGTGGCGTTGTCCACTCCGCCGTTACCAGGACAATATCCCAGCTGGACGATCTTATCCAGAACCTGAACACAACAGAGCTTGACTTGCGGCTCCCGCTCGACTGTCTAATCCAGAAGCAGACAAGCCTAGCCTACCTGGACCGGGATATCCTGACATCGACAACCGACGACGACTTGAGAGAACGAAATCGAGGGAGCAGAGGAGTACCGCAAGGGTATAAGCCACGGCATCACGCGCCTTCGTTAGACCCTGGACAAGCTATCCCAACCCACAATCATCGCCACACGTGTTGCAAGCACCCCAACCGACACACTGCAGCACAGCGGCTACCCTCCCACAACCGAAACCCTGAGCAGCCTTTCTCCCACCGGAACGGTCCTTACAGCACCCGCTCATGGCAGTCATCGAAGAGTCGCCCTTCCCAAACTCCAGGTAGCCACCTTTGCCGGAAACATCATAGATTGGCAGGGATTTTGGGACCATTTTGATGTCACGATTCACAGAAATCCCGATCTTCCTCCCATCGAGAAATTTAAGTACCTCACACACAACGCAAAGCGGGCTGTCGAAGCCATTCGTCTCTCCGAGCAGAATTATGACCTTGTAGCTCGTACACTTCATGACAGATTTGGAAGACGTGATATCTTAATCGACAAACATATTAACCAGCTACTGAATCTCCCGAAACTAAGCAGCTCAAGAAACGTCACCCAACTACGTCAGCTGTTCGGCGCCATTCGCTTCCGCACAACAACTCTAGAAGGCTTGAATGTTCCGCCCAACAACTACGCGGTGGCTCTTCATCGTGTACTGATGAGAGCTCTTCGCGAAGATCTAGCACTCATGTACCGCCAGAAAATAAAAGAAAGCGCGACAGCAGACAGCCCCAACGCGCTCGAATGGCACCCTGACGATAGAGTCAAGCTTATCATGACGTTTCTTCAAATCCAGATAGACATACGAGAGGAAGGGTGCATGGAACAACCTACTCGGGCATCCGAAGGCACACCACATCAGCCGAACTTACAAACTCTGTCCCTATTGAACAATCCATCTGCACTGGCACTGACCAACGAATCAGTTCACCGCCGAGTTCCTTCGTGGCCGCTCTGTGGCTCCGCCGAACACGACGTTCAGAGCTGCCAGGTTGCACTATCGACGCAGGTAAAACGATCAAGGCTCACACGGGCGCGCTGCTGCTTTAAGTGTGGCAAACGCAACCACATTGCTCGTGCCTGCCGCACAGCAAGGAGCCTAACCTGTACCCCTGCGGAAGGCACCACCTAACTATTCTATGCGACGTTTCCCGACCCCCTCAAGCTACGCAGGGCATCGGTCAATCTGAAGAAGATTCCACTCCAAACTCTGCGGCAGTTATTAGTGCCCGAACGAACGCGGCCAAGCAAGGACCGTCAGCTCTGCTTCAAACAGGCCAAGTATGGGCTTCTTCGCTCTATCAAAGAGTTCTTGTTCGAATATTGCTGGACAGGGGCAGCCAAAGAACCTTCGTGAGTCGCGATGTCTCAAAACATTTAACTGCACAGCTCTTGGAAACGAAGAGCTCACCGTATTCACGTTTGGTAACGCTCGACGACCTTCACGCTATCACTGCCGACGAGTTACCATCAAACTATGTGGTCGAACCACCGGCACACGAGTCAACTTGGAAGCATTGGAGGTGCTAGAAATCTGCACTGTCACCAGTCATCCGATCGACGAAGAGCTGCAAGCTCAACTCCACTCTGATAACATGCTGAGCGCCGGCATAGCAACAGAAGGTATGCCATGCCCGAATGAAATAGGTGTCCTCATAGGATCTGACGCTTATTGAATGATTGCCACAGGCAGAATTAAACGCCTCAGCGAGACACTAACGGCAGTTGAAACCGTCTTCGGCTGGATGATACAAGGGACGTATACATATCATTCTAGCAACCCACGAAGCACAGTCACCACCCTTTCACTGTCATGTGAATTCTCCAACGACGGGAACCAGGATTTTGATCCTTCACAAATGTGGCGCCCAGATGTCATGGGTATCACCGACTCAGCTGACACTCAACCAATTGATCACCCAGCGCTCCAACGATTTGAAAGAAGCATAAAAAAGCGTAATAGGCGGTACGAAGTGCCTCTCATGATAAGTACCGCTGGCCTAGGACCAGATTGCAACAACCGCAGCATCGCAGAAACCCGACTGTTCTCACAACTTTGGCGGTTTAAGGGAGAACCAGAATTACTGGAGCAATACGACAAAACTATCCGAGCCTATTTCGATAAAAACCACGCAGAGAGGGTGCAGCCATCAACCCAACGAGCAGAGAACACATACTACCTACCACACCACGCTGTAATACGCCGAGATACTATTACCACAAAAATCCGCGTAGTATTCGACGCTTCTTCTCACGCTCCCACCAAACCATACTTGAACAACGTCTTAGAAAAGGGTCCCACGCTGGATTCAAATCTCCTCCAACTTATCCTCATCTTCCGATGCTCCAAGATTGTATGCGTGGCCGACATTCGAAAGGTTTACCTGCAGATTCAGGTTCGTCAAGATGGTTGCGACGCACTTCGCTTCCTGTGGGTCGACCAACTTCCCAAAGGCACAGATGCTCCAAAGATTGCTGAATGGCGGATGACAAGAGTACCGTTTGGAGTCGTTTCAAGTCCATTTCTGCTCGCCGCTACTCTTCGCCATCATTTCAAGGCCTTGGAGAGCAGGTACCCCGGAACTGTCACCCACATCCAGGATGCCTTCTATGTCGATGACTTCATTCTTGGAGCATCCACAGAACACGGCGCGTTGCGCCTCTACCACGAGAGTACAGCGATCCTCGCAGAGGCTAGCATGGAGCTAAGGAAATGGGCTTCGAATTCAAGCGCGCTTGAACAGCAGTTTCTTGAAGACGGCACCACCTACGACAATGAATCCGGCACGACGCGCACAGTGAAGGCTTTTGGGATTATTTGGAACCGCACAACCAATGAAATCATTTTGAGCTCGCAAAACGTCACTACGTTTCTCACATCCCAACAACCAACAAAACGCTCAGTTTTGCAAGTTTGTTCCCGACGTTTTGATCCTCTAGGCTAGCTGGCTCCTTTCACAATTCGGGCCAAAACCCTTTTTCAATCGTTTTGGATAAAAAACACCCCTGGGACAAGGTTCTCCCACAAGAAACGCAGAGTGAATGGAACGCATGGTGCACTGAATTATCTATTTTTGAATCATTGGCATACCCCGGTATGTAATTTCCTTGTCGCCTAGCACTATTGAGCTTCACGTCTTTGTCGACGCAAACCCACAAGCTTATGGCACTGCCATCTAAGTCCGTTCCATGAACACAGATGGCGCGATTTCAACACGTTTGTTGATCAGCAAGAGTCGAGTGGCCCCCATCAAAACAATTACATTGCCACGGCTCCAGTTGCTCGCCTGCCTTCTAGGAGCACGCCTCATCAACAATGGATTGAAAACTCCGAGCTTCGACAATCACCAAACAAGTATCTGGACAGAGTCCAAGATAGCGCTTTACAGGATCAAGGGGGATTCGTCAAGGTGGCAGCCATTTGTGAGAAACCGAGTCGACGAGATTAACCGTATGTCAGACATACGGGATTAACCGTATGTCAGACATTGCTCAAGCAGTCATAACCCAGCCGATCTCGTAACACCTGGCATCTCGGCTTCTGCGCTCAAAAATGAAGCACTTTGGTAAACCGAACCTTCTTGGCTATCACAACCAAAACACACCTGGCCCCAAGAAGAACATCGGAGTCCCCCCGATCTGCCCTTAAATGAAAAAAACACAGATGTCCACGGCAAACCTTGTTACAACAGCAAATCTACCCAAGGTTTTTCAGCTTCACCATTATGGATCCCTAACTCGGGTTTTAAGAATCACAGCTTGGATTCAGCAATGTGTCACGGATTCATCCCAGTCCAGGCCATCAATAACCGGATCATTGACGTCTGCCGAGCTAAGAAGGGCCGAGACCTATTTAATCTCCATCACATAAAGGGACTCCATTCCTGAGACCTTTGATGACCCCCGTCAGAAAGATTCAACATCTACTACATCAAACATCGGCAATCTCCATCCATTCCTCAGTGAGGACTAGCTATTGCATGTGGGAGGACGACTGCAAGAGCTAGATGACTTGCCCGATGTGAAGCATTCGATTCTCTTGCCCTGCAAGCACGAGTTTACCGACCTGCTAGTGTCGCGCACACACCGACGACTCATGCATGGAGGTGTCCAAGTAACACTCACGGAGCTTCGAGAACGCTTCTGGACAATAAAGGGTCACCAAACGGTCAAACGCATAACGAACAAGCGCCTGCCATGCCGGCGAAGACGCCTTGCACCCGAAATCGCCCCATACGCCCCACTTCCTCACGACCGAATCCACGAAGCAACCCTATTTGCGATAGTAGGCGTCGATTTTGCTTGGCCTCTATACGTACGTACCACTCCAGCGTCTAACTCCAACGGGTAAATCGCCTTTTTCTCATGCGCTGTTACTCGCGCCATCCACATGGAGCTTGTGTATGACATGACCGCAACTCAATTTCTACAAGCATTCTGGCGTTTCGTAGCCCGACGCGGACTTCCATCAACTATCTACTCCGATAACGCACAAACCTTCAAATGCTCCGCAAGAACGATTGCCATATTGTCCACATTCGAAATTCAAAACTACTGCAGCGGGCTTCGGATAGAGTGGAAGTTCATTGAGGAAAGAACAACCTGGTGGAGGGATGGTGGGAACGAGTGATCCGGACAACGAAGGATGTCTTAAAACGAGCACTAGGTCGCAGCAGCCTGACATTCGAGGCGCTACAAACCTTGCTATGGGAAGTGGAAGCAGCGGTAAACAGCCGACCTCTGACCACGTTGGGTTCCGATCCCTCTGAGCGACAGCCACTTTGTCCCTAATATTTCCTCACAGGCAGGCGCCTCACAGCCATTTCTCATCAACTAGGGGAGTTCAACCAGCTGTCCACAGAGTCAAGCCTTCACAAACAAGCCAAACTATGCCAAACAATCCTAGGTCATTTTTGGCGCAGATGGAAACACGAGTACCTACTGCAGTTGCGGTCGGCTCATGAAAGCCCTCAGACTCCGACCCCAACAATCAAGGTTGGTGACGTTGTGATCGTCAATGATGATGACACCCCTCCCCTACTGTGGAAACTCGGTCGGATTGCAGCGCTCTTCCCCGAAAGAGACCAAGTTCCACGAGCGTGCAGAATTATACTTCCAGATGGGCGAGAGATGAACAGGCCTGTCCAGCGGCTTTGCCTTCTTGAGGCAGCAGCGACACCAGCTCCGTCTCGGCAGGATGTTGAGAAATATGAGACGAGAAAGAGCACGCGGACGATTGGGGGGGCACGCGGGGCTTGCGCACCCGCAAGTGTGTTCTATAAACGGCCATCCGAACAGGACACGTCTCGGGTCCCTTCCTCCACAATGCGGATGATGTTTTGTATTTGGGCGCCCGGAATTACGCAATGGACCTTTTGTAGAAATACGCGGTGCGCATGCGCGGAGTATTTCATGCGCCTGGGCTCGAGAGTATCTAGTTCCAAACAATCCGCCATCTTGCATTTCTCGCCTTTGAGCGGTTTCGTTGTGTCGACCTCGGGGCGGAAGATTACGCACGATGGGGACAAAGGTGAGCTCGGGAGAGCCGTATCCAGGACACATCGCCTCAATGGGTGAACAGGATGTAGCTGACGTTTTGGGTGTGGAACGGGTGGGAGAGGCCTTGGGCGCGCGTTGTTTTCCAGTCACCTAGTCTCGAACCGATTCGCGTGTCTAGGTGGCAGCACATATTCGCCAAGAGGTCCATTGTATATAAAAGCGAGATTTCAGCGAACATTGAATATCCTGTATCATTACGTAACACACCGGGGACTACATATATCGACATCTAAGTCTGCTGCAATAGCGTTCACACGCCGACGCATGGACTAATACCCACTAATTATCTGCAAAGAAAGAATACGTACCTTTCGTAAAGAAACACCTCTTCTTGGGCGGCGGCGTTGATCGCTGTCTGACATGAACGCCCCATATTTAACATCTTAAGAAAACGCTCTCAGTGTTCGTCCTACTAGCCCGGTTTATCAGTGGCACAACATGGGGAGCGACAGTTCCTGCTCTGCTGCGTCTTTACCAGGCTATTTTGTGGGCATCTTGCGCTACAGCCTCCCCGCTTTCAACGGCACGTGCAAAACAAATATGAAGATGGTACAGAGCCTACAGGCTCGAGCTCTGCGCTGCTGTCTTGGTCTCCCTCAATCAGCTTCCACGCCAGGCACTATAGCTGAATCCCGACAATTCCCAGCGTGTGGCATTCAAATTCAAGAAACCTTAAGAATATATTTACGGCACCTAACCAGACATGAAAACATCACCTAGCCGACATTATGTCGTCAAGACCATCGTCCAGCTATGCTCGGGTTTTAGCACTGTACCAACAAGAATTTCCATGAAAGTTTCTAGCACCAGAAATTACAGCTGCTCCACCTTGGACCATACCTACGCCGCTAATATCCCTCGACATTCCTGGGATACATACAAAACGCAGCACTCCTCAGGCGGTGCTGTACCAACATACAATGACCGCAATGTATGCATCTAATATATCTCGTATACACGTTTTCCCCGATGGTTCTACATGGAAAATGAGCTCAACAGCCGCTGCTCCTACCAGAGATATAACTATTAAGCCCGAACTAAGTGACAAAACATCTTCAACAACAACCGAATTGATTGTCATTCAGGAATCGGTGAAGTATATCAAGAAAGAAGAACCTCAAGCATGGGCAATATTCACTGACTCCAGAGTGTTCTTAAAAATTCTATAATCGGCTATGGTACCTAGCGGATACCAAGAACTTGGTTTGAACATAATGCTACTTTTAAACCGCTGCCGAGTGAAAGGACATGACCTGCGCCTCCAATTGATTCTGAGCCATAGTGGGATTTCTGGCAACGAGGCAGCAGATGCAGCGGCTAAATCGGCCCAGAAAAATGTGCGCACCCTGAAAATTCCTTACTTCATGTCAGAAGTCAACTCAACAGTGCGTAGTGTGGCCAATCGCCTGACATCACATCTATGGGCTGATGCCAAATACCATCACGCCCGATTATACGCCCTCGATCCGGATATAACACTTAAATATCCGTCTGGACTTCCACTCAGGTCCCAGGCAGTATTAAACAGACTCCTACTGGGGGTGGCGTTTACCCGACACTTCCTATATCGAATAAAAAGAAGAGCCCTAACTGCCCAGTCTGCGATGTCCAGGAAACTGCAAATAACCTTATCTGTGAATGTGCCGTCTACGCCGTGGAAAGAGAAGACCTTCACAAAACAATATAGAGGCTAGACGACCGACCTTTCTCCTGTGACAAAGTGCTAGGCTCGTGGTAGTCCACGGAATATTCAATGAAAGCCAAAAAAGCCCTGATACAATTTCTCGAGGACACCCGGTTAATGCAATCTCTATAGGCAGAGACTGACATTTTGAACTATTTAACCCATCATCCTTTCAGCTCTCTTCTCATATTCAATAAGCACCTTATCCCACCTCTTTATCCCTTAATCCTTTCCCCTGTGCAGAGTAGCCAACTTAGGAGAGAAGTCCAGGCTTACCTATCTGCCTTTCACTCACCACTTTAATAAATAAAAAAAAGAAAGAACACGTGAAAGAGTAACGCACAGGGAGACGGAAAGGGAATTTCCCGCTCACCCTCCCCTTCCTTTCCGGACACGCCTGACAGCGGCGGCCGCGCGCGCGCCACCCTCTCCCTTTTATTGGCGCGCGGCCCGCAGCGCCAGGAAGGGAGCGCTTCTCTGCGGTATGGCGTTCCCTGGCGCAGCCAATGGGAATTTATAGCTCGTTCCGCTCAGCTGGAAATTATGTGCAGTTTTTCGGGCTTACGGACACGCTGGCTGAGCTTCATGGGACAGTTACTGCTTTCGAATTAAAAAGATATGGTAATTATGATCAGTTTCTGGATAGACATATTGTTTCTTGAAATCTGGCGCTTATGCATGCCTGTAACGTCAAAACAGTAAAATGTGCTAACTAATAATTTAAAAAGTAACGCA
Source organism: Ixodes persulcatus (assembly GCA_013358835.2). NCBI lineage: Eukaryota > Metazoa > Arthropoda > Arachnida > Ixodida > Ixodidae > Ixodes > Ixodes persulcatus. The sequence continues at coordinate 265,795 of JABSTQ010009929.1, forward strand.
AAAGTAACGTACGTTATTTTTTATCGGTAAAGCTATCTGTAACGCGTTTCCTTTATCTAGACGTAACGTAGGCTGCTACCTTTATTTTGTAAGTAACGAGTAACGTATTTCGTTACTTTTTTGGTAATGCCTACAACACTGGGCAACACAGGGAAAGTCCTTCGCTTTTTCTTCGAGACTGGGGGGTTTTGTGTTAAAACATGTTCAACCATCCCCAGCTTGTTTGTGCCCGAACATTTTGTTCATTGAACCAGTATTCTGTAGCATACTGCCACTTTTCAATTGTTATCGTATTGATAAGTCAATCGCCAACTGTCGCAACCTTCCAAAACGTGCTTGTCAACCTATGTCTCGAAAGAGAAGGCCTGATAGACGGTTATGCCGAGGGATTTCATTTTTATTCACGAAAAATTCAGAAGCCACAATATCTCTTTCTCACTTCTTGATGTCTTGCACCAAATCAGGCAGAAATTACTGCACCGGGAATCACAAGCCCATATCAAAGAAAAAAAACAAAAATGACCGCATCTCCACGTGGTGAATGATGTTGATTGGGGCGAAGCTCGGGTGGTGCTGATGATACTGATTTTGGTCATAGGTATTGCTGCTTGCTGTCGGCGTTGACGCTTTGCCGCCGCTTCCCGAGCTCTCAACTCCGGGTCCGCTTGGCGTTTTTGACGCTGTGCAGCAGCTTCTCGCGCCCTGGTCTCTGGAGCAGCTTGTTGTCTACGTAGACGCTGAGGCGCTGCATGCCGAGCTTTTCGGTCCTTTTCATTCATGGCAGTAGGAGAATGTGTGGTTTTCTTCTTTTTGTTTTTTTTTAAGCAGACAGATGGGATGGCATCTCAGAACCCCCTACTCTTTTTTTTCTTCTTTTTCTTTTTTCATAATTTTTTTTCATCTTTTTTTTTCCATTTTTTTCCCTACACGAGCACGTGAGCATGTGCTCACGAGCACGTGGGACATGCGGACATGGCTAGCCCCTAAGGAGCTTCGCCCCTAAAAAGCCACCCAGTTGGGTATCCTGCGGTAGATGATCTGGCTGGCCTAGCTTGTTTTGCTTAGCAGCCCAGCAAACTAGCCAGCGCTGGCACCACCTGACGCGGGCGAAAGCACGCGGTAAACGTGCAACGAGCACAGGGGACTAGCCCGAACATCGGCGCCACGAGCCATACCACGGTTCTAGGCCACTCGGATTGGTGTCGTCACCTAGGGGTCAAATTTTAAGCTTCTTCAAAATGGCCACAGTGGGACCGCCGCCTTAAAGGGATACTTCAACGAAGTTTGAAATATTCCCGTCGTGTTCAAAAATAGGTTGAATATGATCCACAATATCCGTAAATGACACTCGCACGTTTGTATTTTGATCCTGGTGGCCGTATTTTTCATTATAAACGGCCCACTCTGGCAAGCGCTCGGAGAAGGCCCAGCTTAGAGCATGTGACATCCAACGCAATCGTGACGTAGGTCGTCTCAAGACGAGCAAAGCTACGGCGAGGCTGACGTCGAGAGGATGGCCTAGTCGTTCCAGCCACCGAAGCGGCTGCTTTTGTACGAATTTTGAGTGACAGGTTAATCTTCTATAATCTTGTAGGGGGACAATAGCGACTTCTGCGACACACAAAAGGGATTCTCGGGAAGAGGGGAGTTCCTCCTTCCCCCCTTCTCTCGTCGTGGCCGGAGGCGAGACAACCTCCGTCACTAGCTGTCAAGGTTCCTAGACGAGCATTACAAACGAGGCGTTAGCGACATCCGCCAGGTGCTCTTTGCTAATCGTTTAATTCGTTTTAAAATTTATTTTCGAGACTTTTTTAACAAGATATTGGTATGTTCCATGTTATACTGCTCTTTTGAACACATATAGACCAAAAAATGAGCGCCGAAATTTCGTTGTAGTATCCATTTAAAACAATAAACATCTATGTAATTAATATTGGTTGTCATGGGCTCTTTTATGCGAATAGAAATGAAAAAAAAAAATTTCATTACCCTGATCACGCTGACAAAAACTGTGGAACACAGAATGTGTTAGGAATGAGTTGGGCACATGCCAGAGGCGTGTGCTAGTGTGTGTGATGTCACGTGACGTCACAAGATGTTATGACTGTGACTCAGCATTGGTTTCCTGGGTGATAGGTTTTGCAAAAAAAAGCACACACGCAAAAAGCACCCATGTTTTTAGAGCGCAGCTCTTAGGCGCCCGTTTCCGGCTTGGGCGGCGTCGGCGTCGCCGTCGCCATCGTCGTCGGCCTAACCGCGCGGGGCATGATAGGTAAATTTCCCCGTCAAATCTAGCGGGGAAATTTTCCCCGCTAAATCTAACGGAAGATTTCCCCCTCTAAATTTAGCGGAAAAATTTCCCCGCTAAACTTAGCGGAATCAAGTGGAAAATTTTACCCGCTAAATTTAGCGAAAAATTTTCCCCACTAAATTTAGCGGAAAACTTTTTCCGCTAAATCTAGCGGAAACTTTTCCCCGCTAAATCTAGCGGGAAAATTTCCCCGCTAAATCTAGTGGAAAATTTTCCCCGCCATATTTAGCGGAAAAAATTTCCCGCTAAATTTAGCGGAAAAAGTTCCCCGTTAAATCTAGCGGAAAATTTTCCCCGCTAAATTTAGCGGAAAGTTTTGACCGCTTAGCGGAAAACTTTCCCGCTAAATTTAGCGGAAAAAATTCCCTGCTAAATCTAGCAGAAGGTTTTTCCCTCTCCCCGAGGTCACATGATCCCTCCCCCCCAGGGTCACATGACCCCCCCCCCCACCCAGGAGGTCACGTAGCCCCCAAGAACACGTGACCCCTCCCCCCAAAGGGAGGAGGAGAAGGAGAGGGAGGGGGAGTAGGGAAGAGGTGGGGAGGAGAAGGTGAAGGAGGAGGACCAAGAGGAGGGAGGAGGAGAAGCAGGGAGGATGAGGAGGTGAGGACGAGGGAGGAGGGGTATACCCTCCCCTCAGTACCCTTCCCTCCTCCTCCTCAAGAGCTGCGCTCTGATTCGGCATTACAGGGTGTTGTAAACGTCTTTCATTTTTTTTCAATGGGTACGGTTTTTCGTTGCGTCGCTCGTTTTAAAAAGACAGTGCCGCCATCAAGTACGTGGCACATGCGACAACATCAGTGTTCTGGTTCACGTATTGTTTTGATGTTTAGAGTTGCGGTTCAGCTAAAGCGGTCATTTCCTATTTTCACTAGCAGGGGGAGAACGGCAGGGCGTTTCTTTCTCGAACGCCCGGCTCCCAGCACGCGCTCCTCGCCTTCCACCGTGCTTGTGCTGCGCGTGAACGCTCGAAGCTCACGAGACGCCGAAGCTTCATCGAAGGTACGAACCTTGAGCTGGAGGCGGAACAAGCGAAGGACCTCCATGCCGACCTCATCTTGTCAGTGATTAGAGCGACTTTACGCTACCTTAAAGATTTGTTAAGAAAGGTGATGACGCTCAAGCTGTCCCATGGGTCAGGTCAGCAACCCTCGCGTAAAACTAGAGTCGAAGTTTCGCTTCTCCGAACGCATTCATGCTCTGCTTTAGAGCGCCGGTCCCCACCAACACTTTACGATTGGAGTTGTTTGCGACTGAAGACTGAATAGAAAAAAAGCGTACTCATATTCGATGGAAGTCATAAATTCCTAAATCTGCAAGTCTAACCTGACTCGTCCTCTTTTAAAGCTGCTTATTCCTTGATCTGTGCAGTGGCGAAAGTTAAGTTTTCTTATTTTAACGACCTCCCTTTCGCGTGGAATGACCTAATAAAATCCTGAGAGCTTGGACGAGAAAATTGTGAGTGTCAAAGCTTTTCGCGTTCACAATTGGTTTTGTTAGCACTATTTTATTTAGAACCGTCTTCATTGTCTGGGAAAGGTCAACACGAAGCGGCAGCCAACGAAGGGATTATGACATTGGGTATCGCGTTACCGTCGAGTGTGAGATTATATTAGAGTCTTTTGTTTCCATTGTGTATATAAACTTGGCGTTGTCCTATGTGATAAAATAAACCCTTGAAGGTCACGTCAACGTACGTCGTTTTCCATTTTCTTATGTACACGAGTCTCTCCTAGGTACCAACTGGGAATCAAATAAATCAATAAGGTGTTTACTATCTTTTATTTTTTGCTTGCAATCGAGTTAACCTTATCAATAATTTTAGGTTTGACGACACTCGCTCTTTTGTCTGCTCTTTCTCTGCCGCGTTCAACAGGACGACGCCTGCGTACAAAATGTCTTGAACATTCCTGGACACGCGGCTCACTTTTGGTTGTCTGGAAGACTGCTATATTAGGGTGATAGAGCATCACCACTTTAAAGAACGAAAAGCCTCATGCATGTGGCCAATGAAACCTCCAAAATATTCCAGATATACGTCACACCTGAAGTGCACCGAACCCTTTTTCTTTTTGCCAAACAAAGATTGTGTATAATTGATTTGAAAGCAGCCTTCGAAAGCGCCTTCATATAGTTTAAGCTAGCTTTAATGTTATCCCAAGGCCTGCATTTAAAATTAATGCTCTCTTTTGTTTTCTTGGTAGGTTGTTGAAAAAGAAAGGTAATGATGCTTCGCGCGCTTGCAGCGCTACTACAGGCAAGTTACGGAACTGTCGTAAAATGGCGTCACGTTTAGCTGAGTCCTTCAGTATTTTAATGCGGCCACAACATTCTGTCACCATGTCACCAAACGCTTTAGCAACCTTCTTCACTTTGGGTCTATTCCTCCGTAATAAGTATACATATAAACATACTTTGCTCAGCGTTGTTCAGGCAGCTCACGCAGCGACGCGGGGGAGGGTGGGGGGGAGCAGTCTGAAAGCTATAAGGTAGCCTAGACAGCGATGCCTAGTTTAGGGTGTTCCCTATACTTAGGCTGGATCTAAAATGGGCCGTAAATATCGGCACCTGTACGTATCAATTGACACTTTTTTTCGAAGGTGTATTTCATAGGTAGGTTTAATCTTGTAAAATTGCAAGGCTCAGCTTCCTTTCTGTAAAAAAGTGAGGCCAGAAATGTTGCCAGGGTAAACGACGGACGGCGCCGCAGACGTTCGAGTCCAGTGGCGCGGCGCGTTTGGCGCACGTTTTTGATAAATGGAGTCGGGAGCAGCGTCGGAAGGTGTAGCCGACCAACAAAAGAAAGCAGACGACACGCAGACAAAATTCGTCGGCAGCAAGAGCGCCGTCGTTTTGCAATCGCGTTTTCTTTTATTTTTGTTACTTCAAGTTTTGTTATCATTGTCCGCATTTATTTTTAAACCAAAGATACCTTACAAAAAATATTACATTCATTTTAGTAGACCACGGTCGTCGCCAGCAATTGCAAAATTGTTTACAATCAAGCTGGAACATGCAGGTAGCTACATCTATCATAGCGTGCGCCGAACGCACCAGGCCACTCGATTCGGTCGTCTGCGTCGCCGTCTGCCGTTGACCCTGGTAAGTATTTTGGCACTGTTTTATACTGAAAGGGAGCTGCACCTTGTAAATTTGCAAGAAAAAACCTACCTGTGAAATACACCTTTGTCAAAAAGTTTAGATTGATACGTGCAGGCGCCAATTTTAACAGCCCATTTTAGATCCAGCTATGGCATTGCAGACACCCTGTATAGTTACACTGCGTGCAGCCATGCTCAGTTTCACTGACTTCAATTGGAATAATTCTTTAGAAAAAGAAAACAATACATGCAACAATACGCTTTGTTTTTTATTTTTTTTTTCGATTCTAAGTTATTGTGCACATATAACGCCTCACAATGGTGCCTGTAACGCCTATGAGACTGGTGAATTAATCGCATCCTCATTTATGGTAAATTAATATTTGGTGAGATGACGGCATCCAAGGTTACGCTGTTCTCTTCGGAAATCCTAACGGTGGCACAGCAGTGGTGGTGGATAAAGCGGACGGGTATTCTGCTGCAGGTTACTCTCCAGCATGAAAGTTCACTGTAACTTCAGCAGCCAGGAGTTGAGAAGCCATGACTACAGCGATACTCGCGTTCGCTCATTCTTTCAGCCGGAACATCTATGACCAACCGCCGGGATCGCGACGTCCCGAGGCATGACACGCCGATTCCTGTGATGTCATTTGTTGGCATTTCGGGACTACTTTCAATGCATGAGCGGTATTGCGCGTTAAACAGACAGGTCTATGACGCGTTCCAATTACCCTATTACGCACCAGTCATTCGCAGTTAAACTTGGTGAATAGGTCCACTAGCAGAACCAACATGACACAAAAGATGCCGCCACACCTTTCAGCGTTAGGGACGTGCATATGTCTCACCTAAGCATGCGTTTGTTTACCCCATTTTTGGTACGTGCAGGGTTGACAATGCCTATCCTCCTGTACGTCGCGCTAGCCGCCGCTGCCACAGTAGTGGTGGTCAGCGCCTAGAAGCAACGCGAATGCAGTAGCTGTGGGTTACAATGCACTCTGCTCGGAACCCTTCATCTACAATCAAATACAAGTTAAGAACACACAAAACGTTCCTCTCACACCCTCATTACCCCTAATCAGTGTTCCTCAGTGATGAGAAAACAATCCGCTACCGAGGCGCATCTACGTCGCACCGATGTCTGTGGGGATCGGTGTGTACTCCTCCTCCGCTAGATCGACAAGACCGGCCAAACACAAACAATAACATACCAAGCTTGGAAATTTTAGAGTGCCTAATCTTGTTTCACTCTAAGGCGCTAGTTAGTGCCGGAGTAATTTTCTTCGGCGTTTCTATGTTTTTTCTCTGACTCGCCATATAATTGCAAACATGGCAGACTTTAGCCAAAGACTCAATTACCAAAAGAAAAAGAAAACGTAGAGTAAAGCCTTAATCTGGCACTTGTTTGCAAATTTAGGCCCCACGTTTTCTCGTGAAAACAAAACAACTCGAAGTGAAGCTATGAAGCTTGTTTAGCAATTTATGCCCAAAGATGCCGTATGATAGCCAAACTACCGTCAGTGAAGCCTAACTTTGCATTTGTTTAGAAATTATGGCCAAGACACTTAGACTCTGGCCAAAGAAGGTCAATTATGGCTCTACCGTGGCGTATTCGGGCTCTTTTAGGATCCTAAATTACCCGATAGATACCAAGTTTTGGCCCAAACGACCTGTGCCACTTGGTGCACCCTGATCCGAACTAACCTAGCATTCGAGTGGCGGGCACTGGTAATGCCTTAACGTTTCATGTAGTCTTTTACACGTTACCCGAAAACAAGGGATCCATTACGATTACAATCACTCTCCGTTAAAAACTGTTCAAGTAGATTACTTAATTACAAAAGAAAGAAAATATTTGACAATGACTTGAAAAATAACCGCTTCCCAGACAGCACACAACGTCGGGCCAACATTGGTATTTAATTGGCAAAGAATGGTACAATGTTGGGCCAATGTGGCCAGCGTAGTACCGATACTGGTGGTACACTGGCATAGACTGGCCAACATTGGCCTGACTTTACCAAGCGCTTACCAACGTGGGCAATCGATTGGCCTGGGCTGGCAAACATTGGCCTATCTCAGCCAATGGCTTACCAACGTTGGCAATCGGTTGGCTTATGCTGGCCAACATTGGCCTGTCTTAGCCAATTGGTTACAAACATTGGTAATCAATCGGCTTAGGCTGGCTAACATTGGTCTATGTTAGCCAATGAGTTGCCAGCATTGGTAATCGATTGGCTTAGGCTGGCCAACATTGGCCTGTCTTAGCCAATGGGTTACCAACATTGGTAATCAATCGACTCAGGCTGGGCAACATTGGCCTGTCTTGGGCAGTGGCTTACCAGCGTTATAATTAATTGGCTTAGTTTTTTTTAATGTGCTGATCGCGCACGCTGAGAACAGTCTGTAGCTATGGCTCCGGGGGGGGGGCGATTCTTCTGTTTTCACACGCACAGGAAGTTAGCAACTGAATTAGAACGCTGTATGCATTGCGAGCTGTAGCAATTTTGAACGTCCACGAATAAAAACGCCGTAGTCGGTGACAGATTAAATGTAAACACTGTGGAGGAGGTCGCCTCCTCCCGATCCTTCGCTCTGCAAAAGGGGAAAGAGATGGGAGGAACCTTTACCAACTGTCACCGACTAGAACTAACGCGCGTCAATCCCAATACTGATAGTTATGCTCAGTAAATTCCACGCGAAATACAAAATGCACGCTTCCTTCGATTTGTGTGTATGTTTATACGGCAAAAAGCATAGTGCCGATTCTCTTATGCCCATTTAGCGAAGCAGCCGGGAAATGTTTCCAGGGGGGGGGGGGGGGGGGAAGGCGGGGTTCAACCCCGAAAGCTCCACCCGCCTCCCCAGTACCTACGACAAGGGTGTATTGTCAGCTGTATGTGATCTTGAAAATCTCAAAGCAACCCACTTTGCTGAGCCGCAAAACACGGCCTATAATTCAGACTGAACCGGACAAAATTAAAAATAAATAAAAGGCACTAATATTTTTTAGCAAAAAATAAAACCTTAAAACAAATATCCAGCGTTTGATTAAGCAATTACATGTCTTCACGATTAAAAAATCACGTTGAATTAAGATCTCGAACACCCTATGTTTGAGGTAGGAGGTAACATAAGTTGATGCGCATTTCAATCTGCAAAAAATGGTTATCACGCAACATATAACAGAAGAAGCTGGGGCATTATGGCTGCTTGCCCAAAAATGACTTCAAAGTGCGTACAAAATACGAAAACTTCAGTAATGACTACGGTAGTGACAACGCCCGCAGAAATATAAACTGTAATAGAGCCAATGGGTTACTACGTTGGCAATCGATTGGTTTAAGCTGGCCACCATTTGCCTGTCTTAGCCAGTGGCCTACCAACGTTGGTAATTGATTGGCTTAGTCTGGCCAACAGTGGCCTGTCTTAAAGGGACCATGAAATGACCTTCTTACTTTTGCCAGATAACTTTTACATTAAACCGTCAATGTTCACTGAATGCCGAACAGGCATCCGTTTTCGTCTCGGTTTATTAACTTCTACACAAAAAATTAATGAAATATCGACTTTTTCTTTCTCTCCAACTGACCGCAAAACAAGCTGGGGCGTAATTTTGACGGTCGTGACGTACCCTGTTTCCGGAACCGGAAGCTCTCTCGGCAAGAGGAGATGGGAGCGTTAGCGGCGGCGAGTTGACGGTGTGCCCAGTGTGCCGGTAGGTTTTACTGCGCTGATGTCACCGACGTATTTTCAGAATCGGCGCCTCTCATCGCCGCGATAGGCATGGACACATCGCAGCTGAGCGAAATTCAATGAGATATGTTGCGCTACAGCGACAGCATGGGACTTGTCCCATACGCCGGTATGCCTATTGGGAAGTGCGGCGAGTCTTCCGGTGAAGACGCCAGCCCAACTGTCATTGTTGGTAAAAGGCGGCCCGTGTCAGTCATTTGCAAAGCGACGTAGTTGGAAACAAATTGCCGCGGCGTTTTTCGCGGCCTCGGAGATGCAGGAGAGAGCCGACCTTAAAAAAAGATACGTTTGAACTACGACAGTCTCAGCAAGAGCCACGTAAATACCTGTTCACACTCGGAGCGGACGCGCGCGTTTGATGGAAGTGCTGTATTCGCGCTGTTGGTAAGCGCTTCGGGACCGATCTTTTACGATTGCAACTCGATACTGACGTGACACTCGGCAAAGGAAGGTTCGACCGGCATTGCACGTAGCTCCCACGAACTGTTATAGCTCGACAGTGACGTGCAGTCGTGTCAGAATAAAAAATGGCATACTAATAACAAAGTGTGCATACCGTGTTACGAAGGTAATCCATACGGCGTTTATTTGAGCTCTATATCACACAAAACAAGAAGATAGAATCGACGAGAGTCCCTTTTCGACGACAGTGTTCATCAACACTGTCTCGGAAAACAAGGGGAAGAGATTGACCTCACCTCTTAATCTAAAATTGAGGTCAGCGATCAAACTATAATACGGGAAGGGTCCACAAGGGTCGCCCGGGCATATTCCATTCAGCACGCCAGCCGGTCGTGGGCAGACGGTCTTGGCCAAGTACCGTTGAAGCAACGCTGTTCCGAGTCGGAGTGCCTGCTACGCCGCTAGGCCTAACCGCCAAGCTCGCTTGGTCAGAGCCGGTGGATTCGTCGCCGTTGTAGCTCTTCTCGGGTGTTTGTGGATCCAGCGTTCTTGTTCGTCGTAGTCTGTCTCAAGTACTTTTTTCTTGCTGCTTGAAGTCGAGACGCGCGAGAAGAACACGTAAAAAAAGAAACGTTCTTTGGTCGTCGCGAAGTAGTAACTGAGCGACGCTGTCGGCCCGGTCGGCCCTACTGCGCAGGTGCAGTAGTTGCTTCGTTTACCACACGACAGATGGCGCTTGGCTTTCAGCATTATCAAATTTGGCAATTTTCGTCACATCTTTAATTATGCTACAAAATGTGGATCTGAATATTATTTAACAAAACGTTTAGGAAACACTCGCCGGCTATCTATTGTTTACGATCGCGTTGCTGGTGTGGTAGGCTCTTACCCAATAGGCGACGTGGATTCGGCTGACGTACTGCGTTTCCGCGGATGCATCGCAGTGAAAAGGCAGAGAGCTTTCGAAGGAGAGAAGGCGCAATGAGTCCAGTTTTCTTTTAAATGTTCTATAGCGAAGAATTTTTTTTTGGCTCCCTATTTTTGTGTTTTTGTGTTTCTTTTCACACCTTTTACAACGATCGGTGGATGAAATTCGATTTCAGAATCGTTTCATGGTCCCTTTAACCAATGGCTTACCATCATTGGTAATCGATTGGATAAGGCTGACCAACGTTGGCCTGTCTTAGCCAATGGGTTACCAACATTGAAAATGTGTTGACGCAAGGTATCAGGGTGCCTCGTTTTCTGGTACCGAGCTTTAAAAACTAATGAAGTACTCTAGGCAATGAAAATCACTGTTGTAAGAAGGCGTCTTGATAAAAAGGCTACTAGGAAGACGCTGTAATTAAATAAGTTATTCATGAATTAAAACTAACTGGCAAACTTTATTAAATACTTATTTGAGGGCAAAGGTGTCAATTGGAAAGTTGTATTTTGAATAGATTCTTGATCAAGGAGTTTACAACATGGTACACCCCAGGCAGCACACTTGCTTAGACTAGCTATGGGGCCATTGTAGACTGGGCCGGTACTCCCCAGGGAATTCGGTGAACTGCCAGCATGGCGTCTCACTGTATTTCCCGGGCACCGGAATTACATGGAACTGCCAGGGAAGGGATTTTCTTATCGCCTTTTGTCTCTTTTCGGTCCGAGCCGACCAGGGTAGGCAGGCGGGCGGCCACCAACATTTAAGAATTTTGTGGCGCTTCACTGTATTCACTGGCCCCAGGATTCCACGGAACTACAAAGGAGTGGTTTTGGGTGTAGTTTATTGGCTTTGCAGGATTCAGTGCGCCAAGGAACGACTCGCGTTGTCATGAAGCTCTCTAGTAAAGCGCAGGTCTCGAAAATCAAAATATCAGTTCATTAGTGTAGAGAGCGAGCCGAATGAACGCAATAATAGTGTCAACAAATTGATCCCTCCATGACATTTACCGTATTCATGTCTGAAATTGCCACATCTGAAACTGGAAAAACCTGCGAGATCATTTTTCTCTGTTTATTTTTCAACATCACGCATCGTCGCAACGGTTCACGTACTTCGCGGCTACTCTGCTTCAACTTAGAATGAACCGCCGCACATGCTACGGGCTCTCTTGACCTATCAGGCGCCAAAAAGGTTGCGATGCTGCGCGGGAGATGCGCCAAGCACTGGAACGGCTCCGCAGGCGTTTGCAAGGTCTCAACGACAAAGCAGCCTCTTGCAACACCAGTGAGCTAACGGTGCTCGGAATTCCCACGCTCACATTTCAGCAGAGCGAGCGCGGTCGGCCAAATCGAGGCGCAGTCGGTTTTCATGTCGCGATTGCTACGCCGTTGCTCTGTCTTGCACTGACATTCGAAACAGCTCGCTCGAGGCTGCATGCGGGCCAAATATACGAGTCTATAGCGCGATATAGTGTCGTCACAACGTGTAAAAAGTAGTCCTCACCTTGACAGGGGCGCAAGCAGCGGCGCTATGTCCGTCGACGCCCACGCCGATAACGACGAAATATACATTAAAAACACTTTTTAACACCCGCAACAAATGTTTAATTAGTTAATCATGAATTTCGCGCCACCTTAAGGACCTCCTATTACCTCACTGTTCTGCAAATTCCACAAATATGCAGACGTTATTGCTGATATTTTTTTTTATTATTATTCTGCGATATGATAAGTCGTTAGCACTTTCGAGCCCAGAACCCCTCCATGTGTTGTCATCGTTTTCTTAGATTCGCATTTTTTGCTTTAACTTCAGCTTTGGAGATCTTTGCATCTGTGTTGCATTTATGATTAAATGGTTTAAGAAATGGTACAGTTTTTGTTACATGTACATAACCCTCGCGAAACAAAAAATCTGTTATTAGCGTGCTGCGAAATATACGGGCACAGCTTATATCTGAGTAATAGTTTTTTCTTTGTAATTTCAGTTTATTTGGGGGCATCATGTGCAGATAGAAGTTTTTAGTTTAGAGTGTGGGTTTTACGGCGTAAAACATAGCATCTTCATACCTCCCGTTTTTGGTTAACATTTAGGAAGGGCAGTTCCTTCGGGACTCCAAAAACTATCTCGGCGAGAACGTTTCTTGGCAATGCAGTGGAAAGGAGGAGAGCCCGCGCACAGCTTTATTCAGCGCTCAAAATGGGAGAGGGATCGCGGGCCTGTATCTTCCACTGCATTGCCAAGAAAAGTTGTCGCCGAGTAGCCTTCGTGCTGCTGTCCTGTTCACTCGGTATTGACAGCAGAGTAGACGCTATCCGTATTTTAGGCCAAGCGTGTCTCCGGCTACGGTCACGTGACTACAGTCTCCAAGCGGGTCACAAGGCAGAGCACGGCACCTGCCTGAAGGACACTGCTTGGTAGACTACTTACATAGCATGCACTGCACTGTCAACTTTGGGACGAACTCACAAAATTATCCACTGACAAATCCTCTGGCTGTGTTCTTTGTACGGATGACCCTCGAAGATAAGCCTTTTGTGGGAGCACCCGCCTGGGGACCTTGAAGAAGCAGGATGCAGGCGCAATGCTGGAGGAAGGGGAATGTTTCCTCCTCACCCCTCCAACAGCCCATCTGCTTCCCCCTACCAGCATTCCTTTCCCTGGCCCTGATTGAACTCTTAGCTGCGGCCTGTGTGGCTCAGTGTTTGCAAAGTCCTACGCGTATATCGGCAACAAGCGATTTCTACGAAGAAGTCACAGAAATTCTCGTGATGTGGTTTGTTTCGGCAAATGACACCTTGTTAGCATCGTGTTGAATCTTCACGGAGCCCTACCATCTCGTTTGTGTGTGTACGTGGTTGTTCTCCAGTGCCCATATCGACGAATGTCTCGGAATACATCTTTCTAGGGAGCCTTCATGTGCGCTTTGCTAGGGTGATGCCACCCTTTGTAATACCACTCGCCGACAAACCAGCAGCCATTTTGGTTCTCGGCGATAATCCGTGGGGCTTATAACCCTCCCGGAAACAAGCACCTTATCTCACTAGTTCGGAGCAGCGTTGTGGAGCCCACGGAGGGAGGATTAGCATTTTCCCCCTTGGCTGGGATTACCGATGGACACAAAGTCCACTTTCCGGTGCACGGGGAAACAATGAGAGGAACAAAATGGCGGTGGAAGAGGGTGTGGGAAAGGGAAACAGGCAGTTGGCATCACTCTATGCGAAGCGCACATGAAGGCACTTTACATCTTTCAAGTCCGCTAATTTTTTGATAAGTGCACGGCAACCTGCTTGTTGGCAACGAGTGACCGCTGTTCTACAGGTACTGTTCCAGATTATCTATAGAATTAGGCAGTGTCTATTCTCCCGGCAGCCGGGGCAATAATTTTTCCGAAATTCTACGGAGAGTCGCCTCCTATTAGCTGCCTGAAATCATGCAACTCCCGGTAGAATACTGACTTTCTTGTTCTCCCGGCTGTTCATGGAAACACGTTTCATAGACAACTTCTCATGGACACGTTTCGTCGACACTAACATATCACCGACACTCGCTATGCGAATCGCACGCTGTGGGGAAATTTTTTCGCGGAAGTGGATATTCTGCCGGCAGCCGGGAAAAGAATGCCGGCAGTTGTCCCCTATTGGGTCTCGTATAAAACGAATTGTGAAAACGGCTATTTGAAGCTGCAGAGTAGCTCACTGGTAAGGTGTACCTGTCTCATATCACAGCGGGACCCTGATTCAATGCACCAGTGTGGGCTTATTTTTTTTCTCCAACATTTTTTAAGCATTTGACGATATTTACAACATGTTTCTTTTTTTATGATTAACACTGAAAAAAACTAATATTTTGGACGAAACTTCGCTGAATTAAATGGTATGGGACTGCGCCCTTCCCGGGGGTGAATGGAGGGCAATGCCTGGGGAAAACAAACTCCGCCAGTTTCGGACGGCGCGTGTATGACAGTCTGCGGCTGCTCATTAGAAAAATATTAACCCAATTGTCCCACCTGTACACGCCGCTTCCCAGCGGCCCGCCGGCGGCCCAAGCCTCGCTGTCCTCCATTCACCCCCCGAAAGGGAGTCTCAAACCATTTAATTCAGCGAAGTTTCGTTGACAACATTAATTTTTTTTTCAGTGTTAATTGTAAAAAAGAAATGCCGTAGGTATCGCCAAATGCGTAGAAATAAAAGTAATCCCCCCACTGACGATTAAACCAGGGTACCGCCGCATAAGAAACGGACACCTTACCAGGGAGTTACTATACATCTTCAAAAAGTTGTTTTCACAATTCGTCTTATACGAGACCCAATAGGGGGCAACTGCCGGCATTTGTTTCCCCGGGCTATTGTGCCGGCGGCAGAATATCCACTTCCTTTTTTCGCGGGTGTGTCACCGGCCGGCAGACCCGTCCACGCACCTTCGCGGCGACGTTCTGCGACGGCTCATTACAAGAATGTTAACCCACGCGTGCCCCCCTACATGCCGTTTGCGGCGACAATTTGGGGTAACTTAATTGTTATCAAAAAAAAAGCTAATCATATTATTTTGTAAAACAATCTGGTGATGAAACAGCGTGTCAATAAAACGATCTGTAGATGAAACGTCATTCGATGAACTGATTGCCACCGGGAAAATATTTTTCCAGCTGCCGGGAGAACAGACAATATGGCCTAGAATTACCCCGGTTCTGTTTGCTTTGCAATCTTTTCAGCTGTATAAAAGCTTAGCAGTACCTCTTTACATTTCGCAGATCGCTTGCACGTTTGTACTTCTCTGCAGAACATGCTGTGTGTAATAAACTTTTAGGAGATTTGAAGAGAATATTTCGTGTCTGTTTTGCTGCCTGTTTGCAAACTCATGTGCGAGTACTTTTTCTTTACGCGTTTCTTTCATGTATTAAATAGGTTACTTCAGTTCAGGGTGTTTTAAATAAGTTTGAGATATCCAACATTCCAGACGATTCCCATTCAGGGTTAACAAATAATTCGCATGGGTGCCAGATGCTAGCTCAAGAGCGACTCATTTCAGCGAGCATTTGTCAGCGGAGGAATGCCGCGGCTAGGCTTCTGCTAGAGCAAGTGATCCAGCACTGCCTTTCGTGGCTTGATCGCGTCTTTTCATTTGCTTGTGAATGATATATTCAGTTACATAGTTCAGAAAGAGCCAATAATGGCTAGTCATTCTTGACTTCACGACGACTTGGTTGAGGTTGCGGAAGAACGTTTAGTCCATTGTGAGCTAAGCTCTCCAGAACATCGCGATGCTACAGAAACAAGTGAACTTACGTAGAACCTTGGCCCACTCACAGCGTGCTGCTTGGGAGTGTGCTTTACTAAGACCAATGTGGGTTTGAAAGCGTTGATTTTTGACCTTTGGATCTTTTCGCAGATGCCATCAGTGCGAAGCTAAAAATTGAAGAATCGGCAGCTTAAAAAATGGTGCTGAAGTGGCTGCCAGGGTCTTGCGACAGGGGAGGCGGCAGGAAGAGGCGTTCGGAAGCCGTAATGGCTCCCCAGCCCCAGGACTCACCCCAGGACCCTCCCCAGGACCAGGCATAGGCTCCCCGCTGAGCCTCCTCTCTAGCCCCTTTCAATAAAAGTTCCGAAAAAAGTATTAATTGATCTTGAATTAGCCATTTGCTCGCCAGATAAAATAGTGCATAGACAAAGCATGTTCTGCTCTTCATAGGAGGACCTTGTCATTTGTGCCCAGAATGTTTTTTTGCAGTGGGCTACTACTACAAAACGGGACAGGGGTTCTTAAAACCCAATGTTGGAATAACCAGGATTTAATAGCATTGCCATCATTGCATAGCCATCATTAAAGATGTGGCATCAACATTGGTACATGCCAATGAATTAGCTTGACTGCCAATAACGGCCTATTCAATGAATGAACTTGTATGCCAGTGATATCATAGCCATTGAATTAGTGTGAAAGCCAAAAATTGACATAGCCAATGACATAGTGTGAATGCCAACGATGGCTGAAATATTGGTTTAACGATGGCCCAAGAATGGTGCCAATGATGGCTGGAAAGTTGGTTAAAGGATGGCTTTACATTGGTGCCAATGATGGCTGGAACATTGGTTGAACGATGGCCCAACGTTGGTGCCAATGATGGCTGGAACATTGCTTGAACGACGGCCCAACGTTGGTGCCAATGATGGCTGGAACATTGGTTGAACGATGGCCCAACGTTAGTGCCAATGTTGGCTGGAACATTGGTTGAACGATGGCCCAACGTTGATGCCAATGGTGGCTTTAACATTGGTTGAACGATGGCCCAATGTTGGTGCCAATGGCTGAGCCAACATTGGAAGAAGTTGCGCTTGGCCAGAATGCCAATGTTGGACCAACCTCTGGAGCCAGTGTTTGCCATTGTTGGCCCAATGTAGGTTCTACATTGGTGTGCTGCCTGGGTTGTTTTCCGATTACTTGCGATGTTCGAAACATCGGGCATTTTTTTCTACTGCCGGTTTAAAAACGGGTGTTTCGTACTGTCCATGATTGAATTAGAAAAACAGAAATAGAAACTACTTATCTTCTTCTGTTGGAAACGTTCTAGGATTCCTCGATGGAAAACTTGTACAAATGGCTCCATTAGGAAGGGGAGGGCAAAATACTAACGGTTACAAGTAATTTCACTACTTCCAAAAGTAATCAAATTACGCTTTTGAGTACTTCATAATATATTTATTCAAATTATTACATAATTACTTGAAAGAAAACATACGAGTAATTTGACTACATGTAGCGAATACCATCCAAGTCTGCTTGCTTGCTTGGGTCGCCAGCCCAGCGATTTTGAGACACTCTACCGGGCCTCTCCCTGGAGCGCCCTGGGCCGCGCCAACGTCTTTCTCTTCCACAAGCCCACACGTCACGTGACCCGTCATAGTTATTGCCGTTCCTAATGGTCCGCGGATTGATTTGATGTCGTGGATGGCGTGCAGTGAGCTTTATTTGGCGCATTCTTAAAGGGGCCCTGCAATCATATTTAAGCGTCAACCTTTTCTGTGGTTTCCACTTCTCTTGGGGTTCGGGCACGCCAGAGGGCACTGAGAGAATAACTAAATATCAGTGCGTCATATTTTAACCGGACGACGCGGCAACCTCCTCCACCCTACGGGGGCGACCTGCGGTGCCGAATGCGCGCGATATGTAAATCTTTGAACCTGGGCTTACTACTGGTCAGAGCCGCTAAAAGCTTCGTTTTAGTCGAAATACTAAATATAAGTGGCGCGAGCCGTTTTATTTATTTATAAAAGTACCTTTTGTTCAGTATTTTAGATAAGAAAAAAACAAAAACAAATGCCGTTTATAAAGTACGGAAACAAGAAATAGCCTTAGACATACCAGCCACCAAGGGCGCATACTATAAAGGTGAAGTTGGATCAGGCATTGACGAATGGCGAGCGTAGAAAGGTCCCGGATGTACGCGGTGGCGCTGCAGTCGAGGGTCTGACCGGTTCCGA
This sequence comes from Ixodes persulcatus, assembly GCA_013358835.2. Classification (NCBI taxonomy): domain Eukaryota; kingdom Metazoa; phylum Arthropoda; class Arachnida; order Ixodida; family Ixodidae; genus Ixodes; species Ixodes persulcatus. The sequence continues at coordinate 283,771 of JABSTQ010009929.1, forward strand.
GCGTTCCGAAGGCCTTCGGCGAGAAGCTTTGGCTTGCGGTTTGGCCCTTCGGTGGTATGGCAGCGCGAAGTGGCTCCCGTTCTGAACTGATCCATCTTCCGCGTTTGCTCTCGTTTGTGGCCAATGAAGTGTCATGCCGAATTAGTGTTTAATCGCGCAGCAAATGCAATGCGAGCCGGAATTTCTGAGAGTATAGTAATGCTCCTTTGCATACTTTCAAACCAAATATAATTATGTTTGACCTTTTCTAACGACCTCCGCATGCAATTGTACGATTATATATTATTGAGTTTAAATGGGTTCGAGAAGGCATATTTGCACTAGGCCGTTTTAATGCTACTGGTGCTAGTGTTGGTGGCGCGGGTTGTTTTTCTGACCTGAGACATGAGATTACACGGGACTTGTAGCTGGTGTACGGGGAAAGTACGCCTTGCACCCTGACCTAGAGGGGGGGAGGGAGGACAGCTGGACAGATACTGTAAAAGCGGCACTGTCTCACGTAAGTCTAGAAGTCTAAACACCTTACTCATGCATCGTCGTTCTCAAATTCTTTCACAATCACACCGCCGGCAGCCGCGCGGAGCTCCAGCAGCAATGACCGATAACCTTTTGAGAGACATGTTGCCTTATCCTTCTGTCTCCTCGCTTAGCCTCTTTCCTTGACTGAACCGAAAAACAAGACTCGTTAACCGAAAGAAGGGCAGAAAAGAGAGGGAGTTTTTGTCTTTCGAAGAAGCGCAGCTGTCGGCGTGACGTCGCTTTCCAAACCGAGCACGCCTCTCACCCGGCGTTCGCTCACGCAGTGGAACAAGCTGCCGTATACGGGCCGGGAGCAGCAGCAGCAGCAGCTTTTCAAAGACGCACAGCTTGCAGCAACTCACGAGCCGCCGGCCGCAGGCAAAAACGTACGGCTCGTGTGGGGAACAAGCTGCAGCCCACTACTGGAAGCACTGCCCCCCCCCCCACCCAAACTTCCTGCAGAAAACTGTCTACCACCCGTATCGGGATTCCAGTGCCAAACTGCTTTCCAGCCGCCATCTTGTTTAAGAAATTCCAGAAAACAATTCTTGCAATGTAGATTGAAGTTTTGATGTCTAACCACGCGAACATGACGAACTCTTGGAGGCAGGCGTCCGCGGCGACTGATGGATCGTTGTCTTCGAGGCACGTGTGAGGTTCCGGTGAGGTTGTCCCAGACCGTCGAGTCTCCGGGTCATCCTGGCGACGTCGGGTGGAGAGCAGTCGCTGCTTTGGCGAGGCGAAGTCGTGTCAACAGGTGACGGAATGAGGTCGCGCTCCTCCAGGATCGTCCTGCTCCTTCTGCTACTGGTTGGAATCTGCACAGTGCATCTGGTCATGCGGTGAGTGTACGTTGATGCACACGTGTGTTGCAACGATATTTGTAGAAGTCTTTGCCCAAATTTCAGTGATTTGGCTTTTATTTCTTGGGAGGGGGGAAGAGGGGCTGTCTTTTCTTGGGACAGGCTTCATCATTTCGTAAGCGAGTATCAATACTTGGCACATGATGCGTGCTGTGGACTTTTGTTTTTACTTTTTCCCCTACTCTAAGAAACATTAGATCGGAAGGAGTTTTACGCGTCTCCGAATTTGGCACACTTTTTTTTTCTATTTTGTAAAAATTTATAGGAATAATACGGTTGATTCTTATTGGAAAAAATACTACACATTAAGTTAACTGAAAGCACATAAAAGGGACAGCGAGAGCTCGAGGATTACTCATTGGGTGAAGATAGTTGTTCAAGGAAATACATTCTCTATAAATGTTAAAAACGTGCCTTTGTGCTGCGCACGGGGTACTCGGAAGGAACTCTAAATGCTGGACTCCCTTCAGAAATATGCGGCGAAAAAGCGACAAATCTTGCCTGCCGGCATGCGCACGTTTGCTATGCCTGCTTGCAGCGCAACAACCACTGTGCTGAGGTTTCGCGTAGAGCAAATGCCGCCTTGCACGATCCGTCGGTTTTCCGCAGCCTAATCACCTCATGGAGTCCGACCTTTAGCGGCTTAAGTACTTCTTTGTCTGCGAATAACCAAATTTCCTATTCGGGAACTTTGGCGTTCATACCGATGTTCACCGGTACCGCAAAAGCACTTCAAAAACCGAACAAAACCAAAGTGTAAAACTAAGACTATCCTGGGTTTTCTCAACTTGAAACCAAAATGGGCAGGACATTGAGCATGGAGGGGGACGAATTACCAACAAGAGACTACAAACTGAGCTCAAAAGTATTTCCCAAAAAAAATTTTTAACATCGGGCCTGGATCGTGGTCAGTTTTTCGACTGCATCTTTCTTGATTTTGCAAAAGCATTCGACAAAGTTCCACACCACTTGCTCCTTCTCAAAATTTCAACCACATATTGACCCTAATATATTAAAATGGATTGTATTTGTTTTGACTAACCGCACGCAATTTGTAATAGCGAATGATTGTACTTCATCTCCTTCTTTGATAAAATCCGGTGTTCCTCAAGGTTCCGTTTTAGGCCCTTTGCTCTTCCTAATATATATTAATGACCTTCTTAACGGTATTCAGTCGTCTATGAAGTTATTCGCTGACGACTGCGTTCTTTATCGCGAAATAACTGACCTATCCGATCAATCTATTTTCCAATCTGATCTCGACCACATCTCTACCTGGTGTAAAAAATGGCTGATGACCTTTAACATTAATAAATGTAAAAGCATGACATTCTCACGCCTCCCTAACCCCTCTCTATCATGTGATTACAAGATTAAAGATATTTTCCTTGAGCACGTTATTGCTTACATATACCTTGGAGTTCACATAACTAATGACTTCTCATGGCAAACCCACGTTAACTACGTTATTAATAATTCTAATCGCATCTTCGGCTAGTTACGTCAAAATGTTGCTCAAGCCCCTTTTTCTCTTAAGCTTCTTCTTTACCGTACACTCATCCACCTAAAGCTCGAATATGCTTCTGCAATATGGGATCCAGCACAACGCTATCTTATTGATGCTATTGAATCTGTTCAATATCGATCAGCCCGTTTTATTAACTCTAATTATTACCGCCTTGCTAGCGTGTCACTAATGAAGTCTAATGCTGGTATTCCTGAACTAATGTTTCGAAGAAACATTGCGCGTCTTTCTCTTTTTCACAAAATATTTTTTCACAACCCAGTGCTCAAACAGGAACTTTTTTTACAGCCTTCATTCCTTTCATCCCGTGTTGATCGCCAGTACAAAGTTGCCATACCTCATTGCAGCACTAACATAATTTTTTAAATCTTTCTTGCCAAACACTTATTCAAAATGGAACCAGCTTCCCCCACACATCGCCGCGATTGAAGATGTTTCTGCTTTCAAGGCAGCCATAAATGATTACTTTTATAACTCTACATTTTTTTTTTATTTGTTGATTTATACTTTTTCTTTTGTTTTGTTGTTGTTTTCTATTTTTTGTACTATGAATTGATCATTTGTACTTTGTAAACCCATTGTGTCCACCCCCCTCTGTAACGCCCGATGGGCCCTGAGAGTAATGAAACAAATAAATAAATAAATAAAAAGGTTAACGTCCAGAGCGAAGCAAAGTATGAAGGTCGCACATACAAAACACCCTCGTATAAACACTATTTTCTCTAAAGTCAGCGAAGCGCAGCTGTGCAGCCATACATTCGGGCAGTACATTGTGAAATGTGTACAGAAGAGGAAGCCAAATTTGATCTAGCATGATTATGCCGACAAAGGTCGGGGGACGCAGAATGTGTCGAACTACTGCACATTGAATGTGCGTCTGTAGTCGGTGCAAGATCAAGAACCCGGGGCGAGAGAAGGTAAGGCGAGGGAGGGGAAAGCAGGCGGAATGCTGAAGAAACGAGCGTGTTTCTTATTCTCCTCTCCAGCATTCCACCTGCTTCTTCCTCCTCAGCCTTCCTTTCACTCGCCCTGCGTTCTTGACCCGTCACCGCCTACAGTTGCGCCAGCCTCGCACACGGCATGCGGTGAGTGTACGTTGATGCACACGTGTGCTGCAACGATATTTGTAGAAGTGTTTGTCCAAAGTTCAATGCTTTGGCTTTCATTTCTTGGGAGGGGCGAGGGAAGAGGGGTAAGACTATTTGTTGTCGTTTTTCGGGACAGGCTTTATGATTTCGTAAGCGAGTATCAATAGTTGGCACATGATGCGCGCTGTGGACCTTGTTTTTTTAATTTGTTTTTCCTATTTGCCAAGAAACATTTGGTCGGAAGGAGTTTTATGCGTCTCCAAATTTTGCACACTGATCAAGTGTGGATATGTCTCATTCCCAAATGCCTTATTCTTGGGATTTAATTCAAAACTGTATTATAATATTTCTTTCAGCTTAAGTCGAGACGCAGCGATGCTACAGGCGCGAGTATGCTGCCCTAAACAGTGCTTGCACTGCACGAGCGCGCGTGCTTAGCAGGGACGTTGAAAGCCCGGAGCTCGCGCTTGTGGCAAATGCTGCGTCTGGACATGAACTGAAGCGAAGTATAAAATCCGCTAAAAAACAGACAAAAAAAAAAAAAACATGGACTAAAACATCTACTGAGTACACTATAAAGCCAAACAGAGGCCCGACTTCCGGAACTAGCATCAAACTTCCGGTGGCTTCACTTGCGCCAGGCTCGAAGGGCAGCTTTGCGCCTCCAACTCCCTACAGTAGAGATCAGTGATCTATCCTTGAGATTGCGCGGCGGCAAAAAGAAGTTAATTAGTCAAGTGAAAGTAAGCTTGTAAGAAGTGAGAAACATTCCTACCCGATATCGTTGCACGGCCTCTTTAAGGGTCCAAGAGTCGTAGAACAACTGCGCGACACTCTGATGCATCCTCGGGCACTGAGAGCTCTCCAACTCTGAGCGCAGAGAAAGCAGCGTAGCGCAGCAAAAACGGCTTCCCATGCAGCCTTATTATAGATCTGACGAAAATTTAGTTTTTATTGCTACCGCATATTTGGCCGACGGGATTTCTTAATCTTTAATTAAAATACGTGAGCGAAAGCAAAACAAATTAAGAAGAAAGTTAATTAGAGGATATTAGGCGTGTAGATCGCTAATTATAACCTTTTTCTTCACAAGATGACATCCGCTGCGGTCAATCACGTAATTCCAAAAAGTAATGTTTTATTATTTTTTTTTTCAATTTCGCCTGGTTCCTAGCTGTTTTAAATTACCCTGAATCTTTGGGGAAACACTCTGCATAATTTATTTGCCTTCCTAGATTCCACAATGAACTGCTGGTAATGTAAAATCATTAAGCATACTATACAGGCGTTTTGTAATTGCCTACTTAGCGATCGAGGCGAACATCTCTTCTCGGAATTGGCGACTGCGCGTGATCTCCTGAATGAGAAAGAAAGGCCTATTCATGCGGCGCTATACTTGGGAACGTTCTTCTGTTCAACTGCTAAGGCCGACGAAAGTCGGTAAGCTTTGTAATACATTTATATGTTTCCAAAGTTTTCAGAGTATTTTGTGGTATGTGAGATGTTTCTAAAGTTTTCTGTTATTTGATCTACCTCATTTACCTAAATTGTTTGTAACAAAAAAATTTATCAGATCTGGTTTAAAATAAAACAAGAAAAAACGTTAATATTATGATTATAATTTTGTTTTCTTTTTCTCCGCCATCTATTAAGGCAATGCGTGGGTAAGGCATAAATATAAATATACACTCTATCGCTTGAATGAATCTGAGAGTGGATTTACACGTGCCGAAGGCTAGCTACTTCTTTTCATGATGCGTCATTCTACGCACGACGGATTTTTATTCTTTTGAGTCAATAGTAGCTTGCATTCAAGAAAATGTTATACGGCGCTTTATGACAGCATTAAAAAAGCAGCCTGGCTCATAAAATATTATTCGCATTGAAGTTCCTTCCCCTTCCTTTTCAAAAGGGCACGGGAAGTAAAAAAAGAAGCACTCCCGTCCAGCAAAAACTCGTTGAAATGAAGATTAAGTCGTCTCGCATTAATTTTGATGGGTTTATTACAATAATAGGACCTGCTCGTATAATTCTTGCGCTAGTAGTCCATTCATTTAGGGAAAGCTTTGAGTAAGAGGGGGGAAAGGTCCGGCAAAATTGAACAATCATACTATAACAGTTAAAAATGAAAACTAGGTTGTTTTGAGTACATGAGGACAGGATGTTTTAAATGGCATGGAGAGTGCAGATGGTAGATATAAAAAATATCAAAGTTTCGCATGTTAACAATGCGCTCTGGTAGATATCGTTCCTGTCAGGAGCAACCAATTGTAACAAAAAGAAATATTTTATTAGATTACTTCTAAGTAAAGCACGTTGAATTTTTAGTGAGCTATTTCTACCACAAAAAAAGGTGAAAACCTGGCGGTCAGCATACATGCATCTTTATGGAGGAAACTTGTAATGCATACTTTCAAGGTGTGCAAGGCGTGGTATTTTTTCGGTGTTCAAAAACAGGGAAGTTTAGTTCTGTTTGTGAAGGAAATGATACTGGTAGGCGCATAATTAAAAAGTATGAATCAAGTCACGTGGGCTTTAAAGACGTCTAAGTTTACCCGAGACCGTCTTAACCTTTGTCTAAGGAACTTTCGAGTTCATAATTTAGCATGCTCTGTTTGGCACGCCCCACTAAGAGTTACTTGTTGAGACGAAAAACGTCAATGATTCTAAATGTATTCTTAAGACGAAAATTGTAATTATGCAAACGTGACCGCGTAAACACAAAATCCCAAATCTATGGTTGTTCTACCAGAAAAAAAAAAACGTGGACAGGAAGGTATACACGATGTTTCGGGCGGACGCCCTTCTTCGAGTGATAGACGCGAAAACGGCAAGGAACAAGCAAGGGCCGCTCGTACACATCACAAAAATAGGGGTAAGTACATCGGCATAGAGGGAGACGAAAGCGAAACCATTAGAAGACGAAGCAAAACTTTTTCGGTTGTCATCTATTAAAATAAAATAAAAAACCGGGACGCGCAAGTGACACGGGATCTCGAACTTGCCTTATGGCGTCCTCCCCGAGAACACGACAAACAGAATGGTCCTTGGGGGTCTCCGGCCGCCACAACCACGACCACAACGGTTACGACGGGCGGACGTGCGGTTCGGGATCGGTTTTAGGTAGCCCCCACCCTAGGTGTCGGGTGACGCGTGCTAACTTCAAAGCTGTTTGTTAAAAAAAGAAAAGAAAAATGCAGTTTTGTTAACAGCAAACAACAGCAGTTATTGCTATTCGTTTTCAGTGTTAATTTATTTTCGTCCAAGTCCACAAGCCTGCCCAGTGGCGAAACCGCCAACGTGGGAAGGTTGTTTGCAAGTCGGCACAAACACAAAAACCCCACACCCCCTCCCCTCCAAAAAAAAAAAAAAAAAGAAGAGAAAATGGGCATTTTGAAACAGTTGGCAATCCCTCTCAGTCTCCAGACTCTCCACCAAACCCCCCCCCCCCCCCAACCCGGCCCCTTGTTTTTCCCTCTTTTTCTTTTTTTTTTTCTTCTTTCGTTTTCTCCATCACTCACGGAAACAACCCTCCTGATGAAGAACGCTTTGGGACTCGATATAAGCATTCCCACTATATGATACAAGTTAAAGAAGCCGGAATGGCGAACTGACGTAATTAAAAGAAATGATGGCGAGAGGAAAAATTGCACGAGAGGAACCGATAAGGCTCCTGGAGAAAACAGAAAGGCGCGGCAGAAAATGTATTCGCCGAAAAAACTGCATAATAGCAAAAGCGGCAACCCTGCTTGGGGGGAAGGGGGGGGGGGGGCGATTAATTGAGGTTACGCGGTCAAAGCCCCCAGCGATCATGCTCTCGCGCACCGCATGTGCCGACCCTACGGCTGTGCAAGCGCGCACGTCGCTTCCCCTGCGCAACCACAGAATGGCCACAAAAAAAAAAAGTGTATTTGTTTTTAAACGTCTAAAAAATCTTAGTACGCGAAAGAAAGTTTTGTGTTGAGGCCAAGGGGGACTTCTGTTTTGAGGTTGAAGATAAGACGGTTTACCTCAGATTTAGATTCTGATTTAGACGGCGCAGCTGATGTCTTAAATGGATCATGAAATGATATCGGGTTTAAATGTTCATGACTTTACAGATACGTACTGTTCCCGCCACTGATTCAGAACCTTCTTCGTCGCGGTGTATTTGCGAGGATAAAATGGGACTATTTCTTTCAGCCTTGCCGTCGCAAAGTTTGATGACGTAATTGTGGGATTGAAACCACCCGCCTGACGACAGTCGAGTGCGGCTCATGTATCAGTCACGAGAACTGCGTGAGCACTCGACTTCGGGTCGCAACAATCAATGCTTCGGCGGACACTCGGGTAGTGTCTGGTGTCCATCCACTGCGGTGATGAGAATAGCCGAATTCTAGCGATGCTTGGAGCTCATCAGACGTTTTCTACTTTGCCGACCCCGGCCCGTGGTCATGACTAACGTTGGTGGCATAGGATAGGCACCAGGCCACGTGGCAGCTTGTTCTGGTTCCGAGTTGAGAGGGTGAACGCTGCTCATATTTCTCGAATTTATTTTCCGACTGCCATTGCTTAGAAAAAAAAATCTAAGGCGAGTTTATTCGGTTATGAACTTTCGGTTGTGATTCTGAATAGTGTTTAGCCAAAGTAGAAAAATCGTTTCATGGCCCCTTTAATGTTTCAAACCTGAAAAAGTCCGCACTTGTGCTTTCGGCTCCAGTGATAGAGTTTGTGAGTCTTTTTTTTTTTTTTTTGAAACCAAGAGTGTAAGTTAAAAAAAAAAAAAAAAAAAAACTGCCTGTCTCCTTGGCATAACCCGGACGCTCTAAAATTATGCCATTTATAAATCCCATGTGACGTAATAGTGTCACCTGTGACCTGAAATCAGAATGTCACGACACGTAACAGTTTTCCGTGACATCAAGACGTCGCGTGACATCTGTCAAGTTGATAAGGTCGCAGGGAACCTTCTAAAAATCTAGTGACGTCACGCGAAAACCGTGACGTCCTCAGTGCGATGTGATCGTCGAGGTTACACGCCACGGACACGAAAGCGCAAAATCTGACATTATCAGCGCGACGCACCTACAGGACTTCCCGCTCATTTTAGGCAAACGACGATCAATTTAATCTGTGTGCCATCCAATTTAATTCAAGCGCCATCCAATTTAATTCCATTGCTACCCATTCCAGTCCCGGTGTCAGTGAATTTAATCCACAATATATACATGCGCTTATTTGTCTTTAGTGGTTGCGCTTCGCTTACATTCTTGATAACTAGCGTAATTGTTTATAGAATTAAATTTTGTTTGGAACAACTGACATTTTGATTACTATTTCGATTGCTTAGAGTTAATAGGCGCATGATTGACCAAGCTTAATTAACATGTTAATTACTATTTTGGTAACCTCGGGTTCTCAGTGGCGCACTCGAATTTAATTTAGCTGAATTGACGTTTTGTTTACTCTTTCTTTTTAGTTCGAATTAATATTAATACAATTAAGATAATAAAAAAGAAACTGCAGTTTGTGAGTTTTCTTTGGATTACTTCGCCTCGTTTTTGACACTTCTGACATTATTTAAAGCTTAAAGGGGGGGGAGGGGGGCCGGTGCAACGATTTCCGGACTTCGGTCAAACATTTGTGGCAGTTGCCTTCTGGCACTTCTCAAGTAAACAACATAAACCCGTTTTCGCCTGCTTGTCCTAGTTGTTGCGTAGAAAAAAAAAAAAAAAAAAGATAAATATTGGCATTTCGGGCACACCTTAACTCACTCCCAGTCTTCAGGATGACACCTAGTCGCACTCTTAGTGACGCCATTTGGAGTGCCTTGTAGGTTCCCGTGTGCCCTCCGGGAAAACGCTTGCTCTCCCTTTCTATGCTGACATTAGCGCGCGTTATTCTGCAACTTAGAGCCGAGCGAGGTCACGTAATCTTCTCGCCGTAGTTCTTTCGGCTGCCACTTGCTGCTGCCAATAGGGGAAAAAACTCGACTTTTGCTTTGCGATTATGCAGCGGAATCGTGACATTTTGTAATCAAGGAGATGTTTTCTCTATCCTCCGGGACACGATAAAAAACGTAGAAATGACGAGATGCAAATTCTTTTAATCATAAAATCGTTGCACTCCCCCCCCCCCCCCCCCCCCTTTAATGGAGGTATGGCTTGCAATTGGAATTACATCGACCCGTTGACCCATTATTAACACGAAGTAGAACATAACAAGGTTCCGTAAACATTTTGGATTACTCTCTCGATTACTTCGAGGAATTATTGACACAAAATAACTTGGTAGAAGCTCATTTGTCCTTCTGATTAGTTTTATGTTAGACAGGTATCATTGACACAAATAACTTTATAGAAGCAAAATTTTCCTTACGCAGTCGATTACTTTGAAATAAAATTCACAAATGCGAGTACATAAAAGTTCAGTTACGATTAGGATTACTTCTTTGATTACTCCGTGATACTAGCCCCCAATTTACTTTAAATTAACTCAATTAACTTAGTGGTTACATTTTTATCTTTCCCCAACATATTAATCACAAAACTGTTTATATCAGCATTATTGCCATCTTTATAACTTTCCGTAACTAGTGACCTATTTGAATTTATATTGGTCTAATTGACATAATCTTTACTCTCATGATTGCTTTAAGGTTTTATACAATCAAGTGATTTTTTATCAGCTCAGTTACCATTTTGATCCCTCCTTTGGTTGCTTCGACTTACCAGTGACCCAACGGAGTTTGATTCGGCCTAATTGACATCATCACAACTCTTTACACTACTCTCAGCAAATTATAGACTAACCGATTTATTATGACCACGAGTCACATTATAATTACTATTTCGATTAGTTCGAGCTACTTTTGACCCAATTAATATACTTTTATTCTCCCTAATTCACATTTTGATAACTTGATTACTTTTAGCTAATATTCAACCGATTGATTCGTTATAAGCTTAATTGATGTGGTGATTAGTAGTTTGATTACTTCGAGTTACTATTTGCTCAAAAGCTTTATGTCAGCTGTTTAACGTAGTGGCGCCTCTGTGATTACTTCGAGTTAATATGCAAATAGTTGATTTATTATTAGCTCAGTTCCCAATAGTATTACTCTTTTGACTACTTCGAGTTACATTTGGCCCATTGATTTTAATACGGCCTAATTGACATTAGGACGACTGTTGATTAGTTTGAGGTAATATTCAGCCAAATTATTTATTATGAGCTCAATTGACATCATGATTACCCGTTTTATTACTTTGGGTTAATATTAACCTAATTAACTTTTATTCGGCGTACTTGACATTTTGGGGACACTTTTGATTACTTCGGACTCAGTGTTGTGCCCGTTACCGAAAAAAAGTAACGAAATAGCGTTACTCGTTTGTTTGGTAAAAATTAACGCGTTATTGAGCTACGTTACTTTTTTACACACGTAACGATATACCGTTACCGTTATTTTTTTTTAAAAAAACGAAGTTTACATTTACGTTACTTTGACGTTACTTTTACGTTACTTTTACGTTACTTTTGTGTTAAGAGTACATATGGTTGGCAGCATGCGGAGGGGGACTGCTGGAACACAACCAGCCAACCAACACCCCTCATCTTTACGCCGGTTTTAGTAACAGTGATTTACTTCACTATGTGGAACAGGACACCGGTTACCAGCACACTGCTTATAATCACTTGCTGCCTCTTACCAACAATAACGCTTAGATTTTCTGCAAAAAAAAAAAAAGGTTTCGTGTTTGTAAGTTTTCTTTTCAGGTTTAAAACTTTTTTATTTTTGTTATTATGACCTTTGGAAAGTAAAGACTAATCAAGCGAAAGATTCTTCTGTGTACAAAAGTGGGTCCGGAACTTTCAGGCAGCGAGGGGGGGAGCGAGAGTAAAAAATGTCACAAAGTTTTTTTTTTTTTTTTTGTAACTAGAGAAACGAGCAAATCGCTTCGCCAATAGTTGTCCACTGTTTTAAACGAATGTCTCTCTTCCCCCCCCCACCGCTGTCCACCTCTGCTGCACAAAGCAGAGGGGGAAGAGGAGGGAGGGGAGGAGAGGGGGCTGTAACGCAGTCGTTCGATCAAGTCTTTGTGGGTGGTGACACTATGAAAAAAAAAAAAGAGGACGACGAACGGAATTAGCTGGTAGCCGAAGGTTTTTTTTGGCCTTCGAGAGACGAGAAAGTGTCGCTTTTTAACGAATGTCTCTTTTGGTCAGAGAGGTTGTTTCTTTTTTTTTTTTAATGTTCACTGTGACGGATGCTGGTTCCGTGTAGTGATAAGCTTGTGCAGGATTTTGAGATGGATGGGTGAATAGATGGACTGATAAGTGGAAAACCCACCGTTTTAGGAAATCGAAGGCTCAGAAGTCTTAGCAGCAAGATACGGCATTGCCTGGGCATTGCGTGCTCGAGCGCAAGTAGTTGCCCTTCGAGCAGAGAAGCTAGATCCTCCATTGAGCTTAGTGACCTAAATTTAGTTCCCCTAACGTCTCCGGTTTTATGCAACAGATTGCTACTCTAAACGTTAGATCAGGCGTCGTCACCTTTTCCCAAATACCTAATGTATTTCACCAGTTTTGGTCATAAGTAACGAGTAACGTGTAACGTAATTTGATAGCCGATACCGTAAAAAAGTAACGAAAATACTTTACTCGTTATTCATTCAGAATACTAACGAGTACGCGAAAAATGTAACGCGTTACCAGTAACGTCGTTACTAGTAACGCGTTACCTTCAACACTGCTTCGGATCACTATACCACCAGAAGCTCAATCAACATTATTATTACTTATTTGATTACTTCGACTTATTTTTCGCCCCGTTTACCTTAATTCACCCTAACTGACATTGTGATGACGGTTTTGATTACTAAGGCCTAATATTCAACTAATTGATTTAACATGAGCCCAATAGACAGGATCGATGAGTAGTCTTTTGAATACTTCGAGTTGCTTTTGACTAACTGAACTTTAATTTAGACTACATGACATTCCAATGACTCTTTTGATTACTTTGAGCTAATATTCAACCAATTGACTTATTTAAGCCTAGCTGACATTATGATAACTCTTTCGATTACTTTGAGTCACTATTGATTCAGTTGACTTGAATTCGGCCTAATTGACATTGTGATGAACACTTTGATTGCTTTGAGCTGATAGTCAACCAATTGATTTATTATGAGCCCAATAGACATGATGATTACTCTTTTGATTACTTTAAGTTACTCTTGACACAATGGCCTTTAATTCGTCCTAATTGACATTGTGCCAACTCCCCTGATTACTTAGAGTTATTATATCTCTAATAGATCTATTACGAGCTCTGTTCAGAGTATTAGTTATTACGCTTTCGATTACTTCGAGTTATTTTTGACCCACTAAACTATAATTCGGCCTAATTCACATTTCAATGACTCTTTTTATTACTTTGAGCTAATAGTAAATCATACTACATCAATTGGTTGGATGTTAGCTCAAAGGGGATCCGGACATTTCAGTGCAGGACTTTTCGGTGTAGGGCGTTTCGGTGCGGTCTTTTCGGTGCACGAACTTTCCGGTGCTACGGACATTTCGGTGCACGGACATTTCGGTGCACAGACATTTCGGTGCACCGACATTTCGGTGCACGGAAATTTCGGTGCACGGACATTTCGGTGCACGGACAATTCGGTGCACGAACATTTCGGTGCACGGACTTTTCCGTGCACGGACTTTTTGGTGTGGGACTTTTCGGTGCACGGACATTTCGGTGCACAAAAAATAAAATTCACGAGTTTTTTTGTTTTTTTTTTGTCTAAGCACTATTCTAGCTAGAAATTTATTTTTTCGCACTTTATAAATTTGTAGACTTGGTCATCCATTTACGATCACTTACTAATATACGACCTAAGTGACTTTGTTAGGCGCGGCACCATCCTGTGGGACGACTGGATACGTTGGACGTTATGTTTAATTTGACAATGTCTCTTTTCCAACGTACGCACTAGACACATCACATCGTGTTGCGCGTTGGGTCAATACAGGCGTTCTCGGCGCCTTCTGTAAAGGTGTGGGCTTTATTATTGGTAATCTGTGTAGGAAAGGCCCCAACAGCAAGAAGCTAGATATAGTTGAAAAGTACCCGAGACATGTGATGCGATTAGTGCGTACGTTGGAGAAGAGTCACCAACTAACGTACCATAATCTCCAATCCTCGCGCAGGGTGGTACCACACCTAACAAGGTCACTTAGGTCGTATATTGCCACGCGCATCGGCGAACGAGCGCGTGCGTGGCCGAGTGGTTACCGCACATGACTCTCGTGCGGTAGCCCAGGGTTCGATACCCGGTAGCGCCGCGTCTTTTATTTATTCCTTCAATTCAGATTTCTGGCAATTTCGAGAACCATGTTGCTTGTTCTAGGTTAGAATGTTCTACGCGCCGAATCTTCGATGCCGATTGTTCCAGAAGTCCACGCGTGTACAAAAGGGGCCCCGCGTGGCGAGCCGGGGTCAGTCTCGCCCCAGCGTTCGGCTCTGCTCTACGCCGACCTCCACGCCCGCGACGCTCTGCTGTTATCTTCTGTTTCCTTTTTATTTTTGGGCACAAGTTCGCTCCATTAAATGTTTTATTTTCTTCAGTTATTTTTTGTTTCACCTTGTCATTCGTGACAATATAAGTAAGTGACCGTAAATGGATGACGAAGTCTACAAGTTTATAAAGTGCGTAAAAATAAATTTCTAGGTAGAATGTTGCTTATTACGTTTAGACAAAAAAAAAAATCTCGTGATCTTGATCTTTCGCGCACCGAAATGTCCGTGTACCGAAAAGCCCGTGCACCGAAAAGTCCGTGCATCGAAATGTCCGCACACCGAAATTTCCGCACACCGAAATGTCCGCACACCGAAAAGTCCCACACCGAAAAGTTCGTGCACCGAAAAGTCCGTGCACCGAAAAGTCCGTGCACCGAAAAGTCTGTGCACCGAGAAGTCCGTGCACCGAAAAGACCGCACCGAAACACCCTACACCGAAACGTCCTACACCGAAAAGTCCTACACCAAAAAGTCCTAGACCCAGCTTAAAGTAATCTAAAAGTTATTACAGTGTCCATTAGGTCAACAGTAACTCGCAGTAATGAAAAAGTAATAAGAATGTGGTTTGAGCTCATATTAGATCAATTGGTAGTGTAGTAACCCGAAGCAATAATATACTCACCAAAATGTTATTTATGCCGAATTGGAGGGCTATGAATTGCGCTATGAATTGGTCGAAATAATTAGAAGAGAAAGCGATTTTAAGTCAGCGGTGTCAATGATAGCGAGAAGTAATAAAACGTAATCACAAATTGAAATAGTAATTATATCATCTGAACTGTATCAATAATAAGTCGAAGTAATGAGAAAGAATAAAACAAAACGTAAATTCAGCTAAAGTCCAGTGTACCACTAACAACTCGAGGTTACCAAAAGAGTAATCCACATGCCAATCGTGCGACTAGTAACTCGGAGGGATCGAAATAATGATCAAGATATCAATGGTCTCCAAAAAATTTACTTGTATAAATAATTACTCGAATTTATAAAAAGTGTGGGCGAAACACAACCACTGAAGACAAAAGCCTGCATGTATATATTGTGGATTAGACTGACCGACCCCGAGATTAAATTGGGTAGCACTGGGATTAAATTGAATGGCGCTCGAATTAAACTGAATGACACTTGGATTAAATTGGCTCCCGTGTGGATTAAAAGGAGGGTGGAAACCTGTGATTGCTTAATTACGCTTCCTCCTGCGTCCCACTTACAGGGCTCAAGCCAGGAAGGATCCGACGCCTGTGGCGATGCCGAGAGTCGATAACGTCGCGTGCAGTTGCCAGCTGTACGGCGTCCATAAGAACGGCACGAAGGTCGGGGCGCTGCTGTACGCCTTCAACGACTCTCTGCCGGACGAGGAACGAGACGACTGCGCCGGCTGGTGCCGCTTCGTGGTGAGCGATGACATGATCCCCCTGAGGTAGGGATCGTGACAGGCCAGGGCTGTCAACTGCAGGGACATGCTCTTTAGCTTTAGATATTTTAGAAAATCGTCTAGGGAAATTCGACGGATTCTACACTCCGTTTCACATCTACGTCCGACCGCGCGCAGACGACGCTACGATTTAAATGGAGCCAAACAAGCAGCCCCGAAGGTGCATCGTCACGGCACTCATTGCCTTCGAGGGTTTGCTATCATCACGCATAAAAAATAACGCATAGCATAAAAAAATGGCGTAGGACCATATCGCATTCGCTATGCGTGGCTGGCTTAGTCGGCGATAGCGAACCCAGAAAGACCGCCGTGGCGATGCACTTTTGGTGCTGCTTGATTAGTTCAAACCGGGAATAGCGTCGGCTGCGGTCGGACTTGCAGTGGAAAAAGTAACGAAACTCCTTAGCGACCTCCTCCTAGGTACTTTAGGGACTTTTTATTCTAAAACGAAAATCTGCTCACCATGAACTTTCAGTTATCAGAACGATCGAATACGAAAATGTATATTCTGTAGGTTATACAGTAAATATGGCAGATATTAACGTCAACTATGTTCACAAGTGACTGACATTTTTTTATTTATTAAATATATAAATATAAATAAATCAAAAAGAAAAGAATCTCCGGGGCTAGTGGTGTTTAGGGACATCTCGATTTCGGAATCGAGATCACGGTCTCGGCGGTTGGCAGCACTGATTATGAGACTCATTGTGATGACCGTTGAGGCCTTTTGACTATTCAGTCCCCTCACCACGCCCATGAGAACGATTAATCATATCTTATTTAGTACTTGTGTCATCGGCACGTTGCGCTTTCACGTGCAAACCGACGGGGTGCTTTATGAAACATCTGAAATCTGGAAATAATCTGACTACTCACGTATTGAGGGTTTATAACATATTCCGGCTGGTGTTGCGTGAACATGTTCAGTCGGAGCGTAATTGTGTAAGCAAACAACGCGTCTTCGACTGTTGCGTCTAGCGTCCAATTATCAACGTTACTAGATTACCTCAGTTGTGGAACTCCCGCGGAAGGGAGTACCCCCCTCACTCACTTCAGTCCGCCTCCCGTCGTTTGAAGCGCCATCTAGATTTTGGTTTACGAACTGTGTGTTCCATAGAGTACGGTGAGATGCCATCTAGAGGCTGCGTTTCGAAACCGTATGTATCCCATAGAATATACTCCAGTTACCAAAGCAGCCGTCCGGCGCGTCGAATGACGTGAGGCGAGTCGTGGTGAGTAACAGGGGGTACTGCTCGTGCATGCAGCGTCTATGAGCAGTTCTGTAACTGAGCTAATCTAATAACGTTGCCATTATCCGTCCCATACATCAAAAGGGGTCCCGAAGGGGCATCAAATGACGTCACTGAAGCCGCTGTGTCATGCTGTCGGATGTCGCGATCCGGGCTGTCGGGGCTAGAAGTCCGGCTAAAATGTATGATGCGTTCATTTCATTCCAGTCACCTAACTTCTATAGGTGTGAGAAATTACTCTTAACAACTATACATAGCCGAGATTGTGTGGCCGGATAAAGCAGGATACTTTTAAAGTTATCAAACGTATTAACATCTGCAACATTATGCAAACTGCATCCCCAAAGCCCTGATTCTACTAAGACAAGCGGTGGCTGCACAAAGCGCTTGGTGGCACTTGATGGCACTGCATCCATCGATCGCGCGATCAAGCGTAAAATGTTCGAAAAAGAGGGTAAAAAATTAAGATCACCCATTGGTTTCACAAACAAAATCGTTTACACTTCACTTCTAGGAGACACATAGCCAGAGTGCTTGTTTCATAAGCCTTTAAATGTTACCTGAGGAGGTTTTCTCCTCACGTGATATGGCGATAATTCACTCTGCTGGCTCTAAGCATCCTAGAAATCAATAAATCATGACGATATACGCGGCCGATTTCCCTATTAAAGAAGCAATCAAAAATCTCAGCAAACCGAGGCCATCTCCGGCGATGGGAGGACCGTGTTCTGTAACCAGGACCACTGTCAGCTAATAGCAAGCGAAGGATGCTAGCGCCTCCGACCGGTGGAACCGCGTAGTGATATCTCGAATGCGCGTGGATCGTCGCCCATACAGCCCAGACTACATTTAACCCAGCGAGCGCGCGCTCGAGAGCTGAGGACCAACACATCACTCCCGCAAAAGACTAAAAAAAAAAAAAAAAAAATAGTGCGCTGTTTTTAAGGCGATTATTGCTGTATAATGTTCCCTCTCCGCGGAAAATAATAATTTTTTGACTACTCTTATTTGTTTTTATCAGCTACAAAATCTTTCACATTTTGTAATAACAGCGTTTGCAATCTCAACGAAATGTCGCGTTTTCATTGGCCACATGTCGTCCCGGCTGCCGAAACAATGCTCCGCCCATCGCCGGAGATGACATCGGCGCACTCTATCTTTGATTGCTTTTTAATAGGGAAATCGGCCACGCACTGTCATGATTTAGGGATTCCTATGAAGCTAAGAGCCCGCAAAATGAGTTATCGCCACATTTAGGCGATTTCAAAAACTCCTCAGAGCACCTTTAAGATGTCTAGTTTTTGTGCGGCCTAGTAAGAAGCTGTCTTGCTGTCTGCTTTGGAGCACATATCGGTACCTTTAGTACGTTGTCAGAGGCGACTTTGCGTATACCTGCACCAAATCTCCATGCAGTGCGACAGCACAGAAAACATGACAACGTGCTATCGGTTCGGTGCCTGCACGACCGACTGTAGGGCCATGGTGTGGAACCTTCCATAAAACCTATAATTGTATCTCATTTTCATATCTCATGATTTCTGATCGTATTCAGTTCAATTCTTTATTGTTCTTTCCGGACGAGTACTAGAAGGTCTGCAAAGCTCAAAGTTAGTCTCGCGGACGATTTGAGATGAAACTCCACGACGCGTGGGGCGCGGTACGTTTAGAGCCACCTGTCGCATTTTTCAGTAGAAATTCACATCGCAGTTTGCATGCAAACTGCGATGTGCGCTGTGGCCAAGACAAAGCACATCCTGCGCCCATGGGGCCACTGTGCACTTCATGCCGTCTGATGATGAGCAAGTAGAGGCCACATTCTTTCCTTTATTCGAACCGTAAATGTTATGTATGACATAACATAAATCTATCGCAAACTTTCTCGAAACAATTTCTGCGGCGCCTTGAATTGAGAGCAAGCAATAAATCAGTCCACAGTTGGGTCTCACACATATATGACTCTCCGCGTTCACCGGAGAAACATTTGAGACCGTCGAGAGTGTCGATAGAAGTGCACCACATATCTGAGGATTAAAGAGCATTGGCAAAACGCAATAGTGCCAAGAAGGTTGTTAACGACGGTGAATAGCATAAATCAAGCCTACGGAGATCAATCACGGTTGACATGGGGATGCACCATACCAGAAAATAAGTTCTCGTGCCCCGAGGGACGAGAAGAACCGCTAGCTTGTCGCAGCTGTATTGGTGAACCCTTTCGAATTGGATCGGTAGATCCGAAAAAGCCTAATGATCCGAGCTTCCATCCGGGCTGTCCTGCCAAAGTTCAGAACTAAGCCGTCTCAGTAGCAGACGACAAGGAAGTGAAGAGTGGCAAAACAGGCACAAGAAAGAAATTGCCCTCTTAAGCTCAATAAAAAAAGAAAGCGCGAAAAGCGATCTGAAGGGGCCATGAAACGATATTTCTACTTTGTCTACACAATCTTCAGAATCACTCCTTAACGTTAATAACTGAAGAAACTTGCCTTTTTTTCTTTCTAAGCATTGGCAGTCGGCAAATGAATTCGAGAAATATGAGAATCGTTCATCCCCTCAACTCGGAGCCAGAACAAGCGGCCACGTGGCCTGGTGCCTATCATATATGCCGCCAACCATACATGTACGTAACGCGTTACAAGTAACGAGTTACTTGTACCTAGTTACTATTTTCGGTAACGAGTAACGTATTTAGTTACTTTCTTAGAAAAGGAACGAGTAACGGTATTTAGTTACTTTGAAGGCCAAGTAACGAGTAACGGTATCTCGTTACTTTTGAGGAGTAACGTGTACAACACCGCTTAAACGGCCTTGTTTTTATTCTAACCTGAGTATGCGTCTATTATGACAAAGGTAGATGGGCAACCCGAAAAACAACTAACCAGTATGACAGTACAGCAACGTATATCGCTGAACACGTCAGTCGAACGGTTCGACTGATGTGTCCAGCGATAAACGTTGCTGTACTGAACTCTACAGCTGGGAATGTCCATCACCCAGCGGGCACAATCAGGTTCGTTGGTTGAACCTTCTAGAAACGGGTACGGACCGAATGTAAACCCGGAGGTTGCAAACACGGGGAGGCACATAACCCATTACCCGCTGTCCTCAATGAAGGCGCAGTTCTCGAAGATTCACCAGCTCTTCCTGAAGCACAACACTGCCGTTCCTTCGAGCGCGTCGGTAGAACGACTCTTCAGCGTAGCCGGAGATGTATTTTCAAGGAAGCGGGGAAACATAACTGATGAAAACTTCTACAGGCAGCTGCTGCTGAAGGGCAATGACTACTAAAAAGAAAACAATAAACCATGAAACAAAAACAGTTGTGTATTTGGTCGTCAAAGTAACGTGGAAAGTAACTCGTTACTTTTGAGGTAACTCACGCGTTCCTTTTGAGAATCGGTAACGAGTAACGTATTTAGTTACTTTTTGAGCGAGTAACGAGTAACGGTATTTAGTTACTTTTTTTGGGTAACGTGTACATGTCTGCCGCCAACGTTAATTATAGCCACACGTTGGGGTTGGCAAAGTAGAAAACGCGTGTTGAGCTCCAGGCATTGCTAGAGTTTGGCTATTCTCATCATCGATAGACACGAGCGACTACCCGAGCGTTTGCCGAGGCATTGATTATTACGTGCCGAAGACGAGTGTTCACGTAGTTCTCGTGTCTAGTCCATGAGCCGCGCTCGACTGTCGTCAGACAGGGGGTTTCCATCCCACAATTACGTCATCAAGCTTTGCGAAGGCAAGACTGAAATAAATAGTCCCTTTTTATCCTCGCAATTTCATCGCTACCAAAGAGCTTTTAAATCCGTGGTGGTCGATCCGAATTTACTAGGGCCAGACTTGGACCCGTACGTCTCTGTAAAGTCATGAACATTCCGACCCGATATCGTGTCATGACCAATTTGAGGCGACTTAGATTGTAGCCCGCGCCACGCCTCGCGGCGTTTCAGCTGATATTGGCCGCAATAGTGCAGATGGTCATTGTGGTCAGTTTATTATCCGGACGTTTTCGGTTTACTACCCGAAAATTGTTGATCATCGCTGCTCATTATCTTGACACGAGCCAGTATTTGCTTCTTTGTGCGCGTCCGAGGTATGTGCACACCTGCAATACCATTAGCATTACCCATCGCGAACTCACATTTCCTAACGTCTCCCGGAGACCGAAGTGCCTGAGCAATTGCCCGCCTAAGGGGTATCCACACGAAGGAGAACTCCTCGGACGGATGTCGTGACGTCGGCAACACGGGAAACTGCGTCCTCGGCTCCGCCGCCTACCTGCGGAGCTTTCGTTCTAACAGTACGAAGTCTCCGCGCCTCCGCCACGGAGGAGAACGGCGCCGCGAGGCGTCAAAAAGGGATGAGGTATGTCTCACGTGATGCGCGCTCCCCGGAGCAATGGGGCGGATTTCTCCTTCGTGTGGATACCCCCTTAACGGCCATAAGATTAAATGTATTAGAGTGGCAGAACAAGAGAACGTTAAATGAAGCGAGCACTGTGGCCGTCAACCGCGCGATTCTTGCTTGCTCCGAAACGATGTTATGGAGAAAGTGCGTTGTGCGGATCCCGTGTTATATTGATAAAAGAATTCCTCTAATGAACTCTTAAATGTTCTGAAAACGGACACTGAAAGCGGTGCGTTTTATCACCGCCCATTGGATTCATATTATTTTTCAGACATTTTAACAGCATTAGAACAGGTGTGACGGTCAGCGACACACTATGTTGGTTGCGGTGGCCTCACTAAAAGCAGAAACGGATCTCCCCTTCCTAGTGAACCCTACCCCGGTTTCTGCGCGAAGAATCGCCTGGGGGACTGTGTAGATACTTCCACTCCCCCAAGGTTGGCTCTGGACGTCGTTCAAACGGGTGACAGGCGTCAAGTTTGAGATGACGTCAAGGCGTCAAAGAGGGCAGAGCTGCGACGTGTGCGTGCATTGCTGGGATACGTTATTCCCTTCCTCTACGTCACTTCCATGTCCTCTTCTCAATTGTACAAACCAAAAATTCAGTACCACAAAAAAAAAAAAAAAAAACCTTCAGTTTGGCCGTTTTTGTCTAACCTCGTAAAGAGACGCTTGCAGATCCTTCCTGATCCTGATTGGGAGCGCGACTTGGCATTGTAGGCTTACATTTGACACCACCACAATGACTGGAACGTAAGATTACAAAGGAAAAGGAAACTCGTAGCTGTTTGCTCTTCAACGCGAACGTTTATGAGCTGAAGCTTGTGGGCTCTCAACGCCAGGAATCTTTATTAATAAACGAGGAATCAATGTAATCTTTGTTTGGAAGAATGTTTGGTAGGAACAAACACACTGTTTTATAAAAAAATATATGTGCTATCATACGCGATGCGAAGAGGGCCGGAGTTGGATTCAGGAGACCTACCATATAAAATTCCCTTATCAGGAGATCACCAAACAGACAATACGCTCTAGGATGCAGTTTCAGCGAACGTCTTTTTAAAGGTTTCCTCTGGCCTTCCTGATTCAAAGTATTCAAATCCACTAAAGTTTGGAGCAGTTTTGAATCAAGTATTCCTTATAATATGTACATCAGCGAACATTAGGTTTCGAGGTGAAAACTCAGAAACTGAGACATGTGTTTTCGAATGACAGCTGAGCGCGTCCAAAATGTTTTACGACTCTGACACTCAGTAGCTTTAATGTGAACGTTCGCATTCTGGCAAGTAACATTGAGCACCAACACTTCTTTTGACGGGGGCTCCTAAATCAAGAAAACTTCAATGCAGGCCACTTGGGACAGTTGTTTTTGTTTTGCCCCCGTTCCTCTTCCCCTTCAGTTTTGAAATCGGCCCCCTTCGTCTCCAATTTGCGGCGATTCCGACCGCCGCAGCAGAAGGTTGCCGACCCCCGCTTTTAAGCATACAAGACTTCGCGAACGGCCTTCTGAGATTTCTTGCAGAAGATGTAATCGATAATACACGAATAACCCGATTTTTTTAACATTATCGAGGGTGGCACGAGGCACATAACTTAGGGAAAACCTCTCCCCGCGGTTTTCATGTTTTCATTTTACAGCGATATTACAGCGGTAATACAGCGATAGCTGTTAGCGGCAAACTTCGCGGTTTCGTGCCGTCGACCGAGCTCTAGATCGACGCGTACCATTTTCGGCACTTGCCAAAACATTCCACGGGCCGCTGATGACAAGATGACAAGGAGGCAAAATATTATGCATGGTCAGTAAACAGTCTCCGCCGGGCAATCTGGCAGTGCACTGGGATAGGTGCATATGTGACCCAGAATCAGCACAGACAACAATTCTCAGAAGATAAGCAGATAAAACTCCCTTAGAATGCTACGGTGCATTCTGCATCAGAAAGCAAGGGGAAAGCAAGTGCGTTAGTGCCCCGTCATTGCACCTGAGAGATACAGTTTTATTTTCTAAAGAAATGGCCTGAATGATGGTATACCGATGTGTTTGTTTCAATAAACCTTCAGTTGAGAGTGCACTTCGTCTTGTGTACTCCCTTGCCTCCGTTTATTCAGGCGCTTTTCGTTTAACATGTGTGACTAATTGCACCTAAGTTACGTACGAAAACCTGCTTTCCTCTTGCGCAGACAGCTGAAATGTTCTCTAGTTAATACACCCTCATTAATTTCAAAAGGCGATGAAACTTTTGTCCGGTCTGTTTGTCGGGTTGACACGAAACGCCTAAGGGGACTTCATGTGCCATAAAGAAAACATCCTTGTGCTTGTAAAAGGGTAATTGGGGATGTCGTCGGACTGCAAGTTTGGCAGGCCGCGATTTTTTTCTCGCACCGGAATTCAGAAAGCGGGAGCTGCAGAAGCATGAGACACAAATTAAGCTACTCTTCAGACTGACCACACTTATTTATCTTGGTCCTTAAAATCATGGTTTCCAGCTATCTGAAGCTTTATCTGAAATCACGGGAAACGCTTTTTAGTTTTCCACAAATGTTTAAATAGTTCGCAACAGAGCAAAGAAATATTACATAAGCTTCCTAACAGCTAATCTAATGCTGAAGAATTCGCACTTTTGAGTCGTGACGATCGCCAGTTGCGTCAGCTATTCATATGCCTCCCTCCTAGAACATGAGCTGGGAAAATGTCTCGTGTGAAAATATTTTGTCCACTTGTTGTCCAGTGAACATGTTTCACAGATCTGGCTCGACATAAAATCGTACTGCTATTCATGTGTGCAGCTTTCAGACGATCCGGGCTCACAATTTCCTGTTGTCCATTAACCTCCTAGGTAATCGTTTTATATAACAATGAAATACAATGTCGGGACAATCATACTGATTATCGAGTAATTTTTGTGCTTTGTCTTTTCTGAGGAATACGTGTGTGCACGGTAGAAGGTCTTTGCTGATGAATGCGCCTCGATTTGAAGTTATTCGGGGTTCAACTGGTCGTAGTAGCTGCATTGTGTTGCGTAGACGAGGTTAATAGTTGAGGTGGCAGGTCTGGCTTGCAAAAACTGACCAGAAAGACATAGGTCGTGCCGAATACCTAATCGGCTGATGGACATCCGAGATCTTTCTTAAGGGCGGACCGGATACCAAGGAGTACAATCGGAAGTACTTCAGTCCACGGAGCTTTTTGATAAGCTTAGAGGGCGGTCTTTAGCTGACGGTGCAAATGTTCTACCATCCCATTTGCTTGAGGATGATATGCCGTTGTGTGTATACCAACGCTTCCGAGTAAACGTGTCAAGTCGGCGAAACGTTTCGACTCCATTTGTGGGCCTCCATCTGGGGAAGGCACGCCAATTGTGCGACCCATCCTGTGATAAAGCTTGAGCCACGGTAGATGTGGTAATGCCGGGTATCTGTATAGCCTCCGGCCAGCAGGCAAATCGTTCTACACATGTATGGAGATAGGTGTGGCCTTGAAATGGTGGTTGATGTCATACCAGATCAATGTGTATGTGAGCAAAGCGCTGGTCTTGTAAAGGAAATGCTGGCAGGGTGGTTTGGCGTGGCGCTGAACATTTTCTCCTTGGCATTCAGGACAAGAACGAGTACAAGAACGCTCATCCGAGCTTCTTTTGGCCAGAAAAAAACGTGACGTGACCAGGTTCTGCGCTGCCCGGATTCCGGGGTGAGAAAGACGGTGGAGGGATTTGAAAACAGTTTTTCGAAAGCTAAGTTGCACATATGGGCAAGATGAATCCTGTTGACGTATCGCAAATTGAGTTTTGCGTAGACGATGTAAGGGGTTTTTTTTAATGCGAAAGCATTAACTGTCGCAAGAAGCGAACCGACGTCAACAGCTTTGAAACCAAGCCCATACGTGGGCCAAACGGCACCTAAAATCCCTTACCTCAAGTGAAGCCGATTTCTGGTTGATTATGCTCCCATTGGTTGGCGCGCATCATCAAGGAACGAGGCTCCATTGGCTCTCGTGCGGCGAAACTAAAAAAAAAAAAAAGCCACCAGAGAGCACTCTCCATGGCAGCGCAGCTCACGCAGCGGCGCGGCCGCCTGTAATAGCCGATTCACACGGCGGGCCAAATCGCGATTTTCGTCCGCGGACCGTGTACCACGTGACCTGTGCGTCACCGATTCCTGTGATTCACTCCTTGTCCGCGGACGCGCGGACTGATAATGTCGAGCGCCTTTTTCACTCGCGGATTTTTGGCGGGAGATTGATTCGAAAAGCGTTTGTCTGGCAACGCCACGTGTTTTTTGTTTTTTTGTTTGTTTTTGTTTCTGAACGATTAAAGCGAAACTGGTGCATCGTTCTGTTTTGTGCGTTCGCTGGTTAATTTTGTCGCGCGATTCTTGGTTCCACGAGTGAAAGAAACTGAAGAAACTTTGTCCGGCTGACGCGACGCAGGTTCCGGAACTCCTCCGGGTCCGAGTCAAGAAGTTCCCATCGAAACTCGTCTAGCACGTCGCGATAATTCTTGCACTTCCAAGCAGGATTTCACCGAGCGAGACTTCTCTTGTGGTTTCGGTGAACTTGAGTGTTGTGCACGAGCGCGGAATGCGTGAAGGTATCTCGAAACGCCCCTCCGCGAGCCTAGAGCTTCGTCGCTTCTACGCCTAACCCTTCTCGAGCAGGACCATGCCTGTGTCACTGTTATGCTTTGGGTTAGTAAAGCTAGTGGCGCTTCGAGCGAAGCCTATAACGGTGTTTTGTCTTTATCTGTACGTAACAGCGGCGTAAGATTCTTTATCGCGGTAGCTAACGTCGATTTCTCTCTTGGACAACGGTGCCACGGTCCAATGTTGGAGTTTCGCGGCACTGTGGAGTGGCGAACAGGTTCGGTCCGTCCTCGCTGGCGTCTGCTCGTCGTTCCCCTCGTGTGGATGCCCTTGGGAGACGGACGAACCACGGAGATGTCGTCACGTGATTAATCCGTCCGCGGATTAGTCCGTCGTGTGAATCGGCCATAAGAGGAGGGAGCGGGGCCGGCAGAGCCAGAGCCCGCCCGGGCCGATTCCAGAGAGGCCGCCCGGCCGAGCTCAGCGCGGCGCGGCGCGGCCACTTCTAGAAAGTGAGGGTTCAACCCTCCACCGGCGAAACGTGGCGTCCACACCACTACGCCGCAGAAGAACTAAGGGAGCGGAAGAACGACATCCATGCTTTCGCATTTACAACTCATAAGAAGTGATTAGGTGTCCTCGGACTTTTTGAGTCTTAAGGCTGGGGACAGCCGGAGTTTAGTAAATTCGTTGTCTTGCTGTTGCGCATCGGTAAAGTCGATTTGATGAAGTGGCAGTGTTTGTAGGCTGGTAATCCCTGCTCCTGACATGGTGTCTGCCACAATGTTAGCTTTACCTTGAACATGCCTGATGTTTGTTGTGAATCCATAAATTAAAGCTAAATGGCGAAGTTCTCGAGTCGTTTATCTATGTCCTTTTGTAGCCAGAGCAAGGGGTTTACGATCAGTGCAGATAAAGAAGTGACGTCCTCGCAGAAAATATCTGAAATGTTTCAATGCAAGATAGATTGCAAGAAGTTACCTTCGAAATGTGCTGTACACCCGTGAGCGATATGAAGGTGAACAGCTCTCTCCTTGTTTTTGACGCTCCTGCAAGTTTTGGAACAAGCTATGTTCCATAAGAGGGCTAGAACGCAAAGTTTAGACCCCGAGCCACGTACCATTTGAGACGTTGAGAGTTAATATAGCTTTCGGGAGCCGTAAAACAGGCAAGAAACCATGTAAGGTGTTCACCTTCATATTGCCGGCGGGTGTACTTCGTTTCCGCGGCTGTCAAACTTCTAGAAAAACAAAAACAGTGGGCGCCACTGACCTTCTCTGCTTTGATGAAGTACTGTACCTACCGCGGTTCTCGAAGCATCGGACATGACGTTCGCCAGGGCGTCTGGTTTCGTGTGGACCAAAAAGGTAGCTTTGGCTATCTCCTCCTTGATGTGTTGAAATGCGGACGTCGCAGCATTAGATGAAGAAATAGCAGATGATGTACGTTTCTTTCCCACTACACTCCGTTTCACTTTACGATGGACCGGAGTGCACGCTACGAGCCATCCCAGTCGATCTAATGTTGTGAACATATCACGTGACTAGGCGATGCGCCCATCCTGAAGGTCACGAGAAACTCACATGGCAAGGAATTGGCGATCGAGGGCTCGTAGCCTCCTCTGCGGTCCATCGTAATGTAAAACGAAGCATAGAAGGTTGTTAAGAGGATGCAGCTGGTGGGCGCAGTGCTAAATGAAAT
This sequence comes from Ixodes persulcatus, assembly GCA_013358835.2. Taxonomy (NCBI): domain Eukaryota; kingdom Metazoa; phylum Arthropoda; class Arachnida; order Ixodida; family Ixodidae; genus Ixodes; species Ixodes persulcatus. Next base: position 311,701 of record JABSTQ010009929.1, read on the forward strand.
GTCTGTAGAAGTTCGACAGGCCTGAAAATTCCCGTAACTGAAGTACGTTCATGGGCTGCGGGAAATCCCTGATGACACTCACTTTAGATCGGGTACAGGCATGTGCCGGTGCGCGTGAACTCTCCTGATTCCTTATCCTCGCTGAAGTGTTCCACTACAGGGTCATTGAAGTTTGACCGGGACTTTTATTTCGAGGAAATTAAAAATCCGACAATCACGAAACTATGTCAGTTTTTCAAAAGTATTCCGCCATGCGTCCAGGCCATGGTTTTTGAAGCTCCCATATTCTTTTGGAGCAGGAAGAACAGGGCTGCGTGAATGCAGTCGGTCGAACGTGCCATGCGGTTACTTTGTCACCCGCGGTCGTCTTTCGCCAAACTGTTTCAACCATTCGTACACTTTTGTTCAAAACATCGTTTGTTCCCCAAACTGTGGTTCAATTCTTGGCGAACGTTCAGATCATTTGACTCTATCCTTCAACAGAAATTCGCTTATGCACAGGTGCAACGCAGCTACTGACACTGTGCTCACCGACACGATAGGTGGAAGTACAGCTCATGCGTCAAAAACGTGACACTGGGCGCGGGACATTAGCGAGTTTTAGAATAGGGGGACCTAAAGCTTTGGGTGCCCCAAACAGCTCGGGGCATCACAATGAGCATGCGCAGAAGTTCTGCGCATGCGCAGTGGGACGCCCCAAGCTGTTTGGGGTACCCAAAGCTGTGGGGCCCCCTATTCTAAAACTCGCTATTAGGGACCCTTAGGAAACCGTTACCGTGCTCCGCGTACCACACTACCGGAGCGCGCTCCGCGGTCACGGTACCACCCGGGCGCGCGCTTAAAAGCACGCTTCGAAGGCTCCGGTAGCGCGGTACGCCGACCACGGCAACGGTTCGCTAAAGGTCCCTATTAAAGAAGAATTACGATAACGCCCTTCGCAATCTTCATCATGCCAGACTTGTTCGGCGATTTTTATGGACAATTTCTGTCAGCCTAGAACGACTCTTGAAGCAGGGACTTGTTTTTTTTACGTTGACATATCGAGATGGTTTATTCACGCCAACCACACTCCCCAGACTCAACCTGTCAAAAAGACTGGCCTGTCAAAGCAACGGTTTTAGACTCTTGCTTCGACACGACCGTCTGAGTATAGTACACGTCTTTGCAAGCAATAACTACTGATTGATTGTTTAAAAAATGTGGACTATAAACGCGAGCATGCAATTGATAGGTGACTCAAGATGGGCTGGCTTGATCGTTGTGAAGACGAGGACCATATATGATCGTGGTCTCGAATGTGATCAATGCTATATTCGTGATAAATGCGCCCGGTTCCAGATGTTTCATGTCGCCCTCTATAGAACGGGATTCCTTGCAGCGTTTATGACGTCCGGGGTGCGGAAAATTACTACAACTGACGTGGTGATGTTGCTTCGGCAATCTCGCTAAAGCCTATAATTAATTGTAAATAGATCAGCTTCGATTTTAAAACATATCAACACGAAGGAAGAAAGGACAGGAACGGACAACAGTGTTTTAGTGTAAACTTTTAGTGTAAAGAGACCAAAGAAGAGCACGAGAAATTTAATTTATCAATAAACCAATTGCACTAATAAAAATTACCACTGATAATTACTCTTAAAAATTGACCGCATCTCCACGTGGTGAATGATGTTGCTTGGGGTGAAGCTCTGGTGGTGCTTGTCTGCGTAGACGCCGAGCCGCAGCATGCCGAGCCTTTTCATTCATGTCAGTAGGAGAATGTGTGGTTTTCTTCTTTTTCTTTTTTTAAGCAGACAGATGGGATGGCATCTCAGAACCCCCTACTCTTTTTTTTTCTTCTTTTTCTTTGAGCCTTTTCATTTATGTCAGTAGGAGAATGTGTGGGTTTCTTCTTTTTCTTTTTTAAGCATTTTTTCTTCTTTTTCTTTTTTCATAATTTTTTTTTATCTTTTTTTTCCAATTTTTTTTTTGCCCTACACGAGCACGTGAGCATGTGCTCACGTGCTCGTGAGCACGTGATCTCACGAGCAGAAGCACGAGCACCCGACGCCGGACCTACGGCGGAAAGCGGACGGACATGGCTAGCCCCTAAAGGTGTATCCACACGACGGACCAAATTGCTGTTTTGGTCCGCGGGCCGTGCATCACGTGATCTTACGTCACCGGTATTCGAGGTCCGCCGGCGGTCCGCGGCCCGCGCTTCTGAGAAATGCCAAGCGACGTTTCTTGCCCGGACCTTGGCGGCGGACAGCGGCGTTTTTAGTATAATTGAAGCGCTAAGTCTGGCAACAAGCTGACTTTTGTTGTTTGGATTAGAATCCCAATCCAAAGTCGTTTACTTTTGGCGCCAACTGCTGAAGACGAAGAAGACGAACCTTTTGTTGTGCGACGATGGCGGCATGGTGCGACGATGCAACTTTTTACTTCATCGCGCTCGTGGAGCAATCCCCGCTCTGTGGGATTGCCCTTTTCGGTTCACTTAAGTCCTCCCCGTCCTCAATAGTTAACGCCAGCGCCACCGCGGGCAAACCTCTCTTTCGTTCAACCTCCATCTTTGCTCCTTACAAGTAGCCTCAAAGAAGCTCGCTGCATGCGTTTGGCGGAGCTGTGAGGTCGAGGGTTAGACCGGCCCGTTCGCTCTGTCGTCTGCTCTTTTGGTCCGCCGTGTGGATGCTCATTGCAGCCGGGCGGCCCGCGGGCCGCGCATCACGTGATCAATCGGTCCGCGGCCCGGTCCGTCGTGTGGATACACCTTAAGGAGCTTCGCCCCTAAAAGAATTGTACAAAATATCAGACAGAAATACCCCAAAACATATTGTTTTTGAACTGAGCCGCCACAAGCTCGTGCTGTTGTTGCTCGGGGCATGACTAGAGTGAACTAGAAACGACTGAGTGGGGGGAGCTACAGGCTTCGCTCATGCTTTCAGTTGCACCTCAAAATGTGGAAAGCGATCAGGTGGAACCAAGCCACTTCGATCGCAGCGGCACCTTCGCTACGGTCAAAGCTAGTGACGACACAGGTCAAGGTCATATAGACAGAGGTAACGTCAAAACACCACGTCACGTCGACGTGACGTTACGACGACGCAACGATATCATCGTCGTCTACGACATGACGCGACGCCAAGATGCTGTCGTTAGGCCATCATGACATCGCGTCGCGTCGAGGACGACGCCGTTACGCGACATCAAGTCACCGTTGTAAAGCGGTCATGACGTCGCACCGCATCAAGGGCGACGTGCAAGTGGTCGTCGATGCCGACGTTGACGTCGACGACCCACGCAAAGTCAAACATCGCTATGACGTCACGTTAACGTCGTTCTGACGTCGTCGTCAACGTCAACGTCACATCAACGTCACGACGAATCTTTGACGGCGTGTAACGTCATCGCCTTCGCCAACATCAACGTCGACGCGCCGTCACATCGAAGTCATGGAACGTCGTCGTCGTCGACGATGACGTCGACGTCGAGTTGCGTCATGTCAACAACGGCGCCTTCGACGTTACAACAAGCATCTTTATGACATCGCATTGACAAGGACGCCGTCATCTTGACGTCGCGTGACGTCGTTGTCGTCGCACGACGCACACTGAACCTATTGAACAACTCCCGGTTTCTGGAAATTTCCTCACGACACGCTATTGTGAAGTACCGAGACAGACTGAACACGAAAATGTACTGCAAAGCACCCAATGGTTCATGTTTTCTTCTGTTTCTTTTATGTCGAGTTTCACATTGTAGATAGTTCTCCCATCTAAAAAGAGTCGTTGCCAGGCAGGCAGCAAGGATTTATTTCGGAAAGGGGCGGGGGTGGGGATGGGAGGGGGGAAGAGAGGAAGTTCCAACTTCTAAAAGATTTCCGTAGTGGGTACAAGAGCTCTCACTGCGGCCAATCGGAGCCGGGTTCCAATCTTCTACGGGAAAAAAAAAAGACAGGGCAGCGACGGGCTTTTAAATAAGCGAAGAAACCTCACGTCTCTTCCCTGATTTGCCTGCTGCATCGGTACAACCCTTCACTAGCGACGGGTGCATCTTGCTTCGAAAGTTACCGACGGGACGCCAGCGTCGCATTGCGATTAGTTGCCACTTCGCTGTTCGCAAGGGTGGTTAGGAGGAGCCGGTCCCGAAGCGGTTGGCAAGAACTTGCCCTAACCGCGCAATCCCAGCAGCCTTGCGGCTCAAAACGTGCGGATCCAATTCATGGTTGCGGATCCGCTTCCAGTGTGAACGGGACTTAAGAGTGACGGTACGTGGTATAAACAACATAGAGTGAGAGGCAAACAAGTTTAAAACAACGCGGATGCAAAATCAAAAAAGACAATAAAACAACAAAAGAGACGAATAGCGCTGGAAGAGCAAGTGAGGTACAGAATTCATTAGCTGACCGCTTTTAGCGTTCCCAATCTATCGACGGGAAAAGAAGCTCGCATCGAGCGTCTCGTATAATATTTAAGCGAGGACGCCGATCAAATATGCAGTCGCTCGAGTTATCCAGCGTCACGAGAAGGGGCACCGCCCCGGATCTCGGGGGCTCGTAGCTCTATAGTCTCTTCTCCCACGGGATTCCGGAGCTCTGCCAGCGCTCGGCGGAAGGACCTCCTTTCGTATTTCCGCTTATATCATTGGCTTTCTCTTCGCTGTGTTGACTTTCTGCTGTACTCAATCTTAGCCTATGATGGACCACATCGGACGCCACGACGAGCCATCTGAGCCATTTCAATGCCGCGTGAGTGTCGCGTGACGGCTCGACCGCAGCAAAACACCGCCTAGAATCAGGAAAGCCTACTTCGTTGAACTTTACGCCGCAGCCAACGCCATGACACGATAGAGCAAATTAAGCAGAGCCCACGATTCCACCGTCACGGCCTTCGTCGTTTTTGCGCGTTTGCCATCATCGGATGGAGCGATCACGCGCAATGAGCAGGATGCCCTCATGTTCATTGTGCGGGATTGGATGGATGGATATTAATGGCTATACCCTTTGTAACGGGCGATAGCTTGCGCCACCTATACTCTGTTTCACCTTATGATGTACCGCAGGAAAGGCTACAAGCGCGAGCTCTTTGCTCTAGGGCACATCTCGGTTGCACAAGCTCTCGTGCGTTAAGAGCAGCTCCCGACGCTATGAGCTCGCGCTTCTATCCTTATGTGCGGTACAACATAAGGTGAAACGGAGTATAGTATAAGCCTAAAAAAGTTTAGGAAGCGATAGCAAACGCGCAAAGGCTACGAGCGTTACGACGATGCACTTTCGACGATGCACTTTCGACGCTGCTGGATTTGACTCCGTCGTATCGTGGCCTTGATCACAGTCGGACTTGGAGTGAAACGGATTATGGGACTTACTCGTCATCGCAGAGAGATCGAGCGAGGATATTGATTGGATACGAGCTCTGCGGTTTGCGTTCGGCTGGGCCGCTCGTGTCCAATCAACGCGTCGAAGGACTCGCAGCATCTGGCTCGTGTCTATACTTCGTTTCAGCTTCGGTCCGAGCGCGGCCGATGTTATGAGCCGAAGGGCCAATCAAACAGCGCAAAAAGCGCAGCGTCACGGCGTGCTCTCTGCGCTTGATAGGACTAGCCGGCGGAGGAGCGCGCACAGAAAGACTGCGAATACCGGCTGGTCCAATCAACTGCAGAGAGCAAGCCATGACGTTGTACCTCTGTCGCTGTTTGATTGGCCCTTCGGCTCATAACATCGGCCGCGCTCGGACCGAAGCTGAAACGAAGTATAGTTGCCGAGTTGGCACTATCTGGCTCTGATGCAGTTTCGTATACGTCACTCGAACAAGAGTATTACAATTACTCTCGGTTAAAACGGATTCGACTAGAGTACTTTCTCCCTCGATAAAAAAAGAAATGTAAGTGGCCGTAATTTGAAGAAAACAAAAGAGTAACGGTTACTTTTCCGATTACTTCGTATGGTGTAAACGACAGATTCTTCTGCCGGTTTTGAAAACTGCCCTTTTTTCCTTTATTGGATAAGACTCACCAAATTACAAACTGCTTACCTTCCTGATCCACCAATTTTGGTAAACCATACTACTTTCGGAGGCTGGATCCGAGTGTTAATTTCGGGCTAGGAAACTTGTAAAAACAATGGCCGCATCGAAGTGGAGAGGGGTAAAATAGTAATGGTTAAACGTAATTTCACTGCTTTCGAGTATAATCAGATTACTTTTGAAATCATTTCGTAGAAAATGTAATCAAAATATCGCAACATTACTCTAAGCAATCAATTTAAAGAAATTCGGATTACTTGCCATGTGTACCGTACAAGTCTGCTCTGATGACGTTCCAAGGAGGAAGAGGAGTGTGTTCGCACGCCCGGATTATTCAAGGCGGTGTTAGCAATAACGCGCAGGGTACGTGGTCACGTGATAGTTTCACAACCTGCGATGGGCTAAGACGGCTCGTAAGGTCCACTGCGGTCCACCACATGGTGAAAAGGAGCGTAGTTGTGCTTCCTTCGCACGCGTGCATCGCGACATCCCAGGACGCGCGTGACGGACGCAAGCTGAGGCCGGCAGGTGGTTCGCGTGAGTTGTTGCGTTTTGTTTTTCTATGTTTGTTTTCGTCTTGCCTGTCCCGGCGGAATACTTAAGTCGTGCCGGCTTCTGTAATGAATTGGGTAGGGGACCTTGGCGTGACGTCGTGACGTGACTGCCGGCATCCGGACATTAATGCGAGGTAGGTAGTCGTTTTCATAGTCGATGCCGTCGCAAATTAGACAAATGGGAAGGAATCAAACGGGGATTTAGTCAAACTTCAGAAGTGAGTTGCAGTTAAGAAAACGCCTCGTGGAATGTCTACCGCTTTGAAAACCGCGATTAATGTGTTTGGAGCTCGGTTGATTTACGTACTTTTTCTAAGAGATCGTTCAGTTAATGTCAGCTAAAGAAGCACGTGACGTGACAGATTAGGTCCACGCGATTTTGCCTTGTCATTTTTTCCTCAGCGTTCTTATCGGCTGATGCTGCAGCCTCTTTGGCTTCGGAGCAATAACAGAGACGCTTGCAGACGATTAGCGTCCTCGGCACCCCCTCGCAGCTCATTTTTCAAATGCTGCCCCATAAACCACGTGGCCCCCCAATCGAGCGGTTGAGAACACTCTGAAATCTACGCACACTAAAGCTAGAACAATTTCCAGTTCCCGCAAATTATCTGACGACACAACATTATAAAGTACCGAGACAAAGAGAATACGAAAACACCAACTCAACTTTTTGACGTCACATGTCACGTTCCTAATCCCAGCGACACCTTGGTCGTATCACGGTGTACGTACAGGGACTGTCCGCAAGACCATCGCTTGAAGACCCGGAACCAAGGTTTTCGAAAATCTGCCGAAGTGACCAACACCAATGGGTCTTCGTCTTCCTCTAACATCTAGAAAAGCTGCAGCTGCTGCGAAGCCATAACCCTCTGGGCCAATGACAGGGGCTGTTGGACCTCACGCTTATCGAGGCTGACAGCCCCCTCCAATCACACCAAGATCATCGTGCCGCAAGATCATCGTGTCATCGCGGGTATATAAGGGGGACCCGCGGACTCGCCCGGCAGAAGCAGAATGGTATACTGAACAACGCTACCATCATCTAATTGTGTCTCATTAAACACCCTCACCTTCTAGCCTAAACTCGGTCTCCAGCCTGTCCGTTCGCCAGCCCTGCACACGCAGCACTGCGGTGGCGCTGCTCTCGGCACTGCGCATGCACAGACGTTTCGCTTTACGGTAACCGTGTTTCTGCGCACACACAGTTCACGCAACTGATGTGGGCTAACCCTGACTTGTTTTTAAGCAATGTGTTGGTCTATAGAGTGGCAGCCTCTTCATTCGCCTTTACATTTGCCATACCCACTTTGATAACAAAAAGTTCTGCATAACACAACGCCAGCGCAGCGAATGCAGCTAGGGAATTTCTATAACAACTATCGCCTCAAGAAATGCGCAAGCAGCATACGGTTTCACCGAAAACAACGTGAGAAGGGGTATATAATACACCTTGCGAAATTGATTGTGCGAGATATTTTACGGAGATGCATCTGTGGGGGAAGTCTGAAGTGTACTTGGGGACAACTCTCTGCATCAATGTGGTAGTCAAAGCTATGGGTTCCCGTGCGCTGGAGCAGGTTGAGAGCTTTTCAAAACTTCATATATGCACGCGCAAACTCTTTGCTTCTGGTGCCCCGCAGCTGTCCCAGAGTACCAGTAGGCTGAAGACAGAGGTTCAGGGAAGAATTCAGCGAAATTAGTTATGGCCGATTAAGGCGACGGGCTGATCCGCGGACGGAGTGATTACGTGACCACACATCCGCGGATCTTTTGTCTCCCAAGCGCATCCACACGGAAAAGATGACGAGCAAAAGACAGCGTGAACGGAACGGACCGGTTCGCAACTCCAGTGCGGCGAAACGCGAATACTGCACTGTGGTACACTTGTCCATAAGCAAAAGCCACGTTTGTCGCTACCGAAAAAAAAAATTGCTGTGTACCGCTGTTACGTACCAAGCGAGACAGAACACCGTGATACGGTTAGCGGGAAGCGCCGCTAGCTTCACTAACCTGGTACTGCTTCAGGAGGCTTCGGCGTAGAGGTGACGAACTTTTGCACTTGTGGAGGGGCTTTTGCAGATGCCTTCACACATGTCGCACTCGCGCACAAGACCGCTTACACTAGAGTCGCAAAACGTATTGCTGGATGTAAGGCTGGATTCTACACAAGCTTCTTGACATTGACCCGGAGGAGTATACCAAAACCTGCGGCGCGTTAGTCAGGCAAAGTTCCCGCGCGACTAAACGAACCAGCGAACAAATAAGGAACAATTATGCGCTATCTCTATTTTCCTCGTAAAAAAAATAACAACAAAAAAACAAGTGGATGGATGGATGAATCCTAACGCTTTTACCCTTTATAGCGGGCGGTATAGCTGGTGCCGCCTAGCCTAGAAACAAAAAGTAGGATTCTTCCCCTCGCCCTCCTAAGCCTCTTTCCTTCCCTTCTGCAATTTTGTAACTATCGCTAGGTGGTGTGGGATACCCGGGAAGGCTTGGGGGGATTGAGCAAAAAACTCAAGACATCACCCCCGCCTCCTCTCCCCGGCTAGGGAGACGCCAATTTTCCTCTGGTCAATCCTAGTCGGCATTACCCCAACACCGGGCCCACTCAGAGACAGGGCTGAGACTTTGGGCCGGAACCACGCGAGAGGGGATCCCAATTTTTCTTTGCCTCGCCTGTCCCCACCTGTGCTAGTTAGTGGAACTTTATTCGAATCTCCCTAGTTAATTTCCATCAGTCTTTCGAATCCCCTCTTTGTTATTAAAATGCACTTATCATCCATTCTTCCATTCACGTCAGCAAACCCCAGCGCTCCAGCTAAATCCGTCGCCCACTCTGGGAGGGCGGGAGCAAGGCCTGTGCACTTCAACATCGCATGCTTTATTGTATCGTCTTCCGCTAGGCGTACGGCACACGGCGTGTCCATTTCCTCAGACTTTGTCCTACACTCTTAAAAAAAAGCTAGTAAAAACCTAGTAACTGCAGCAGTTACTACCTATTTCTGACCGTTACTACCTTTCACTAACTATTTACTACCTCAAACGGGCGATAGGTGGGAAAAAGCTAGCAAATGCAGCCATTACTACCTTTTTCTGACCGTTACTACCCTTTTACTAGCTATTTACTACCGCAAAGGCGCGGAGAAGATGGCGGCGCTTGCTTCATACCCGATTGCCAGCGTTAGCGACGTACTTGCTGTTTCGGATCGCAGGGGGAGGTATCTACACGCAATCGTAGCGTCAAATATTGTATGAGGGGGCATGTTTAAGAGTTGGAGCTGACTTTATAACGATCGCAGCCTCCGTACCAGCACGACGTGGAAGCCAGCGCTGCAGCGAGCGCAGCAGCCATTGTTGATGCAATGACCATGCGGCTTATTTACCTTCCTTCTCGTTTGCATTCGTTTGTGAGCGTTTATATTTTCGTTTTGGTTTTAACTGGGATGAAAATAGCCACTTACCACACTAAAAACGTTTCCGAAAACAAATAAAAAAGTTCATTCCGTTTTCTATATTTTTTTTATTTTTGTATTTTTATAAACTAATGTTTTTCTTTCACAAGAGACGCTTGGCAACATTGTACGACAAGCAAGTTGGGGCCAGTCGGAGTGGTCGGAGTTCGCAAGACGCTAGTTTCTCCGATGTGAACCTGCCGTTTTTGCCTTGTGTCGTGGTCGTGGGCAGTTCTCGTGTTCCCGTGTTGGAGTGCATAGTTAACGTTCGTGCGCTCGACGGGGCGAGTGTGTGCGTGGACCTGGACTGCTCTGAGGATAGTTCAAACGAGCCGGTGCCGCTGTCACTGGATTGGGTTTCGTCGTCCAAGAAGCTTTTCTCTGCCTCCTCCTACTTGACACTGAGAACTTCTTCACGGTTTGTGTGTGCTCGGTGGTTGAATGATTCTGATTGAGCTGCATTCGGTCGTGACAGTGCACTGTCACAACCGTTGATGTGCGTTGTTAATTGTGTATGTAGCTTTAGGACTAATGGAAAAAAACTGTTTTGGCATTCTACGAGTCTTTCTAAATTTGCTTATTTCTCCCCCAAAAACGCGAGCATTCGTCAGCGTATAGTACAAAAATTAAGATGCGAGCTGCACGCGGTATTAATTTTGCATGCATTTTTGTAGCGCAGCACGCGAAAGAAGTGCAGCTGCCGTCGTACTCCCCGTCGTCGCGGGAAAGCACTCTCTCGCCGACGGCGACCGCATTCGTTTTAAAAGCTGAACCGCATGTAATCGATTTAGCGAGTGACGAGACTTTCGACGGAGGCAGCGACGAGCGACGGCGATTTCTCACGGTCACCCGTCGCGTCGCTCGGTTTTTTAATTTCTAGGAAATGCCGCTCATCGGCTTGGCCGCTTGTTCCCGTCACTTTTATGCGGTTTGCCTCGTCGCGCAACTGACCTAGCGACTGCGAAGAACTGACGTGCTGATACACGACAAGAAGTTTGCGCACTCAAGTGGTCAGTATAAAAGACTGAAGGACAATCAAGGTAGTTAGCAGGGAGGAATTGGCCGAGTGGGCTAACGCGTCTCAACTTGTAAGCTTGTGGTGGGAACCTCCTGGGTTCGATTCCCACTGCCCCCGCCCGTAAGTTGGCGAATACAGTGATCGTGTGTTTGTGCTGAATGTATTGTGTCGACTGTGTGCTAAAAATGTGGGTGTACGTATGTATCAACTCGCGAATGTGAAAGAATTGAAATAAACTATAAATAATCGGCGTCCTTTTTGGTGTACATTTAATTGGACGTTGACTAGCGCCCCCTGGATTACTCATTTCCAGGTTCAATTTTTCTTGCGCCTGCCACCTGGTGGTAAGTGGCATAACCCCACACCTTTTTTATCCACAGGAAATCACGTGACTAGTTGCGTTTCCGGTCTTCCGTCGGGAGGTTGCGCTAGTTGCTAGCTAGAGGTAGTAAAATGCATGGATTCTACTTTGAGGCTAGTAACAGTTACTAGCTTCTTGACCTAGTAACCGTTACTAGCTTGACCGTTGCTACCTAAAGTTACTAGGTATCTAGTAACATATGTGACAAGCGGTTACTAGCTCTTACCTAGTAAATACTACTAGCTTTTTCTTAAGAGTGTATATGTCCTAGTCCTCAATACTCCTGAATGATGGATATTTACATGTACGTTGTAAAAGCTCACGGAAATGACGCAATGGCGTCTGACTGGGGGAGGCAATTGGCTCCACCACTCAGACGCCATTACGTCACTTCCGTGACCTTTTGAAGCGTACATGGAAATGTCCAACCTAGCCATCCTGTTCTAGCCTCAAATAACAACCAGCTTCCCGGTGTCAAAGTCAAATAAAACGTTGTGCTGTTGCCAGACTAAACGCTTTTCGAGTCAATCCCCCGCCAAAAACTCTGCGAGTGAAAATGCTCTCGGCTATTGCAGTCCGTGCGTTCCCGGACGAGGCGCGGATCGCACGAATGGATGTCACACTTCTCACAAGATACACGGTCCGCGGGGAAAAATTGGAGTTCGGTCAATCGTATGAATATTCCATTAGCGACAACTCATGGAGCTCTCAAGCCCGTTTCACAAGATGCGATTCTGCTGGCGATTGTTCTTTTCGTGAAAAAAAAAAAAAGCCCGTGCACGCAGCTGGTACCTCAGGTCCACGGGTGCTCTCTTTGTTGCCGCCTTAGCGACGTCGTGACCCAAAATCGTTGGTAGAACCTCAACATAAACGATCTTCGGACTGCAGTGCTTCATTCTAATTATGACCATGCCGAAAACGTTTTTCTGTTTTATTTTTGCATGTAAAAACCAAGAAGTGAGAGCAAAATTATATTAGCAACCAAGATTATTAAAATAAATGAATTTCACTCGTTCCCTGCGCTGGTAGTAGCCTTCCCGAACCTCTCTGATTTTCGCCAACCACAATGTATTCGTTTGAACCATAGACTAATTGTTATCAGGAGGACCTTCTTTGTTTTATAATTTATTTGATGGTCGCTAATGACCCTTGAATATACGGTTCATTTGAATGTCCTCTCCATTGGCAACCTTTGAAAACTGTCCCTACTTTGCCAGCAAGCAACGACTAAAAATGACACAAGCTGTATTATGCTTACAAATCCAGGGAGCACATACGATATGTAGAGCGCAAACTACTGCCCCGCAGAAGAACCTCGCAGAAATTGGCGCCACGTGATATACATTCACATGACGTGGTCATATGACATTCCTTTCCCGTTAAATATATATCCGGGAGATGGACGTCACGTGACTCGTGGTCACATGACGTGGTCCCGAGACTTGACGCAAAATGGTCTGGTCAGATGACATTTGCTTTCCTCCTAAACACAGAGGGAAAACTAACGTGACGGTTCCTTCATGGCGGCACTTCTTCAAGACGGTCCTTCTGATGGTCCTTTGTGACGGTCCATCATGACAGTTTTCTCGTGGAATACGGCTGATAAAACACATTCTGGGTTAATTTCACAATCCGCGTTCTCCAAGTGTTCCCACTTTTGAGGAATGCTACGTTTCCGCTAGTGCCCCTTTCCGTGCTCAAAAGAGCGCTAGCACGTATGGAGTGGATTATGAATGGTAATCTGCTTGCAGTGAATCTGTGCGTGTGCAGGCCGTCTGGATGTCGGACACGGCTCATGAATTACGCTAAGCGCGTAAGCACGCCAACGCGTTAGAGCACGTCAACGGGGCCGCACGCCATCATACATTATACCCGACGAAACTCCCGTCTGTATACGTGGCATTCATGATTGACCATAGCTAGAAAGGCATTTGCGACCAGCTACGCCTTAAAAGCTACTCTGTATGCAATGGATAGAAAGCCTTCGTCTGGGCGCAAGTTTGGTAACCGTGGGCACGCCCTAGCAAGGCTTAGCAGCGGACGTTTTATATGCAGCGTGTCCCAAAGAAAAAATTCACAGTAATTTTTTTTTGTACCGCAGAAATAAAATGCGAATTACCGAACGCTCAGTCTGCACCCACATCCAGTGCTAGGAGTCCAAAACCCGATATTAAGTTTCAGGACTAACCGTTATCGTACTCGAAAGTTATAGGTGATTTTACAAAATTTTCGATGCGAAAAGGTTCCCCATTCCCGGTAGCTCACGCCATTCATCCCAGTGTATTCAAGTGCTTTGTTGGCCACCATTTCCCACTGAACAATTAAAAAAAATCACTTATAACTTTTGAATAAGACAATGGATTGGTCTGAAACTTTGGCATCTTGTTCAGGAGGACCACTAGACCAACACTTGGAAGCAAACTAATTGCATAGTAATGCGCAGCTTTTCTTTTTTTTTTTGTGGCGAAAGATAGCAATGTGCATTTTTGTTTTTCGGAGAAACCCTGCACACAAGCCAGCGGCAAGATAGCGGAACCCAGAAGCAGCGTTTGCCGACGTCTATATATGTTGCTGTTAAGCGCGTACTGAAAGCGAGCTTCAATTTGAAAGCGCCAGGCACATGGACAAAAAATATTGCCCACCCGTCCATCGTATGACGCGTCGGAACAAAATTATGTAGAATCATGAGTACAGTACCTGGAACGGCGTGTTCGACTGGTACGTTTAACGTTCTATCCCGCCCATATATCAAAAGTGGTCCCCAGGTGTCAACAAACGATGGATCCGGCGTGTGATGCTATCGGATGTCGCAATCCCGGCGGCTCGTGCTAGAAGACTTGGCAGAAAGTACGAGCCAAGGCGAATGTCGAGCATTGTTCTAGAAAGCTTCCTTTGGACTGTGAAACGGGAGATATTTTGCTCTTCACATAGAATCTTGCGAAGCTGGAGAGCGACCTGGACCAGAACAGGCGCCTTCCACATCCACCACCGCTGCTGCGACACTCCCAGGAGTGTATCCCGCGACAACATTATACCTTCTATAACGCCATGAGGTGGAGATCGAGGAACCACTTTTGAGAACGTTAACACGCCAGTCGCAGACGCGTTCCAGGCACCATAATCATAACCTCCGGGTTTGCGCAGCTACATCCAAGATCTTTTCGAGGCGTCCTACGACATGTCGGACGTGTCGTCGGGGGTATCAAACAAGACTGCCGTCTTTGAAGGCGACCATTGCGAGCTTGCTCTTAGAATGCGCTAGCGGCTCACCGTACAATTAAATGACGAGGCTTACACGTGAGGCACTTCCGCCGCCAGAAGTGTCCTATAATTATGAAATGGATACCGTGAAAGCTATGGCTTTCACGGTATCCATTTCACCACGTGACAGCGTATACGCTGTCACGTGGTCACGCGATCAAGCAGTCAATATACACGGAATGCTAGTAATGGTTCTTCCTTTAATGAGTTCGGACAGTAGGAAGGAAAAGCGGCACATCACCAAATAGAAATTGTATTCTCAGGGACAAAACAGAATTGAGTCCCGCTTATCACCGAGATCGCAAGGCCGCTAGACCATGACACTAACGACTCGTCCTATTGGTTTGCTTATTAAGTGGAAATCATTGATCATCGCCGCCATTTCACCGACTATAACACTTCCTGTTTCACAAAGTTGATCCATATCATCTCATAATAGCTTTAATCTCTCTTGGTTTCCCAGATTCCTTGCAAGACGACCAAGATATACATTCTGGTTGTGTGACTAACCACGCGTCCCGCAGCCAACGTTTCTTTGTTACGTATTTATTAATGACGAACAAGCCATGCCGGAGTGAGACCGCTTGTTCAAGGCACCAATAAACGTCTATTCCATTCCATTTCTTACAGTACCATCACCGCACTCTGAGACACCTAAAAGTGTCAGAAAGGAATATACTAAAGTTAGACGAACCGAGTTGGTTTTAACAGTCTGTGTTTATGAGCCGATTTCCAATGAGTCATGTAACGATTGGTTTTAACAGCCAACTGTAACGACCGGCTGTAACGACACCGAAAAGCGTTACGCCCATAGTGAACCCTATAAAACACTTGGGTCTTCCGGTAAAATTTGAACTCACCAACTAGAGATTGGGAGCCAAGTGCTTTGCCTACGAGCTATCAACAGCAAAAACATACGTTATATATAAAATTTACATTTAATTTTTATTTTGTATGCAAGTTTTTAACGTTCAGTCTAATTGATTCTAAAAAGCATTGTCTACTCGCTATCTCTCCCCTTTAAAATGCGACCAGTTTTAATTTTTCACGTCCTCTAATCGAAAAATCTCTCCTTTAGAAAAAGTTCTTTTGCAAACTCGTCCACTCGAACTCTGGGTGAAAGTGAGCGTAGGCTCTTCGGAATCGTTCAATATGTTTAAGTTTATCGCAACAAACTTCATTCCAAGCAAAAATCGTTTTTCGTTAAGTCCCTACTTCATCGCTCTGTTTACAAGATGCCAGACGTGGAGCGATATCGTCCTGGATTTATGACTTGAATCCTAGGTTGGCACCGTCATCGTCCCCTTCTGTAGCTGCTAATGCCTGCTCAAGAGTACGCTTAATATCGTGGCGGTCAGTGCCCATTTTCTTTTCAATGCCGTTTGAGGTCTGCTGTGCTGTTTACTGATGATCTTTCTCACAAGACGTTTTTTGATTCACCACCAATCGGCTCTCGTTGTTTCGGAAGCCTGGAGTGTTTTTCTCCGCTGTGGGTGATTCCGCCACCTCTGTTTCTATGGTAAGTGTAGCACGCAACAATTACACCTTTGTCGTTGCCGGTATGACATCCCTTGTCAAGTCTGCCTCAGCGGCGTCCATGATATGTCCATTTGGCTCTTCGTCCGCACTGAATGTCCCGGCGACTCTGGCGTACGTCTTCACAGATTCGTCCCCACTATGTCCAAATCGAAAAATCGAACATTTCGAAACTTAACACTCCCTTCTTATATTCCCTTTGTGTTTACAGCGTAAACAGAGCGGTGCACGACCTAGTATGACAATCAGCGCTGCTCCGCCAAATACCTTCATCTGGTGTGGTACGTTTTAGATGTGTACACTTGTCTTCAGTTCCATTCGGGCTAAAATGGTTGGCGACTCCGCACCTTCGAACCCTTCAGCGCGCCATGTTTCCTTTGCAAGCTCAGTCATGTTCCCGTTGGGCTTCAGGACCTTACGTACGACATCGTCGGGTACGTGAAAGTGTAGGCAGCGCAGTCTCGGGCTCACTTCTGTTCTGTTAGGGTCCAGCACCAGACACTTCAGGGTATTTACCTTGACTTCCTTGGCTTCCATAGCGCGCTGTTTTGTCACTGCAGATCGAAGGGTCAGCGTCCATAGGTGATTCATCTGGTAGGGTTCCAAGGCTGTGATTTGCTTCAAGACATCGCACCTTTCAAGCTCCAGCCTGAAGTCCTCGATCTGGTAGGGTCATCCTCGTAGGTCACAATGTAAAAATACTGAGTTTAGCGCTGCAGTTTCAGTGAATGTATTATCTAGGTTTAATCGTTTCCTATGTTGTTTGTTAGCCATTTATTGTTCCCTTTTGACGCAAATCTGTGGGGAGAGAATGGCGGGGGAGGGAAGTAGGGAAGAAACAGTGAGGCAGAAGTCGATCATTGCAAAGGTCTATTCGCCCTTCTATTGCTTATTACCCAGGCGACAAATAACACTAAGCTGTCGACACATGTCGTAACTGCGCCTGATAATCTGCAGAAGAGAGCCACTGCGCATGCTCGAAGCGCGTTCCACAGCTTCGTAGAGAAAGACGGCAGCGCGCAGAAGCCAACTGATGGAACTGTCTATACGTTCCATCGTGTCTTTTTTTTAGAGCGTAGCTCTTAGGCGCCCGTTCTTGTGTTTCGCGGCGACGGCGTCGGCGTAACAGCGCTAAATTCAGGGGGAAATTTGACATCACGTTACCTTACCACCAATTCAATTCCCCGCTAAATTTAAAGAGGAAATTTAGTTTCTTCGCTAGATTTAGTGGACAAGTTCAGTTTTTGCGAATGATTTTGCGGACAAATTCAGTCTCGCCGCTGGATTTAGTGGGAAAATTGACTTCACGTGACCTCACCACCAATTCATTTGCCGATAAATTCATCGGGGAATCGAACTGGTGTTGAGGTCATGTTACGTCAATTTTCCCGCTAAATGTAGCGGAGAAACTGAATTTGTTCTTAGGTGACGTGACAACAAGCCATGTGACGTCATTTCCCCCTCTAAATTTAGCGGAGAAACTGAATTGGAGGAGGAAGGGAGAGGAGGGGTGGAAGAGGAGGAGGAGGGAAGCAGTATCAAAGAAGGAGGGGAGGAGGAGAAGGTACAGAGGAAGAGGAGGAAAGGCATACCTCCCCTCCGTACTCTCTCCTCCTCCTCCTCCTCAAGAGCTGCACTCTAATTTCGCATTACAGAGATTTGTAAACGTCTTTCATTGCTTTCTTCTCTCTGCTTTCAGGTGAACGCCACCTGGGAAGACGGAGACCTCTTCCTCAAGGACCCGATGTACAACAAAAGCATTGGCCAGCAGATCTGCGAGAGCCACAGTCAGACCATCGCCAGCGTCTACGTGGGGCTCTTTGTGTCCTGCTTCAGCCAGCTCCAGTACACGGGGCTCAAGAGCAAGATGAGGCTGTGCTGCTACAGCAAGCAGCAGGTCGCCTGTCCGGAGAACCCCGCCGCAGCCGTGGTCGTCTCGGACGCGACTCGGAGAACGACATCAACTTCGAAACCGAGCGCTCCGCCGCCGCCCCATTTACGTAAAGTCTCGGGCATTAGAAAAACATAATTGAGCATAGAAACGCGGGTTAAAACAATGACTCGTTGCATATGTCAAAGTGACCTGATGTGCATCCTAAGTGACGCGGGTCCCCGTTCGGACTTGTCTGTTACCTGATGGGGTGCAATGTGAGGCTGAGTTACCGCTGTCTTGAGCGAGACACAATGATACCTACAGAACAAACAGAAAGACGGGGGAGGAGACGGATGTAACGCAAAGGAACATTGCAGCGGTTTATCACTGTAAGTTGCAATAAAGGTGTCTGTATATTGTAGATTCTCTATAGTATGTATGAAGCTCAGATAAATATAGTGTGGGGTGTGCAGTGTTAGTGGAATATCTACCTAAATAGACTGCTTCCATGAATCCGTCATCTTTCGCCGTTCGCGTTGCGATACGGAAACCTGTGGGCCAAAAGCGGAGTGCGTATGGATTTTGCTTCCCACTGATTCGCCCAATGCATAACGTGGCATTACGCCGCAATGAGGCGCTACGAGTTTTGAAATAAGTGTATTGGAATGGCCTCAGATATGCACGATGTTTGAGAATTTTCGAAGTGATAAATTGCGTCAGTACTTGCGATTCCGGCCCAATCTCTTTACATAAAAAAACGACAATTTGTTTTTTTGTTTTTCTCAAAACAGCGTACGTGGACTTTCAAAATCATTTACCTCAGTGAACTGCTATTTTTTAGTCCTATTCACTTTGTCTGATATGTAAAAAAGAACAGAAAATAAGATATGAAAAAAAGTGAAAGCCGTTTACAACTCCCTGTAACACCGAATTAGAGCGCAGCTCTTGAGGAGGAGGAGGGAAGGATACTGGGGGGTCACGTGACCTTGTGGGGGTCACGTGACCTTGTGGGGGTCACGTGACCTTGGGGTGTCACGTGACGTGGGGGTCACGTGACCTCACGTGACGATGCCGATGACGTCATCAGTGACGTCACTGATGACGTCATCAGTGATGATGACGATGCGGATGCCGGTGACGTCATCAGTGACGTCACTGATGACGTCATCAGTGATGATGACGATGACGATGCGGATGCCTGTGACATCATCAGTGATGATGACGTGGGTCACGTGACCTGGGGGGGGTCACGTGACCTGCCCCCCCCCCCCCAGGTCACGTGACCCCGGGGGGGAAGGCTCGTGCGGTGCATTATGGGATATTTGCCATAATGCACCGCGTGGTTACGCCGACGGCGACGCCGACGCCGACGGCGACGGCGACGGCGACGCCGCTCAAGCCGGAAACGGGCCCCTAAGAGCTGCGCTCTAAAAGAAGATAGACGGCAAACACGTATTGACAAATCCAATCGAAGTGTGAAAAGGGCTACCTTTTCAATTCAACCTGAAAAAAACTTTTCGAATAGTTTTTTTTTTTTTTTTTAACTCTCTTTCTCTATACTATACGTTACGTAGCGAGTCGCCTTAATGCAGCCGTTATAGGGTCGTTATGTTACCATACACGTTCGTTCCAACAAAAATAACAAGAAACAAACGCTATTTTTTCGTAGTTTTATATTGTTTCTGTTTGTTATTTTTTTACCCTTCCTTTCAATGATTTCTCTTCGACGTGACTTATTTAAACTGAATAGGAAACCAAACTCAACACATCTTTTCACCGCTTTTCATTGCTTCTTAAAAGAAACAGAAGTCTCCGACGTGCAGATGTTGGAGACCCAATGAAAGCTGAAAAGCTGTTAATGCCACAAACTGACTCGGACGTTAAAGCGAAGGAGGGTCTTTTCATCGCGGCCTTTGACAAGCTCGGCTTCTTTTAAAACCATTGAATCTGCTTCATCAAAAAAAGGGAAGTCTTGTTTACACAGTCAAGATGTCGGACCATCCCAGGCAGACAAGGCACGCTGATGGACCGTTCTACGTCACCGTCGTGGATTGCTCGGGCGCTCTTGTCGGAGACATGAGCTTAACGTGACTTGAGTGGGGTGTACGCAACGAGAGAGACGAGAGAAACACGTTCCTAAATGGTGTGTTTACTGCAGGTTTTGCGCGTTCTTCCAGCAATGACTATTTTACGCCCGAACCCCACTAGAGTGAACACCAGAAACAACCGACACCGACCAACCTCAAATAAGTGCAGCGTGCACTCGAAGACACCTCTAGTAGGCTTGCAGTCTCTCGGTGCTCAAAAAGAAAGCACGGGCGATTGCAAGCCTGCACAACATTACTGACACTGACTCAGTTTCGCTGCTCCCTATTCCATGTCATGGACGGAAGTGGCGCACGTGGCGGTCGCAAGAAGTAACGGTGCTCCAGTCGAGTGTTGCGCCTTCCGTCCCGCGCGTCGCCTGCTTTTCGAGAAGCATCCAGCTTCTTCAAAACATGCCAGAAAATGTCCCCGAGCACGGGGTTGTTGTCAAGTGCTAGCTGCCACTTCCAACGAGAAACAAGTGCCTCTTTACCGTCGATACCCTATTGAAAATAAATTCTGAAGGGCCCATCAGCCTTGAAGGATTATGGGACCTCACAGGCCTTCAACACCCTTCAGAAATACCCTACAGAAAAACCCTGCAGGTTTACCCCGCAGAAAAACACTCCAGCCCCACAGCCCTTCAGACCCTTCAGCCCAAACCCCTTAGCCCATCAACCCTTTAGATGCCCAAATGACTGTGAACCATAGACAAAAATGCAGTTTAAAACGTTATTAGAAATATATTGCGGGCATTGAGTTTTACATGCATATTAAAACTCAAAAAGACGACAAAAACCAATGCTTTTTCAAACCCGGGCGCAAGAAGCTGTAGACGAAAGAGATCATATCAAAAAGGGACAACTGACTTCTTTAGCACAACGAAAAATATATTTCAAAGTACTCACAGTGCCGCTGGGTCAATTCTTGATGTACGGTAGTTCAGCTAATAAAACCGAGCAGGTGCATTTCACGGACACATACACAGTCTCAGTAAGTACGTTTAGCGAAAACCACGAACTCGCAAGCAGCACCCCCTCCGTTGAGAAATCCTGAGCACAGTCACGGTTCGTCTATGATGCCGTCGGGGCGACGTCCTCGGCGTATTTTTCGCTCGCTGGATGCTTCTGAAGCCGGACGGACGAAGAGGCGCAATGAACAAGGCGGGACAGCGGCCGTCATCTACCGTCTCAGCACCCACAGTGCCATGATCCCGTTGCGCAAGAAATACATGTGGTGGGACGCTGACCGCGACTGCCAGGCTTGCGGTGAGTAGGCCGACACCGGCCACCATATCCTTGAATGCGCTGAACACGATGGCGCTCGAGCGGTGCTGAAGGCGGCCAACGCCGAACTGGGGTTCACCTGCGGAACCAAGGAAGAAACTGCACGGATCAAAACAGACCAAGAGGCAAGCCCTCAAAGCCATGCTCACCTTTCTGAAGGAAACCTGTCCGTTCCAGATATCGATGGCGATAAGAAACAGACCGCCCACGAGCGGAAAGAAAATGACTGTAGCGGCCTCCTGGCCTCCGCGGCATCCTCACACCACTCTCTCCCGCCGACCGCTGGAGAAGGGCCCGGTCCTGGTGGTTCTGCACCCTCTCCCCATCGCCGGGCGGAGAAAAGCGCAGTGTGTGTGTGTAGGCGTTGCAAAAGAGGAAGGGGGTACCATTTGAGTTGCCTGCTCGTGTTTTTGACGACGAAAAAGAGAGGACGTCCGACTCTGGTGAAAAGCAAAATGGTTCTGTTTATTTTCTCCTTTTTGGGGACCGTCCCCCGCGGAGGAACCGGCTCTGGGGACGAGTCGCTGCCGCTTCGCCCTCGCCATCTTCCCGCGTCCCTGTTCTTGGGCAACGCGCTGCTCTCGGCTTGCCCTTTTTATTATTATTCGTGCAACAAGCAAAGCTTGTTCGCCCCAAAACACCGCTTCGGCCAACAACACTCAGCCCGCGCCTCGTCAATTCTCCACATGGGGCGATCGGCCCCGGTGGCCGCCTTGGCGACCGAATACCCGGCCAGTGACAGGACGGGTCGAGAAGCCCAGTCGCGTTTGATAGAAAAGCAGTAATAAAATCTGACCGTACACACATACGATCGACATTCTCCAAATACTTATTTTTTCCCTTCGCGAACAATACGTAGCTATGTTCTAATTCTGCGAAATGTGTTTTCTACACCTAAGCCATGGCCCACAGACATCTCAAGAAGCCTGAAGGTTTTCCCGATCCCATTAGAAAAGTTCTTGAAAGGCTTTCAGACATATCAAGGCATTGTAAAGGGCACTTCAGACATTTCAGGAGAGCCTCTGACGGGGCCAACGAACCCACCAGGAAATATAGGTGCCCCCTTCAAACATCTCAGGAATTCCTGAAGTCCCCTTCACACCCTTTAGAAAATATTGAAGTCTCTTTCAGAGCGATTTTCAATAGGGTATCGTGACGGTAGTGCTTGATGACATCTTCGTCTTCGAAGTCCACGTCCCAATCTTTATACTTTGCAGTAGGTTTCCTGTCTTTTCTGCGCAGAGCTTGCTCACACCTCCTGAAGTCAGTAGGGTCTCTCGGCCCAAACGAAGCAGAACAAGAGGAGCGAAGCGAGCGTCCGTCACATACTCAGCAAACGGCTCGTGAAACCGGAACCAATACTCGACTGCAGCGACACTTGTTTTCGCACCCAGGGGAGCTCTGAAACTGAGCTATACTACGTTCACCCCACGGTGGAAGAAACATTTAGGTGATGACTCTCTGTCCGACGCGGCGACCACATTATGTTCGGCGCACCAAGCGCTTTACTCGCACGGAGATAGATGGCGCCCAAGTATCGGATCCCTCCCAAAACGACCGCTCCGGTTGCTTCTCCCAGTGGTGGTCCCGCACAGTGTTGGACAAAATACTCGATAAAAGTATTTAAGTCAAGTTACTAAATACCTGCTTTATAAAGTATTTAAAACACTATTCAAGTTACTTTCACTCTAACGTATCTTGAGTAGGATACAAATACTTAGAAATGTAATCCGATTTCTTCTGAAGATACTTCCGCATTGCGCAATTTGAATCGACGTCAGTGACAACGAAAATTATACAGTTGCGCAAATCTGGTTTACCAGAATGGTTGATTTGCGCGCAACACGAAAACGGCAAAAAAAAAAAAGAAAAAGAAAAAAAACAAATCATCGTAGGGCTATTTTATGCAGTCCATCTATAAAGAGCAGAATATTGTCACGAATGACAAATGATGAGGTGGCGAATAACTGAAGAAACTAAACGGTTAATGGCGCAATTTGTCCCCAAGACAATATAGAGAAAGGCTAGCGCCGCAGGCGTCGATGTCGGCGAAACAGCAGGATCAAACGCTGAAACAAAACTAACTAAAAAAATGGCTTGCTTTTGTATGTTTATACAGCCTTCATGTTGGTAGTTCGCCTGAACGGGTGACTAGTCTCTTAGCTGTAGATGAGAAATGTAACCAGTGCAGTACAACCGCTAAACTGGGTTTTTTAGTGTGCATCACGCAGTAGTGATTACACGAACGCGTGCCGGTACGAAACTGATCCAGATCGAAACGGGCGGGGGCCGTGGGGATCGAATCAAGGAGGTTCCCAGCGCAAGCTTTCGCTACCGCCACGCGGAGCACCTTTTGTACCCGCGTGGGTTTCTGGAACATTCGGCGTAAAAAGTTCGGCGCGTAGAACATTCGTAACTCGATCACACTACAACGTTCTCAAACTTACGAGAATGTCAAGTTGAAAGAATAAATAAAAAATGAGTCCGTTCCTTGGAATCGAATCCGGAGGCTCCGCGCGAGAGCCAAGCGCGGTAACCATTCGGCCGCGTGCTCGCTCGGCGAAGCGCGTGGCAATACCACTAACACATGTTACAAAACATTTCTTGGACAGAAATAAAGAGGTCGCTGCAGCTATAGTGACATCGCAGAATATCACGTTTTGCGGCGCACCTTAGACGCATCGTTTAAGTAGAATCCATATTCCCTATCTGGGGAGTTCACTATAAACGAACTTGGGATACCGATATGAGTGAATGGATAACAAAGAGAACCCACATAATAGCCACGGCAGTAGTCGCACCTTCTTCAAGTAGATTGCATTCAGAAAGGCATTTAGCTTTGGGGGGCGCTTTGTTGGGATTTTGAGAAATCATCCAGCTTTAAGTTCGTTTCCTGTCCTGTTCTTTGCTTATCAATGTTCGCTTGCAGACAGTGTTCGCGAGAGAAATTAGTGACTGACTGACGACCAGTCTTGTACACGTTACTAAAAAAAAGTAATCGATTACAATTACTATTACTCTTGGCTAAAAATTATTCGATTAGATTACTTGATTACTCGACGGCAAAAGTAATTGGACATTACTTAAGGAAGTAACCGTTACTTTTCCGATTACTTTATTGTGTGAAGACACATCTTTAGCGCTCATAACAATGAACTACTTCCAACCTATATTTCAGATTTGCACAAGTATTGAAGAAGAAAAACTGGTTCCCTCTTCGTGGTCGTTGCACTTTCACAATGCGGACACAAGCATAGAATTCGTTTGAAGAAGTTTAATGATTTAGGCGTTCGCCAGTGTGTGTGTGTGTGGGGGGGTTCTAGATCTTGTTAAGCTTGAGCAAGGGTTGTCGCTCAAAGTTTGCGTCGCTCATTTTATTATTCACATGTGGATGAGCTCGCATGTTATACAAAAGAGCAGCAGCTCCAGGATTTGAAACGGATCATGTGTAGTACCCATTAGCGGAAGAGATCGCCTCGACCACTTCTCAACTCGAAACATTGCTTGCCACAAAGATCACGTAGGGGAAATGGGGAAATATTTCAACTGGCTTTGTTATATTTTGCATCCGCTTTAGGCATTCTTCGGTTCTGGTTCTCCTACCGGCTGCGTGTAGGTACCCTAAGCAGGACTTTTTTTATATCTTTTTTTATTTCTGTGTGTGTGTGTGCGTGAGGGGGCTAGTTTGAACGAAGGACTTACAAAGCTACGTTCTGCTCCCTCAAACTTCGCCTTGAATGGCCTTTGTCACGCACTGTGGCTTCCCACTCCCAGTCCCAGCTCGAAAAAAAAAAAGAAACGGACATTCCACAGAAACTGTACATAGAAAGGGATTGACCTCGTTTCCAACAGCTCCGCAAAAGCTTTATTTTTTCTCGTTCGAAAAAAAAAAGCAAATTTTATTTTTGTCATTTCAGAAAAAAAAAAGGCGTGTGCCGGGTGAGGGGGGGGGGGGGGGGGTCCCGTGGAAAAATAGTAACGGTTACAAGTAATTTTATTACTTCAAAAAGTAATCAGATTACTCTTGTGATTACTGCCTAATAAAAGTAATACTCTGATTACAAAATTACTCCAAAAAGTAATCGATTACAAGTAATTTGATTACTTGTAATGCGTACGGTACAAGTCTGCTGACGACAAAAAGAAAATAAACAAAAAAAAGTCTAGACGTTTTGCCGTAGGGGGTCAAATATACAACAAGCAAAACAAAAATGTATTTTTTTCTTCTGTCCACTTTTCTTTTTTTTATTTGTTATTTTCTTGACTCTCAAGTCTGCATTGTTGTCGTAGGTCGTTTCCCGTTTTTCGCGTTGTGCCTCAGTGTGGCAATCCTAACTTTCGTAAAACCACCCCTTTTGTTTGAGGATTTTTCGGGGGAAACTCTAGGACCACACCGCGAAAAAGGCGAGTACGCTACTCCGCCGACACCGTAGCAGCCGAGGAGGGACCCCATACCGCAGCGCCCTCCGCGGCGGCGCGGAACTATCTACACCTGGTTCGAGGCTAGCTCCAACACGATCTGTTCACTCGCTCCCCGCGGGAAGAGCGGCCAGAGTCATCACATAAATGTGTTTCTTCCACCGTGGTTCACCCTTAAAGGGGCAGTGCAACGTTATTAATTAAAATGTGTTTCATTTTACACGAGTTTACTGGTACTACTGGGACCCAAGAATACTCACACCCAATGCCATTGACCAATAAACCTCCTTGTTACGTTGTCATTTCAAGGATAAAAGCGGGAGTTTTGTCTCAATTTCTCCTTCGCAAAACTTGATGACGTATTGAGGGGGCCGAGCATCCACCAGTGACGGTATTTGAATGCGGCTCATAGATGGGAAGCGAGCATTGCTTGAGTACTACGATTAAGGCTCTTGATAATCAATAGCTCGACAAGCACTCGGGCTGTGGCCCGTGTCCAAATGCGGCAATGATAACGACAATAGCCGAACCCTACCAATGTCTGGAACTCAGCGCGTGCCCTATGCTTTGCCAACCTCTGGGCGTCACTCTGATCAACATTGGCGGCATATAACCGGCTCCAGACAACAACACTTAGATAGGCAGAAGGCCTCCGCCCCTTCATCACAGTTAGATCGATTGAGGCCTGAGATTGGGCACGAGTGCAGCGTCAGTGTTCGGCCGGGACTCGTGTTCAATCAGCGCGTCGAAGGTCGGACTCAGGCCCAACAGCCGAGTTAGCGCAATCCGACTCTGATGACGTTTCATGAAGGGAAAGGAGGCTACGCGGAGGCTTTGATTATTCTAGGTGGTGTTGCTCCAGATCAAGTGGCCGCTTGTTCTGTTTGTGAGTGTAGTGGGTGAACGCTGCTCGTTTTTACTTATTTTTTTGTGCGACGTTTATTTCATAAGGAGAATAACGAACGCGTGTTTTATTGGTGATAAAAGTCAGGGATTCATTCTAAGCGGTATTCGTGCAAAGTGCAAAAATTGATGCACCGCCTCTTTAAGCTGAGACTTCAGCGCGAGCTAGCTAGCTTCCGCAGTGCTTTGGTTTTGCGTGCCCGCGCGTTCACACTTGTGTTATACTCTGTTTCAGCTTGTGTTGTACCGCAGGGAAGGCTACAAGCTCGAGCTCCTTGCTCTAAAGCACATCTCGGCGGCACACGCTCTCGTGCACAAAGGGCAGCTGCCAACGCTATGAGCTCGCGCTTCTAGCCTTCGCTGCGGTACAAGATAATGTGAAACGAAGTATAGACCTTTCCAAAAAAGGACACTTGGCAGGTTCCATTTTCAGTGTTCGTGCGTATGGCGCGTGATTTGCTCGCTTTCCGAAGCGACGAACGTGCGCGTTCTGGACTGTGATTTAACACGTGTGGACTGTGATTTTTGTAAACAGTGGAAACGTCTATAGCAAGAGCAGGAAGCCTGCGCTAAAGGCGAAGCTTCTATTGACCTTTCCAGAAAAGAGCGTGTGGCCGGTGCCATTTTGACTGTTCGTGCGTATGGCGAGTGCTTAGCTCGCTTTCCGAAGCGACGAACGCGCACGTGCTGGGCTGTGAAGATCGCACGCTGGACTGTGATTTTGTAAACATTGGAAAGGTCTATACTCCGTTTCACCTTATGATGTACCGCAGGAAAGGCTACAAGCGCGAGCTTCTTGCTCTAAGGCACATCTCGGCGGCACAAGCTCTCGTGCATTAAGAGCAGCTCCCAACGCTATGAGCTCGCGCTTCTAGCCTTCTCTGCGGTACAACATAAGGTGAAACGGAGTATAGTGTCAGCTTAAGGGTGAACGGAGTACAAGGGGTATTCACTGGAAGCCATATTTGAGGGCGATATTTAGAGCGCATGCTCAGAACGAGTTCATATTAGTAGGCTGCTAAGACCGGCAATCTTGATGGTGCGGAATGCACGTTGCAGGAGAACTGTGGAAGCTCGCCGTGAGCACGCGCTCAGAAGTCGCGCACACAGCTATGGCCGCCAGTGAATACTCCCCATAGTTCTATACTTCGTGTAAGCTGAAGTCCAGACGCAACCGATGCTACAATCGCGAACTCTGGGCTTTCAGCGTCCCTGCCAAGCACGCGCCTCGAGCACTGCAAACACTGTTCAGGGTCACATGCTCGCGCCTGTAGCATCGGCTGCGTCTGGACTTCAGCTGAAACGAAGTATAGACGCTTTCAGGCAGCTGTGCATGGGCGCCGCCATAACCGACCTTCAGTTTTTGTTTCCTCTTATTCCGTTCGCTTCACTTCATCATTACCACAGCAGGACAGGTTATTGCCACTTTAGCTGCTACTGAGTCCTTCTCCCCAGCATACGCCTTTGTGGAGGCTCGTCAACGCCCGCTTCAGTGGCTAGGAATCTCGGTAAGACAGGAGAAGGTCGGCAATGGCGGCTCACTCTAGCGCGTGTTAGGCGCGTGTTTAAAGCGTATATAGTAACGTTGAGCCCGCCATAGACACCTTCGCGTGCATGCTGCACGTGCTTGAGGCTTGTCGGGGTCGGTAATTTAGGTGTCAGTAAAAGGGGTCGGTTGCTTCCACTGACTTCTATTGTAATAGGCTGGATCTCGGATCGTTTTTCCTTCAGAGTCCCATGCATTAGCTGGTGTCAAGTGAGGGCTGCCTGTGGTTCCACACTACCTGAGCAAGACAAGCCTCGATTCGCAGTCCAGCCTTCCGCAATAGATTAGTGGTGTATTCTGTCTGTCGCTCTAAGGGGAATACGCAGAAATTCAGAATCGGTTCATTACCCGAGTATCAAGCCGCCTCGGTGGTTTCGAGGCAAAGCGCCGGCCTACAGATCCCCAGACGTCGGATTCAAATCCCGGGCGAGGGTTTCGCAATCTGATGGAGGCTTATTGCGGAGAAGTCGCCGTGTAACCGAGCTTTCGTTTGCACGTTAAGAGATCCCCAGGTGGTCGAAAGTAATTCTCAGTCCTCCGCTGAACGCGCCAGGGGACGTCGTTGGTTTGGCACTTAAAATCCTCAAATTTAACTTGTGATTGCCCGATCATCTTTACTTCGTCCGTTTCATTTTCGCGAGGGGACGTAGCATCGGAAACTAACGCGATAGATGGGACCCTGGTAATGCACGGGAGATGACGTGAATACAGCAGGCGCTTCCTCTACTTCAGTTTGCTCTATACTGCCCAATCTTGCAAATCCATCAGCAACGGGTTAAAACACCACCGACATCAGTCACATACATACCCGTCCGTATGCTATGCAGTCGCTTCTCCGACCAGTTACGAGGATTGTCACTATCTTTGAACGTTCTATCGGAGGCTCATTCGCAGCATTTTCTTGAAGTTTCCCAGTCTCTTTGATTTTTGGTAGACATAGGACGCCAAACACGTTAGTAGAACGCATTTCAGGACCGGTAGTACGAAGCACGCAAAGGAACATTGAGAGATTGACGTTTTGTGATTACCTTTACGGAGAGAAAATGAGGGAGAGGGGAGATTAGAGGGTGCGGGGTCGTCAGATTGCCGAGCTCTTATTTGAAAGTTTAGTGGGTACACGTAAGGGCTAGCTGCCTTTTGTCTGCACCCTGTCTCCTTCCACTTGGGGCGAAGCAAAGTGTCATTTGCACCTCGCTCAGTGTCTCGGGTTCGAATACCAAACGCCGGCGATTGGCGTTTGAGCGTATTTGAAGAGCGAATAAAGACACAGGCAGCTAGCCTTTTTGTCCGCCCACTATTCAACCAATAAGAGGTCGGCACTCTGTTGTTCCCTCGAGTCTTACCTCCTTCTCTTCCTTAGTTTCTCCGTAGTTTTTCAGATCGTTTCGTAATCTGCAATGAATAATAAGAGACAGCTCAATCCCCCAAAGCAGTAATCTTGAACGCTGATTAAACTCCAGCTTGTCCCAAGTAGTACAACTCGTCAGTTTGGGACTGGGGCGGTACCGGTCTGCCGGTAAGATCCTACTGGGGCGACGCTGGAAACGCCCCACGGGGCGACAATGGGCCAGTGAGATTGCCAGTCACTGGCCAGTGACTGGGACTGACTGGGACGCCCGGCACTGGGCGTCCCAGTGGGCTCCCGGGACGCTGCCAGCTTTAATCTCCAGCATAGTACCAGAAATACGGTAAGATACCAGCAAGACCCCAGGCTAGCGGCCTCAAGCCATACAGTTCCCGGTCTTGTTTTGTCCCAGCGAGTTGCCGGGCTGCTGCCAGTACAAATCCCCAGCATAGTACCAGCAGTACAGCAAGATACCAGCACGACCCCACACTAGTGGCCTCAAGCCATACACTTTGCGGTATTGTTTTGTCCCAGCAAGTTCCCGGGCGGCTGCCAGCACAAATCCCCGGCGTAGTACCAGCAGTACCACAAGATACCAGCAAGACCCCAGGCTAGCGGGCTAAAACCGTACAGTTCCTGGTCTTGTTTCACAGGTTAACATGTGGTTTTGTGTGCAATTCACACCTGAATAGAAAAGATGTAGTTCATAACAAGGGTAATCTTAAAAAATATTGAGTGTAAACAATTATTTTGCACTGTACATGAAAGTACATTTCTGGCATAGGTATACTCCTTTTTTATAAAGCAGGTGACACATCCATCTGTCACTCATACATGGGTAGTAAATAAAACATACAAAATTGTTACCGTAATTCTTTATTGTCATTTGCAGTGAAACTACAGCTCGGCTGGTAATCATGGGCTCGCCGCCAGAGGAGTGCGCTGGATGAAAGAGGCAGCATGTCACAGGCCTCGGATATTTTCTTCACACTTCTCATGATTCTTGTGATGCAAGACGACCATGCAACCGGGAAGGCGAGTCCTTCATTACAGCACCTGTAAAGACAATCGACACAACAGTAAAATGACAGGGTAAATCAATACCAGCTGCACATGATAATCCAGAAATTCCAAACTGGGGTGAGGGGCATGAGACAAGCAGCCAATGTCAAAGGAAAACTTTTTGTAGCTAATGCACTAATTGTCTTGTTTATGAAGAATCTATTCGTCTCCATGCTGCCGGCTAGAACCATATGGCTGAGTTTAGGTAGTATCTCTCTGTCTGTCAAATATACTTTTATTCAGCAGTTCACGTAATAGCTAGTCATCTAAGCTCATATTTCAACCCGAAGAATATACTAATATCGTTTTAGTGGGACATAGTACGTAATACAATACATAACCCGCATTTTCGTCAAAATGACTTCTCGATTGCTACTAAAACCTGAATTGAAATACGAGTATGAGCTGCTTAGTGGGGCGCCGGCGGGTTAACATGCTCCTTGGCTCAAAAAGCGCTTGCTTAATTTTCGTAATTTTTCTGCAGCCTGAGTTGTTGACCGAGGAGACGACTGGAGCTGTTTCTTAATACGTACAAAAGCTCGGTTTCGCGGACAAATAAGTCGCATGGTCGAGGCATGCGAGTTAGCTGAAAATTACTCTCGCTGGAATAATTCTTTAGTCATCACCGCTTTCCTTAGCTGATAAAAACTGATTAGAGTCTATTACCGTCTCTTCGGAGCCCATATTTTCGGTATTGAACGAAATCTCCGAAACAAAAGTTTGACGTGAAAAGAACAAAAAGCACCGGAAAAACAAAACTATACTCTGCAAGTTTATGTGCACCGGCTACACTTAACCGTCGCAGTTCAAATACCTATAAAATACGGCATTAAACAAAATAAAATCTTAAATTGAATGCGCCACCCATTCAGGCGGCCCGGCCGATTGTTTGGTGGTGGCGCCCCCTATGCGGAGGGCAAGTTCGTCTGCTTCTTGCGCAGGGGGTAGCGGTGACGTCAGAACGCCGAGCCCTGATTGGCTGATCGCGACCCCCCTATCTGAGCGTCGTCTGCTCCTTTGCAACGTCGTCTGCTCGCAACATCGTCTGCGTCTGTCTTACCTTTCCTGCGACTTTCAGAAGTGCAGAGGCCAGATTCACAAAACCATCTTACGCCAAAAGAGTGCGTAAGACAAAACGTGAGAACAAATTCGTATTCACGAAACAAAATTATCGTAAATTTTGCTCAGGTTACGACGGAATCCTACGACGATCAACTCAGCATGGCCGACAGCGTCGTTCAGTTACTTGGTCGCGACGATCAACGGACTTTTATTTTTCTACGTGCTCTTCTCACGCGTCCTGACTGCAAGCAACAAGAAAAAAAGTAAAAAGTACTTGAAATAAACCACGACGAACATGAACGCTGGATCTACAAACACCCGGGAAATGCTCCAACGGCCACGATTCCACCGACCCCGAGTAAGCGAGCTCAGCAGATAGGCCTAGCAGGCACAGCGGTGCTCCGACGGTCCTTGGCCAAAACCGTCTGCCCACGACCGGCTGGCGTGCTGAATGGAATATGCCTGCGCGACCCTTGTGAACCCTTCAATCTCTTCCTCTTGTCATCTCCTTGTTTTCCGAGGCAGCGGTGACTCTCGCCGGTGAAAAAGCGGTGAATCTCCGACAGACGCAGGAAAGGTAAAGCAGCCATCGCTTTGACTAACAGACGTAAAGCAGACAATGTTAACTGCGCCGACCCGCCGACGCCGTTAAAGAGTGAGGAGTCTCGCCGCACACGAAAGGAGGGAAAAAGTATTTGGGAGGGAACTTGCGGACACTAACACGCTCACTCTCGGTTCTTAACAAACAAACCTCGGCGCTTCGGGACACCTCGCCAGTGAGTCCTTTGACTTCTCTCCTTGATGCGCGTCTGCTAGTTGTTAAAAACAACGTACCGCTCGATTTATTTCGTCTGCACTCTCTGAAAGACGAAGTCGAGCTCGCTCGTAAAGACCTGCACTTCCGAAAGTCGCAGGAAAGGGACTGACGCAGACGACGACGACGTTGCGAGCAGACGACGTTGCAAAGGAGCAGACGACGCTCAGATAGGGGGGTCGCGATCAGCCAATCAGGGCTCGGCGTTCTGACGTCACCGCTACTTCCTTTCTCATGCGCAGAAGACAAAAATGAGCCCACTTGCGAGGCGTATAGGTCGCTGGAGTCGCGAATACAGCTCATTGTTGTACACATACTGATGAGATTGGGTATACACACGTAAAAATATAATGTATTGCAGAGTATGCCCCCTGTGTTCCCACATAATGGCAACCCTACGACTAAAACTCATCTGCAGACTTCACCAAATAAAAAATAGCGATTTACACACAAACTAGTATATATTATCAGCGTCCACCATCAACCTCGTGTTCAGTGTTTACCATCGGCATGCCCCTAGCCCTTGCAAATGCCCGCAAGCCTCACTTACTTTAAGCATATGGCATTACATGACAAAAAACGTTCCCTCGTGATCATGATTAAGATGTCTACAGGTGCGAACAGTTCAGGCAAATCAATTGAAAGATACCAAATCAGTAGTGAAGCAGTGTACAGTGATTGGTAGATGCAGGTTAATAAGTATGGGACATCTATTTTCTAAATAACATTGTTTACCTGGTCAATTTTCTTCGCAGACCCATCGCATACTGAAACAAGGTTCTGAATACAGTGAAAAACAGAAAGGCAGGAGTTAGTTCCAGATTTAGTTTTGCACAAGCTATGTGGCAGCTGACTTCATCCTCTTAGAATTTATTGCAGTGAATTTCGGTATAATAATGTCTAGCCCGACAATACTGCCAGGAGCACATGTCTCAAAACCTGTCAGAAAGGGGTTAAGAAAGTTTGAATCATAATTTCCGTATTGCGATGATAGCTGCTCATACTGAGAATTGATGCGAGTAATGTCGGCCATCCCTCTGCCTGAAATATCTATGCGTTAGCCACCCCCTATCAGAAAAGGTTTTAGCTGAGCGCTTTTTACGGCCAGCTGCGCTCAGCCACTGAGCGAGAAAGCAACCAGGCATGCGCGTAACGCTAAGCCAGCAGTGGCCATCGGGGTGCAGGAATTGCCTGCTCCATCGGCATCTGTGCTCCGACTAATCGTTGCTGACTGAGCGTTGTGCGCATGTAGGTGCTTTCCTGCTGAGTGAAGTGGAGTGCAGTCTCCTCTTCCTCGCTTGCACAATAGACCAAAATTGCACTGCCATACTGCTTTAGAGGCTTGCTCGCTATCTGCAGACTCACACTCGCTATCTGCATACAGCTAGGACTGTTGGTAAACAAGGAAAAAAAAGTGAACACATATTATGCACGCCAAAACAAAACATCAATGGGACTACACGAGACTGCATTAAAGTTGTAAATTGGGCATGTTTTATACTGTACAGCCACTGTGTGTATAAAAGTCCCGACTAGCTCTACACATACCACTCAGCACACCATAGCTAGGCTGAATCAGATAAGTGTTACACTTGCCGAGCTTGAAGTACAGTCGGGATTATATCAGTGTAAACGTCGACTGCTCAGTACTGGGAGCATCATGCAGCAGCTGACTTGCTTCCCTTTTCAAATGCCTTGCGAACCAAGCGTGGTAAGTCGTATAAGCAGAGAACGTCACCACAGACAGCACTGAGCAGTTGATAATCACCTGCTTACCTTCATATGAATCAAGTTTCTACCTGGCCGAAGTAGGCAGTGTGTGTGCAGCAGAAACGGCTGTACTGAAATCTCAAGAGGATGAAAGATCAGAACAGGCTTGGTAAGGTTTCACATTGCAAGTATGCCCATGAAAATTTCACTTTCTGAAACATAAAAACGCATTTCAAATTATCACCCAGGACAAGCTACTATTACACAACTGTATATATAAGGCAGCTCACCTTTGCAGACTGCCATGGACCTGAACCTCGGCTCAGCTGCTGATACAGGAACGAATCAGCCTAGTCGATGCTAGCTTCTGTTCGGCGAGGGCTGCACTGAGTATAAAGGTGAAAAAGTGCTGTAGATTATGAGAAACAAACAAATAAACAAAAGCAATTCTAGCATGCACAATTCATTAGAGGCACTGACAAATAAAAATCAGAGGTTGGGTCAATTATGTTAATGCAATATACTTCGGACACATACCATGACTGCTGATAAGATATTTGCTGCCTTCAATCTAGATAAGCTTGTAAATGTACAAGCCAAAAAACAAATCACTCACAAGCTGAAATCTATTTTGATGGAACTACAAAATCCGAAGACTATCTCTGCAAATATGGTGCTCTCTAGTACAGCAGAGATGAGTAGAATCGGATTACAGCGTCCCCCTTTCAAAGATTGAAGCAAAACAAGTATAGAGTCTGCCGTGCCACTACAACAGAAAAGATGGTACTGTGATCTCATGGAGATCAGAGTTCGGAACAGGTGTGACAGGGTTTGGCACGAGAAATATGCCAATGTCATTATTTATTTTTGCAACATTAAAATGACTCTGAAAGTGCGACCAGCTACAGGTTGTATTCACGCAAATCTTGCGAGTGCTGAATTGTAGGTACAGCGCCCTGCTTGTGTTCATGTGCGATATATGACCAAATACCATAGAGACCAGTACTGGAAGGGGGAGAGGGGGGAGTGTTGAGATACGGGAAAAGGGGGTAAATGTCCATGCCAACTATTATTCACCCTAATAGGGGAAAGGACTTGCATGAAAACCAGTACTGCAAACTTCTTCGAAAACCAATGGGCGCGGTGGAGAACGGCGAGAGTGGCGCTATTAACCACTCTTGCCGTTCATTCGTGTTTGTGTGTTGCCACTAAGAAGCGCGCCAATGGGAAGGCTTCAGCCATTATTGGGAACACTAAATAAACAAATACAAAATACAAATAGAACACACACAGCAATACTGGCCGCAAGTACAGACGCACGTCTGTTGTAAACCCAGCATTCTGCTTGCGAATGGAGTGCGCAATTCCCCTACAGGATAACTAAACTTGAGGAAAAAAACGAGAAAGGACGGACAACCACAAACTTGTGGTTGTCCGTCCTTTCTCGATTTCTTCCTCAAGTTTAATTATCCTATACCAGCCTGCTCGTTCTGTCCATCCCCTACAAGATTTCATTCCACGCGAGTGGCATCGGAATTGCCAAAGGCCAGTGCATAAGCACAGTCTGTGTTAAAAACAATCCTAGCAGCAATACGTTGCTATTAGATTGCTCAATATGAGCCATGAACAGCCTTGGCAGTCTGACATGAAGCCGGACTTGAGCAGAGGAGGCTGTCATCCTGTGTCGTCTCGGGACACTCAAACCAGGATGGCAAAAGTGAATGCCAACTTCTACCTGGCAAAGGCTTTAATAAGTAAAAAGATGAAAACATAGAGTAGAAAATACGATAAAAAATATCACGACCAACATAAAAAAGTGCACAAAAAGACAAGAACAAAAGGACAGGAACACGTAGGATGCAGGCTGGTGCACACTCGCAACTCGATCTATTGAACACAAAATAAAGTAAGAAAGATCGAGGATCAGAGAAATCAGGAAGGCTGTGTTCGGGAAACGTGAGCTTCAGAAACCGGGGCGTGAGGCAAAGATGCCATGCAGATTGTTTTACAGACACATTGGAATTAGCAACAGCCTTTCCATGTAGTGAAGTGGTGAGTTAATTTTGATTGAACATCTTGAAAAATAGCACACAAAAAACAAGAAATAAAGGAGAAGAATACATACACTACATAGGAGTGCAGACTCCAACCTCACATAAATTGGAGAAGAAAAAAATAAACAATCCAGAAAGAGCTTTAGCAAAAGTTCAAACAGGTCCAAGTGGAACGTGCTAATTTACCCCATATGCATAAGAGTGTAAACACAATTTTCTTGGCAGCTCAGGTAACAGACAGATGTGCGGACACATTGGTCGCCCATATGACGAATAATAAAGGCCCAAAGGAATCCCCTTGCATGTTTTTCATAGTATTTGCTAGTCATTCACGTTGACATACACGAGCAGTGTAAACAGTGCATAAGTAGGTGACAATCAGACATGTACACGTTAGCCAAAAAAAGTAACTAAATACCGTTACTCGTTACTCGCTCAAAAAGTAACTAAATACGTTACTCGTTACCGATTCTCAAAAGGAACGCGTGAGTTACCTCAAAAGTAACGAGTTACTTTCCACGTTACTTTGACGACCAAATACACAACTGTTTTTGTTTCATGGTTTATTGTTTTCTTTTTAGTAGTCATTGCCCTTCAGCAGCAGCTGCCTGTAGAAGTTTTCATCAGTTAAGTTTCCCCGCTTCCTTGAAAATACATCTCCGGCGACGCTGAAGAGTCGTTCTACCGACGCGCTCGAAGGAACGGCAGTGTTGTGCTTCAGGAAGAGCTGGTGAATCTTCGAGAACTGCGCCTTCATTGAGGACAGCGGGTAATGGGTTATGGGCCTCCCCGTGTTTGCAACCTCCGGGTTTACATTTGGTCCGTACCCGTTTCTAAAAGGTTCAACCAACGAACCTGATTGTGCTCGCTGGGTGAAGGGCATTCCCAGCTGTAGAGTTCAGTACAGCAACGTTTATCGCTGGACACGTCAGTCGAACCGTTCGACTGACGTGTTCAGCGATATACGTTGCTGTACTGTCATACTGGTTAGTTGTTTTTCGGGTTGCCCATCTGCCTTTGTCACAATAGACGCATACTCAGGTTAGAAAAAAACAAGGCCGTTTAAGCGGTGTTGTACACGTTACTTCTCAAAAGTAACGAGATACCGTTACTCGTTATTTGGCCTTCAAAGCAACTAAATACCGTTACTCGTTCCTTTTCTAAAAAAGTAACTAAATACGTTGCTCGTTACCGAAAATAGTAACTAGGTACAAGTAACTCGTTACTTGTAACGCGTTACGTACATGTATGGTGACAATCCATCATAGATATTAGAGAGAGGTTGAGCTGTCTTTATGTATTAGCCATCCATCTGCTACCTTAACTGACAAGGAAATTATGTTTTTTAAAATCTGCTCTTGCTAACAGGTGAATCAGCGCATTCCACTTGGGCCTCTGCTCGAGCTCCTTCCGCATTCTTTAGTTCTTCCTTCTCTGTTTATGCGAGTTGAGAGTCTGCGCTTGCATGTGGTCTACGTGTTACTCTCCTTGTCTCCTTGACCCTCTGTGAACTATTTTTTAAGTTTACCAGTACTAGTGCCAGCTCAACAACTTACTATAATCCTGCAACAACTAAAAACAATTACAACCTACACCATTTGCTAAAGGCCGTACCAAAGGGAAAAAAACAGGGATTGGGTGAGGTATGAACGCTATATACTTACACTGAGCAAAATACATTTCCCATAAACTGGCGAGACACTAGCTTAATTAAGGACATGCTTATAAATTTCCCCAGAAGCCCAGAAGCGGCGTCAAAAATTATTTCGCGGGCACAAACTTATGCGATCGGGAGCGATGCTGTGCATTAAGCACCATGAGGTGAATTCACCGCGGCACCAATTTTCGCAATTCTTTTTTGATTACGAATCGCGAAAATGAAGTCGTTTGCAGACGACTGGGCGGCGGAAGCTACGCACTTGCTCGATCAATCAATCGCTGCCTTTCGCCTGGCCCAGCTCTCCGGACGCAAATACGCACACAGAATCCACCAGTAGTGTCAAACCTGGAGCTTCGGCGATGGAAGGGCACCCCGCTTTTCCAGCCATTCTAGTTTACCAGTAAACAATACGGTGGAGGGAGGAAAACAAATCCCCCCCTTCCCGTTCCTGCCTTTGTCCGACCACCCGCCTACCCGCCCCCCTGTCCCAAAACATTCCGCCGCTACTGATGGACCTGGAGCGAGAATGCAGCCTAAGCGCTCATTTGTGACTGATAATCGAGCGAGGATGGAGTGCTCTGCATCGGGGAAAAAAGAAGAAAAACAGACTCGCATAACATCATTCGCGCACAATTAGTAATACTGGTAAAAGCAAGCGATCTAGAGACAATTGTAACAAGCATTTTGAACGGAGGAAATAATAATCTAGCCCTAACGAACAAAGAAAGGAACTTACTTTGGAACGACCGTGCCATGATCTTGGCTGTTGAGCAGGTTCGACGTAGTTCCAGGGCTCGCAGTCGCTTCTTCTTTTTCGGACACATTTGAAACTAAGGTAATCTCCCGCATCACGACTAAAGCGCCGTTCACACATATGCAGCCGACTAAGACCGAGAGAGACCAGACCGGTTTTTATGCCTCTTGCGGCGTCTTAGGACCAGCTCCGCTGCAGCGCATCCGGTCCTAAGACGTCGCAAGAGGCTGAAAAACCGGTCTGGCCTATCTCGGCCTTACTCCGTTGCATTTGAGTGAACGGCGCTTAATCGGTAAAGCTATGAAACACACACGGCCAACACGGCCGGCGAAAACGTGCAAAACAAGGTTGGATTGGATTGGATTGCATTCGTTGGCTATTATGGATGTCTCGCGCCTTTACGGAAGCTAAGTTCGCGTATCTTCAACACGCTTGCAGTAAAACGATCAGCAAAGCGCATTAAAAACTATTAGGAAACACGGTAATAATAAATTACTGAGCATGGCAACACTGCCACAATATTAGAAATACGTCCTGAACACGTAGCAAAAATTTAAATACGAAACTAACCACACAATGAATCCAAACAAATTCAGCAGACATATAGCCTCCTTAAAAGGGCGCGCTGACGGTCGGGCGGGTTGGCCTTCCGGGATGAGCACCGTAAGACTTTCCCTCATGAACGGAGGGAGAAGCTTTCGCTGAAAGATATCTTGGTATACCTCTTCCAGAATGGGGCAGAGGAGGTCCGCGTACCTCTTGTAAAACTCTGTGCCGATTCCATCCGGTCCGGGCGCTTTGTTGCCGGACAGCTTCTTGATGGCTCGCCGTACCTCAGACTCCCTGGTTGGGGCGTTTATTAAGTCTTTTATATCTTCCGGGACGGTGGCAAGCTCGTGGAGGAACGTGTGGTGGGTACTGGCATCGCATTCCTGTTTGCCAAAGAGTGTTTTGTAGTGCGATTCAAAAGCTGCAGCCACCGCTTCCTGCCCGCTTACCTGGTGGCCCTCGTACCGCATATTGGAGATGTGGTTTGCCTGCGCGCGCTTCCTTTCGAAGGTCCGAAAAATCTTCGTGGGCTGGGTCTCGCCCTCCAGGTTTAGCTCTCGGCTCCTCACCGGGGCGCCCCTCAACCTCTCCTCCAGTATCTCCTGAAGGCGTGTCTTGCAGTGTCGTATATCCTCAGCAAAGATGCCAGGCCTCCCCTTACAAAAATCTGTAGTTAAATTCTTTTGAAGTTCTGTTGAAAATTTTCTAGAATCGTATTGAATTTCTTTTTAAACGTTTTTTATGTTTTTTAGACTTTATTTCGACAACTTATTTAACTCCTAGTTAAAATTGGCCACTTAATTGTTTTAGAATTTCTTCTTGCATACATTTTTTAGAATTCCTTCTTACATAAATTTTGTTGACTTCCTTTTGACGAAACCGCAGATTAGCGTTGAAAAAAAAAAGACACTCAATTTTTTAAATATATATTTTGAGTTTGGTTAGGAAATAGTGTTCATTTGATACCTACACATCCCTCATATAAGCATTGAAACAAACACAAACACCATGAAGCACTCAACACCAGAATCACAGTCCCTCTAACTGCTCCAGAGCCTTATATAGCCTAGATATTGAAGGTAATCATTTGGCCGGTGACCACCTCAGCACTTACTAAGGTTCCAAGTGTTTTATCTTCTTCTCGAAAGTCTGTCAAAGGGAAAACAGTGTTTTGAAGGTCGTGGACTCTATCTCTTACTAAAAAGCCTTGGTACAACTAATAATAATTCCGCGTAGTCGCTAAAACAACATCCACAGAAACGGCTCCTAGAACAAATGTTATCGCTTCTCTGCAAAGAACCACTCAGGACGAAGCCGGTCAAAGCGGTTGCTCCACTTTAAAATAGCTATTTTGCTTTACTTTACTAGTTGACTAGTTGATAGGGTCAATAAAGTCACGATAGTCACAAAGTGAGAACAGCAGGGCGTGTTCTTCGAACGCCTGGCCTCCAGCACGCACCCCATGCCTTCCGTCGTGCTTTGACTGCGCGCTCGAGCTCGAGGGGCGCGAGACGTTGAAGCGTTTTCAAGGATAGAAGGCTCGCGCTGGAGGCAGGAGAACTGAAGCTCCTCCCTGCGGTTCTCAACTTGTCAGAGACTACTGAGAAACTTAGTGACTTTTGACATTTAGTCTAGATGTACCATGTTCAATAAAAAGTTAACAGAAAGTCTGTAGCGTTTCTATTGACACTGGCTACAGAAAGTCAACTGAATATATTCAACACGAAGTAAACAGAACGTCTTCAGTGTTTCTGATGACACTTTCAACAGGAAGTCAGCAGAAAAAATCAACGTAGAGTTAATAGAAAGTCAACAGTTTTTCTTTTGACTCAGGCAGAAGAAAATCATCAAAAAAGTTTCAACACAAAATCGACAAACTTAATGTTGACCGTGTCAAGAGGAAGTCAAAGTCAAAAGAAAGTAATCAGAGTGAACATAAAATAAAATTATGAAATATTATGAAGAAATAATGTCAATAAGTTTTCCTTTAGAAAATATCCTACAAAAAGCGTCGTTAAAACATCTTTTTAATTTTTTTTATAAATAAGTCTGCAAAACAAAATCTATTGTTTTTCATTTTGAATTGTTTTAGAAAATAACCTACAGAAATACGTTATTACAACTTCTTTTTAATTTTTTTATAGATAAGTCTACAAAAACAATTCAGTATTTTTCCTTTTGAAAGTTTTTTGACACTAATCAAAACAAAGTGCGTTTAAAAAAGAATTCAGTAGGATTCCGGAAAGTCAATAAGAAGTCTAAAAAAATTAAAAAGAATGTTGAGACCTGTGCTTGTAAGGGTCTTCTCCTCTTCCTCGAGTACGATGCGGAGTGTGCCCGTCAGAGCCTGTTCTTCCTGTCTGGCCTCGGTTGCCTTGGTATGTGAGCAGGCCTCGGCAAGCTCTCGCAGCTCTTCCTTGAAAGCCCCCCACGTGCAGGCGTTTACCACCCCCCCCCCCCCTCCCCCCACCCCGAAGTTCTCCAGGCGTTGCTGCACCCTCGCTGAGAACTCTTGGCTGTCTAGGATGTCCATGTTCATTTTCCAAAACCCTCTCATACGACGCTTAGTCGCCAAGTCGCTTCTCAGCTCAGTGGTGACGAGGCCATGATCTGAGAAAGGCACCATTTCGACATTGTAAGAGGCAGCCCCTGCGAGAAGTCCGCCGGAAACGTAAAGGCGATCTAGCCTTGCATGGGACCCTCCTTGCCATCTCGTGTAACGTGGCGTGAATCCCGGGAACCCAGAAGTGACGTCCACCAGATCGTTGTCTCGTAGTACGTGCTGTCCCTCCCGGCAACACCACCGGCCCTGTCTGTAGAGCCTGAGAACGCAGTTGAAGCCTCCCTCGAGCACGATGTCTCCAGTGGTGTCCAACATGTGCCTTATCGTCTCGAAGAAAACCCGTCGCTCGTTCAGGCTGTTCAGAGCACACACCGTGATGAACCGTATTAGCTGGTCACCGACGAGGCAGTCCGCCGTCGCGCAGCGCCCATCATCGCCCAGGTCCCGGTCCACAACAGCGATGTCCCCCCGTTTCCGCACGAGCACCGCCGTTCCCCCAGAAAACCTCGCTGTGATTGTGTGGATACAGTAAAAATCGTGCCCGAAGGCATGCACGAATTACTTGGCCATCTCTTGCGTCGATAACTTTGTCTTTTCAATAAAAGCGATATCTACCATTTCTCTAGTTAGTAAATTGAGGAGCCACTGCTTCCGCTCCCAGGTGATCAAACTGACCATATTTAGAGTTCAAATTTTTAAAATACTTTTCCGTGGGACTTGACCCATGTTCAGTTCGGGAGAGGGAGTAGAGAAAAGATCAAGAAAAGCTTGAGAGAGGGTCTTCTGCCGGAGAGGGGAGTCCGTCTGAGGGAGAGGGGTCTTCGTTTTTCTTCCCCTCAACTTCTTTTTGTTCGCTCGCTCTTCCTCCGATGCCTGGGTTGTTTTTTTCTTATTGTTTTTCTTGTTCATTGGGGCCGGCTGCCACCCTTCGCTGTCCTTGGCTGACGTGTCCTTGGCGACGCATTCCGGTTCTCCGTCAAAAAAGGCGGTGGGAATGGACGGGTTTGTCGCTTCCTCTGTTTCCTGTGGCTCAATGGCGACGGGAGCCGGGGAGGCCGTTATCTCTCCGGCCGCTGCGGCCGCCGCTTCACCGATGGTCACCTTGTTTCCCTCGCTGGCTCTACAGGGCTTATAGTAGACGTTTTCCACGTTTGGGAGGCTCACGGCGTGAGTCACCAACTCTATCATGTCGGCATTGTAAAGCGGATCTCCAAAGTGCTCGGGCCTCCTGGCGCCGCGGGTCATGTCTGCGTATGATCGCGTGCACTGTTCCGGCTTGTGACCGAACCCACGACATACTTTGCACCATGGGGCTACACGTTGTCGCCGCATGTGGCCGACCTTCTTGCAGCGCAGGCAGAGGGGCGGCCGCCCCGGCACCGAGAACAGCACCTTCGTACCGTCGATGTTCCCCTTGTGCGGCAGCCTGTCCGGGCCGACGCCATCTCCCAGGATCATGGCCACGTCCCTGGTTGTAGTTTCCAGGTTACCGAAGCCCTCTAGTCTCCACATCTCACGCTCCACGCGCTTGAGTCGGCCGAATGGCTTAAGTGCTGTTTGACGACTTCACCCAGTGCACCTTCACGGTGAGTTCTCTCACGCTAGGGTCAATGACAAGGCATCTTTTCTCTTTGACGACCAGCTCCAACCTGGCGGCCAGAACGTCCCTTGATTCGGAGCTGTGGAGGGTCACCATTCAAACGTGATTGCACTGGAGAGGGCCCAGGGCGGCGATCTCTTCCATGTTCAGCACGCCTTTCAGTGCGTCCTTGAAGTCCTCGATTTGGTACGGTCTTGTCGTCTTTCTTCAACGGGAGTGCGGGCTCCGATTCAGCAGTGACGGACTACAGGCCCATCAGCCTTCTCTGGGGAGACTACAAAATGCTTTCCAACGTTTTGGCGAGAAGGTTGGATCTAGTACTTCGGTGCGTAGTGGGCGACAATCAAGCTTACAGTCTACGGGGGCGTTCCATAGCGCGAAACCTCCACGCCATGCGTATCGTCAGGGAGGCAAGTGGTGAAGGACATCGGCCTTTGGCGGTCCTTCAACTCAACAAGAGCCAAGCCTTTGACCGGGTGTAACACGAGTTCCTAAGGGCTGTGCTCAAGAAATGCGAGGTCGGGGACGGAATGTTGTACTGGGTGTGCCTCTGCTACCGAGACATATCGACGAGACTTCTCGTCAATGGCTATAAAGGGCGCTCAATACCGATAGGCCGCTCGGTG
This sequence comes from Ixodes persulcatus, assembly GCA_013358835.2. Taxonomy (NCBI): domain Eukaryota; kingdom Metazoa; phylum Arthropoda; class Arachnida; order Ixodida; family Ixodidae; genus Ixodes; species Ixodes persulcatus. The sequence goes on from JABSTQ010009929.1 coordinate 355,805, forward strand.
CGACAGGGCTGCCCGCTCTCTCCCATACCTTTCGCCCTACAACTGGAGCCCCTCTGCCGGGCCATCATCTGGGACACAACCATACAAGGACTGCAGATGGGCGATCAACACATGAAGCTCCTTGCTTACGCCGATGATGTGGCCTTGATTTGCACCTCCAAGGCTCAGGTTGAAGTTGCTCTGCAGCACGTTGCGGTATTCTCTTAGGCGTCTAGAGCAGAGGTCAACCGGCGGAAGTCCATGGGTGCTTGGCTCGGGGATTGGGCCACGACGCCCAAAATCTTCGCAGACATGGAATGGAGAACAACGGTTGACAGCTACCTGGGAGCGCCGATTGGAGAACGTGGCCCCACGGTGGAAAAGTGGCGTCAGAAGACCAACGCCATTCAGGCGAAGCTCTCCCCGTGGCTCGGCAGGCGGTTATCGCTCTTTAATAGAGCGTACGTCTGCAACTTTACTTTATATCCAGCGGTACTCTACTGGGCACAACCTGCCGTTTGTCCCGAGTCAACTGCCAATCGTATTCACCGAAGCTGGGCGAGCTTCATCTGGAGGTCGACGATGATGAGAACGCAGCGCAGCAACCTCTTCCTCAGCTTGGCGGCCCGAGGTCTGGCCGTTGTGAACGTGGTGCTGAAGCTCCACGTGCAGCGCTTTCTTCTTTTCAGAGAAAGGCGGTACCCCACTTTTTAAGTGTCCTACATCACCTTGGCTGCCCGTACCTCGACAGATGGATGGCCAGTACCACAGGTCGCAGCACCAGGAGATCGGTTCTGCGGTTCTACGCAGAAATTGCCGCCTCAGTGGAGTTCTTCCTGGTCCACTTCTCATGGGAGTACCTCCTTGCTGCCAGCCGCAAGACGCTGTGCTGGGACACACTTGCCATCGTGCTCCGAGTTCCCCTGTAAAGAATGGAGCCGGTCCCCCTTTGCGCAGTCGTGCTCTTCAAGTGGGTGCGAAGGTTCCCTGTCCCGGCATCCACTAAGGACTTCTTCGTCCGACTCCACCTCGAGGTGCTGCCTGTGAAGGTGTGGTTGGACACGGGGGGTTTTTTCGTCCCCTGGTCTACGAACTGCAACCTGTGTGGCTCGAGTGAGACGTTACAGCACTTCTTCGTCGAGTGCTCAAACGCGTACCCTCTTCTGCGACGTACTCAGGATGGCATTTGGGCAGAATTTTGAAATCGAGTGGCTCACCTTTAAGTATTTGCACCTTGGAGGTGCCGACGATTCGGACGTAGCCCCGGCAGTTGTTCTGCTGGGTCTGCAGTCCATTTGGTTGGCGCGCACTGCCATGGTGGAATGTCACACCGACGCCAGGCCGACATGGGACTACTTCACGTCAGGGCTGAGGTGGTTCCTCTCGATTGCCGCGAGAGAGGAATACCACGAAGGAAGGGAATGGCAGCACATAAAAAATAGACTGGAGGAAAAGCCACTCAAGGACCATCGCGCCCGGCAATGGAGAGACGGGAGCGGGGCTAACTAGGGCTCCACGCTTTCTGGTGCAACATTACTAGATCAGCTGAGATGACGAGCTCCGCTTAGCCGCGCTTCGGAAAGCCGGCCCCCTCCGTTCGCGCCAGCGTGGTGGCGCTGCCGTCGCAGCCCTTCCGGTGTGCAAGGCCGGCCGAGCTGTAAAATAACGGTTCTAATATATACCGCACGTTCCTCTCCAAATATACACACACGAATCCGGGCTGATCAGAAGTGATGTCTTGAAATTCTTACCCCTTAGTCACACGTCTTCGAAATGGCACGCACACGCAAGGGAGCGAGGTTGTTACACACATAAAAAACACACGAGAGGAATAACTCAGTCGTTTTCACCAGTAGCAGGCCTCGACGTAGCCGAATACAAATACAAAAACCGCCCGATTCTTTCAAATGACGAAGACGACTTTGAATTCTCATTCTTTCCGAATGTGGCTTCGATATGTATGCGGCACTTTACGCTTGAACTTCTGACGCAAATACAGAGCACCAGGAGAGGGAAGTTGACTGTATTTTAGTCCGCAAACGACCAAAACACAACGAAACGGTCCATGTTCCGGAAACCACGAACGATAGACGCAGCCATTTCTCCGAGCTGCTTGCCTTGGTGCCGAATGTCAGAAAACTGCCAAAACTAAGAAGGCCCGGCGGACGTAAATTTACTCAAAAGTCCCAGGAAATGTTGTCTCAATCCGGACATTAATGCACTGGCGACAGTCCTTAGGAATATACTTTGTGAACCCACACAAAAACGATGTTTCACGGCGTATTCACGGGTATACCGAGGCTAGTCAGACCCAGTGGGTCGGGTGGGCTTGGACACGAGCGCCGCTACGCGGCAGTGAATGGCAGCGCGTCACTTTTTTCTTTGAGTTCGTCAACTTTTCCGATCCAGTAACGTTGTACTGGTCTGCTAGGGGCTGATTGCGGCCAGGCAGCGGGATTCGTGAGTTCGCGAGCAAGAACGTTTTTCTGACCGTAGGCTGTTAAACGGGACTGACTCTTTGTGTTATCTTGTGTGCTGTAAACCGGGACTGACTCTTTGTGCCTCTCTGTCTTCATAATAGAATGACTAAATATGTGAAAGTGTCCACTCATGTTACGTGTAACTGCGAAATGTAAATGAACTTGTTTTCGCTAGAAAAAAAAGGCAGGTGGGCCACTTTTGTTAAAGCGCGGTGCTGCTGATCTTGTGGTCGGTGATTCGAATCCCAGTAGAGTGAAGTCGTTTTATTTGTTTTATTAAGTATTTTTTTTTAATATTTGCTAAGTTTTTTGCAGTCGCCGGCCCCCTACTTTAGGGTAAAAATCACGCAGAATGTGAAAATACAAAGTGCGAGCCCAAGTTTGAATTGATGCAATACACAAACCGTGGCCCTCTTGTTTTGCCGGGATAAGTCGCTCCCTCTGTGCTAATAGGTGGGTCAGTGTAGTAGGCAAGCAGCGCAAGTCCTTTCAACGAAGTAAGGAAGGTAATAATGATGGGAATATTGGGAATCGAAATGGGGAAATGTGGAGGTGGTCAAACTGCCACAGTGATGCAGCCGAAGGTTGTACTGAAGGCGGTCATCTTTACCAACTATTGAAACAAAAAATACCGCTATTTTAAGGCAGTTATTCACCTGGACTCATAGCGCGCTACGTATTAAGCACATCTCTTAATTTTTTTACTTCCGAAAAGTCAAAAAATTGTCCACACACAATTGCTGCTTGTGTACGCGATTGTTTCTCTGTAGCAGGCCTGTTGCTCATACTAGCCGGAGATGTGGAGGAAACCCAGGGCCTATTACGCAAGAAATGTTTAATGATATGATTTGGACACAACAGGAGATCCTTGCTAAAATTACTGAGGTACAAGTGAAACAGACTTCGTCGGAAGAAAGTATGCTACAAATGCAAAACAGGTTACTTGCGGTAGAAAAAAAAAAAAACTTGAGAGCCTATAGGTGAAACTGAGAACAGGCTTGCTAAACTTGAAAACTCTGTTAGTGGCCATGATGTCGAAATAAATACTCTTGTAAAACAAATTGATGACTTAGAAAATCGTTCACGCCGAAATAACCTTATCGTAAGGGGAATTAAAGAAGAGGCTTCTGAAAACAAGGATGTACTAATGAGGAAAATCAACAATGAGGTGCGCGACACTATACTAAATCAAAAACTAAACTTTATCCAACGTATACATCGACTTGGAAAAAAGATGACTGGTAGAGATCGCCCTGTAATACTTACAGTTGCGGATTTTAAAGAGAAAATGCCTATCATGAAAAACTGCGTCATATTTAAAGGTACCAAAATTAGCATCAATGAAGACTATTCTAAGAGGATTGTTGAGCTTCGAAAGAACCTGTGGAATTCAACCGCAGAGGAGAGGAAAAACGGTGCCAAAGTCAATCTGGTCTTTGAGAAGCTGTGGCTTAACAATGATCTGTACGCCTGGAATGAAGTCAGCAACGAGAGATACAAGTGTCACGTTCCTCCGGAAGCAAATGAACGCGTGACTAAAACAAAATGATTCAGCAGTTTTACAATATTAAACGTAAACGCCAGAAGTATTGCAAACAAGGTTGACACGCTCGAAAGCATAATGCTAGAACACGATCCTGAAGTGGCTGTAATTACCGAGACATGGCTTCATGAAAATATCCTAAACTCCGAATTTACTCCTCCGAACTATTCAATGATAAGAAAAGATAGAGGGGGAAGAGGTGGTGGAGTTGCTATTATGATTAAAAATAACATCAAATTTGATGTCCTTGAGGAAGTGCGGGATGTGGAAGCATTATGAATCAAGATAAAATTGAATAACCGTACAGTTTATATTGGTGGCGTTTACATAGCCCCAAATTCGCCAGTTGAAATGCTGTTAAAACTAAGGGGATACATGGATTCAAATTTACGTTACGGACACAACATATGGTTACTGGGAGATCTTAATTTTCCTGGGATTAACTGGTCATCATATTCTGATAGAACGGCGGAAGTAGGTAGTTGCGATCAATTATTAGAACTTGTATTTTGCTATAAATTATGCCAGGTGGTAACATATTACACTAGAGTATGTTCAACAACGTCAACAATTTTAGATCTGATTTTTGTTTCCGAGAGTTTAAAACCATCTTTTTCGAAATGTGAAACTGAAGAAGGCCTATCTGATCAACGATGGTACTCGTCTCATTGAATGTTATCCCAGAAAACTCGCACAGTCAATCACGAAATATGTTTTTGGATTTTAGATGTGCTGATGATGTAAGCGTGCTTGATTGCCCTGAACAATCGTTTGATGATTTTATGTTTCTTTACCAATCCAATGCCAGCCCAGACACGTTATGGGACTATTTTTCAAGCATGACTTTACGGTGTATTGAGCGACTTAGAGCCCTAAAAAAGTCAGGAACAAACATCCTTGGATTACAAGGGAAATAATTCATGCAAAACGACAACTGAAGCGGAAACGAGCGAGTTCGCGCGGTACAGGTGTAGAAAAAAAAACTTGCATTCAGCGATTGAGTCGGGAACTGAGGCGTCTAGTTAGAAAGTCTAAAGAAAGGTCTTATAATATAACGCTTAAAAGATTCCTAGCGAGGCACCTAAGAGGTTTTGGCGGTACGTCAACCCTTCGGCTAAGTTCCAGCAGCGTGCCTCTGACCCAAAAATGAAAAGCAGAGCGTTGAAAGACTTAGCACTTCTTTTTTCATCCGTCTTCATCAACGATGATGGAAATTTGCCAAGCTTTAGAGATTATTTCAACAATCCTCCCATCAATGATTTAGATATAAAAGAGCAAGGAGTTTTTAATCTTCTACTTAACATCGACACAAAAAAGAGCCCAGGTCCTGACGAAATTCCTAATGAATTTTTAAGAAGGTATGCTGAGTGGGTTTCTAAATACCTTACTATAATTTTTAGATTGTCTATGAGTTGCGGTTCTTTTCCCAGCGCGTGGAAAACAGCAAAAATTATACCCCTCCACAAGAGTGGTAGTGTTAATGACGTCTGTAACTTTCGCCCCATTTGCCTTACTAGTACATGCTCTAAGCTTCATGAGCATATCATATCTAAACATCAACTGGCTTACCTTGAAAATTATGACATATTATTTAAATCACAGCATAGTTTCCGCAGAGGTCTTTCCACGACTACCCAGCTCAAAGAAACTGTTCATGATCTCGCTCTAATGATAAACTGTCGTACGTGGTAAAACTGATATAGTATTTCTGGATTTCGCAAAGGCGTTTGACAAAGTATCTCACCCAAAATTGTTATTGAAAATCAGTGCTGTCTTTAAAAATCCAGCCATCCCGAAGTGGTTTTCTTCTTATCTTTCATCACGGAAACAGTATGTTAAAGTTGGGGGAAGCAAATCCACTATGTCCCCGGTTGTTTCAGGCATACACCAGGACAGTGTCTTGGGTCCTCTTTTATTTTTGATTTTTATTAATGATCTGCGCAATGACATCTCAGTTCCAATCAGACAATTCGCCGACGATTGTGTGATTTACAATAAAATTGAAACATCAGATGATCAAATCGAAATAAACTGTAACTTAGAAAAAATTAAGTGGTGTAACAATTGGCAAATAGTGTTAAACACTGAAAAATCAGTCTTCGTGTGTATTACGAGAAAAAAATGTTTTGGCTTATAATTATTGCATTTCGGGTGCTGAGCTTGAGATAGTAAAAGAACATAAATACTTAGGCTTAATATTTACTCCTGATCTAAACTGGAACACTCCCATTGATAACGTATGCATCAAAGCTAATAAAGCAGTGTGGTGCCTTCGACGAAACCTCGCTATTACAACTCCTGAAATAAAACGTCTGGCTTATATGAGACTGGTAAGACCCGTCATCGAGTATTGTAAAATAGTATGGGACCAATATACCGTTACAAATTGCAATAAGCTGGAGAAAATTCAGCGACTCGCATCCAGGTTTATTTTTAATAAATACAGCCACGTTCATTCCCCCACAAAACTATGTGAACTTGCCAATCTTCCTACATTTGAATCAAGAACGAAATATGAAAGGTTAAAGTTTCTTTTTTCAGATTATTCATTATTGCGTAACGATAAAAAAAATATGAGTACTTTGAAATCTGCTCCACCGAATCCTCAAGACATCGTCATAGCATGTACATTCCTAATCCAACTGTTAAAAACGATTGCTTTAAGTTCAGTTTTTTTCCGAGGGCTATTAAAGATTGGAATATGTTACATGATTCCGCTGTGTCATCTATGTCGCTAAATGAATTTCTGGAGCGTATCACTGATATTGTTGTATGTGCTACAAATTGAAACCCCTATAGCTTGTGTAAAGAAATGTTTCAAAACTACGAAGTGATCCGTTTCGTAAGCTGCCGAAATTACGAAGCATCTCAATATGCTTGTCACCTTTGTGTATGCTTGCATGTAAGCGTACATGCTTGTTTGTTGCTGTCTTTTTTTTACACCCCTGTAATAGCCCTGTGCAAGGGCTGACAGTATCAATAAATGAATGAATGAATAGTACTTACACATACAAGCATCTTTGCATTCGTGGGCCAGCACGCTTACACATGTATTTTTTCAAAGATAATAAAGATATTATTATTATTATTATTATTATTATTATTATTATTATTATTATTATTATTATTATTATTAATATTATTATTATTATTATTAATTTTGTTCTGGTACATCGGTGATATCCCTCGCCTGCCGCCTGGTTTTACTTATCGCGGTTGCGCTCCGCAGTTTTACTTTTTTAGTCGATTTTTTTTTTTATTCCTGAGATCCAAGAACAGCGCGGATAATTAAACTAGCTTTCAGAAATAGTATCATTCCGTGTTATTACATTTATGTTTCGTAGCGTCAAGGGGTCACATTCACAACCCGGAAGTGTAAACATCCAGAACGCACTGGTGTTTCTCGTTTGTTTTTTTTTGTGTTAAAAAAAAGAGCTTTTATATTCGCGTTCCTCTGGTGCGGTATGTCGAATAACATAAGCTATCGGGGGACAGATCATCTGGCTATGTGAACCTTTGAAATATTTCTGTTAGATGATCGTAACTACCACAGAAAACAGTCGATTCCTGCCTGAAATAGCATATTTTCACACTCAATTAAAATCACCAATACCATGATCTCAGGATAGTTGTGTACCTCTCGTAGCGTCATAAGCAATACACACATATCTTACTTGTCCAGATTCTGGAAAGTATTGCGTATTAGTGTTTTTGTAACACAAAGCGCGTGCTCAATCATGTCACGTGTTCGTTGTTGTTGTGTTGTTGTTTGTTTGTTTTTTTTTTTTTTCATTCGGAGGCTCCGCTATACCGTTTTTATTTATTTCTTTATCAGAGCCAAACACGTGCCTATACTGCCGCACCTTACGTTTAGTACATCAAACTAAACTACCTTCCTGAAAAAGTATCGTTCGGTGTTGTGCAATTCATTTTGCATGGCGTAAATGGTCAGATTCTCGAATCCTGAAGTGCAAATTTGCACCACCGCATTGTTTTTTCTCGCGTTTTCGTGATACAACACGTCAGCCTTGCCATGCTGGGATCAAATACACCAGCGTCGGCAGTTATTTACGAAGAATTGATCAACGCAAACATTTCCACTCGCTATTCATGAATTGTCGCAGTTCGTCACAGCCTCAATGACTTGACTGCATAGTCAAAACGGCAAAAAAAAATAAAACGATGTTGGTCAGTATACCGAACTTCTATGGCGGGGCTAGCCAATCTGAACAGCAAAGCGCCGATGCCGGCCAGTCACTGAACTTTCATGTAAATACTGGCCATCAAAGACAGCAAAATACCGATGCCGGCCAGCTACTGGAACCTCCATCGAAAGACTGGCCAGCAAAGACAGCAAAAACCCGATGCCGGCCAGTCAATGTAACTTCTACGGCTGAACTCTCCAGTGACCAAGACGAAACCCCGACGCCGGCCCGGGCCGGTAGCTCACGGGCGCCAATGGCCGGGCGCCGCCATCCTGTTTCCAGGGCCGGCCGGAGTAGTCTCGATACTAGCCGACGAGGTGTGCTACCTGGGGTACGATACTCATTGCAGGTACGGTAACCAAATTACTTGTAATTTGTTACTTTTAAAAGTCATTTTGTCATCACTAGATTTCTTTTATAGAGTGGTGATCAAAAAAGTAATCTGGTATTTCTTGAAGTATTACTTTTTTTTTTACTATGTTTCAAATTTCCCCTATGGCCTCGGTTTTTACGTTTGGGACTGCCACCAGATTTGGATCTAAAAATGCTGCAAAATGTCCTTTTCATCAGCTATTGAAATCTTGCAGACTACAAAAGAATGCTACGATTGCTACTGAGCTGTACGAAAGGAGGTCAGACTCTTTGTCCGAGCGGTTCGCACAGTGGCTTGTTGTGTTTCTAGCTGGGACTGTGAAGTCACAGTTCTCTACAAGATTCGTTCAATGAGAAGCATTAAGGTTAACGTAGCATGTGCATCTTCTAAAATTGTTCAACCAAATCATCTCTCTCCTCTTTATAACAAAAAAAAAAGAAATCTGCATTCTGTTTGAACATCTTTACACCCCGAAAAACCCAAACTAGATATTGTCAGAGCTAAGGTGTGGCCAAAAACGTAAGCTTCCTAAGACATTTAAGATAACTGACTGAAACTCCACAACGCAAGAGAAGGTTAGTGGTTTGTATTGACATGATTCTAAGTCATAAATAGACAGTGGAAATTGTCCGTTTTCAAACAGACAAACACACTTCGAATTTTTTTCTTCTAAATTTTGCAATCTTTGTTTGACCTTTGTTTTTCGATGTTGCAAGGGACAATGACATGATGGTTTAAAGATTCAGAAAAGTAGCCGTTGCCTTTTCAAGTAACACTCCATTACTTATCCCCTAAAGTAAGGAACTAACCTAACAGAACACCTTTTTACCCGAAAGTAATTTTAATTGTAATCAATTACTTTGTTGAGTAACGTCTACAAGTTTGATTAGATTTCGTGAGACTCGGTAAAACCAGAGCCGTATATGTAGAGAGTTTGGCCATTCGTTGGGAAGTATAGGAGACAAATGAGGAGGCGCCATTGGCCGAAAGCGGGCTGGGCGTGTTCCAGGGCGTCTTCAGAAATTCGAATGTGACCAACCAGAAGCCGGAAATAATACCCTGGCAGTGGTCGCAAGAAACAAACCTGATAACTGCATTGGAGTAACTCTCGATGACTGAAAATATGGTACACGTGACGTTTCAATCACGCTCATCCAAAATGATGGTGGAAGAGTGCGACTAGCGGAACGATCAACATAATCCGTACGCTAAGCGCCGAGGGCCGGGAATCTGCCGTCCGAGCGGTCACACTCTGTCCGAGCAAAACAGAGTTGAGCGGCGCATTCGTTTCTTACATCTTTCTGCATGATCATGATCAAGACAACACGTGCACCCTATTTTCAACCACGAAGAGTTACTACACTTCACTCTTACGCGCTTATTAAAACCATATACGAACATAGACCTTTGATCAGAACTGTTTCTCGCTACCACCGCTAGGGAATACTTTTCGGCTTCTGGTTGGTCAAGAGAGCATGCCAAGCCCTCTTTCCGAGTCTAGCGCACGCCCTGGCTCTGCCCGCGCCTCCCATTGACCAAACTCTCTACATATACGGCTCTGGGTAAAACTACCGAGGCTATTCGCTTGTGCACATGACGCTCTATGTGTGGCTTATGTTCGCTGATAATTTTCCAACTTTTTGCGAACTTCAAATAAAAATTATGGCTTCCCAAACGTAGAAAATAGTGAGTGCGATTGGATTTTTTCTGGCATTTTCTAAAGGCATTCATTTATAACGCCTTTGCTCACGTCTTCCCAGAACCATTGTCTGTTACAAATGAATTATAATTTTAAAATCAAATAACCATTTTTTTTGTCTAAATCAAATTTATTTGTTTTAAATCATAATTGTTTGGTTTAAATCAGATATGTTTGATTAAAATCAGCGAAAAGTAAATCCTTAGCAATTTATGTATTTTAAAAGTCCCAGATTGATTCATCAATTTGTCCTATCATTGAGAGCCATGGGGTAGAAAGAATAACCGTACATTTTAAGTACAGTGTAATTAACTACTTATTTTTAGATATAATTATGTTTATATTAGATAAAAATCAGCTTGCTTTTCTTAGTTGAAAATATTTATTTGCTTGAAATCTTTTTTTCTTTTTTGCGTTCTGACCTGATTTGTTTAAGACATTAGTTCACTAGTTTTCGTTTCTTTATTTAGCGTTTTGTGTATGTTGTAACAGAGCCTTACGTAACAAACGCGAACGAAGTAGAAGGTAGAAATCAAACTCAGCCGTGTTTTAAGGTAGTGTGCTTGTTTGTCCGTCTTTTTTTTTGTTTTTGTTTTGTTTTTAGAGTTGGGTTTTTTATTACAAAACTCATTGCTCTGATTTTCTGAGAACAGCACTTATTTGTGTTCGTGATTATCTTTATATAAATATAACTTTGCTTGATAATATATATATATATATATACAGGGTGTTTTTTTTTTTAAGCTTAACAGATTTGTTTAAAAAAAGCCGTGAAAGTTACACTTATGCCGCTTGTGGAGGTGAGTTATACGGCCAGGGGGACACATTATAGTGGGCTAATCGTAACGATCAGGTGGCTAATTACTTAAAATTCGTTAATTAACTTTTTAATTAATGAAAATAGACATATGGTTCCAATTAGAAATTTGCTCAGCGTCATCGAAAACCCCCCAAATCAGTCATTTTCAGAAAGGCTTTGAGCGCGTGAGAAGCGTAGCAGTGAACTGAAGTTACCGCTCGTGGAGCAGGTACAAAGCTAGAGGTTGCGATAAGGCGCCCGCGCGATTTTTCCGTCTCTTATCTAGCCCCAGCCTTGTACCTGCTCCACGAGTGGTAACTTTAGTGCACTACTACGCTTTTCACGCGCTCAAAGTCTTTCTGAAAATGACTGATTTAGGGGTTTTCGATGACGCTGAGCAAGTTTCTAATTGGAACTATATGTCTATTTTCATTAATTAAAAAGTTAATTAACAAATTTTAATTAATTAGCCACCTGATCATTACGATTAGCCCCCTATAATGTGTCCCCCTGGCCGTATAACTCAACTCCACAAGCGGCATGAGTGTAACTTTCACGTTTTTTTTTAAACAAATCTGTTAAGCTTAAAAAAAACACCCTGTATATATATATATATATATATATATATATAGGATCAATTTGGGAGGAAAGGTTTGATTTGAGTTAGCATAAAATAACTTGTATGATTACAGCCACGATTTAAAACGTGATTTAAATCTCGATTTAAGTTATATTGATTTCTATTCTCCATCCCGTATTGAACTGCGGTTGGCCGCCGCGTAATGGCAACTGACCTCCTGTTACTGCGGGCCCGGCGCTTTGGTGGCAATCATTTCGCCGAACAACGTTTCATCGACAGATAGTTTCGTCGCCACTGAATTGTTTCATTGACACCACGTTTGATAGAGAGGCTCCCGCGTTCGTTTCATCGACGCGCCTCGCGAAGTTTCGTCGAAAGTTCCTTTCCGCGAACCTCGCCTCGGCTCTCGGCTGCCAGATGATATCCCAGTTAGCCGAACCCCTGGCAGTTCCGACGATGCGTGATGAAAGCTGATGCTTGTTGGGAGCGGTCCCGACGCTATAGACTAGTGTCTGAAATCCTAGCAACTAACAATACAAATGAGAAATATTAATCTCAAAAGCGGCCTTTTGCGAGAAAAAGGTTCTCGACATGAAACAAATTTTTTTCCTTGTTTTTTACAGGACTTTTGGAATTACTGTCGGTCTTGGAGCTTCCTGACAATGTATCTCTGACGTCCTTGAACTGAAATATAAGCGAAGGTTTCTAAAAAACAACAACAACAACGATGTCTTGCAAAAAGCGCAGTTCCTTGGTGTCGGCATAAACAAACATGGCGGTGTCCATTGAACAGAGGAGACACTGGTCCATATTCCCCTTTCTCTGAGCGAAATGAAGCGAAGCGCGGGGTGATCGCGCGTAGCGTGGTCTATCTTGAAGCCAAGAATTAGGGCTCGCGAATTTCTTCTGCTATGCCGCGACCACCTCGGTATCTCCGGTACAGGATGTGTATACTTCCAGCGAGCGACACGAAGCCATTAATTTAATTCAAACAATTTAGTATAAAAAGATTGACAGCGACATCTATCTCCAAAGTTTTATAACGCATGAAATGCAGTGTTTGAGGAGGGAGTGTTTGATTGTGTTTAGAAGACATAAAGCAGTCGTTTCGGGGAGTAAAAAAATCCAATACTGTGATTAATTTTCTCGCTCAATTTAGAGCGGAAACTAATTTGGTGTGTAGATCACGTGACGTCAGGTAAAGTTTCCGCTAAGTTTAGCGGAGAAATTGAAGGTTTATAGAATACGTGACGTCGATTTCCTCGCTGAGTAGAGCACGGAGAGTGAATTGGGGTACAGGTATCGTGACGTCGATTTCATCGCTAATTTTAGCGGGAAATGAACGGATCGAAGTACGAACAGATGGATGGACGGTCGGGTGGACAAAGATTTAGATCGGAGGCTCCGTTAAAAATAATCGTACGCTGTAAACATTATACGTTGCCGACGAAACGTCGCAGGGAGTGCGTCCACGAAACGTCACTGTGTCGACGAAACGTGTGTCGATAAAATGCTTTCCACGAAACGTGTTTCTACGAAACGTGTATCGACGAGAACGGATACGGATCTCGGCGCTCTCGTTTTGCAGTCGCGTATACCTTGTTCCTCCCTCTACCTCTTGCTGCGTCCGCCGTTATGGGGCTTCAAAAAAGCCCGACACAAAGCTCGCAAACAAGAGCCTCCATAGTACGTGCTCTACTTTCAACGGCCAGCGCACACCGATTGAAGTCCTCGTTCCAAGAGAGGTCGGCCATTGCACGTTGAGCGTGCAATCGGCGACTGCGCGCTCCGCTCTGCAGGCTCTTCTCCGGTGAGGCTACGTCCCACATCCAAGGCAGGGGCTCGGAAGTTTTAACAACGGACTTCAAAGGCGTATTTCCACTAGGGAAGCAGGCACAACCCTAGGTCCAGCGCGATCCTCAGACAAACGATTGGCAGAAGTATTAACCAAAGAGTTTGCTTCTTCTCGCAATCATTTGTTTTACCGGAAAGCGTGATGCGTATACGGCTTGTCTGCCCACACAAAAACAGGATCTGAGACGCCAACAAAGTATCCATGAGAAGTTTGGACTGTGTACGTATGTAAGCAGGGGCACATGTGTTTTGTCTGAGGAACGAGCGGAAAACAAACTGTTTTCCTTTCTATTTAGTTCGCGTTTTGCTCTTTCTGCGAGAATTTTGCTTTGTTTTAGAGTGACAGCTCCAGCTGCATTGAAACTAAGCGAGCCCTCCAGTGACGCGTGTTTACTGATGATTCAGCAAAGTACAAACCGTTGCGCTCGCAAGAGCTTGACGACGACTTTGGTAGCAGAAAAAATTCATTCGATGACTCAAGGAAATACGCTTCGTACAAGCAATGCGTAATTTGGGAATATACGTAGTTACACGAGTGCTATTTTACTACCGCAGGCAGTATGAGTGGAAAGGGCCCTCCATGCGTCTTTCGATTTTCCTACCAATTCTGAAAGAAGCACAGGTTTAAAGGGCCTATGAAACAAATTTTGGGCTCGAATAAATAAATTTATATTGGGATTTTTCTAATAGCACATCGTTCAGTGGGCCAAAAGAAAAAAAAAATGTAGCACGTCAAAAGCCTGACTTTTGGTACAAAATTTTGAAAACACAGCGGACTATTTCGTACCTCCTTCCCTTCGTAAGCTCTCTGCCTTTTCACTATGATACATCCGCGGTCCCCGTAGCGCGTCACCGGGCCCCCGCAGCGCGTCACAGGGCCCAAACGCACGTCAAACGACACCGGATCCCACTTCATTCCTTCAAACCCTAAGCTGACATTGTAGTGGAAGCTACGCGCTTGCCGGACCAATCAGCCACCTCCCTTTCATCACCTGACCTCATTCTTCGCGCGTGGGTATGCGCGAGAGAGCGTGATCACGTGGCAAAAGTGTGGCTGGCCCAACGAGCACGTAGCTTCCACAGAACTGTCAGCTTTGGGGTGAACGGGGTGGGGGAAAGCAACTTTTGTCTGAATTTTGCTCGACGGGCTAATCTTTTAGGGGGAGAATGGCTGTGCCCGGGTACGCAAACGAGATTCCGAGCAAGAGGGGACTCCCCCCATTTGAGTCTTCTTGAACTGTTTGGTAGAATGCGCGATTTATGAGTTGAAGAGGAAAGCTAAACAGGAAAAAGTTGGAAAAAGTTTCATGACCCCTTTAAACTAGAATTTGAATGCGCAGCATAGGTCGCAATCTGAGAACTTTTTGATAATTAAAAAAAAAAAGTAGTTTGTGGAAGCTGCAGTTTCAACCAAAATCTAGGTCGCGTGTTTTACCTCATATTGTCGAGGATTTGTTGTTACACTTTATTAAGATATGGATGGCGCGACGGCCTGGAGGTGTCGAGGAGGGTTACTTTTTCATTGTTCCAGGGAGCTAATAGATCAAAGGCCGTACTGGCGTCGCTTCTAGTGACTGAGAAATATCCAAAAAAATACACTACTAAAAAAAAAAGAAGGACGAGCCAAAGGAATTGAACAGACAAAGCGCTGTCATAAAAACTGGACATACTTAGAGAAAACTAATCCAATTGTGTACTAGACTCAGAAGTATCCAGTATTTCTGCATTACACCGCATCATCTCTACATTAAACATTTGTTCGCCTATTGTTAGAACGTTATTCGGTGCTTTTTGGTAACACAAGACACGGAAGTTTCCTTATCTCAATTTTACCCGTCAAGCATATCTCGTTTTTTTTTTTTTATAGCAGACTGCTCTTAGTAAGACCTCCGTTCACCAACCGGTTACGAGTTAAGAAAGACACACTAAATATGGTTATATACTAGTCCTCATCTAACGTAAACCCCCGCGTGGCTCCTCCAGAATTCGGGAAGTTTGGTAGGACACCGAACGTGCGACACCCGTATCGCCATCTCGAGGAAGCGAGAGAAAATGAATATCGACCACCGAGCGTCTAGTTCAACACGAGCCCCAAGATGTGGCGCTCTTTGACGCTCGTATAGCCAACGTCTGCACGCGGGAACTATATGAAATGCGTGGTGACCACGTTGTAGCTTCTCACTCTCGATAAAAGCGGAACCTCCTCTCGAGCATTGTCATCGCACACTTCTTGCTAATTTATCATGCGACAGTAATATTTAAAAAAATATTGTTGGGCATTACTAGCATTGACCATCGACGTGTGGTGGTGGTACACTGCACGACGTGGATATATAGGTACACACTTCACACTAAAGCCGCAACTCCTCGTACAAGAATAGAGAGGACACACTACTCGCTGCAGACATGATGATGAAATTATTATTTGTAGACACGCCTCAAACATTGTTCGGAGCATGTTTCCTTGATGTATGCTTGGAACATGGCTGCAGACAGTGTTTGTACGACCATTGCCTTCTATATACTCACAAAGCCTGGCAGTTCGACGACAGCGCCATAGAATGCCCGGGCGCAGATTTGGAGCGCAAGCGTCTGGTAGCACAGAGCATCAAAAAGACACTTTCTCGGGGAACCTGGACGTCAGCGCACAGCTTTTGCAGCGACAAGGACACGAAACACATTTGTTCGCTCGGGAGAAGTGTGTTTCGGCGCCTCGCCGCAGCGGGGCGCCAGTCATGTGGCTCTCCTCTCATCCGTTGTCTGCCGCTCCACCTTTCCCATTTCGGTGACCGCCTCTTGTGGCGATCTGCCAGGGTTTGTCAGTATATAGGAGGCTATGGTACTAGAGATATGGCGGGGCTGTCATAAGAGGAAGAAACACGCCTCAGAGGGTGCATGCAGACGGTATTTTCTGCTAATGTATTAGTGGTGTGACCGCGGCTCGATCTAGACAGAGCGCGGCCGATGGCACGACCCGACGGAGGCCATCGAGCAGCTCCCCACGAATGCCTCGTCACGACACTTGTCGTCTTCGTGCGCTGGCCATTTCCCGCTAGACCAATCGCGCACTGTATCCATACAGAACGAAAGCGTAGCATCGCGCAGCGTACACACATAAACAGATCACACCCCACTGGGGAGGTGATCGAAAATGAAAACATTGTCGGGGGGAGCGGGTGGATCGGAGCCTGAAAGAAATAATAATAATGTCGTTAAGCGACAATGTGTGTGAAATCCAAATTAAACTAATAACATTGGTAGATGATGAAAAGAGCAGAGTAAGCAAAGAAACCGGAGCTAAAATTCTTCAATATTTCGCAAATATTGTAAACATAACAACAAATTGAAAATGCAACCTTGAAGGCTCAATTGGCAGAAAAGCAGAAGGTCCCCACTCTTGCGGAGGTGGTAAGGGTGGCGTCGGCTCGGGCCGCTGGGCCTTCCCTTGTCGCTCGTGCGGCGGCGGCTGCGGCCGATCGGGCGGTTGGGGATGGTGCTGCGGCGGCGGCTGGCGATCGCTCCCGACCTGCGCTCCTCACTAATTTGAGGGAGCGCACACCAAGTTCAGCAAACGACATTAAAATAATGCTTAAAAATATTGCGAACCTTAAAGAATTGGACTTCAAGAAGTCATCATGAAGGAGATCCGTAATGGGATTGCGATACAATCGCAATCACTTGAAACACTCCAGCGTCTGGCAGACGCGATTAACGAACACCCGAACACGAAAGAGGCTTTCGTGATTCGTCAGCCGACAAAACGTAAGCCCCAGTTCAGGGTGTCGGGAGTAGATCCCGACATCCTATAGCAGCAGAATTTTTAACAACTCTCCGCGCAAAAAACCCAGAAATCCAGATTCAAGCAAATGAGTTTTATTTACGAACAGCATATAGAGAAAAATCTGGCAATTGTACACACATCTTTGATGTAAAAGCCGAAGGGTATAAAAAACTGCCAGAAAAGGAAAAAAATGAACATGGGATGGACCTCGTGCTTCGTGCACGAGAACGTCTATGTACCTAGATGTCAGAAGTGCTCAATGTACAGAAACACAAAGAAATATTGTGGCTCCGCTAGCGGGGACTGATCCCTCGGGACAGTGTGGTATTAAGGAGGCGGAGGCGATGAGGTGCCGGGCGTGCATTGTCCGCCGGCTGAATGCGCACCACGCGTTCGGCCATGCGGACTATGACACGCTGGCGCAACATATAGCGCGCCTTAAAGGTAAAACAAACTACCCGAGGTAGATCGCCATTCGCTCCTGATGGGTACTAGTTCAATGTATATAGTTGTAAATATTCTTTTGTTTCCGGTTTGCTTTAGATACTTGTTAGCAGTTAAATTTTATATCATGAGAGGATGGGCATCGGTGGTGGTGGGGCATCATAATCATAATCATAATAGAAAAACCATTAGAAAAATTGCAAATTCATTTAGGTAAATCAAAAGCTGCTACAAACAAAATGAAACAGATATGCAAAAAAATCGATCCTAGTTTTGTATGTATTCAGGAACCATATGTTTTGAAAGATAAACTTACAGGAATTTCTTTAAAATATAAAGCTATAGCCTCGTCTTCTCCGAAATGTGCAATAATGGTGCGAGAAACAAATTGTTCATTATTTCCTTTATTACTGAAACAAAATATAGTTGCGATACAATGCTCATATCATGAAAAGAAAATAATAATTATTAACGTTTACATGCCTCCATTTTCAGAATTTAATAGTACATTAATGGAAATAGATAGCATCTTAAGATTTCGACAAAACAAACCCGTAGTAATAACAGGAGACTTTAATGCTAAAAATGTAATATGGGGCGGGAATAATAATGATGATAGAGGTGAACAATTAACTGAGTTTTTCTTATTACACAATTTATTATTCATTAATGCGAAAAATCCAGAAGCAACTTTTGAAACACTAAATGAAAAAAGTTCGATAGACCGCTTGGTTGTCTCTGGAGACTTGATACCAAAAAGCACACACTGGGAAGTTTTTGAACAAGAATCAATGAGTGATCACAAATATATTTCTTTTGAATTGTTCAGTACAAACCCAATTATAGTAAAAAATTAAGAAAACATGGTCTTAATGAACTTAATGATATTAAAAACGATGTCTCTTTAAATAACTCAATATTTCCCTACCACACTCCTGAAGAAATTGAAAATACTTTAAACTACTTTTATTATCAATTTGAAACTTGGATAAAAAATGTGAAAGAAATGTTAAAGTTTACGGTAAAGCAACTCCCTGGTGGACCGAGGAAGTACAAAATATTAGGCTTAGAAATAACGCATATAGAAGAAGATATCAAAGATGTTACAACTCAGAAATGAGACCTTTATATAAAACGCAGTATCAAGATTATAGGAACCAATATAAAGAAATGATTAGAACTGCAAAAATAACTTCTTGGCATGAGTTTTGTTTTCAAGCAACAAAAACATCACTTTTTGGTATACCCTATAAATTAGCATTCATTAAAATTTGAACGCCCATAATAATTCCGCCAATAAATAAAATAGATAACTCAATAACTGAATCACATATAGACTCGGTCAACTAAGTATATCCTAGACATGCTAAATAAACCAGATGATACTTTAACTGATTCAAAATTTTTAACTAACTTAAGACAAAATATAATAAAACCTTATAGTTTCAATGATCCAAAATTCACATACCAAGAAATAGCAACAATAATAACCTCATTACGCATTAAGACAGCTCCAGGTATTGATAAAATAACCGTACCAATGATTAAACAATTATGGGAATATCCTTATCAGTTTATACATTTAATATTTAACTCGTGTCTCCAAGTAGGATACTTCCCAAAAGGTTGGAAAATAGGTAAAGAAATATTGTTAAACAAACCAAATCGCTCTACGAATGAACCTAGTTCTTATAGACCTATATGTTTAAATTTACTTCTCGGAAAAGTTTTAGAAAGATTACTTTATACAAACTATACTACTTCTTAACAAAGTTTCAACTAATACATCCAAATCAATTTGGATTTACTCATAATAAATCATCAACTCTAGCATGATATAACTTAAAACAACGACTTCAAAATGTAAAACAAAACAGTAGGACTTGTTTGATTATATCCCTAGACATTTCAGGTGCTTTCGATTCGCTTGTTACCCCATACTGTTGCACTATCTGCAAATGCAACAATGTCCATCTAATTTATATAACCTTCTTTTTTTTTTAATAAACAGGTATGTAAGCTATATAACACAAGATGACCTTGAAATAAAAAAGAAATAACTCTAGGGTGCCCTCAGGGATCTCCTTTAAGCCCATTATTATGGAACGTTCTAATTAATGATCTTTTAAATATTAACTTCCCTACACACGTGCACATTCAGGCATATGCAGATGACGTAATAATTGTAATAGATGGCTCAACCCGCAGAGAAATAGAGAACCGTGCAGAAAATACACTTAACGTCATATATGCATGGGCACAAGAAAGAAAACTTAAATTCAACTATGATAAATGTTTTTGTATGCCAATAATAACTGGAATGAAACACCAGAAACGTAACCCAATAATATAATTTAATAAACATAAACCAAAAGTGAGACATAAAGTTAAACCTTTAGGTATCACTTTTGATTCACATTTATCTTTTCTACCTCATGTCGAAAATCTCAAAACTAAAGTTTTTCAGCACACAACGAATTTAGCCCGATTTTCGGCTACCAAATGGGGAATCAATAACACTCAATTTCGTAAAATATACTTACAATCCATTGAAAGATATATAGTATATAAAGCACCAGTATGGTGGAAATCGGAACGTAATTCTCACTTGAAGAGAAAAATAATTTCGGTCCAAAGAATACCATTGACAAAAATATGTAATGCATATTATACAGTTCCGAATATTAGTTTGCCAATATTATGCAACATTATTCCAATAAATATTTTTTTTTAAATATAGAAGTGTTTATGTTCAAATTATTTCAAGTAAGAATACCCGCTCAATTTAATGACTGGACGGTTTCACCGAGTGAAATAACTTATCCCATAAATGTATGGAACAATCACCCTAGCACTACATATGTAATATCATTTCATGTCTATGATACCAAATCCTTTAGAACATCAATAGATGCTATTAGTATATTTACAGATCCGTATGTCCTAACTTGGTTGGAGCAGCCTTTGTATTTATGAAACAAAATGGTAATATAATAAAAATAGGAAAATACTGTATGCCCAGACACTCCACCATATTTGATGCAGAAGTCCTAGCACTCATGGGAATTGAGCACTTATTGACAGCGGATGAGCGAAGGGATTGTGATGTCTTAACAGATAGCTTATCCAGCCTTCAGGCACTTTCCAATTCAATGAACACAGACCCTTAAATTTGTAAATTAAAACAAAATATCAAATTTTCAAGTAAAAAATGTAAAATTACCCTATACTTTATAAAATGACACTCTGGAATACTGGGGAATAAGTTAGTGTACATTTTGGCATCGGACGCCCGTCGCCAAGGAACATATATGCCAATAGGAAAATCAAAGAAATATATTAAAATCAACTAATAGAAAGAGCAAAAGATATTTGAAATGATAGCTAGAAAACAGATGGACAAAGTAAAGAATTATTTCAATGGATACCAACAATTTCAGCAATACCCTCCTCATTCCCTTGCACTTATTTATTTAACTTCTAGCTGGACACGGAAGATTTTATTTTATTTTTAGAGATTTAATATTAAAAATTATAGTCAATGTTTTGTGGTATGATATGTCAATCAATTGACCACTATTTTACTACCTGTCCAAATACAAATGAATATAGAAACAAACTTGGAATAACATTTAATAACAATTTAGCAAAAGAAAAGGTAATTAAACGTACACTTAAAATGAACATTGTAAAAGAGATGATTAAATTCATTAATGATGAAATTGAATAAGAAGTGGTAAAACAGAAAAATGAATGCGGGTATGGGTAGATATATATATATATTCTGGTATTTGTGTTAAAAAGATAAGTAACAGAGTTGGCAGAAGGGCTCTCAAATCTCATACTGAATTAAAATACAACTTTCTTTTATTTAATAAATAAAAGAATAAAAAATGAAACGAAATGAGTCCAATGCAGACAACAAAATGGGTAAAAGTTATAAACAAACGGAACGGGACAACACACTTTTTAAGAGTCCAACAACGGTTGAAACTTCTACGGTGAAACAAGACACTACGGTAAAACAAAAATAGGACATCCCAACCCCATCTGAATGACAATACCCATAAAATCTACAAAAACTGCAACAAGCAAAAATGGTCTCAATGCATGCAAAAAAAGAAAGACCTTAAATTTATGTGACAGGAAGACACGGACTAGTTCCGGGGTCTTAAAGTGGGACCAGCAGAAATATTCTTCAGCCTGGCGGAAAGTCCTCTTCGCCCTCTTTTTTAGGGGCGAAGCTCCTTAGGGGCTAGCCATGTCCGTATGTCCGTCCGCCGTCGGGTGCTTCTGCTCCTGCTCGTGAGCTCACGAGCAGGAGCACGAGCACCCGACTGCTGGTCCCCCTTTAAGCTTCCTATTAGTTTCGCAAAAGCATGCCATAGAAGACCCAATTGACATCTAGGAGGGAGCAGACTTGATCTGCATCCCTGGGCTTCTGGTTAGAAATTATAAAGGGCAAAGCACAAAAGAAAGGTGTAACAAAACTGCCTTCTTAAATTTTGATAGGGAGCACATTTTTATGAGCATGTAACAAATACAAAAATGAGAATAAAAAGCCAGAAGCCAATTCAAGACATATAAAATAATCACTAGAACTCAATGGTTTTACTCGCTTGTTCAATTAATAACAAAACATCTAAATCAAGTTAACTAAATATGTTAAATCATACTCCAAATGATTTAGGCTAATAAAGAAAAAGGAGAGAGGGAAAGGAAAAAAAGAAAGAATAGACAAAAATAAACATTACAAAAAACAATAGATGAGGGGAGAGAATTGGGAGGAAGGAACGAAGAGAAAAGAAGTAAAAGAGGAAAAACGTGAAAGGGGGAACAGGAGGGGGAGGAAAAAAGGAGGGAAAATTCCTATCCTATATAACACACTAATTTAAGGAACTAATACGTTAATAATTGATAATATGTGTTCAAGATGGCAAGGGTGGTAGGTATATGCAAAATCATAGCCTCCTTTATACTGATAATGCCTGCCCAATGGTTGGCTTCCCCATGCTTCGTCGTCGTTGCGCCTGCTTCCCAAATTCGCCACTAGAGACGCCAAAACCCCATACAAAAATGCAGACGTCGCTTTTCCGCTGCCCGCTGCTACAGTCCACTGTGACGCCATTTGTGAATTGAATACATTTGTAACCCGTGCTACATAACTAGCGCAGGGTACCGTCAGTATAGTTTTCATATATAAAAGAAGTCTTAACCTTTCTTTTAGCTTTCACTTCTTGGTTTTGTTTCTATGCTGAAATGTTACCAGACCGCTGGTGCTTGTCACAGCGACAACAGTAATAGTCAAACCAAATTAAAAAGGAGACGGAGAGGCTGGCGGACGTTCACGACGTTGCAACAGCAGCCACTTGGCGTTTTTACTGCTTCTGGAGCAGAGCCGGACAACATACGACCCGCGGACCACATGCGGCAGTCAAGGGAGTTTTCTCAGGACCGCGAACGAGCCTTCGCTGACCGAAAACCTGCGCACCCGTCGGCAACGCACTGACCGGGGAAAAAAGGAAGGAAGGAGAAGGAAGGGAAAAAAAAAAAAAAAACACAACTTTTAACACTGAAATATTATCCATATTCTTATTCTCATACAGAACATCTTCATGAAGAAGTTGGATCGTCATCGTCTTCTTCCAGACAATCGATGGGGCAGAAACCAAGAAAAGCAAATTTACATTTAAAGCAATATAATCTTTGGAAAAGGAATAATCCTATATACAAAAATAATTGCCCGAATTAAATTCCAAGCCCGTTCCTGAAACTATGGTTTCGATGCTCCCTAGTTTTTCTTTCAAATAGACCGATCTCACCAAGCGTTCCACGCATGCGCGACGCCGCCATAACTGTAGTTCATAGGAGGCACATGCCAGTTGACGAGACACCTCATGCCGCCTCGTACTCTGCTCGCGCAGAGCCCCAGTGGGGTTGTCGCGCGTGCAGAAAGACTACAGCTCCCACGATGCATGGCGGCAGCGGTGGCGTTCTCAAACTACCTGGTGAGATCGGACTATTGGCTTTTACAAAAAAATTAATTTTTGATCATTTGACCCTATTAATTTATTTTGATTGGTTTACACCTGTTATGCCATTTGGCGGTGCAGGTTGAAAGTAATAGGTTTATTTCTTTTCTTTTAGCTCTCAATTAAACATTCTGTATACATACACAACGAAAACGCGGCATCGCGCAGCGTACACACTGTGCGTGATTGGCTTTAGCATGGGGATGGGGAACGCGGAAAACACGACGAAAGCCGTGGCGACAACGCTCCTTTGCCGGCGATGCTCGATGAAGTGTCTCCGGACCGTGGCGTCGACAGCACTCGGAGTTGGAGTGAAAACTACCAAGTATAGAAGGATACGTGTACACTGAGAGCATTTTTGTTTCGCATTTCATGTAGACGGCTTACTGAAAATACGACAAAATTGCGCGAATCATTTGCAAAGAACAAGCATGTTCGAACCTGAACTAGGTTTGACGACAGGGCATCGCTTGCGACGAAAGGAAACAGCGAAAACCGCCGATATATCTTGTTCGCGCTTAATGTGTCGCAGTCTGTACGGCTTTAAAACATTTTACCTGCTGCTGACAATTGCATTTAGTTGGCACGCTGGTCGAAACCTGGATGGTTTTCGTTGGCATCTTCCTTTATGCGTGCGAGCTTGCTAGACTTAGACTTAATTTAAGAATATTTTTGTCCGCTAACTTTATATTAATTTTTATGCTGCTGGAAACAAAAAGAATCCATTAACTAGTTTCCAATCCGTTATTCACGAGGATCAGAACATTGTTGTTTCTATACATTTTGGAGCGCTACAAATTGCTTGCTTTAGTGTTATGTGCACAAAGAAGCCTACCCGCCGTAACAGTAAAAAACAAAATTTTTAAAGAATATTAGAGTCGATTTTTTTTTCTCATACTGAATTATCTACAAATCTAAATGGTATTACTGTTTTGACTTGGCAAAATACGCTCTGTAAGCCAAGTGAGTCAAGTTTTCCTGATATGCCTGTTTCATCTTTCCCCGACAACACCTTGGCGTGAAATATCACCTAATCAATTTCCGCTCGATGATCTTTTTTGTTTTATAGTGTGTCCGCTCACTATACTGGGGGACAACTTAGAGTGACAACTCTCAAGCGGCGAAGAGTGCGTGTGCATGGTCTTTATCGGGGCTCCAGGTGGACGCGCCCGCGGCGCCCCTAGCTTGCTTTACTGCCCAAGAAAGCTGTTTCCGATCTGTAGCTTTGTCCCCTATATTAAAAAAAAAAAAAACCTTTCTGGTAGGTGCCATTTTTATTGCGTTCGGGAATAGCGCGAATGTTTACTTGCTTTCCAAAGCGATGAACACGAGTGTGCTGGGTTGTGGGGTTTGCACGCTGGGCTAAAGATTTAGAAACATGCATAGTAGCGACGTGCGGTCATGTTACCAAGGATATAGCGATGTATTTCACAGGCGAAATTGCTCATTTACAGCGTGAACCAGTGCAGCCATATCTCAAGACGAGGCCGACCTCACAGTACTGAAAACAATGCCATCAAATAAATTTTGTAAACGATGTTTTATTTTTTTTTTTGTTTTGTTTAGCCAGCCTGAACTGCTCATGAAGCCGAACCTCTCTGTTTCACCTTATGTTGTACCGCAGTGAAGGCTAGGAGCGCGAGCTCAGAGCGTTGGCAGCTGCCTTAAATGCACGAGAGCTTGTGCCGCCGAGATGTGCCCTAGAGCAAGGAGCTCGCGCTTGTAGCCTTTCCTGCGGTACAACACAAGGTGAAACAGTGTATAGTTCTTTCGTTTATTTTGTAGTAACAATATTTTGCGTGGAGGAAGATAAAACAAAATTCCAAGGGCCTCCGTAGGCTCAAGCGATTGTAGCACAGTTATGTACCGTCCAAAATTATAACCTAAAAGCGGGGCTAACAAGGAGACGGACGACACAAAACTTCAAACAAAACAAAAATTTTATTAAACCGATACATTCTTAAATATGTCCATAATCTAACAGTAAACACTAAACGTAAAAACAAAAAAAAAAAACTAGAAAGGAACAACTACTAACCTTGCAGACGTAAACACGTCGTTTGGTATTTGGTTAAAGTGAGGATAAGGGGTGCGCATTGACTTTGTCCGATGCACATCGGACTTCGACCTCGGACTCACGTTTGAAGAAAACAATGAATAACTTGCGACGAGAGCTAGGTAGGTAAGAGTTTGTCGCCAAGCTCAAGCGATATTAGTGTACAAACTAGCTGTGACTGTTAGGGCCACGACTGCCCTTACAATCCCCCCAAAAAACCCGAAGTGAAGAATCTTTTTTTTGAACGCTTAATATGCAAAAAAGGAGGAGTTGCGACCGGTTATAAGCAGGGCGCCGCGCCTCGGCTCTACTGGATCCGCAGGATTAGAAGTCTACCAGGAATAGTTTTTGTTTCGCCTTAGTTACGTCGAAAATTCCCACAAGCGTGAATGCGAAACACGACCTGACTATTCTTCGGCAACATTTGTCGACAAATGCATGGAATATAGTTGTTCGGACGGTCATCCGTTCCGCCTTACGATTTACCTTTATTTAACACTTTTGTTGATAGACACCCTACTCAGAATCACGTGCGATCCTGTACAATATCAATGCACGTTTGTGCGAATTTACACAATGCTAAACGAAGCGGAGAGTGAATATTGTTTATGCAACGTTGACGTATTGCTTGACTTGTTTTCACGACCATGGCTGGGCAGAGATACCCCGAAAAGTGTTCGGTAATCCAAATACCGATATACGTGTATTTTAAGGCCGAAATACAAATACGGTCACGCGTTTTCAGTCACGCATTTGTTCTGTAGATCTTCGCAGCGCAGCAGATTCAGATAAATACTGAAACACATTTCTATTCTAAGCAACCCTATATCCCTCAGATACTTCTGCAAAAAAGACAAACAAGTATGACGGGATGCATTTACGTACAGAAATAAAATGTGGACAATTGGTCTAGTTGGTACACTTTTAAAAGTATAAAGAGCGCAACGACAAGGACCGGGTAAAGAAAGGCTGAAAAAAAACCGCGGTGACTTACAACTAACTTTTATTGGTGCTGACATCAAGTATAAATACGCACACGTGCCAGAATAAAAAATGTCCAATAAAAAGAGGCATACAAAAAATAGAGGTTACGTGCTCGTAAAGTAACTTGCGGGCAGTGGCGTTATCTGATCTAAAATGCAACACTCCCTCTCCGACGGTTGCGTATTTTCGGCACCGATTTGAAGTCCAGGGGAGTGGTCAATGACGTCACGGACGTCAAAATAACGACTTTTATTTTAACGTCTTAGTTATTTTGACGTCAACAACACGTTTTCTGTGGATGCCGCTGACTGCATTTTGAAATGTCGGTCGCTCGGCGTGTGTGTGGCCGGGTGCTCGGCGGCTCGGCGGTGTCCGCGCTGGTGCGTGTTGTCGACGTGCCGCCTGTACTCGTCGCGTTCTCAGGGAGATCAAAATAAGCGTTCTCCATTTTCAAACTTCGCCCGGTGCCGTCTGTCACTCCTGTTGCAAATGAAGATTACGTGTACCGGAGGCGACAGAGCCCATCCGCAGTAATTTTGTATGCACTTTTCTGTAGCTGTACTTGTGTGTAATACGACGGATTATCACCCTTGCATAGAATAGCTGCGAAGGCCGTGTAAGCGGCGAGCGAGTAGCCTTGACTGGCATGACTGAAACACCCGCTGCAGGAGCGCTCGTGCCGCGTGATCCAAAGCAAATAGCTCGCGCTTTTAGCACAGTCGTCGACAACATTCTTTTTTTTTTCAGGGTTAATCGTAAAACAAGATGTCGTAAATATCGCCAAATGTCCCAACAAAACAAAATGTTCGAAAATAAAAAAGCATGTTTCCAATGCGGATCGCACCCGCGACCGCTTGCGCATGAAGCAGACATCTTACCACTTGGCTGCGCTCAACTTCGGAAATATCGTTTTAAAAAATTTGTTTTATTTTTATTTTCAAATACTGCCAACCATTTCGGGTTATTGCAGGAGAGGGTACAATAAAATGCACAAAGACACGTACACAAACATTATACATTTGATAATCATAAATGCACTGCTACTGAGAGTGATAATAGAGGGATGGAGCTAATCATGAGTAAACCAATCCATCCACCTTTCCTCAAATGTTTCAGCAGAAGAGACGCCGGAAAGAACACTCGAAGGCAGCCTATTCCATTCTTCAATGGTCTTCAGAAGGAACGAGTATTTATAGATGTCAATATTGGGTGTACAAGGATCAACTGATAATTCATTGTTTAAGCGTTGGGACCGTCTACCAGGAGGTCTTATGTAGTTTTGCGTGTCGATATTAAAATTGTTAAAATACAGTAGATAAAAAACTTTTAGTCGCGCAATTTGACGCCTTAATGCTATAGAGGATAACTGGGCATTTCTTAACAGTGCCGAAACAGACTCTTTTCTATTATACCTAGAAAATATAAACCTGGCAGCGAGCCTTTGAATACGCTCCAAATTTTATTTGGGTTCGTGTGTGGGGGTCTCATATTATTGATGCATACTCTAAGGTTGGGCGCACAAAGGTTTTATAAACATTCGTTCTGACTTCGGAGTTCGTCCATCTAAGAGATCTCTTCATGAAACAAAGTTTTCTATATGCAGAATCACATACATTTCCAACATGCGTGTTCCAGTTGAGATCACTTGATATTGTAACACCGAGATACTTAAAAATGTTAGGACGCTGCAGGTTTATACCATTTATCTCGTACGAAAACATTAAAGGAGACTTCTTTTTGGTTATACTTGCGACAGTTGTCTTATCAAAATTGATGCGCATATTCCACCTCTCACACCATCGCAAAATAGTCAACAAGGAACGATTCAACAAGATTTGATCGTCAGCACTTTCCACGGTAATGTAAACCAAACAATCGACAGCAAACAATCGTACTTACACAGCTCAATCAATATCTTGAGCGAAATCGTTAACATAAATTAAAAATAAAACTTGCCCCAAAACAGAACCCTGGGGTACGCCAGACAAGACAGGCAAAACAGATGACGCATGGCCGTCTATTTTAACATACTGTGTCCGATCAGAAAGATATGACTTGATCCAAGAAACCAAATTCTTATCAACACTGAGACTCAGTAATTTCTCCAGCAACGTGCTATGTATGACTCTGTCGAATGCCTCAGATAGGTCGATAGACACAACATCGACTTCGCCACGTGCGTTTAGTTCGTCACCAAACTGATGCGTTGATTCAAATAGATAAGTAATAGTCGAGAGCTTCCTGCGGAAACCGTGCTGATTGTTGTGGAAAGATAGTTGTTTTCCATGAACTCTACGAGCCGTTTACAAATAATGTGCTCGAGTATTTTGCATGAATTTCATGTCAACGAAATCGGTCTGTAGTTTTCGACGCTAAGAAGGTTGCCCGATTTATGACTTGGTACAGCTTTGGTGGTTAGCCAGTCAATTGGTAAGCGACATTCGTCGAGAGATTGTTGAAAGATGGTAGTCAGAATGTGGGATACCGGTTCGCAATAGCGTCTCAGGAATTCGTTTGGAATTCTGTGTACCGCACGTCTTCTTTATATCAATATTCAGCAGTAGGGCCCTTACTCCCTCAAAGTTAATTTGAATATGCTGCGTTAACGAGTCAGGCTCAGCGCTTATTAAAGTATTCACAAAATCGTCAGCTGAAAAAAAAGAGACTTTCTGACGAAACTTAACGCGTGAGTGGAGTACCGTCGGGCGGCAGTTGAGCACTCTGCAAAAGTTCCGTAGGACAGTACTCTAGACACTACGAATCTTCATTTGCAACAGGAGTGACGAAGGCACCGGGCGAACGAAATTGGAAAACGCTTAGAACGCAACGAGCACAGGCGGCACGTCGACAACACACACCAGCGAGGACACCGCCGAGCACCCGAACACGCATACACTCCCCGACCGACCGACGTTTCAAAATGCAGTCGGTGGCATCTCGTGTTTCTGGTAAAATAACAGAAAATATCATTTTGACGCCCGTGACGTCATTAGCCACCCCCCTGGACTTCAAATCGGTGCCGAAAATACGCACCCTCCGTACCCCTCTCCGACAGTGAAAGGGCGCTTATTCCGGCCATAGTTGTCCGATCTCACGAGCGATAAGCTAACCCTCGCGGATTAGCTTATCGTTCTGTTTACTATAAGCCTTCTCTTACAAAGGCAGAGGTGCACCCGCGGTATGGATAGATGGATGGATGGATGTTAATGGCTATACCCTTTGCAACGAGCGATAGCTTGCGCCACCTAAGCCTAAGTCTAAAAAGACAAACATATGATTCCTCCCGCCCTTCTAAACCAATGTTTTCTCCCAACTATCACCGGGGAGTGTGCGACAGCACCCCACTGCCTGGTTATGATGCGGGGAGTTTGTATGAAAACGAGTACTGTCGAAGGCTTGCAGGGTGCCCTCGTGCGTGCAAGCACCACAATCGTTCGGATACGGGAGCCCTGCCTACTTGGCCAGCTGTGCGCGCGTCAATATGCAACTGGAACCTGCTGAAAAAGAGAAAAAACAGCAACATTAAATAACTGCGTCTTTCATGCCTCATTATCTTTTTTTTTAATTTAGAAAATTAAAAAAAGTACTGTAAAATCTTGATCGCAGGAATGACTAATCCACCCTATAACTTCCGAAGTGATTATTCATTCTCGGATTAATTAAAGATTCAGACATTTCACTCTCGCTAATTATATCCAAAATTAAAACTTTGTCCAAATCAGCGCCAGGCATTAGCTTGTCTAAGATTGTTTTTACCGCCTGCCTATACACCTTTCCAAAGATCGCCTTCTGCGCGCTGTCATCTTTGTCTGCTGGGCTGTGAAACGCCTTCTGAGCCTGCGCTGTTGATCTACTGTTGTATATCGGACGCTGCGCATATCCGTCCAGAGCTCAGTGACTCAGCATTTTTCGTCCCAGGTGATAAGCGATGGAGAGGTCTATAGACGCTATCTGTTTCCTGTCGTTCTCAGTCACGTGGGTTCCGTATCTGGTATGCCGGACGAAAAAATAATAATACATTTATACCTGGAATATGCGAGAAAATATAGATGAGGCAAAAATATCATATGTGACAATCACGCATTTTTCGTAAATACCTTCCAGAGGTGTGAAGAGATCAAAACGCTGTTTTACCACATACCAGGAGTGACGACAATAAAGATGGCTGCGGTGGCGCTGCTGTCGGTACTGCTCATGCGCAAACGCTTCACTCCTCCCGAAGTTGGTTTCTGCGCATGCCCTGTGCCCACACTTGGCGTGGGCAAAGCGGGCTCGTTCGTAAGCCCTGTGTTGGCGTTTTGCGTGAATTAAAACCCCGCGTGAACACATTCACCTGTATTCACCAGGCGCGAGTAGCGCCTGTTTAACCACCGACTAGCGACGTCGTCGACTAAAATGATCACGTGGCGAGCGATAGTCGCCGCTAAGTGAGCGCTTGGTATTCACCGGCCGTGTTTAGGGCCTAGTCGCCCCGCGCGACAAAGAAGTCGACTAACGAATCTTAGTCATGAGGTAGGGCTAGGTTAGCCGGTGTTTAGCGGGTGACTAGCGGCTCAGCGCCGTGGTGGACTCGTATCACCGCTGACCGCCGGCGCTAACGAAGCACTTACTGTCTCGGAACGCTGGGGGACACATGTAGAAAGTATTGGAGGAGCAAATATTGTGTAAATAGCCATGTTAAACGGCCAGAGATACCGCTTAAGCAATCTCAGCAGGGCGCTGGACGGCGAGAAACAACGCATTTACGGGCGCTTCCATATTTGTTTATGTCGCTGGCAATGCGGCTTCCGTATTTCTTCCTTGCGTTTCTTTTAATTTTTCTTTGTAAAACTTTGTCTCGGGCAATTAGTCTCTCATTGTAACTTTTTTTCTTTCTGATAAACATTTAAATATTAGTTTTTATACGATAAAATGTCCAATTACGCAGCGGCGTTTAGGTACGCGCGCGCGCGTGACCTACCTTTTTATGTCACTTCCACTTCTTAGTTCTGACTAGATAGTCACCCGCTCGCTTCGCGCTCGTGAATGCCGCACAACTAGTCAATCCTTAGTCGGTGATTTTTTTCTCTTACTTCGCGACTACTTAGTCGCGATACTAACTTTAAAAGAGCTCTAGTTAGTCACGACTGGTGAATACGGCTGATTTTGCTTTAATTCGCCCGTCAATGTCTTCGCTCCTTGGATTTTGCGTTGAGAATACATACGTGTACCCTGAGCTGGTGTTTTGTGCACATTTCTACAAAGCGGAACTTATTTCAATTCGAAGCGGCGCGCTGTAACACCGTTTCGTTCTTAGGTCGTCAAGGAGACGATGCAATTGTACAAAACCGCCGAGCTTACTTAAAGGGACACTGACACCCCCCAAATTTTTTTTTTCCTTTTTCGTCAGGCGATTCATTATGGTGTCGGAAAACTACTCAATTAATATTTTGCTACAGAGTCACGTATTTTTTTAATAAAGCCAAAAAACGCAACTGCGCGAAACCGAAACCGAAAAGTGGAGAGAATAGCGGGAGTGGCGGAAGTCACGTGGCTACACCCGACCGTGCGTTTTTTTGTTTTCTTTCTCTCCTCTTTCCGCTCGTAGCAGACGAAATGCGTCCGTTCGCACGTGGTATTCCTTTGCAGTTATGTTTGTTGCGCTCGCTGTTTTGTACTTGAAGATGAGTTGTTTTGTACATTTCAGTGTTGGCAATTAGTAGTGAGTGCCCGAGTGCCGTGGTGAATTCCCGTGATCAGCTCCGAAAAGAATACTCCCAACTCCAAGGTGCTGCGTGAAGAGTTGCCTCACATGTCCTGCATCTGAAAGTGGCCAGAGTGCACAAGTTTCCGAAAGATCAACGCGTCGGAATCAATGGCTGGCTGCAATTCCTGTAGAAACATTACGCGAAGCTCGGAAAGCGGACGCTACCCGATTCATATGCTCCTTGCATTTTGTGGAAAGTGATATACACTGAGTTCGCAGGTGTCAAAAATGGAATCCGTACCATTTAGTTCAGCGACGTATCGTCTACAACAATTTTTTTTTTCCTGTGATAATTGTAAAAAAAGAAATGTAAACATCGCAGAATGCTTGACAAAAAATAAAATAAAAAAAGAAAGGCACACACACCAGGAATCGAACCCGTGCCCTCTACGTGTGAACCGGACGTCTTTCCACCGAGCTATTGAAGGAACACTCTCATGCGTAATTATGCAGCTGGTAGACTGTATGTCGGAAGTTTGCTGCCGATTTCCCTTCAATTCACACACTCCCGGCTTGAAGTCGGGCAGCACCACGCATAGGGCACATTCGCACCTCGTAAAGTAACCGTACGCGTGCGTATTCAACTCGAAGTACGCACTTCGTGCTTGACGTTTGAGCGAGCGATGTCTTCAGCCAGGAGAAGGGACGACGGCTCGGCGACGTCTTCGTGCAATCGGCTTGCTGGTCGGGCATGTCGTACGGGATGAGTATCAGTTCTTTTGATTGGTCCGAAATTTCTCTTTCGAAGAAAGACAGAATTCGCCAGTACCGTGAACGACAGTTCTGAAGTAGAGGTCCAACGCCCGTTGTCCGCTGCCATCCGCTAGTGCTAGGCCCACGATACGCGAAACGACGCCATGTTGAGTGAACACACAGAAAGCTTCCGGTTGTTTGTGCTACTTTTTTTTTTCAATCAACGTATTGGCAGCTTTTTTGAAGCCACAAAAAATGGGTTTCATATTTTTTTCTATTTAACTGTGTGCCTTCAATGACCCACGACTTCGATTAAATTTAGTGGTCGCATCGATACCTTAGAAAACGGCCCGTGACCATGGAAAAGAGAGTGAGCGAGACTCGAACCGGCCAGTTCTTGATCGGCGGTTTTCGGGCGGAAAGAAACCGAATTTCGAGCCGCAAATTTTGTTCTGGGTAGTTGGGCTCTCGTATGTCACGTACAACTAAAAACCTCGGCGAGCATAAATACCCTGTCAGTGTCCCTTTAAGGTGTCCCACACGCGTCTGACGCAAACACGCCCGTTTCTGGACAGCATAACGACGAGTAGCGGACGTACCATGCACTTTCGGAAAGGAGGGCGTAGTACTTACAACCCTTGTGTTATATATAACACAGTGAAAAACTACAATATGACGTTGAGTCCACTGACATGGAAAAAATGATACCAACTTTCGCAAGCGGCTTCACAGTAGAGTGATACAACTTAAAAATGGCTAATGTACGTATTAAAGACTACAGGTTAAACACGCGAGGTTTTGTTGGCCCTACTGCAAAACCTCAGTGTTTTCTTTTTTTTAATGTTGTCTTTCATACTTAGCTATTTATTTATTTATATATTTATTTATATATTTCAATACCCCCAGGGCCCAGGGGCATTACAGAGGTGGTGGACATAAAATATTGGCTCTGCATGAAATTCAAACAACAAGGCAACTTGTTTATAAATGTTAGTTCGGCATAATCCTAGCAAAAGTGAGTAGTTCGAGCTTTTCTAAATACATCTATTGATGGAATAGCTACTAATGATGCGGGAAGGTGGTTTCATTCAGATGACGTTCTAAGGATGAAAGAGTTTAATAAGTTATATCAGATAGCTATCAAGCCGCTCTTAAAAATTGGTATCTTCAATACGCGTCAGTGAGCTGAACTTCAAAATGTAGTTTAGGGGCGTTATATCTACGGTTCTGCGTTGTCAGATAAATCTGACAAACCCCCCCCCCCCAAAAAAAAAAAAAAAAAACACTCTGCGGTAAAAATATTTCAAATTAGGATTTATCCGAGAAACTCCGATTTCGAAAATTCAGTTAAAAAATAACTTCTCGGGGACTTAGTGACACATCTTCGTCCGCTTTTATTGTTCCAAGTTTGTTCGTTCCACTTCGCCCTTTCCAAACGCTTAAAAACTATATCTTGTGAACAGGCAAGGCAGGCGTCCTCCTCACGACAATGGCCGAACCAAGGTCGAATACGTTGCCAGTTCAAGTGGGGGCCTTTTTTTTTAGATACTTTTCTTTCTAAGACCTTCACTCACCCTCTTGTGACCTCCTTTTGCTGCAGACTGAACCTTTGCACATGTTCATCTGTCATCCTCGTTGACGACAGAAATACGAGATTCGGTCAGTTGCATAAATGTGGCATTATGGGCCCGTTGGTTCATAAGCGTAGACAGGCGCCGTAAAAATAGACAGGGATAAGAAGTTGACGTAAACACTCCGGACTCACAACTCACATTCATTGAAAAACCAATTCCTTATAGAGACCTTTCCGTCGCTTATCACTAGGGTTTAAAAGGCCGAGTCAGTGAGCTGCAGACGCATGCCCAGCGTCTCATATACCGCACAGCAAAGCAACAACCAGCGCTCAGAACGCGTTCCACAGCTCAGCAGACAAAGATGTCAGCGCGCAGAAGCCGATTTTCGCAAAGGCCTATTGCCGTGAAAAGCCTTAGTCTTTAAACTCACACGCCTCATGTAGTTCTCTATACTCTGGTTCACGATAACTCTGCGAACTGTGGAGGCTAAGGCCCCGCGACCCAATAAGAGCATCGGAGTGAGGCACGTGACACGACGTCACGAGAGCATTTGTGTCACTACGCCAAATGCGAAGCCCGCGGAGGAACGGGCTGTCGTCCGCTAGCCAAGAGTCGGCTGCTCCAAAACCAACCAACTTCGGATTAACGTCCAGTGCAGCAACATTTCCGTCCGCTAAAATAGCGAGCACTTCGGGAACAGTTCATCAGTCAACCATACACTTAATTTAACGGCGAATCTGTGAGGGGTGCTAATGTGAGGGCACTTTGCGATGTTTTGAGCGGAAACGGCCGATTATACGGCGCTACAAGGAGGAAAAAAAAAATCGATTGCGGATACATATGTGGCGTCATTTTGTTTTGTTTAAATATAATTTAAACTCATAAATTTGTGATTGTTTATTTTTTATTATTCATATCTTCTCCTTAGTAATGTAATCGCGCGAGTTCAATCGCCATTAAAAGAAAAAGAAGCCTAGAACTACTTTTTGTCGCGGACGGTACTGTTGCTCTGACGGCAACAAGGCGCCCGTGGCCCCAACCAGGGAGTGTTATCACGTGCCTTGCTCCGGCGCCCTTATTCGGTTTCGGGGGCCGCAGCCTCCACTGTTCGCCAAGTTTTTGTAAAACGGAGCATAGATACTTGATCTTAGTATCTTTTTAGTGAGATATTTCTAGAAAGTATTTAAAAGCTCTGAATTTCGAGTCTAATCAACGAATGCTCAAAAAAAAACTTCGAATTTCAAAAAGAACAACAAAAAAAACTGAAAAACATTTTCTCTTATTTTTCTCAAAAATAAACACTAGAAAAGCAGAATCCTTTATATGAGACAGGGGCACAAGTAATACACCCCCTAATTTTTGAGAGTGTGGAGTGACTGACACGGTAACCCAGGAGCGGGCGAAAAACGGGATGGACAACACAAAGCTTCAAACATAGTTCCAGAGAAGTACGGCTTTGAGCTGTATTTGGAGCTTTGTGCTGTCCGAACCGTTTTTACCTCGCTCCTGGGTTACCATTTCACTATTGAACCTGCTGGTTTGCACACCTGCTTGAGTTTCGAAAGTACCATTGAGGCTTTCAACCCTAAGCATTATCGCTAAAAGATATCGTCGATCAGCTGCTTGAAACACTTTTCTGCGCCGGGAACAAGAAGCGTAAATTCGCAAGCAAGGAACGGGTCTTCGGAAAAGTTCAACGCTGGGCCGATAATAAGATTCGAAGTGGAGGACGAGCGAAGATATTTGAATTTCATTATACTCTAGTCTCACTAATAGCATCTTCGATCAACTCGCACCGGAATCGCCCTGAAACCTGGACGGTGCACAGCGCTCCTCGATCGTGCAGCACGAAGTCGGTGCGACATCGAAGACAAACTGCGGCGCGGCGGTGCACCGCGGCGAGCTCCACCATGCGTCACCTCGCATTTTGTGTGTTTTTTCTTGCGTAGGTCTGCGCGCGGTGCCCGTCTGCTGTCAATTTCT
This sequence comes from Ixodes persulcatus, assembly GCA_013358835.2. Taxonomy (NCBI): domain Eukaryota; kingdom Metazoa; phylum Arthropoda; class Arachnida; order Ixodida; family Ixodidae; genus Ixodes; species Ixodes persulcatus. Next base: position 392,610 of record JABSTQ010009929.1, read on the forward strand.
CCGGTTTTTTTACTCGCGGATTTGGCGGTCCCACACGAATGAACATCGTGGACGTGATTGTCGGTGGCGTCACGAAGTGGGTGACAATTTCACAGGTATATGCTGCCCATCATTGTTGGTTCGAGAAAGAGAACCACCACATAATGGTCCGTACCTCGGTGTCATCGAAACACCTCGCAACGCTTTCCACGAAGTTAATACCTTTCGGGCGCTCCTTGCCACCGCAGCAATCGCCGGTAACCGCGGTGATGATAAGAAGCTCGTCGTCTCGCTCTCAGAAAAGCTGAGGAATTCATCGAGCGCAGATGCGAGGCGTGTTCGTTTTCGCAAGGTCGCCACCTTGACAGACTGCGCGTCTGCTATTCCCGCCATCTCCTCGATTCCCGCTCCTGGCCGCAATGCCTGATGGGACTGCACCCCGGCGCACCGTCAATTTTCTCGGTGCGCGTTGGGGCAACGAAAAGCTGCACCGGGAGGGTGCGCCCCGTTGATCGAGGACGTCCGGTGCGCACCGGTGCACTTGATCGAAGACGACGGGGCGCACCTCACCTCCATGCACCGGTGCGCACCGGTGCGGATGATCGAGGATGCTATTAAACCGTGCAGGGGACGTATTAAAGACTACAGGTTAAACACTCGAGGTTTTGTTGGCCGTGCTGCAAAATCTGTTTTTTTTTTTTTTTTTAATGTTGTCTTTCATAGATACCTTAGCTATTTAATAAGTTAAAAACTCTGAATTTCGAGTCTAATCAACGAATGCTCCAAAAAAACTTCGAATTTCAAAAAAACAACAAAAAAAACCTGAAAAACATTTTCTTTTATTTTTCTAAAAAATAAACATAAAAAAAACGCAGAATCCTTTGTATGAGACAGGGGGCGCAAGTAATACACCCCCCATTTTTGAGAGTGTGGTGACTGACACGGTAACCCAGGAGCCGGCGAAAAACGGGATGGACAACACGAAGCTTCAAACATAGTTCCAGACAAGTACGACTTTGAGCTGTATTTGGAGCTTTGTGCTGTCCGAACCGTTTTTACCTCGCTCCTGGGTTACCATTTCACTATTGAACCAGCTGGTTTGCACACCTGCTTGAGTTTCGAAAGTACCATAAAGGCTTTCAACCCTCCGCATTATCGCTAAAAAGATATCGTTGATCAGCTGCTTGAAACACTTTTCTGCGCCGGGAACAAGAGGCGTAAATTCGCAGGCAAGGAACGGCTCTTCGGAAAATTTCAACGCTGGGCCGATAATAAGATTCGAAGTGGAGGACGAGTGAAGATATTTGAATTTCACTATACTCTAGTCTCACTAAAACCGTGCAGTGGACGCAAAGGCAGTGCTGGGTGAGGGGAGAAAGGGCAAGCACAAGGAATACCGGTAGGAAGAGGAGGGTAACGGCAGGTGAGGGGAATAAGGGCGAGAATTAGGAACGTTGCTAGGGAGAGGAGGTTTCTCTTTTTCTCCGCAGCCCCACTAGTGCTTGCCATCTCTCCCCTCACCCAGCGCTACCTTTGCGTCCACTGCACAGTTTCAGTGACACAGAGAATGAGAGTTTCAATGGCTGCAGGGGACATTCAATGCCTGTTGCATTGCACGATGTATTTTTTGCAAGCAATGTATTGTTGAAAGGAAAATATTAGGTCTTCGTGTAAATTAGTATGTGGCATTTGTAAGAATAGGCTTGTACACCCATCACAGAACGCCATTGTGATTGCATTTCACAGCTTAAGTGATGGCATCCGAAATGGCTAATGTTCTAAACCGATGGGTTTCTGAGATTTTTTAGACTAAGAAATATAATAGAGTTTCTGAGCAATTAATTACGCTTCTTTCTTTTTTTTCTTTTTCTTTTTTTTTTTGCTTGGGAGGCTTTTGCGGCTACCTTTATTTTATAAGTGTACTACAGTGGATTAGTTAACTACGAGTTTGGGACGGGAAAATGTGTTTCGATTCCAATATTGCCTTTCATCTTGGGGACGAAGAATATTGGGCACCATTAGGATTTACTTATTTAGTTATTTCATATACCCCAGATTATAGTAGGGGAGGGGCCAACAAGTAAATGTCGCAACCCCATATCAAAGAGCACGCGCTCCCTACACCAAACACAAATCTCGAAAAGCTGCGAACACTATAACACTAGATAGATTACAAATTCACAAAATAAAATATAAATGCGAAAACTAAAACTTACCAAAGATTGAAAAACACAATTGTGAGGTTTATTTCACGGGAAAAGATCTTGTGGTAATTAATTTCAGCGTTGAGTGAAGAATGAAAAGAAAGAGTTTTTGAAGATGGCGGTATTAAATAAAAAAACTCCTAACCTTTCTCATACCCAGAAATATGTGCCATCGTAGGTTGCACCATCTCTTAGCGGGTTACGGCAGCGCTTTCATAGAAGCCAATATATTTAGTATACAAGTATGACCATAACACGGAAACGTTACGCTTTAAACAAGTTTCCATGATACTACTTTGTTCTATCATATACCGCTATTATCGCGACGAAACTTCAAGATGATGACGTGTAAAGTGCAGGTTCCTCAGTCGAAGAAACGTTTTGATGTATTGCCACTACGGATTGTATCAAAGATAACCAAAGTGGACAGTTTATTCTTGGGTATAAAACACGAGTTATAATTTTATAAACTAATAAATATGCCCTATCAGTATTATGGAAATTTATCTCGAGTCTATAATCAGTGTTACATCTGTAGAAAAATATATTTCGGAGGCATCTCACGGAAATTTTTGTAGAAACAGCGAAGTTCAAACGACACAATTTAAAGATACAACAAAGCATAAGATTGGCCATACCACTGCAGTAAACAGGAATAATCAGTAATGCGCTGGGTAAATTTTGGTTATTCTCTCAAAATAATTTTCTTTGTTTTCCTGAGACCAATTGTCCAAATAAGGTGGATTTGTTCTTGTTCAGACGTTTAGGATATCATTTACAGTACTCTGATACTGACATCAGTAAACTAGCAAACAAAAACAGCTGCATTATTTTACGATAATCTAAAATTACAAAAACAAATTCAAGATAGTATCGCTAATTATCAAAGTTATGTGATTATAACACAGTATTTTGTTTTATTCTAAGGAGTGGAAGCACTGCGGTGAGTACTGTAACAACCCAGCCGAAAAATTTGACCAGGATTCAGGTAGTCCCTAGTTCCTATTAACGGCGCCCACGAGCCCCTGAGACAGCACTCCATCACCCATTCCCACGGCTTTCAGCGCTTCACCAGCGGGACAAGAACCCTGACATCAGAGATGACAAAATTACTTTAAAAAGTAATTAAATTACATTACTAATTACTTTTTGAAAAGTTTAAAAATGTAATTAAATTACATTACAAATTCCCGCAGACTAAAACTAATGACATTACATTACAATTACTCTGACATTACTTTTGAATACTTTCAGGTCGTAATTCGTGATCATTTTATTTACCGTATTTGTACCGAAACTCAGACCTTCCTGTTTGCACCGCAACAGCCTTATGTGCCTCAAACTGAGCCGTACTGAACAGTCGTTTCGCTGGCGCACACGACATAAGTGTTAAATATGACGAATTGCTTTTTAAGTGTGACTCAAAGACAGTCGACTCATCGGTTTTGGTGTTCATTCAACGCTAAAGGTCCTACACAAAGGGTGATATGTTTCCGTCTTCCTCATTTTGACGACGTTATAGTTCGTGTCAGTCTGTTAAGTCGGACCATGAGAGCTCGTTCTTACAAGAGGTCGTCACGTGAAACGTTTACCTTCCGCCTCGGACGCAGTATAATCGTATTGTCCCAAGCGCACTAGTTGACGTATTCCCAGTCATTCTACTCAAGGAGTATTGTTCCGAAACATCGAAGAGCCCAAGTTTTTGCGTATTGTCACACAAAAGGGCTGGATAATTGCTAAGCAGAAGCCTCGCCAGTTGAGGAAAGGAATGACAGCGAGCTTCCAAAATTGTGTACTTTCCCAATAAACGGGTGGCGATATTAGCTTGTAGGCTTATTACCGAATAACCTTCCCAAGGGAAGGCATCGAGGCATAGCGGCACCTGCTTTGCTCGAGGACTCACAAAATGTTCTGGAGCCTTGACAGGGAGTTTGGATATAACTATTTATTCCGGTCGTCTGTTGTTCTCAATGGTCGAAGCTTACGGTTTGACCTTGCTTGACGAAAGAGCAAGAAGTTTTAGGATTTGCTCGTCCTTTCCTCTCGGGTTTTAACATGTGTTGACCTCACTGGTGATGTGCCCTTCGTCTTGTAGCCTGAAAGCCGTTTATTTCTAAGCTTACAGTACGGTGGAAGCCACGTGCTCGTTGAAACAGTAACATGTCTATCTTTCGTCACGTAACCACGCTCTCGTTCATACCCACGCGCTGAGAAAAGGACGTGTCAATTGATTAAAGGTAGGTGTTTGACTGGTTCTAATTAGCTCGGAGCTCCCACCGCACTGTCCTCTTAGGAATGACCGAAGTACAGTATCGTCGTGATAACGTGACGCCTGAATCTGTCTTGCCTGGAGTTCGTAAGCCGTTGCCTTCCAGCGATGACTACACGTAAGATTTTCTCCTTCGCCTTCCCAGCCCACCGTTGTGCGTCTGTTTAGTTCTTCGTAACGAGGCTTTGCACTCAGGTGGCCGTTGCTTATTTTCTCTGATGTCTCTTTCACAACATTTAACCATGCATTTTTTTTTCTTTTTTCAAAGCATCCAAATGAACTTTCTAATTCGGACACAAGTAATTTCAAAAGGAATGAATAATTTTTGTCGAAATTACTGCCTGAAATAATTCATTACATTACTAAATTACCAGCCTAGAGAAGTAATTCATTACATTACTCATTACAACAAAAGTAATTTAATTACAGTAATTTTATTACAGTAATGCCATTACTGCCATCTCTGACTGATATGCAGCCGCAAGAAAGGGGAGCCAGCGCCTTCTGCGACAAGCTCACGCCTGTGCTGGTTCCCAAAGACCGGCCTATCCACAAGCGTGGCGCTCAGGGGATTAGCTGTTCGGCGACCATGGCGGAATGTTGTGAGCCGGGGAAGCCTAAAGTCACTGGATCCGGGGAAAGTAGCGCCAAGCTCCCCGTATGGTTGCCATCTTGGTCCGTGAAATGAGCAATTCCTCCTTGACCCCTCCGTTCTTGGTGAGCCGATCTAGTAAATGTGCTGGTGACGGGTAGCTTTATGGAGACGTTTCTTGTATACCGAGACTTCGCTATCCACACACCGGTGAAACAAGCGTACACCTTTGTACCACCACCGCATGCTGTGTCGGTGCTTGGAGGCGCTGTAAATAATTTTACTGCTTTGAAATACGCAAGAATAACAAGTAAGAGATCCGTGGAAACGGGCATGATTGATAAGATGATTGCATACACATTGCTAAAGACACTTATATTGGCGAGAAACGCCTCTAGTACGATGATGCTACGCGGTGATCTTGGCGCGACTGGTTTAGCACGGCCCTCTGAGAGCTTTGAATATCTGAATGGACCAAAATAGCGATTTCCATGGCAGCATGGACCGATTAGCGAATCGCCGTGCGCGGTATTGGTCGTCTGTATGTCAGTATCCGTTTTCGTCCGGCTAGCAGGTAGAGATGGCAATGGCGCTAATTTCACAGGATCCAGTGACTTTAGGGAAGCCCACCCGTTCTACAAGAGCGACACCAATGATACATCAGAGAGACGAAAAAGAAGTGTCGAGACGCGCGAGACAAATAGAACGCAGAGCAAACAAAAGGTGAACGCGTCTGAACCATGGTGGAAGAAACACATTTTGGTGATGACTTTGGCCGCTCTTCCCGCGGGGAGCGAGCAACCAGATCGTGTTCGGAGCTAACCTCGAACCAGGAATAGTTAGTTCCGTGACGCCACGGAGGGCGCTGAGGTATGAGGTCCCTCCTCAGCGGCCATGGTGTTGGCGGCGTAGCGTGCTCGTCTTTTTCGCGGTGTGATAGTGTGGACGTGGTGTGCGGCCAGTGGCTGGCCTCGTGTTTTGCCTTGGTGCTGTGTCGATCACAGATGCCACTATCGTCCACGAAGGTGAGCCTTAACCCGAAGAAGAAGAAGACGAAGAAGGAAGATAACATAATTAACGGACTCTGGCGACTTGGTGGCGGCGTTTGGGCGGTGAGGTACACCAAGAAGCGGTGAGCGAGGGAATGCGAGAGAAACGACTGGAGCGGTCGGTTTGGGAGGGATACCATACTTGGGTGCCATTTATCACCGTGCGAGTGAACGCGCTCGGTGCGTCGAACCTAATGTGGCCGCCGCGTCGGACAGAGAGTCATCACCTAAATGTGTTTCTTCCACCGTGGGTACAACAAGAAGCGGTGCAACGAGGGAATGCGTGACCATTGCTGGGAAAAACAACCGGAGTGGTCGGTTTGGGCGCCATCTATCCCTGTGCGAGTGAAGCGCTCGGTGCATCGAACATAATGTGGTCGCCGCGTTCGAAAGAGAGTCATCACCTAAATGTTTCTCACACCAGGGTCTCAGCATAGCCTCCTCTATACTCACAAAGCCTGGCATTTTGATGACGGAGCCATATAGTGCCCGGTCGCAGATTTGGAGCGCGAGGATCTGGTAGCACAGAGCACCAAAGAGCACTTTCTCGGGGAACCTGGACGTCAGCGCAAAGCTTTTGCAGCGGCGAGGACCCGAATCACACTTGTTCGCTCGGGAGAAGTATATTTTGGCGTCTCGCCGCAGCGGGGCGCCAGTCACGTGGCTTTCTTCTCTGCCGTTGTCTGCCGCTCCACCTTTTCCATTTGGGCGGCCGCGTTTCGTACCGTTCTGCCAGGCTTTGTCAGTATATCCTTTTTAAGTGCGGTTGAATTTCATAATAACATTTCAGCTGAAATCTTCTTACATGGCTGTACAAAATACCCGAAATTGACTTTAAACATTTTCCAGTCAATTTGTGAACTTTTTAGGTTTATATATGATGGTACCATTGCAAAACCACGGTACCACACCGGATGAAACCTAGTTGAAAAAGGTAAACATTTTAGACTCAATCTTTTTACTTTTTGTTATGAAATAATTGAGAGATTTCATATTTTAACGCGGTCTGACAGAAGATGTATATTTAGAGATCTAAGACAGGTGGTACTATTGCCGATCAAGCGTAGCCTAATCTTCGTTGGATTTTCATGAGCTCTTCAATTTTGAAAGTTCTACATCACCTGCTTGTGTACATTTTTGTCATCACTGCTTGATTGCCTCTACCCCTCGACTGAGGGTGTGCTTTTAACTACGATGTCAGGGGTTTTATGTGGCAAAAGATGAGTCTTGATTCAATTTTAATCCCATTGACACAATTATCAAAGCTTTGACATTCATAACGTTTTGGTACAGAAAAGTAGGTTTACGTTATGAGCAAGAAATACAGGTGACTCATCCGATTCCACGTGTTTATACCCACATTTCTTAATTATTTAGGATTGTGAAGTTTAGAGGTGCGCAACAGTGGTTTCAAGAAAGTACCGCCACCATTGTTTGTCAATCGACAGCTCATGAATGAAGATCGCAATAAATGAAAGTGTTTTACTTCTTTTTGGAAGCTCTTTTTTTTTTAAGGCACATGTTTTATAACTACGAAGTGCTAATCAGAAGACGTTGAGAGCGCAAGCTCAACAGCATGCTTCCAGCGAACTAGAGGGATCCTTATAGGGGATCGGTGGCCAATCTTCTTTACTGCAATATTTTGACAGTGAACAATGACTCACAATGCACGATACTTTTCACTTGAGCATGTACAGTAATATATTGATTACGTTAGGGATGATGAAGATAAAACGCCACCTTGCTAGGATTTGAAAGGCAGTGAGAACTGTTAAAATTCTCTGATCATCGACAGCTTCAAAAGGCTGGCAACCACTCCCGCTCCAGACATATTTTCTGGGACACAGCTGTCATCATGTTTACATTTTCAATGAAATGATGCCATACAGGACGGGCATCCAGATCTGCATAACGAGCTCTCATCCCTACATGTCCAAAGAGCATGCAGGCCCAGTACAAATACGAGGTCACATGGGAAAGGCGCCCCCTCCACAGACAAGAAACGTATTCCACGAGCCGTGAGTGGTAGGTCTTTTTTGAGAGTGCGTTAGGCTAGCGCACACAAGCTCGGAGCACGTGGAGCGAAATCTCGCTCTGCGCAGCCCAGGATCTATGGTTCAATCTCCACCCCTGCCCGTTTTGATATGGATGAGCATCGTACTGGGTGCGGTCGTGTATCACTACTGCGTGATGGACGTTAAAGACCCCAGGCTGGCGGTTGGGCTGCACTGGCTAAATTTATCATCTTCAGCTGGGAGACTCGACGCCCGTTGAGGTAGACCATGTTCTAGGCTGTAGCAATATACACACAACCCATTTTTTATATTTACAAAAAAAAAAAAAAACATTGAAATATATCTTGTTTGATATAGAAAGATGGCGCTATCAATCTGCAAAGTGCGGTGGCTTCAGATTGGTACCACTCACCGCTGAGCTCTTAGACCACGTTTTTTGGGGGGTATCATTTTGAAACCACCATTCCACGAAAGGATATACGAGGCTATGGCACTGCAAAGGGTGAGGCGCGCGAGCGTCTTGAGAGGCAGCTTGAGTCTTGCTCAGCTCGTGCGTTGGCTTTGGCAGTGCTTTCTTTCCCCCTGTTTCAGCTGAGACAGTGTTTTAGGACGCCGGTCAAGGCGTTTACTGTTTCTTGTTTACCCGAACTGTTATTACTGAAAACTCTACGAACCTAGATCAAAATATTGATGGTGATTAAACAAATAATCTGTTATGACTGACGCCGACGCACAGTAAATTAGTTATATTTACACGCATGACATATGACCCCCAGCGTCATACACTCGTTCCGTTCTAAACAGGCTTCTTCTTCATCGTCCTTGCGGCTTGACCACCAGCAGGGTGCAAGACGTATTGATGTTCATCACATTTCTTCGCCCTTAGTCGCTGTCGAAGCCGTATCGACACACAGGTCGTCGTTCTCGGAAAGAGCGTCGCGGCTGTGGCGAACGATGTTGCATCCGGCGGTGGCTGCATTGGTCGGTGCGGCGGTGTTGAAGGCTGCTCACCATGACTTGGCTGAGTTTTAGATGGTAGCTTGAAGGACTCGTTTATTCCAGGCCTTGCGAACGGAGGTGTGCTCGCCCACTCCTTCCTCACATGATCTGCATGACGCCGGTGTGTCACGACATCAGATGTCTGCACCTTGTACATCACATGTCCCAGGCGTTGCAGGGCTTGAGCTCTGTCACGTTCCTGTGACGATTATTACGGGTGGAAGAAGAGAAGAAGAGGAAGGAAACGAGCGCGTTCGAGATAACTGCGAGCGCGAGAGGAGAAGCAGCGGTGAAAGTCAGGGTCAGGCCGCGACGCACGGTGTCGACCAGAGCTCTGAGGGAGGACTACCGCTACGATCGGCGACACCTGCTACGAACAACTCCAGGAGGAGTACGAGTCACCGGCTTCTGCCTGATCACATCAAGCGGCGACGCTCCGCAAGGCACCGAGGGGAAAGACTTGAACTTAAGGCAAGGACGGGAGCGGGAACGGGCTATGAGTGTGTTGACGTCACTTTAACTGCCTTCAGTGCTTTGCTTTTCTTATTGCTAATTCTTTTCCTATTGTTTCGCTTCTGACACGTTCCTATCTTCCTTCTTGTAAATATATCATTTCTTTTTTTATCCTCTCATGGTTGTCGTTTCTATTTTCCCGGCTGACGATGAAAATTTGGTGAGCTTGCCAGGATTCCATAAAACCACTGGCCTGATCTCGTTGGTCCGGAGGAGAGAGTTCGCGACCATGACTGGGTCCGGGGTTGTAGAGATTGATAAATTGATGGCGGCTGGGAAGGAACTTGGTATACTGAAGAGGAGCTTAAGATCTGGGTTCAGAAGGAGAAATATATTCAAGGAGAGGAAAGGCAGCAGGCACGTGAGGCGGCAAGACAAGAGCACGCGGCGCAAGAACGCGCATCTCAAGCAGAATGTGTCCGACCGGATAAAGAACGGGAAGTGCTACAACTCCGAATCGCGGCCCAGGAAAGAGGAAATCGCGAAGGGGGAGAAGGTGGTTCGACTGGACCAAGTCATAGGGCCAGTCCACACAAACTGATACCGCAGTATAATGAGACGCGCGACGACCTCGACGCGTATCTGCAGAGGTTTGAGCGTACGGCCACCGGTATCGGATGGCCACAGGACAAGTGGGCAACCACTTTAAGTCTTCGTCTCACAGGAGAAGCCCTGACTGTGGTCGGGCGCATGACCCCTGCAGATGCGATGAATTATACAAAGATGAAACTGGCGCTGCTTCAAAGGTTCCGGTACACACAAGAAGGTTATCGCGAAAGATTCCGTGAGGCGAAGCCCGGAGACGGGTAAACAAGAAAACAATTTGCAGCCAGGTTGACGCGGTATTTCGATAGGTGGATCGAAGTAGCAGGAATCGACAAAACTTTCGAGGCGTTCCGGGACAGAATGCTAATGGAGCAGTTCATGACAACTTACGCTAGTAAGTTGATGGTCTTTCTCAAAGAAATAGACTGCTTGATCTTTGATGATTTGGCTGATAAAGCCGACGTCTTTCTGGAAGCGCAGACTCAGCCGAGCGCTTTAAAAGCGAAGGTAGAGGGCAAGACCCGAAAACTAGCCCAAGGACAGTGCCTAACGCCTTTAGAGAAGACACAAGGAGAATTCTCCGATGCTTTTTACGCAACAAGGTAGGACACGAAGCAGTAAATTGCAAGGGTCGCGATAAACAATACAAACCATCGACATGTTGGCACTGTGGCCGGATGGGACACAAGGCCGACAAATGTACTATGAGGGCTGGCGATAAACCACAAGCTTCTTGCCTGTGGACAGCCTTCGACGAAACGCCAGGCAAACCAGACGAGACCTACCTTACGTTAAAGAATGGCGACAAAATACCAGTGGTTAACGCAGCTGTAGGGAGGCCACCCAAGTTTCTGGTGGAAAATATGCCTGTGGTCGAAGGCCGCATTGGCGAGAGAAAAGTTACGCTACTTCGGGACAACGGCTGCAATACAGTAGTCGTAAGAAAGAACCTGGTGCCCGGTGGGTGCTACACTGGAAACTGTAGCCCCGTATATTTACTGGACCGAACAGTGAACTACCTACCTGAGGCGGAAATTGTGATCAACACAACCTTTCTGGCAGGAAAAGTCGTAGCGAAGTGCATCGACAATCCCCTATACGACTTAGTGCTCGGCAACGTTACACAAGTGACAGATCCCAATCATTGGAACCCATATTGGGAATCCGATCAACAGCGAAGCGACGAGATGAAGACACCTACTGTCCAGGGAGTTGGCTACCAGCTGGACAAGAGAGTCGAGATACCAGAGAGGAAGGACCACAAGGAAGCTTCTCCGGACGACTTGGAAAACACGGACGTGGGATTGATAATTCCGCCTTCAAGTACCGCGGGACTGGGAGAGTCGAAGAAGAATAAGAGCGGGAACAAAGCGGAACCTCCACTGAATGTGCCACAGGTACCGATTCTCGAAACGACAGTCGAGAAGCTTTCGACAAAGCAGAGGAACGATGCCTCTTTGAGGAAATGTTTAGAAAAGTCGGAAAGGTGGTAAAGAAACACAAGTGTCGTACGAAGTATGAAATGGTGATCAAGAACAACCTGCTATTTCGGAGCTGTATATTTTCCAGCGGAAGTACTATAAAGCAGCTGGCTCTCCCAGCAAGATTCCGACCAACTGTTATGGCAATGGCACACGTTGGTATCATGTCAGGCCAACAAGGCATGAAGAACACGCTCGCGCTAGCGGCTGAAGTTTTCTTTTGGCCGGGCATGCTGAGTGACATCAAGAGGTACGTGCGTTCCTGCGATGTATGCCAGCGCACGGTGCCAAAAGGCAGAGTAGGCAAAGCGCATCTTGGGACAATGCCTGCCATCGAGACACCATTCAAGAGAGTGTCGATCGACATCATCGGTCCGATCAACCCAACAGCGAGTTCGGGCAACCGATATATCCTGACAGTGTTGGACGTTGCCACGAGGTACCCGGATGCTATACCATTGGAAAGCATCGGCACGGAGAAAGTGGCAGAAGCCTTGGTAGAAATGTTTTCTAGGTATAGAATCCCAAATGCGGTCCTTAGCGATAGAGGTTTCTGCTTCACGTCGGACCTCATGGAAGAGGTAAGCCGGCTGCTATCCATAAAGCACCTCATGATTACACCCTACCATCCGATGGGGAACGGGCTGGAGGAAAGATTCAATGGAACCATCAAACAGATGATGAGAAGGATGTGTCAAGAAATGCCCAAGGACTGGGACAGATAACTACCGGCACTACTGTTCGCCTACCGAAAAGTGCCACAAACAAGCCTGAAGTTTTCACCATTTGACCTGCTATATGGCCGAAGAGTTCGGGGACCTCTGGCCATCCTCAAGGAGGTCTGGTCCAACGAGGCGCTTGAAGACGACGTGAGGACGTCCTACGGTCACGTACTGGAGCTAATGAGATAGACTACAAAGAACATGTGAGTTGGCTCACCGCTTCTTGGAGGAGGCCAAGATCAAGTACAAGGAACACTATGTCAAAAGAGTGTCAACCGTCAACTGAAAGAAGGGGACTTGGCCCTCATTCTCCTACCGAGCGACCACTACAAGCTAATAATGCAGTGGAAAGGGCCATTCCTAGTATACTGCAAAAATAACGAAGTGGACTACGAGCTCGATGTTGGAGGACGCAAGAAGGTATTCCACGTGAATATGCTCAAGAGATACCAAGAGAGGTTCGAGGTCGACCGGAGGCAGCCAAGCTGCAGTGCGGCAACGCAGGACCTTGGTGAGGCTACACTTGCTGGAGAGGCCAACAAGGCATCGACGCCTGACAAAGTGATTGCACATGACTGGAAAGAGGTCACGGTCAACGATGACCTGGCTGATGAAGAGAAAGAAGAGGTGTGGAGGTTGATCGAACAGTGTAAGAGCATATTTTCAGATCTTCCAGGTCAGACCAACGTGATCACGTGCGACCTGAAATTGACTACCGAGGAGCCTGTGCGGATAAGGTAACATGCGTTGCCATTTTCCATCCAAGAGACAGTCGAAAAGAAAATTATGGAAATGCTCCGACTGGGCGTTATTGAACTGTGCACATCACCGAATAATGCGCCGGTTGTAATTGTTAGAAAGCAAGATGGTTCTAACAGGTTTTGCGTTGATTACAGGAAATTAAACGACGCGCTTAAGGTAGACGCAGAGCAGATTCCAAGGGTGGACGTCACCTTCGCCAAGGTGGGCTGTAAGAAGTTTTTCTCTAAGCTGGATCTAGCGAAGGGATATTGGCAGATCCCGATGGAGGATTTGGCCAAGGAGAAGACGGCATTCTCGTCAAGTAGCGGACTTGTCCAGTTCAGGTTCATGCCTTTCGGGCTCAAGACTGCCTCGTCTACCTTCACCAGACTGATGAGAAAGCTGCTTCATGGAATTCCGGAGGCTCATCATTACATCGATGACATTCTCATCGCCTCGGATACGTAGACGCAACACATGAGGACGTTGCAGACAGTTTTTGATCGGTTGCAAGAAGCCAATATCACGGCTCGGCCGAAGAAATTCGAGATCGCATTTACAAAGACGACCTTCCTCGGTCATGAGTTGGGTGGAGGACGAATTGCGCCCCACGCGGAGATCCTTGGAAGGATACAAGACGCGCCAAGGCCAGTGAAAAACGTCAAGTGAAGTCGTTTCTCGGGCTGACCGGCTATTACCGCGATTTCGTCCCAAACTACGCGGATCTTGCCACACCACTTCTGGAGCTCACGAAGAAAGGAGAACGAAATCAAGTTGAATGGGGGTCAGCACGGGAGGAGTCGTTCGAGAGACTGAAGGACTGCTTACCGAGACCACCTATTCTGTTGGCGCCAGATTTTGACAAGGAATTCGTTCTGCGGACGGATGCATCTGATGTATGCCCGGGCGCAGTATTGCTCCAGGAAAATGAAGGACTGCTGCATCCAGTGGGATATGCGAGCAGAACACTGGGCAAATCGAAGAGGAATTATGCCACCGTAGAGAAAGAGTGTCTGGCGATTGTTTGGGCCGTGGAGCGATTTAGGCTGTTCTTATATGGCAGAAAATTTCGCTTACAAACGGATCATCAAGCTTTAGAGTTTTTAAACAAAGCGAAGCACTTAACAGTCGCATAATGCGATAGAGTTTATCATTGCAGAAACAGGGCTTTCACATAGAATACATTAAGGGGAAAGACAATGGGGGAGCAGACTTGTTAAGTCGGCTAGAGAGCTAAGCCGTCGGGGGATATTTGCTCGTGAAGGCAGGACACAGGGTTGATGAGACCCCTTAGGATTTTTCTTTTGTTAATTTCGGTCAGGACAAGACTGTGTTGCCCACGTGTGATTTGTACGTGCAATTGTGGATGCGAGAGAGTAACCTCGGTTTGTTTTCGTGATGTGAGCAATATTAAGTTTGGGATGTGGAAACGACATACGTGCGTGAATGCTAAGGACCAAGGGTGGTGTTGTGAATGTGCCGCGGTCACTACAGCAAGCCATCGAGGAGGTCGCCTTCGTGAAGAACCTTCATATGGTGAAGTTCTCGAAGTGAGGGGGGTGTGTCACGTCCCTGTGACGATTATTACGGGTGGAAGAAGAGAAGAAGAGGAAGCTAGGAAACGAGCGCGTTCGAGATAACGGCGAGCGCGAGAGGAGAAGCAGCGGTGAAAGCCAGGGTGAGGCCGCGACGCAATGTTGACGACCAGAGCTCTGAGGGAGGACCAGCCGCTACTGGTCGGCGACACCTGCTACGAACAACTCCAGGAGGAGTACGAGTCACCGGCTTCTGCCTCATCACATCAAGCGGCGACGCTTCGCATGAACCGAGGGGAAAGACTTGAACTTAAGGCAAACGGTAGCGGGAACGGGCTATGAGTCTGTTGACATCACTTTAACTGCCTTCAGTGTTTTACTTTTCTTATTGCTAATTATTTTCCTATTGTTTCGCTTCTGACACGTTCCTATCTTCCTTCTTGTAAATATATCATTTCTTTTTTGATCCTCTCATTGATGTTGCTTCTCTCTTTTCCCGGCTGACGATGGCAAGCTCCTAACCACTTAGCACCCACCCCGACGTTCCGCTTATACACCAAATCCCCACAACTAAACACTCTCTTTGGTTCACCAAACGCGCATTAGCCATCCGCGTAGGTGTCGGGGTGAAGCCTGTCCAGTGGAGACTGTAATTTCCGTCCTAAGATTAGCTCCGATGGAGTCTTCCCGGTACCAGTGTGAGGAGTTGAGTGCTGTCTAAACAAACCTCTTGACACCTTGCATGCCACTGTTCCTTCCTCTTGTTTCTTGAGGGTCATTGTTTGATCCTGAACCATTCGCTCAGCCCCAGCATTACTTGCCGGATGATAAGAAGCAGTCTGCATACTTTTGATTCCATTGATCTGCAAGAAGTTTTGTATTTCTTGACTCACAAAGGCTTTTCCGTTATCCGACACGACTAGGTCAGGTGGTCCATATGATGCGAATAATTTGCGCAGCTTTTCGATAACCATTGACGAACTTAGTGACGGTACAATTTCCCTTTCTGCCTAGTTGGGAAATGCGCCCACGACGACAAGAAAACACACTCCTTTTACTGGCCCAGCGAAGTCGGTATGGATTTTGCACCACGGCCTATCAGGCTTGATCCAGAAATGGGTGGGCACCTGCGGCTCACTCTGTTGGTTATGCGGACATTATTTGCAGTATTTCACAAAGAAATCGATGTCCTCATCGATTTCTGGCCACCTAACGTAGGATCGAGCAATTGCCTTCATGGCCGTTATTCCCGGATGGTTCTCATGCAACAGCCGCAATACCTCCATTCTGAACGACTTGGGCAGAATCACTCTGTTCCCCCATATTACCTATGAAATCTCGCTGTATCAAAGTTCCTGGCTCCTCACCTTGTACACGCGGTACTCCTCAGATAGGTATTCTCGCGGCCAACCATGACGAATCCACTGCATGACCCTGGACAGGTGAGGGTTTTTTCTAGTCTCTCTGGCCACGTCCACTGCACTGGCCGGCGAAAACTGGACAGCTTCGAGGAGTATTGAAGTAACCGAGAAAAAAAAAACTGACAACCTCGGGGTGGCTGCTAACGTGGAACGGTTAATCAGCTAGCCCTAGCCCTTTTTGCCCCGGCCGTCGTCTCGTGGACTCGTGCGAGCACCAGCGCGCTAGGCGATGTTGCAGTGACGTAGCAGTCTGTGTTTGCCCGCGACAAGGGCCGGTACGAGTGCACGCGCCGGTTACGATGACGTAGCATTCCCTCCCCCCTTATAAGTTCAATCTGTCCGGTGGTTTCCGCATGGGCATCGAACGCCTGGGCAAAGCTGGCTGTGTGGCCGGCTCAACTGGCCTGAACTCACCGTGCTCGTAATTAGCCCCGTCACTAGAAGTGGCCCCATCTTCCGATGTCGACTGCTGCTGCTGCTCACCCGTCTCCACCTTGCCTTCGGCCTCTTGTGGGGCGTGTGTACCGCCCCGTCGACGAAGTTGGTCCAGGTGACGCCGCTGTTGTCCACCAGGTGTATCCAGGGTGACCATGCGCGTTCCTTTGGTCGATATCACCGTCCCTGGTAGCCACCTTTTCCCTGGCTGAAACTGTCGCGACCAAACGCGCATTCCTGGAGTCAGTGACAACCTAGTGCTCGGGGTCTGTTCGATGATCTTGTCGTGCTTTTGTTCTTCCTCTTCTTCGGGAAAGTAGCCAGTCAACCTCGATCTGGGTTGAAAGCCCATCAACCTCTCTGCTGGTGACTTGCCGTTATTTGTTGGCGTCGACCTGTATCAAAAAAAAAATTTCTAAATACGGTTCTGCAAAGTGTCCCCCTTGTTTTTCTTCAAGCCTTCTTTAATAGTGCGCACCGCGCGTTCCGCTGGCCCATTCGATTGTGGGTGATATGGGGCTGTTGTCAGATGACGCACATGGTTGTTCTGTAGGAATCGTGCATCGCTCCACTGGAAAATTGAGGACCGTTTGCCGATACCAATGTGTGAGGCAAACCAAAGTGCGCGAAGATTCCCCTGAGTACGTCAATTGTCATGTCAGCTGTTGCTGTCTTCATGGGTACGGCCTCAATTCATTTCGTCTCCGCATCAACAAGTACAAATATCATGTGCCCTTCCAGTGGACCGACAAAATCCATGTGCAGGCGGCACCAGCGTTTGTTGGTCTCTGGCCATTTTGAAGGAACCTGCGCCGCAGGCATCGGTAAACACTGCACGCAGTGTGAGCAGTTTTACACCAATTTTTTTAATGTCCCTGTGTAATCCTGGGTACCAAAAGACTGTTCGAGCGAAACTTTTCATGGCCGAGATTCCGGGGTGAGTGTCGTGCAGCTCCCTCAGCATTACCGCCCACGCAGCTTCTGGCAGAACAACGCGATAACCCCAGTAAATCAGATTATGGCTTACCTAAAGTTCATCTCTGCGTGAAAAGTACGGCAACAGTGGCTGTTCCCCTGTGCTTAGCCTTGGCGGCCACCCACCCTGGATCCATCTCTTCACTTGCTGAAGTTTCTTGTCGTCCTTGGTTAGGGTTGCCATCTGCTGTGCCGACAAAAACCTGTCATGCAAACCGCGTGTGCACAACACATACTCCATGGGCTCCCTATCTAGCGTTGTCAACATTAGACCCCGCCAACGGCAAGCGACTTAGAGCGTCGGCATTCCCACTGTTCTGTCCTTTCCGATACTCAATGTCGTACTGGTATGCCGCAAGGAGCAGCGCCCACCTCTGGACTCGGGCTGCCGCCATTTGCGGGATAGCTTTCTCCGAGTGAAACAACGCCGTCAGAGGTTTGTGGTCTGTCACCAGTGTGAAGCGATTGCCGAAGAGATAATCTCTAAACTTCGTCACGCCAAACACCAACGCCAGCCCCTCTTTTTCTAGTTGGGAGTAATTGCGTTCAGCCGGTGACAGTGTCCTTGAACGGAACGCTATCGGGTAATCCTTTCCGTTGCAGCGATGCGACAAGACAGCACCCAAACCGTCGGGTGAAGCGTCGCACTCTAGTCGCAACGGTTTCCGAGGGTCGTAATGAACAAGAAAATCGGCCTCTGTCATGGCACGTTTTGTCTCTTGGAAGGCTCTTTCCTGTTCCACCCCCCACCTCCATTGCGTTCCCTTGGCCAGCAGTCGATACAATGGAGCCAGCGTGGTGGAAAGGTTAGGCAAACACTTCGCGTAATAGGTCACTAGCCCCAGGAAGGATTTTAGCTGGCTCACAGATGTTGGCCTTGGCGCACCTGTCACCGCATCGAGATTGTCCCGTTGAGGATGAAGGCCTTTCGCGTCAATCTTATGTCCCAGAAACGACTCTTGTTTCTCCCGGAACCGACACTTGCCTTGGTTGAGCTTGAGTCCATTGTCCCGAAGTCGCTGAAACACCTGTCGGAGCGTCAAGGTGTCATCCTCCTTCTCGGCGACAATGATATCGTCCAAGTATACCTTAACACGAGGCAGTCCCTGCAGGAGCGATTCGATGCGTCGTTGAAAGAGCGCTGGGGCAGACGCGATGCCGAAGGCCAGTCGGTTGTAGCAGTACAGGCCCTGGTGTGTGTTCAGCACTGCCATCTCCTGAGCCTCCTCGTCGAGAGGACGCTGATTGTACGCGTTGCGTAAATACAATGTGCTGAAGACCTCTCCCCCGTAGAGCGACGCAAAACTATCGTCAAACTTCGGCAATGGATAGCGCTCCAAGTGTGTCGCCGGATATACAGTCACCTTAAAATCTCCACACAGCCTTATGTCACCGTTCTTCTTTGCCAACGGCACGACGGGTGTGGCCCACTTTGAAGTGCAGATCAGGGAGAGCACTCCCTCCTTTACTAGGCGATTAATTTCCTCCGAAACTTTATCTTGAAGTGCGTAAGGCACCGGTCGCGCCTTACAGAAGCGGGGCATTGCGTCTTCTTTTTTGTACAGCTTAACAGGTGGTCCCTTGCAGCAGCCCATCTTCTCTTCGAAAATGTCAGCAAATTCTTCAAGAAGTTTCGGCACGGGAGCTTCGGTGTGGACCATGTTAACGCTGTGATCCGATCTCACATCTAGAAGAGACACACCAGCATTGCGAAATGCCTGAATTGTGTTCCGGCCACACAGTAGAGCTCCTTGACAGTTCAAAATGACCAACGCGCTGTTCACCAGTGCTTGACCATGTTGTACCTTCATGGCAATTCTGCCAACAACCGGCAGTGGCCCAAGGAAGCAGGAAAGGTGAAGGGGAGTCTTCTCCAGCGCGGGCCACCACTTGCGGTACTTTTTGAAGAAGCTCATGGGTATCCCGCTCACTGGTGAACCAGTATCAACAAGCATTCGTAGCTTCCGGCCTTCCCAAAGCAAATACTCTTCCATTGGTTGAGCCACTTCTCTGTTGGCTGAACTGTGTGCAACCGGGGCTGAAAGCATCTCTTCCCCGCTCGCTTCCTTTTCAGAGTCATCCAGCGCGGATGCTCATTCCTGGTTGGTGCGACCGGACTTGCACGTCCTCGCCAAGTGGCCCTTCTTCCCACACTTGTGGCACACCGTTCTGCGGTGCCGACATTTGTCCGCTGAGTGATAGGCGTCACACCTCCAGCAAGAGGCACGTGTACCTGCTGCGCTATTGCCTCGTCTTGTAGGCCCAGGAATCTTCCGCCTCTTCGAGGCTCAATGTCTTGCGCGTAAGCAAAAACCGCCGTGCGTCATCATCCCGGAGGCCGCAGACGATTCGGTCTCGAAGCATCCGGTTAAGGGTCTCACCAAAATTGCAATCTTTGGCGAGACGCTGCAGGTCTGCGATGAAGTCCCGAATTTTCTCCCCTTCCTCTTGCGTACGTGTAAAAAACGAATAGCTCGCTGAAATCTCGTTGGCTTGGGGATTGTAGTATTCCTCGAGGTGGCTCACGACGACCTCGTAAGTTAGGCTGTTTATGGCCTCCGACGGACAGCGCCCTTGCAAGACTCGCACGACATTGTCGCTCAGTGATGACACCAGGAGCGCCCGACGCTTCGCAGGGTCCGTGACGCCGTGTCCCTCGAAGTAAGCTTCTAGGTGGACACGGTAAGTGCTCCAGCTTCTCGTCGTTTCTTCGAACGTAGGCGGTCGGGAACCCATCTTGACTCCCTCGTCCTTCACCGCGCCCGCATGTCGCCAATTAATCCTCGTCGCGACTGAAGTAACCGAGAAAAGGACGACTGACAACCTCGGGGTGGCTGCTAACGTGGAACGTTTAATCAGCTAGCCCTAGCCCTTTTTGCCCCGGCCGTCGTCTTGTGGACTCGTGCGAGCACCCGCGCGCTAGGCGATGTTACAGTGACGTAGCAGTCTGTGTTTTCCCGCGACAAGGGCCGGCACGAGTGCACGCGCCGGTTGCGATGACGTAGCAAGTATAACATATCCTGGAACTTCTGGGTCATTCCACGTGAAACGTCCCAGACGTTGCGCTCGACCACCTCCGATTTCTAAACAAACATTCATGGGCTTCGGCCACAATGTCGTAGCCATACCCTAAAATAGTTTGGACGAAAAAAAAATTGTGATGACGTGAGCGCGATTTTAATTTTTGAAAACAGCGTGAAACTAGGCATCACTCAATAATTTACGAAAAATCAGCTTTTTTATGAAACACCCAACAATATTTTTTTCTTAAATTTGCACGGTTCTTGACTTACAAGGTGGTTGGGTTTGTGCAGTTTTGTTTAATTTAAATATTTTTTAAAAAATACATAATTTTATTCAAAAATAAACATCTCTGTCATTTTATTAAAAAATATATAATTGCTTCCGGGACCTAATATAACTTTTTACTGGCTGCCCTTTAGGTATATGACCTATAAAAATATTTTAAACCGCTCAATTAAACATATTGTAGTAAAACAAAATCCTGAAGTTGCCAAAAAGTGTGTTTTGACGCATAAACTGCTGTTTATTCCACCCTGAGGTGGTCCAAGTAAAAATACAAAATATGGTGGGTTTGGAAGAACGATTGATCGTCTTTTGATTCTGAAAGTTTAATCAGAGTAATTTTTGTTTGAAGCGAGAAAACAATTTTTGAAGTTGAACTCTCGCACCACTACCCGGCGTCGCTTCTTAACGCCTCTTCGCCGCACAGCACGCCACCTGCGACGATAGCCGAAGCGATTAGGTCCAAAGAAACAACGGAGTTTGCTGCCCGCTTCCCCTCGTCCCTCTATTCTGGCTGTAAGGGAAGAAACGGCGGGTATCGTGTACTAATCGGAGGTGCCGTCAGTGCGTCGCCATAGCAGCCCCGTTGTGCCCTTTGTACCTGGGGGCGGCTCCTCACACTCCGAAACGCGATGCCTAATCGACGGGCGGCATCAGCTGACGTGGACGTCTGAAACACGATAATATCGCCGAGAAATCTAGCCGTCACGCATGCTGCGGTGAAAAGCGGAACTATGATCCGGTTCGCGCTTAGTTGGAGAGCAGTGAAGGCTGCAGGCGCGTGATCAAAGCTCTGAAACGCGCTGATTCAGTATGTTAACTCGGACGCTTGAAGCATCGTCACAAGCCAAGATTGCGCTTCTAGCATTATTTTCGGTCCATATTGTCAGTGCGGGAATCTTTACATGACCCATCGGAAATAATGAATAAACAAAGGCACGTGTCCGCACTATGGACACTGGGTGTCGAGACTTATTCCTTGCCTTTTGAGGAACCCGCTTCTGCGCTAGTAAGCTAAGAAAGGGCTGACAAGCAAGAAGTTGGCTTTTGAACGACCATTTGAGATCGGAAATCTGTCGAAGAAAGAACTTCATTTTTCGTCAAGTACGTTGTACGGTGGTGTAACGATGGATGAAGCTGGTCCCTCTGGAGAAAGAAGTCAATCTACGGTTCCTGTGGATGCTGATCAGGGTACGTAGGAAAGCTAGCTTTATTTTGTACAATACAATGATAGTTGTGTCGTGTTTACTCGTGTCTACCCTGTCACAGTATCTGTATAGTTGCGGCCGCTCAATTCATGACTTTTTCAAACCAAACAGACTAGCTATTTCTTTTAAAGCTGGTCGTTCGTCGTACCTGTAGTATGTGTTACGTTAGACATGTATAAGCCCAAGCTGTAGGGAAGGATGCGTTGGCTTATATTAAATGCACATGGTTCGCCTTATACCTGTCACAAACCAATTAGCGTTATAAAAGTTCAAAGCCGAATGGCGTTTTGCGTACAAGGCTAGCTTCTGCACGAAAGGCGCATATGTGCCCGACTTGTCATTTTTGCGGAGCACGCAGATATGGCTCACATAAATGAAGGAGCAGTCATGTTCCATTCAAATTTCTTTTTCATTGCAGAAGCCGAACTTCCTCCGTGCTTCCTTGGTGCAATGGGTTGCCATGTGACCACACAGACCAAGACGCGGTCCCTCATCAACGCTCAAGACCTGACGCACACGGATCGGCGGCTCCTTTCGCTCCGTTCCGGGCGCCCACAAGGTGACATCCGTACAGTGTGTTCACATCATTATCAAGTATACCTTAAAAAGTGCACATCACTGATTGCATCCAAGTGGTGTTCTAACCTTTTCTATGAACACGACGAAAACCGCCGTGGATCAGCTGTCATTACAATAGCCTTGGCAGATGCGCACCCCAATTTAAACCTTATTCCTGGAAACCGACTTTGTCAAGCATGCCGGCGATATTGTTACGAATTGAAGAAGAGACCTACTTTTCAAGCACCACCACCACCTCTGGCTCGTGATGCCCCTTCTGAGCAAGATGACCTTGATGTAGCACTTGAGAGCGTCAACGAGGCCCTCGCAGCCGTTGTAGAGAGCCCTCTCCAACGAAAACGAGGGCGAACAAGCCGCGAGACATACGCCCAAAAGAAGGTTAGAAAACTTAAAATCTCTGCCGAAAGAAGAATTTATACATCTTTGGGTGTACAGCAGAAACGAACATCTCAGCCGTACCAGGATGAAGATTTTGTTTTGAGTGACTACGTGTCACTCATGCAAGATGTAAAAAACCAGTTTGACCTGGAGAAAAATAGAGAGAAAAAATTACAACTTCTAACATTGGCCCCACCCTCTTGGTCTCGCGAAAAGATTATGAACTTCTTTGGAGCCTCGGAACGACAAGCGCGTCAAGCCGTAAAGGTCAGGTCAAAATCAGGAATATTGGGCACCGTGCCAAAAAGAAGAGGCCGCCCGGTCAGCGAAGAAGTCAAGGCCTCCATCATGGAATTCTATCAGGCCGACGTTGTCTCGTACTGCCTCCCGGGAAAAAAGGACGTGCTACGTGGTCGCCAAAAGCGTCTGTTGTTGCTCAACTTGAAAGAAATGCACGAGGAATGGACAAAAAGCTGCGATTTCAGGTGCGGCTTTTCAACATTCGCAAGTCTGCGGCCTTCACATTGTGTCCTAGCAGGGGGGAGCGGCACTCACACAGTTTGCGTGTGCATGCAACACCAAAATTTTAAGCTCATGCTTCATGCTACAGGATTAGACGAAGGCACCGAAGAACTTCTATCCACTACAGTATGTGATCTACTCAATGAAGAGTGCATGCTTGACAGGTGTGCCAAATACCTAAGTTCCGATTTTGCTGATACTTTGCTCCGCAGCACTCCACTTCTTGACCCGGAAGAAACGGATTACGTCCATGTGCAACAGTGGGTTAGCGGGGTGCGTTGCCAACTGGAAATCATTGTTCTGACACCAGACGAGTTCCGCGAAAAATTCTTAGATATGCTGAAGGCACTGAAGGCTCACCCCTTTGTGGGAAAACAACAGGCACAATACTTGCGGGAGCGCAAAGCAAACATAGGCAAACACGAGGCAATAGTACTCATGTACTTCGCTGAAAATTATAGTTTCTTCGTGCAGGACGCAACGCAATCCTATCACTGGGAGAATACTCAGGCATCAGTACACCCCGTTGTTATTTACTTTCGCAAACAAGAAGCCACCACCCAAGAGATTTCTATAAAATCATTCAGTTTTATACTGACTGCCTAGAACACGACACGGTGGCAGTTTCTGTATTTCAGAGTGAAGTAATTAATATATTAAAGCGAGACCTTCCGCAAATTAAAAAAATCACTACTTTTCAGATGGTGCGTCCTCTCAGTACAAGAATAAAAAAAAACTTTGCAAACCTCTGTCAACACGAAACTAATTTCGGCATTTCCGCTGAATGGAATTTTTTCGCAACGTCCCATGGGAAGAGTGCTTGTGACGGAGTCGGGGGTACAGTGAAGCGTCTGGCAGCAAGGGCCAGTCTTCGAAGTCTCTTCGAGAACCAAATCATGACCCCCCAGCAGCTGTTTACCTGGGCCAAAAATAACATCGGGGGCATAACAATACTTTGGGTGCCGCAAAAAAAGAAAAACAAGCTCGACTCACTTCAAGATTTAGCTCAGCGCTCCCCGTCAAAGGGACAAGAAGTTACCATCACTTTAAGCCTGCGTCACCATCAACGCTACGTGCTGGACTTACGTCCTATTCAGCAACGCAAGAATTTGTCATTTCAAAGCCGATTTGAACACAAACGACGTTTGAGCCTTCATCGGCGCGCATTCGTCAACACCACATCGCCTCGTCGTTTGAGATTGCCCATTCACGGGTCTTTTGTGCTGCTGTTTACATCTGTCCTGACGTTAACAAGAGAGAGTGATCGCGTTGTGTATGCAGGAAACAGCTAGCTTACTAGTGGATGCTCTGAACCGGCAGCGCTAAGCATCTCCTGACATCAAGACACAGGAAGATCACAGGAGGACATCGCCGCGTAAAACGGTCGAAATGGGAAAAGCCATAAAGCAACAAGAGTGAAAAACTGCCCCTTTTCACCAAGATGTACCCGACAACTCAAGGTCCTGCTCCCTACCTGCGTGGGCACACCGCTACACCGTCCCACGCTTCGCCGGGCTCGACGGTGCCGTGCTGTGCAGAGAAGAGGCACAAGACACGACGCCAGGTTGCGACGTGAAAGCTCAACTTCAAAATGTTTTTTTTTTTTGTATTTGGAACAAAATTATTTTAATTAAACTTTCAAGAACTAAAGGCAATAAACTCTTCCGTAAAAGTCACCATGTTTCGCATTTTTCTTTCGACCACCTCAAGGCAGAATTGACGGCTCTTTAAACGGCTGAATGAAATTTTGCACAATTTAAGTTGTTTTTTCTGCAAGATATTTAGTTGTACCGCCCGAAACTTTTTTTGTGCAGTATATTCACAAGGTTGCCATTAAGAATTTTTAATCACCTGCAGCAACGAGATAGTTTGTAACCAAACTATCAAAAAGGCTAAAATTCTCATATATTACTTTTTTTTTTTAAATTGCTTCAACCGAATATCCATGATCCTTATTACACAACAATCAAAATACCGTGTGGTTTTTAGGAAAAAATAGTCCACTGTTCTATAAAAATATCTTAATTTTCATCAATTAATAAATGACTCCTAGTTTCACTCCTTGTTTACGAGTTCAAACCGCCATCACCCCATGAAATTTGTTTCTCGTCAAAAATATTTTAGAGAAGCACCACAAACATTATGGTGAAAAGCCATTAATTTTATTTTAGGAATCGGAGGTCGCCATGGGACCTTTGGCATGGCATGAAGAAGTCCACGTCAGCTGATGCCGCCCGTCGATTAGGCATCGCGTTTCGGAGTGTGAGGAGCCGCCCTTGTGTACAAAGCGCACAACGGGCCTGCTATGGCGACGGACTGGCGGCACCTCCGATTAGTACACAATACCCGCCGTTTCTTCCCTTACAGCCAAAGAAGAGGGACGAGGGGAAGCGGGCAGCAAACTCCGTTGTTTCTTTGGACCTAATCGCTTCGGCTATCGTCACAGGGTGCGGGCTGTGCGGCGAAGAGGCGTTAAGAAGCGACGCCTGGTAGTGGTGCGAGAGTTCAACTTCAAAAATTGTTTTCTCGCTTTAAACAAAACTTACTCTGATTAAACTTTCAGAATCAAAAGACGATCAATCGTTCTTCCAAACCCACGTGGAATGACCCTTCTGCTTCTTTTGGGGTGACCGCCATCGGCAGTCTACTGAGGCCGTCTGCATTTCTATGGTTCTGGGTTCGTCGGTATTCCAGAGTGTACGCGTAAGCCGACAGCATGAGCGTCCACCGTAGCATTCGCGGGGAAACCACGATAGGAATTTGCTTCTGGTGTTGAAAAATACCGAGGAGTGGTTTGTGAACAGTTACTATAACAAACGTTCTTCCGTAGAGATGCTAATACAAATGGCGGACGCCAAACAGAATGAGCAGCGCTTCACGATCGATTTTAGCACAGTTCGTTTCGGTTTAACTCAGCGTCCTTGACGCGTAAGCGATGGGCAACTCGCAACCCTCTTTATCGCGATGTCATATCACTGCTCCTACTCCGACTGGCGACGCGTAGCATGACAACACGAGTGGAACCTCATTCTTAAAATGAGTCAGCAGAGCATTTTGAGGTTAGCAAGTCCTTAAGGCCATCAAACGCTTTTTGGTGTTTTGCATTCCATTCCCATGCTGAGTCTGTGGAACACTTCTGCTACCCCAGTGCGTCCCTTCAGAAACCGGTTATAAAAACTTACCATACCAAGAAATGCTTGAAGCTCCTTCTTGCTGGTAGGCGCAGGCGCTTGGTGGATTGCTTCCCCCTTGGCCTGGCTAGATTCCGTAGATGTCAATCTTGCGTCCTAGGAATTCCAGACGCTCGACGTAAAACTCGCACTTGGAGGTGTTCGCGAGTGGTCCGGCCTTTAACAGTCGCGTCAGCATCCTTATGAACACCTGGTCGTATTCTTCCGTTGTTTTGCTGACGATCAAGATGTCATCTAGATACGCCACCACCTGCTGGACACCTGCTAGACCAGTGTTCATGGTTTTTTGGAACAGACGTGGCACAACAGAGATTCCATAGGGCAGCCGCCTAACCTTGTACAGTCCATTTACTGTGTTGATTGTTGCAAGCCCTGCTGCCGCATCGTCGAGCACTAGTTGTTGGTAGGCTTGAGTTAAATTCAGTTTGGTGAACACTCGACCATTTTCTAGTCTTGCAAAAAGTTATGTGCTGGTTGGCAAAGGATAAACATTGTCTCTCACCGCCTGGTTGACTGGAGATATGCAAGGATACGTTCTTCTTTCGCACCACTACTATTTTTATGGCCCACTCAGCACACTGCGTTGGTGCCAGGATGCCTTGTTCCTGCAGCTTGTCCAGTTCTGCGCACACGTCATCCTTAATTGGCTGTGCACCTTCTTTGAGCTCGATGCTGATTGGCGGAAGGGCAGCTCCTGGAAAAGACTCTTCGAACACTTCTAAAAATTTCGACACGTCGCTCTCGTGGGCGTTGGTCCCAATGTGCAGACCCATCACTTGAATCCCCAGAGGCGAAAACCAATCTCGGCCCAGTAACGTGCTTCCCTTATTCGCAACGAGCAGCAACGGAAACACTAGGCTCTTCTTCTTAAAGTTCACGGGCACCATGGCTTTCGAAAGTCATGGTGCCCGTGAACTTTAGCTCACCGGAACAAATCTTCGTGACTGCGCAAATACTTGGTGAAAACCTCACAATGGAAGTCGACTCGGGGGCTGCGCGTTCTATCATTTGCGTGCAAGAGTTCAACAAGTTGAAAGCTCATCAAAGTGTCCATATCGAAGATTCCGAAAAACTTTAGGTGGCTTAGCTCGGCTCTGCCAGGATATACGTAGCGCGAGCTTATGCGCACAAAATGAAAGGCGCTATCAAGCGGCTCCTGTGCAGCAGTAGACTTGGCTACTGCGCAACGGAGGCGCACAGCTTGGCACGCGGTGGCGCCAGTGCGTCTGCCTCGGCTATGACGTCACTCCTCTGGAATGCGCAGACCGGCGAGGTGCGCGCAATGGCGGTGGAACGCGTCGCGGCTCCGGCTCCGGCGCGCCAGCTGTGCGCCGTGTGACGTCACTGCTCCTCGCGCTTGCGCAACCCGGCTCTTTGACAGCCACGCGAAACTGCTCAACCTCGGCCAGTGTAACTCACGCTACAAAAAGCTGGTCACGTAGACAAGACTGGGACTTCATGTTCTGGGGATCCCCAGCACATCAAGTCCCTCTCTTCTCTACGAGACCAGCTTTTTTCGGAATCTTTGATATGGACACTTTGATGAGCTTTCAACTTGTTGAACTCTTGCACGCAAATGATAGAACGCGCAGCCCCCGAGTCGACTTCCATTGTGAGGTTTTCACCATGTATTTGCACAGTCCCCAAGATTTGTTCCGGAGAGCTTTTAATTTGCTTTAGCAAATTAAAAGCTCTCCGGAGCTTTAATTTGCTCATGTTTTGCTCATGTTAATGAGCAAAACATGAAAATGTTAATTTGCTCATGTTAATTAAGAGCTTTAATTTGCTCATGTTTTGGACAAATTGTCACGTTTGAACAATCTTCCACATGATGACTGGATTGACTGTTACCCTTAGACTTGCAAACTCTAGATATGTGCCCTTTTTCCGAGCAGGCGAAACAAATCGCGGCTTGCACTTGCACCGACCTGGATCGTGATAGCCCACGCACCAATGATAGCGCGATGAGGCACCCGCTTTTAGTGGCCTGCATCTCTCCTTGCTTGTTGTGCTGACTCGCGCGGTTACGTCTTCGTTGCTTTCTTTATCGCTCTGCTTGCTACTCATGTTATTTTGTTGCTTAGTTGTGATCTCTGCCGTGACAGCTAAGTCATACGCAGCCTAGAACGTCAGATGTTTTTCCGCGAGTACTCTTTGCTGAACTACCGCGTCAGCAGCTCAGAAAACCAGTCTGTCGCGGAACATGATGCTTAGTGGCAACTGAGCGTCACTAAAACCGCAGTTTTAAGCGAATTCACGTACTTACGTAACGTAGCTGGCAACCGATTCACCGTCGTTTTAGTCCCGCTTTGAAAAGACGCACCTTGCGTACAGTCCTGATAGCCTGGGGCTGACGTGGTTTTTGACGGCGTCAACGATGGTCCTATATTCCTCATTTGGTGGTCGAAGTGGCTTGACGAGGGTCGATATCAGGGAATAGGTGTCCTGACCGCAGCAGGTGAGCAGTGCGGCCCTTCTATCGATGTCTGTAACCAGCTTGTCGGCGGTGCAGCATAACTCGACTTGTTCCAAATATTCTTCCCATGAAGAACCGCTGCCAAGATCAAATTCACCGATTCTTGCGCCGAAAGACATTGGATTGTTCTTTCGTGCTTTGTAAAGACTGACGCCGACTCACAGTAAATTAGTTATGATTACACTCGCATGACAGATGACCCCCAGTGTCATACACTGGTCCCGTTCTAACCAGGCTTCTTCTTTATCGTCCTTGCGGCTTAACTACAGCAGGGTGCAAGACAGATTGATGATCATCACATAATCAATTAAGAGGAAGGTTATTCCGTCAATGTTTAGCCTTTCTCTTGCAACATAATAGGGTTTTGTTAACACCGCAGCTTAGGCTACTTGGTTCGTGAGACGTTTATGCGCTGTTAAGTACTAAAAAAATTCATAGGGACCCTCAGACCTTTATATAACCTTAGCATCTGTTAATTACAATCTCGCCATTTAACTTCACATGTATATTTCTGCGTCGGTGTCGGCAGCTCTTGCCGTCACCGACAAAGAACATGACCTACGGTGTCTTTCTCAAGTGCCACTGAAATTTCTCTCCCTTCGTATTCATTTAGGAACTTGAGTCTATTTTATTTATGCAATAATTCAAGCTCTCTTTTTTTATTTTCATTTTGAGGTGTTTGGGTGGAGGACGTGCGCGCACACGACGAGCGCTGGCGCGATCTTCTCTTTTCAAAGCCTGTCCGTGTCGCTCGTGACTTCGTGGAATGCGCTCGTGTGTTTTCATTCCGGAACTCCTGGGCCGGCTTGCTTGAAACAGCGTCTCAGCTAAGACTGGGGGAAACAAAGCACTGCCAAAGCCAGCGCACTCGCTGAGCGGGACTCAAACCGCGTCTCAAGACGCTCGTGCGCCCTAAGCTTTGCAGTGCTTTTTTTTCACCCAGTCTCGGATGAGACGCTGTTCTAGTGAGCGGCCTCGAAACTGCGCTTTCTAGAATGTCACTCCGATTTGTGTGTTTAGTGTCCTATTCCACCAACGAGGTATAGGGGCTTAGAGCGATTAACTGGCATCCCGTTCACCAGGCAAAAGTGACCCCCCCAAATTGGCCGCCGCCATGTTGCACATTTCTGACCACTAGAGACGTTACCTAATAGGTTTACGTCTAGATTTTAACGAAATACCACGCACAAATAATTGCTTATTGATCTTTAATAACAGTACCAACCAGATAAGTTATGTTTCGTTTGTTTTAGATCCAAATTGTGCTATTTTGACAAAAACTCTGGCAGCTTCGCAATGCCTCCGCTAGATGTTGTCAACCACGCTGCTGTATTTTGGGTTTTTATTGGTGCCAGACACTCACCTCTAGGGCTAACAGTAGTATAAAAAATTGTTTATAATGTTTTTTTTTTTCTTTTACAGCTGATCGCAATACAAGTCTAGGCTCAGTTTTGCGTAAAAGCCTCAGGATTTGCTAGAGGCACGCGTCTATACTTCGTCTCACCCTACGATGGACTAAAGGAAAAAGCGACGGACCACCAGATCGAATCACGAGCCACTTAGAAATGGCAGTGGTATTACGCTTCAATGCACGTGTCGGTGCCCGCGTCTAATGGGGATGGACTGACAGTGGTTCGAATTGAATAGCACTGAGTGACTCACCAATTTTACATCGCAAAGAAAGCCACAACCTAGAGGCACTTTACAGTGTGGAAGCTACAGAAATGATGCAGCACTCTTTGGTTCCAATCGCTGCAACGACGACAATAGCCGAGCCATAACAATGTCTGGAACTCAGCGCGTGTCCTGTGCTTCTCCAACCCCAGCGCGTGGCTATGATCAACATTGGCGGCATATAATCGGCTCCAGATCACGTGGCCGCTTGTTCTGGCTGCGAGTTGAGGGCGTGAACGCTGCTCGTTTTTCTTTAATTTTTTTCTGGGACTTCTATTGCGTGGGGTGAAAAACGAACGCGTTTCATAGGTCATTAACGTCAGGGATCCGTTCTAAGCGGTATTTAAGCATAGTAAAAAACATTTTGCATAGCCCCTTTAAGTACTAAAAAAATTCATAGGAACCCTCAGACATTTATATAACCTTAGCATCTGTTAATTACAATCTCGCCATTTAACTTCACATGTATATTTCTGCGTCGGTGTCGGCAGCTCTTGCCGTCACCGACAAAGAACATGACCTACGGTGTCTTTCTCAAGTGCCACTGAAATTTCTCTCCCTTCGTATTCATTTAGGAACTTGAGTCTATTTTATTTATGCAATAATTCAAGCTCTCTCTTTTTTATTTTCATTATGAGGTGTTTGGGTGGAGGACGTGCGCGCACACGACGAGCGCTGGCACGATCCTCTTTTCAAAGCCTCTCCGTGTCGCTCGTGACTTCGTGGAATGCGCTCGTGTGTTTTCATTCCGGAACTCTTGGGCCGGCTTGCTAGAAACAGCGTCTCAGCTAAGACTGGGGGAAAGAAAGCACTGCCGAAGCCAGCGCACTCGCTCAGCGGGACTCAAACCGCGTCTCAAGACGCTCGTGCGCCCTAAGCTTTGCAGTGCTTATATTCGCACAGTCTCAGATGAGACGCTGTTCTAGTGAGCCGGCCTTGAAACTGCGCTTTCTAGAATGTCACTTCGATTGGTGTGTTTAGCGTCCTATTCCACCAACGAGGTATAGGGGCTTAGAGCGATTAACTGGCATCCCGTTCACCAGGCAAAAGTGACCCCCCCAAATTGGCCGCCGCCATGTTGCACATTTCTGACCACTAGAGACGTTACCTAATAGGTTTACGTCTAGATTTTAACGAAATACCACGCACAAATAATTGCTTATTGATCTTTAATAACAGTACCAACCAGATAAGTTATGTTTCGTTTGTTTTAGATCCAAATTGTGCTATTTTGACAAAAACTCTGGCAGCTTCGCAATGCCTCCGCTAGATGTTGTCAACCACGCTGCTGTATTTTGGGTTTTTATTGGTGCCAGACACTCATCTCTAGGGCTAACAGTAGTATAAAAAATTGTTTATAATGTTTTTTTTTTCTTTTTACAGCGATCGCAATACAAGTCTAGGCTCAGTTTTGCGTAAAAGCCTCAGGATTTGCTAGAGGCACGCGTCTATACTTCGTCTCACCCTACGATGGACTAAAGGAAAAAGCGACGGACCACCAGATCGAATCACGAGCCACTTAGAAATGGCGTGGTATTACGCTTCAATGCACGTGTCGGTGCCCGCGTCTAATGGGGATGGACTGACAGTGGTTCGAATTGAATAGCACTGAGTGACTCACCAATTTTACATCGCAAAGAAAGCCACAACCTAGAAGCACTTTACAGTGTGGAAGCTACAGAAATGATGCAGCACTCTTTGGTTCGGAGCATTATTCGTCCGCCCCTAATCAACGTCAAGCATGTCATAGTTTAACATGTAACGTGATTGGACCTGGCGGCCTGTGGCTTCGACCTTTAGTTCATCGTAGGATGAGACAAAGTATAGTGATCAAATATGTGGAAGATGGCGGCGGCCAATTAGGGGTCACTTTCAGTTGCCAGTTTATCGCTCTAAGGCCCTCAACCTCGTTGTATTCCACCCATGCATTGAAAGTGGTCCCGAACTAAGAGTTATTATAATGTACGTTAGAGGTTCAACTTGCGCTAGGGTTCTGCCGCAAATTAAAACAGACAGAAACCAGTCCGAAATTGACTTCCGGTAACGCATTCCTATGGGAAGAAGCGAGTGCATTTTCTCCCTGCGCTAAATATTAAGAGCAAATATCCCGAGTAATTCGTACGCACTAGGTAGCTTGTAACATTTTTCAGTCAGGCAGTCGAAATAACTGGTAGGTTACGGCGTTTCTCATTCAAATTCATGGCATTAAAACGGTTCTAAAACGGCTTCGTACAAGTAGTTATGCGCACTGTCGGGCACTGTTTGCGCGGACACTACGTCGGCGCTTTTCAGCATGGGGGATATACGTGCCAAACGAACGAAGGACATCTGGAAAACAAAAAGAAACGGCAAGAACTATGGAGCAGCACTGAATCAGTAACTTCCTGTGCATGTGCGATCGAAATAAGTGGTAGTGCCACGCAATTTTGTCCGATTTTCAACAAGTATGCTTTATACTGCCTTGTGCGAAGATTCTTGTTGTAAGTTCAAAACATCACCCGCAGGTTAGAAAGTTTTGAGAACAACTGCCTGATCAAAGCTGCCGGCATAAAAAAAGTAATAAACAGTGAGACCGTTCATAGCCCACGTACTTTATTCTTTACGTTTTTAATGCTTTTAACCGCTCGTAAAGATGCAACACGGGGTCATTTGTATATAGTGAAAGGACTGACACATTAGTAACAAATAAGCGTCACCGAAATGCTGGCGAACCTTGAACACGCTCTATATCCTGATAAGACTGCTGACTGGGCTAGTTGGCAGTTCATGTTGAATAAAATTACAGTGAGCAAAAAAGAAACACTCACAAACACAAAAAATATACACTCACTCGGCGCTGACTCACAACTCATGGTTTATATTGTCTTCCTTTCTTTCGATTTTTATTTTTCTCAGCATCGTCGCTTGTTTTTACACACCTGCTGTGGAACACATGTTTGGGCCTGAAATATAGCGAATTTAAACATTGTTCACTGATGAAGAAAAATGCGCTGCCAAGAAAATCAAAAGGACGATGTCCTTTTGTTTTTTCTTAGCAGCGAGCCGTTCATTATCCTGGACGCGCTTGTGGTACGAATGGGGTACATTTATTCGCACTTAAAAGCCTATCGCGTTTAACGAATGTCCGGATTTCGTTATATTGCAGAATGTTTAATAGCAAATTACGACGCATCATTCTATTCATGGGTAAGAGGTGTCTCGTCGTTCAAACAAATGCAAATCAGTAAGTTTTAGTATGCACCACTGAACCTAATGGAATCCAAAACGTCCTACTTTTTGTGATTTAAAGCTTGCACGATCCTTTTACTTCATCCCGTTTAATTGCCACTTTTCAATAAAACAAATGCTTTCACATACAAAATAATGCGTTCGTGAGGCGCACAATAAAAGAAGGATGCTTGTTCAGATAAGAAAGATGAATGTCAGTGTTCTTACAGTTATCTACGAAAAAGAAGAAATTACTATCAACTCATCCTAACACAAATTGCATGCAGGTGTAGTGGAAGTAATTTATTTTTATGTAGAGATTATGGTAAATCTTATGATGGCCACGCTTTGAGAGTGCTAATAGTATAGAGGATTTCTGGAGAACGTAGATTGTTTCATTAAGATTTGTGGGAATGCTTGACGTGAATGCTCCGAGTGAAAGAGCTCTTTCTTTTTATAGCAGGTTGTCTCACGAAGTATCCAAGAAAATCGGGGCGCTGCCGAGCACAACGAGCTTGAACAGACAATCGCAAAAGCTATATGATTGTGCTACATTAAAAAGAACGTGGACAGGAAGGAATACACAACGTTTCGGGCAGACGCCCGTCTTCAAGTGATAGACACGAAAAACGGCAAGTAATATTAAGCGACATCTTGTAGACCCTGAGATGGAAAACGATAAAACAACGGACGAACACAACAAACTTTTTTGAGATTTTATTGTGTTCGTCCGTTTTTTTTATTGTTCCCCATCTCAAGGTCTACAAGATGTCGATTAATTACCGGCTCGTCTGCACTGTATCACTGCTAATATTAAGGGTCGAACACGTCTCAGAAATGGGAATAGGTGTATTGGTCGAGAGGGTGGGGAAGGGGAAAACCGTTAAGCGATGGAGTATATCCTCTTGGCATGTCATCTATTGCAATACATAACAAAAAATGTTTAAAAAAAAGCCGGAGCGCGTAAGTGAGACGGCATTCCGAACTTGCCTTATGGCGTCCTCCGCGAGAACACGATAGTCAGAATGGTCCTAGGGGGCCTCCGGCTGCAACAACCACTGTTTCTTTCTTTATTGCCTTATATATTACAGCGATCGCACATATATGTTCAACATTTAAAGAAAGGACTAAAAACACTAGTCGACTTGACTGATGTTAAAAGGCTAAAAGACTTTCAGGGTAGACAGCATTTTGAATACCGACAACCACTGAAGTTGAGGTTGCTGCGGCTTGTACTGTTCTTTCAGATAACTCATGTTTTGAACAAAATACTTATAAACCGGACGAACGTCGCCGTCAGTGCGGCGTACAGCCATACGACTCCTCCGTATACTGTGTAAACCCATGAGCATTATCATGTCTTACGGTACATCGTCCCCTCCTTCCATTGGCAAAAAACGAATTCCTTTAGGAGTTAGAGGAAGGTCCTTTTTTATGGTCCTTTGAAGGACGTCCCAGAAGAACACAGCGTCCCGACACCCTATAAATGCATGGTCAATAGTTTGTCTTTTTTACATAAAAAGCAGTTATCTGACCATGGAACGGGTATGTTTCTTTCACTTAGCCAAGCTTTAACAAAAAGTGTTTGACTGTGTAGCTTAAAAAAATAAGATTTTGATGTACGCGGGGATTACCATTCTTTTTACACGTTTCCGAACATTCTGCCCTAGGCCTGCACTGTATACAGAACGGTACAAAGGCACTGGGAAAAGTAAATCCTTCCAATCGTTTGACAATTTTTACGTGACACATCAGACAAGTACTCCAGAAAGAAAAGCGTTGTTAAAAATCGATAGGCATAAACCAC
Organism: Ixodes persulcatus; assembly: GCA_013358835.2. Lineage (NCBI taxonomy): Eukaryota > Metazoa > Arthropoda > Arachnida > Ixodida > Ixodidae > Ixodes > Ixodes persulcatus. The sequence continues at coordinate 428,434 of JABSTQ010009929.1, forward strand.
TTCTTTCAAATACACGCCCAAACAAGGACTGATGTCTACAGTTGACGTCACCACAAACCCGGGCAATGCACCTCGTAGCCGAGTTTGAATTACAGTAAGTAAAAACGGGTCTTTCTGTTCTTTAAAAAAAGTAAGCCTCTTGACCAGCTGTCTAAAGAACAGATCCGAAAGACCTAGGCCGCCAGCTTTGACACTACGAAAACGATTTGTTCGGCTCAATCTTTCCCACGTCGAGCTCCAAATTAAAATGGCAAAAACGCGATGCCTACGTTGAATATTAATCCATGAACAATGCAACACTAGCAACACGTACGACAATTTTGCCACAAGAAACGCATTGCATACAGTTGCTCGCACAAAAAAGGACCGACATTTTTCTCCCCCCACTTTCCTGACTTAGCGCGCAAAGCTTCCGTTTTATCCCTCCAATATTGATCGTTAGTGCGATATTGTTCCAATGGTACTCCAAGATACCACGCTGGAGTGTCAGACCAGGGAATACGTTCAAACACCACAGGCTTTCAAGTAAAATCGCCATGCCAAAAGCCCAAACACTTCTGCCAGTTAACTGCACAACCCGTGTGTTCACAAAACCTTTCTGTTGATTGCACAACTTTTCTAACGCTTTCGTTGTCCACACAAACAATCGCGAGGTCATCCGCTTAAGACAAAATACGGGCCTCAGTTGCGTGCAACTTAAACCCACGTATCATAAATTACACTTAAACGAAAGGGCTCCAGAAAAATACAAATGAAGGGGCAAGAGTCGACAACCTTGACACACAGAAAAAAAGAAAAGAAATGCGCTCACTCATTGATTTGTTCACCACTAGACTGATCGCGCAGTCGCGGTACGCCATACGTACACCATTACATAAGAGTGAGCTGAAATTCACGTGTTCTAATATAGAAAAAGCAAATTTCGAGTAACACATGGTCTAAAACATTTTCTTAGTCGACTTGAAGCATTGCAAACCTTCTTTGCATTGCACCACAACACTCGAGAATACTACGTGCAACGTGCACTTTGGGGACAGTACTCCGGCCCCTAATGCCGCATGCGGACCGACGATAAAGTTTATAACACTTTGTAACCGTTCGGCCAATACTTCCATTAAAAAATTGTAGTCTACATTTCTTAAAGTTATTGGCCTATAACACCCAACAGAACGGAGCCGCACAGGGTCGTCACTTTTTGGAATAAACATTGTGCGTACACAGGAAGGAAGGAGTCCAAACGCGGAGTTCGTACGCTTTACTAAATACGCGATGCAAGACAGGTGCCACTTGGTTTTTGAACTTTTTGTAAAAACTCTCCTCCTAACCCGTCAGGGCCTAATGATTTTCAAAATTTCAAATTATCAATTGCCCTTTCAACTTCTTCCAACGCTATTGTTTGTTCTATCCTTTTCCTTATTTCGTTATCGAGTTGCAGCATTAGCGGCAAAAATACGCTTCGGAACTCCGTTTTCTTTGGAGCCCGATAACTAAAAAGTTCTTTGTAATAATCCACAAACGCTCGCCCAATAAACGTTTTGTCCCTAGACGAAATCCTTTGATGACATATATCGGTTCTTTCGTTCTTACTGGCATACTTCTTTTCCATGCCAATAACTCGTTTTGTCGGTATCTCCCCATACGATAACCTTTTTAACATTGCTCGAACCAAGGCCCCCTCATATCGCTCTGTATCAAGAGCTTCAAAATGTTTCTTAAAGCTACTGATATTGTCTGAAAACAGACTGAGTGACAGGCATTCGACATGAAGTAGCTGTTGTAGCAAATTATTTAACTTCATAATTTATTTTCTTTTCGCGTGTTTCAAACAACTATATCTTTCGATTGCGCTCATCTGGATTTCTTGTTTCAATAATTCCCATTTTATTCCAACCCTATCGTCTTTTATGTTATCTAACTCTTCATGGCTTTTTTGTACCTCATTCAGAAACTATTCGTCTTATAAAAGCTTTCTATTTAACTTCCACAGGTCGAAAGGGACCTTGTTTGCATTCTCCTTTGATGAGCACAATATCAAAGAAACCTGACAATGGTCACTGAAAGGCATTTGGTTCACTGCATACTTTTTACACATTCCGAGAAGTTTGAAAGAAATATATGCTCTATCCAGGCGCGCGTGACTTGCGCTTTGAAAGTGCGTAAACTGCGAACACTTAGAGACTGGCTCGCAGTGGCCAACATCATCCAGTTCACACTTCTCAACCAACTCACATAGAAAAACAGTACTCGCATCTCTTTACCGAGTGCCATTTGATCTGTCACACGGCTCGCAAACACAGTTGAAATCCCCCAACAAAATATCAAGCAGATCAGTTTGTAGATACGCATATATATTTGCAGAAAATACTAATCTTTCCTCAACCTTATAAGGAGCGTAAATGCACGACAGGCAAAAATTAGAATTTAAAATAGACAGCTCGCGCAGAACAAGTCTTCCCGAGCCACAGCTAACAACCTTTGTCACAGTTCCTAGAGACTTTCTAATAAATAAAAGACAACCGCCCAACGTCCCAACAGCATGACTGATGCACAAATCGTAACGTGACTCAAAGAGCCGCACCATACTCTCCGTCTGTGCCTCGCTATCTAGTTTTGATTCTTGCGCGGCGATTACGTCGAGATCTTTTTCAATACGCCTCGCAAGTGGGCTCATTTTCGTCTTCTGCGCATGAGAAAGGATGTAGCGGTGACGTCAGAACGCCGAGCCCTGATTGGCTGATCGCGACCCCCTATCTGAGCGTCATCTGCTCCTTTGCAACGTCGTCTGCTCGCAACGTCGTCTGCGTCTGTCTTACCTTTCCTGCGACTTTCGGAAGTGCAGGTCTTTACGAGCGAGCTCGACTTCGCCTTTCAGAAAGGGCAGACGAAATAACTCGAGTGGTACGTTGTTTTTGTCTTACATCTAGCAGACGCGCATCAAGGAGAGAAGTCAAAGGACTCACTGGCGATGTGTCCCGAGACGCCGAGGTTTGTTTGCTAAGAACCGAGAGTGAGCTCTATTCACTAAATAAAGCGTAGTAAATAAAGTCACTAAATAAAGCGTAGCTTTATTTAGTGACTCTAGAGTGAGCGTGTTAGTGTCCGCAAGTTCAATCCCAAATACTTTTTCCCTCCTTTCGTGTGCGGCGAGACTCCTCACTCTTTAACGGCGTCGGCGGGTTGGCGCAGTTAACGTCGTCTGCTTTACGTCTGCTAGTCAAAGCGATGGCTGCTTTACCTTTCCTGCGTCTGTCGGAGATTCACCGCTTTCTCAACGGCGAGAGTCACCGCTGCCTCGGAAAACAAGGAGATGACAAGAGGAAGAGATTGACCTCTTATTCTAAAATTGAGGTCAGCGATCAAAGTATAATATGGGAAGGGTGACAAGGGTCGTGCGGGCATATTCCATTCCGCACGCCAGCAGATCGTGGGCAGACGGTCTTGGCCAAGGACCGTCGGAGCACCGCTGCGGTGCTGCTAGGCCTATCTGCCGAGCTCGCTTGGACGGGATCAGTGGAATCGTGGCCGTTGGAGCATTTCCCGGGTGTTTGTGGATACAGCGTTCTTGTTCGTCGTGGTTTATTTCAAGTACTTTTTTACTTTTTTTCTTGCTGCTTGTAGTCGGGACGCGTGAGAAGAGCACATACAAAAATAAACGTCCGTTGGTCGTCGCGACCAAGTAACTGAGCGACGCTGTCGGCCATGCTGAGTTGATCGTAAGAAGTGCGTAAGACAGCTTCGGAGCTGTCGTAGGATTCCGTCGTAACCTGCGCAAAACTTGCAATAATTTCGTTTCGTGAATACGAATTTGTTCTTACGTTTTGTCTTACGCACATTTTTGGCGTAAGATCGTTTCGTGAACAGGCCTCTGCACTTCCGAAAGTCACAGGAAAGGTAAGACAGACGCAGACGACGTTGCGAGCAGACGACCTTGCAAAGGAGCAGACGACGCTCAGATAGGGGGTCGCGATCAGCCAATCAGGGCTCGGCGTTCTGACGTCACCACTACCCCCCCCCCCCCCCGCGCAAGAAGCAGACGAACGTGCCCTCCGCATAAACAGTAAGCTCACTCAGCATTGCCTGCTACGTGCATTTAGACCGCGCACGTTTCAAGTGCCAAATTTGAAAGCCCTATTTAGAAAAATTTTGTTTAGAGGGAGGCCAGTAAGACAGCACGGCACTTACAGTGTGAAACGAATAGCGGCCGTACGAGAGAACTCACTTCGTGTACTCTGTGCGGCGTGTGGGTCACTCAAGCCGGGACTTGTACCGTCCCCACCTTGCGGCACCATTCGCGTTTGAGGCGCAGTCGTAACTCCCCTCTCCCAGATGCAGAGTCATCTAGCCTTCGTTTCACCGCCCCGTTTTCAGCGGTCATGACGATGTCGTCGTCGCCACCCTTGACATCTTCAGTATCCCTTGGCTGAGGGTTCTCTACGGCTTCTTCCGGCGTCGTCTTCCCCTTCTTGTCAGAGGCTTCATAACATCCTCCTGGAGCCGTCTTGAGCGTTGACGCCGACTGAGAAGCCCCGGCCTCTACCTAACTTGAGCCCCCGTTTTTCCTGCGTCTGGCTCTGCCCTTGCTACTCTTTCAGTGACGCCGGTGCTGCTGCTTCCTCCGCCTCCTCTTTGTCCATCAGCAGCTCGGTGATTTCCTTCGTGGCTCTGCTGCCAGCTATATGGGCGTAGGTCTTGACACAATTCCATGTCTCGTGCCCGATGGCGCGGCACTCGGTGTACCAAGGCGCCTTGCAGTCACGGCGAATATGCCCCGTGCGACGGCCAAGGAGACATTTCGGTGCACGCCCGGGGATCACTACCAAGACGTTGCCCCCGCCGAACCGAAGCTAGTGGGGAAGGCTTTCCAGCGGGAGTCCCTCTTTGAGGGTCATCCGGACGCCAAGGGTTGTGGACTCGACGTCGACAAAACCGTCGACCTTTCACTTTTCCCGCGTGATTTTCTTGACGGTCCTAAACGGTTCGAAGGCCCACCGAACTGCTTCTACGAGCACATCAAGAGACACCCAATGGAGTTTGACACGGAGTTCCTTCCGGTTTGGGTCGACCAGCTGACACGTCTTCCCTTTCACCTGGAGACTCTCGGCTTTCAAAAGCTTCACCTTGGCTTACGGCGTATGCAGCTGAAGCAGCCAGATGTGGCTCATCTGGTCGGCTCCCTGACCCGCTACGCTTGGCAACACGCCCACCTGTTGCAACGGCGTCCTGAAGTCTTCGATATTGTACGGTCGTCCTTCGAAGTCAGCGTGCAAATTAAACGACGCTAAGCTTTCTCGCCTCTCCGGTGGGCAACGTAGGCAAATGCAGACGATAATCTTTTGGAGAAGAACCAACCTTATCACCGCGGCCGGGCACGACCGCTACCGCTCATGCGGAGCTAATCATGAACACGTTCGTTCCCTACGGCAGCCGGGAGTGGACTCAGCCCTGCCGCCACAACCACGACCACAACGGTTACGACGGGCGGACGCACGGTTCGAAATCGGTTCGAGGACGCCCCCCCCCCCCCTCTGGCTGTCAGGTGACGCGTAATGTCTTCAGAGCCGTGGTTGTTTTAAAGTGTTCTAAAAAAAACAGTGCTTGTATTAACAGCAGTACGGGCAAGTTATTGGTATTCGTTTCCAGTGTTCATTTATTTGCGTCCGAGTCCACAAGCCATGCCCAGTGCCGAAACCGCCTTGGTGAGAAGGTTGTCCGCAGACCGGTAAGAGCACAAGAGCTACTCTCCCCCCCTCCCTTCCACCCCCCCCCCCCCAAAAAAAAAAAGAAAAAGAAAAAGCAAGAAAACAGGCAATTCGAAACACTTGGTGCTCCCTCTCATACGCACCCCCCTCCCTTCCCCATGGCGAAACTCCTCCCGATGAAGAGTGCTTTGCGACCATATAAGTATTCCTACTATACAACGTGATACAGGTGAAAGAAGCCGAAATTTGTTTTCTTGAAAAGTGGCAATTAAACGGGATGCGATAAAAGGATCGTGAAAGCTTTAAATTACAAACTTTACTGCGATAGTTGACAAGCCAAGAAGATGCACTCCGTCTTCTAACGCTTTTGCTTTCCCCTCCCTCTCGACCAATGCACCTTTTTTGTGTGTGTGCGACGTGTAGGACCCTCACTTCTTCCTTGCCGTTTTTCGTGCCTATCACTTGAAGAACAGCGTCTACCCGAAACGTTGTGATTTCTTACCTGTACACGTTCTTTTTTAGTGTAGCACAATCCTATGTTTTTCTGTTTGTTTTTTTGCTATTTTGGACTCACAAAATACCCATTGACCGACCCCTGCTTCAAGAAACCTAAAAAATGTGTCGGAGAGCAAGGGAGCGAGGAGACATCAAACACCAGGACAGTGAACCCGAGAGGGTGGGGAGGGAAGGGGAGGAGGGGGGGGGGAGAGTGGATACGGACAGAAAATATATAACTTTTCTTTTTTAATATATGCCCTTGTCGTTGCGAGCATTGAAATTTGAAATCACGAAAACAGATTTCGACTGTAATTGTCGATATACGCAGTGCGGATTCGTCTTGAAAATTCAATTATGCCTAACCCGGGACGAGAATTCCGGGAAAGCGATATGTAACGGGGATGATAATTTCGACCATAGAGCTTTTTTCATAACCAAGCACGCCGACACGATGTCTGACACGAACTCAATCATAAGCCTCGAAGGTCAAAGACCAAGAGAACGCTTGGATTTCAAACGCCGCAAATTTCTTGCGCAACCCGATGTTGGTCGGGCCTGGCTGGAACAATAAGCGAGGGGCTAACAGAAGGATGTAGGAGGGAGGCCCAGTCACGATTCCGCGCACGTATTCGAAACCTCGTGTGAGGCCTCTCAACGCGCAGACGTATACCGAAACGACTTTGTATGACCGACAGGGCTTGCGACATTTTCGCCTATTCAGTAAAGCTACCAAGATCTCTTTGTTCATTTGTATTTTTTTTCCTTTGCGCTTGTCTCGTGCAGCGACGTAGTAGGAAATCAAAGGCGTATGAATATGCGAGCATCGCAAAGCAGGCTAGGCTGCCTCTTGCTCTTTCGTTTTCTTAACCGAATCTGCGTTCTTTGTTCCCAATGCTCGGTCCGGAAACAAACAAACGCGAGAAAAGGGAGAGGCTAGTGTTAAACTACTGCCGAAAATAAATGGAATATTTTCCCGTCCTCTTTGTTTTTTTTACTTATTTATACGATGTCCTAGTTCTTTTTGTCTCGCCCTACTAGACGCGGTGCTAAGAGGAACCCACAATTTCCCCAGTTCGGGACTGGACCTTTTATTTATTCAAAACGCCTCCCACAGCGGTTTTATTTATTTTGCTCGTTTCATGGAAGTATTCCGAGAATGAGCATCACTAATAAATAGCACCGATTTCTGGATGCAAGTAAAAAAAAAAAATCAACGTCGACGAAACAAATAATTTCGGTAGTATTATTGCCGCGACGAATGAATAATGCAGCGAAAAGATGCGAATATTAAGGTTCGCATTGACAGGTCTTACTCGCTTTCTGACAGTTAAATTCACACATATGGCACTTGCGTGGAGTTCTACGAAAGGAATCTCAAACTTGCTTTTGCGTCGTAGTGTTTTCTTTTTAATTGCGGAACATCGTAGATGCCCTGCGCTAGTCTATTTTCGCGAGCCGGACGTCGGCGCTTTTCTCAGTATTATTTCTAAGGGGTATTATCAGGCACAACATTTTGCCGCTTAGGGTAGTACAATAAATGGGAATTTTCCCCCACCGCGGTAGCTTTGGTAACAGCCCATTATAGGTTATAAAAGATAAATTGAAAAATCGGGCCATTACTTGTTTGTGCTAACAGTGACACGCAGTGTACGTCTTTGAGGTTCATTGTATGTATGCCACGATTATATTTTATACTTGTTTAATGACCGACCTTTAGTTATAAATACGCTATGGTTTGTTTTCATTTTATTCACTTATTTGCCCTTTACACGCCCACAGGAGGCTTTAGATAAAGGGGAAAGGGGGGGCAAAGAAAATAGTACTATAGACGTTTCCACTGTTTACAAAAATCACAGTCCACACGTGTTAAATCACAGTCCAGAACGCGCACGTTCGTCGCTTCGGAAAGCGAGCAAATCACGCGCCATACGCACGAACACTGAAAATGGAACCTGCCAAGTGTCCTTTTTTGGAAAGGTCTATAAAGATGTTTAAAGGCTTCAATATCGAACATGTACAAATGTGATGTTAAATGGCGCGAAGAGTGGCAATGGCAGTTCGTAACATATTGTTACAGTGATTACGGTGTACCATATTTTACAATTAACGAGAGGTTGAAAGATGGCGGTCCTGCGAAGCCCCAGAAGCCCTGCTGCTTCCTCTTCTTTCTCGACCAGCCGAGCTAAAACTTCCTTCTCCTCTTCGTATCTTTACTCGCACGCCGGGGGGAACGGCGTCTCGCCGTTTTAGGACGTTTTGTATGGCTTGAGTCGCAGGACATGCACTGTCTTGGGTTGATGGTGGTGCTGACTTCGGTGAGGGCCAGAAGGCTCGACAATATAATTGACGTCGGACGTCTGGCGGATAATCCTGTACGGGCCGCGATACTGTGGAAGAAGCTTTTCAGCGAGGCCTACGCAACCCTGAGGTGTCCAGAGCAACACCAAATCACCAGGGGAATAAATGGCGAGGTTGTGCCTGCGATCATAGCGGGCACACTGACGGTCCTGGGAACGTAGAGTCCGAAGGTGTGCCAGTTGGCGCGCCTCCTGGACACGGCATCTGTCGTCGATCGTATGGCCCGTCAGCGTGGAGTTGTATTGCAGTGTAAGCAGGGAATCTAGCATAAGCGATGGTTCACGGCCGAATAGAAGGTAGAAGGGTCAATAACCCGTGGTGTCGTGTCGAGAGGAGTTGTAGGCAAAAGTGACATATGGGAGGACTGTATCCCAATTGCGGTGGTCGAAAGATATATACAGAGAAAGCATTTCGGAGATGGTCGTTTTGAGTCTCTCAACCATCCCATTGTTTGTGCACGATGGAGCAGTGTTGCAAAATTTCAACAACTACTTTCGATACAAAGGGTCCGCCTCGGTCAAAAAGAATTTCTCGTGGTGCGCCATGCTTCAGATTGACGTTTTGAAGGAGGAATTTGGCGACGTCGACAGCAGTCGCAGTCAGGAGTGAACCTGTGACCGCGTAGCGCGTGGCATAATCAACTGCAACTGCGACCCAGCGTTTGCGAGTGTAGGACTCGTGGAATGGGCCGAGGAGGTCCAGGCCCAGTCGGTGAAAGGGGTGTTCAGGAGGTGTCAAAGGGTGAAGTAGCCCTGCGGGTCGCGTAGATAGCATTTTGCCACGTTGGCCGGAGTCACAAGAGGAGACATACCGTTTTACTGTGTGGTACATGTTTGTTTACTAGGATCTCTGTTTAACACTTGTATAGGTCCGAATGACACCTAAATGGCCGGAACATGGTGAGTCGTGCAGCTCGGCGAGCACTGCCATTTGAAGATGTTTGGGTACTACAAGAAGCACAGGAGCACCGTCTGGCCGATAATTTTGGCTATAAAGGATGCCTTTATAAATTCTGTAGGGAGTGGAAGGTGGGCGACTCGTTCCAGCCGTGAGGTCAATGATGATGGTTTGGAGAGTACGATAACGGCGTTGTTCCTCTGCGATGTTAAGAATGGCGGATATTTGGAAGAGCGGGAGTGTCTCGCTATCTGGCGTTGAATCCGGTGGGTCTACTGGATATCGAGAAAGGCAGTCGGCAACTCGGTGAAGTTTTCCTGACTTGTGAATGACTCTCTAGTCATACTCCTGAAGACGGAGAGTCCAGCGTCCAAGGCGACTTGCAGGATCTTTAAGTGAAGAGATCCAGCAGAGTGCGTGGTGATCCGTGACGACAGAAAATGGGCCACCGAAGAGATAGGGGCGAAACCTCATAATAGACCAGACGACAGCCAGGCACTCACGCTCGGAGATGGTGTAGTTTTGTTCGGCCGATGTAATAGTGCGGCTGGCATAGGCAATCACAGGTTCTTGGCGTTGTTGGTGCTGTGCCAATATAGCTCAAATACTGTGGCCGCTGGTATCTGTTCGTAGCTGCTAAAATGGGATCGGACGTTAGGGCTGTCTTTAAAGCTTGAAAAGTCTTGTGTTGGTCGGCATTCCATTGAAATGATTGTTTTTTAGGAGGTTTGTAGGAGGACGGGCAATCTGAGCAAACTGGCAAATGAAACGACGAAACTATGAACACAGTCCGAGGAAACTGCGGATGTCCTTAGGGGAGGCTGGTGTTGCAAATTCTTGGACAGCCTTGGTTTTGTCGGGGTCAGGTCCGATATCATTTCTGTCCCCAAGGTGACCTAGCAATAGACACTTTTAGTTGGGCGTACGCAACGAGCTTGCGTACGCAAAAACGTTGCGGGCCGCGAGTGAGCCTGCGCAGAACGTTCTGCGCAGGCGCACTCGCGGCCCGCAACGTTCCTGCGTACGCAAGCTCGTTGCGTACGCCCCAACTAAAAGTGTCTAATTTGATTTCAGAGCTACCAAACTGGCACTTGGAAGGATTCAATTTAAGGTTTACTTTCCGGAAGAGGGCGAGAATTTGGTCAAGTCACTCGAGGTGAAATGCAAACGTCGTGGAAAAAATGATGACATCGTCGAGATAACATAGGCAGGTTGTTCATTTGAGCCCTTGCAAAAGACACTAAATCATGCGTTACGAAGGTTTCTGGGGCGTTGCATAAGACGAACGGCATCACTTTGAACTCGTACAGATCGTCTGGATTTATGAACGCAGTTTTATCTCTATCTGACTCGTCGACGTTGATTTGCCAATAGCCGGTGTGAAAACCAATGGAAGTAGTACTAGTAAACAATAATTATTTGCCCAAGCATGGGTTAATGACTGAACGGGAGACCCCTAGGGTCGCTCCGCCAGCCACCCCTCAGACGGCGGCCTGAACCCTCTGGGTTTGGGCGGCGTCTTCGGCCAGCTGGACTAGTTGGTTCTGCACCGAGGGGTCTAAACAGAGGAGTAGGGTTTCCCAGCTCTCCTGGTTGTCGATCTTCTCCAGTAGGGGGTGGGACTTGCGGTCGATCCTGCTGCACTCCCATACCATGTGTCGGAGGTTGGCGTGGCCGCCGCAGAGCTTGCAGTTTGGCTTGTACTTGTCGGGGTACCATTTATTGAGTAGGGAGGGGCTCGGGAAGGAGCCCGTCTGGAGGCGGCGCCATGCCACCGACGTCCTCTTGTCCAGCGAGGGGTGCGCGGGTGGATAGCGTAACCTCTCGCCAGTGTAGTGATTGAGAATGTCCCTGAATGCGACCAGCCTGTCACCCCCCGAAAAAAAGGCCAGAGAAGGGTCCAGCGGTTCCCCGGCCCGGTGAGCGAGTTCTCGGGCCGCGCAGTGTGCCTTCTCGTTGCCGGGGAGCGACGAGTGCGCCGGTGTCCAGATGAGCTGTACTCTCGTTGACGTCTTCTCGGGGTCGCCCAGGACCTTGAGCGCAGCTGTAGAGATTCTTCCTTTGGCGAACTGCCGGATTGCTTGCTGCGAGTCGCTGACGACGATGCGTGCCCCCGGACTCGAATCGCGATGGCGATGGCCACCTCCTCCGCGACTTCCGGTTCCGACGTCTTGATACTGCAGCTCGAGATCACTTCTCCTTGTTGGTTGACCGCTGTTGCGACCATGGCGCCCCCGCCGGCTCTAGCAGCGTCCGTATAGAGGACGCCCTCCGCGATGCTTAGCCGTTTCTACAGCGCCTTGACTCGCGCCGCTCTGCGTTCCGCGTGATGCGTCGGGTGCATGTGCTTTGGGATGTTTGGTATGACGAGGGCTTCCCTGACCCGTCTGGGGACGTCGGCCTTCTCCCCGTTTTCCTCTCGTAGCGGATTCCAAGGCTGGCCAAGATGTGGCGGCCCGTGGCACTCTTCGTCAGCCTCTCCAGCTGCGAAACACGCTGAGCTTCTATGATCTCCTCCCCCGTGTTGTGCAGACCTAACGCCGCGAGCTTCTCGTTCGCGGTGGTGTTCGAGGTGGTATTGATTTGCCAATAGCCGGTGCGAAAATCAATGGAAGAAAAGTACTGGGCGCCATGCAGACAATCAAGTATGTCGCCGATACGTGGCAGTGGGTATACATCCCTTTTAGTAATCTTGTTGGGCCGACGGTAATCGACGCAGAATCGCCACGTCCCGTCTTTTTTTTTTTTTTTTTTTACTAAAACAACTGGGGAGGACCATGGCCTGGAGGAAGGTTGAACAATATCTTGCGCGAGCATCTTATCAACCTATGTTTGTATAATGCGACGTTCGCTGGCAGAGACTCTATAAGGACGGTGGTGCAGAGGTGGTTCAGCGCCTGAAGCGATGTGGTGTGTGGTTGTCGTCGCTCGACCGAGAGGACGACTCCCAAGGTCAAATACGTCGCTGTGTTTCTAAAGGAGAGCTTAAACCTCTTGCTGCGGTCGCTCGTCCAGTCTGGGGTCGATCATGCCTTTGAGGTTAGGAAGGATGGAACTCTCCAGGGGACATGGTGCTGGAGGTGGCGGCATGTTCATTGCAGTAACAGATACAGTTTCTGTTGCGAAGGGTGATGTGTGTGCTAGAGAAGTTTCACTGGGCAACATTTGGCTGGTCTGACTGATATTAACTGCCCAGGGATATGTCGTGCCATGCCGTGATAGAAACAAGAAAGTGGGGAACAGCAAGTTGTTTCGTTGAAACCACATCGACGCTTGAAGACGCCATATAATCGCCATCAGGTGTAGGTCCGTTTGATGCAACTTTCACGGAGACTTCAACAAGTGGTGGGATGCGATAGTCGTCGGTAGATCGTAGCTTCAAAAGTAGTGGTTCTGCAAGGCTTGTTGGGGCAGCAACGTCAAGTTCAATTCTCTGTTTGAGCAGCCAATGAGGGCAGAATGAGCGGAAAGGAAATCCTACCCGAGTATTAGTGAATGCGGACAGCTAGCAATGACGGTAAACAGGACATAGGTGGTTCGGTACTCGAGAGTAGTACGGGTGCCGCCCATGCCAATGGAAGGTATAACACGACCGTCTGCACCCAGCAGTAGCTTAGTGTCTGGTGGTGTTAAAGGCTTAGGTAGCTGTCGCCTCAAATCTTCCCTCATAATAGATGCGGCGGCTCCAGTGTCTATAAGGGCGTAACTAAGGACACCGTCAATTGTAATGGGCAGTTGATTATGGGCAGTGGTTTATGCGTCATTTGGAGGATTTGTGGGCAGTGACAGTGATGCAGCTTCACCTCTTGAAGCTGCATTATTTAGTTTTCCGAGCTGCGATGGTCACGGGCTGGCGAGTTAGGGCGGCGTGGGGTGGGTGACAGAGACTGTTGGCGACGTGGAGAAGGGGACTAGTGGAACGGAGGATTGGGAAGGAGTAAGCGGCAAGGATGGAGAGAAGTGATCTTAGGAGGAGCGGCGGTGGGTGAAAGAAGAGAAGGTACGAGGTCGGTTGTTCCATCGGCTGCGGCAGTAGCGGGCAATGCGGCCAACGGCATTGCAGTGAAGGCAGATGGGTCGATTGTCCGGCGTCCTCCAGGCCGCAGGGTCTCGTCTTGGCGCTTGACTCTCACGGTTAGCTGAGAGGTAAACTAGGGACCAGGACCTCTGTGCGGGCGTTGGCATCTGAAGCCTATCAATTTCTTGGGGGACGACGGCTTGCACTGTTGATATTGAAATTGTTTCTGGTTCTGCGGGACGAGGAAGAGTATTTGGTGGGAGCATCGCTTCTGGCTCACGACGAACGATTTTTGTTATGTCTGAGTTTGACGTCTCCTCTCACGTGGAAGTGGCTGTCGTATTAGGAAGCCGAAGGAAATTGCAAGTTACGCGGCGTTTCTTGGCCTCTTCGAACCTCCGGCATTCCTTTACCAGGGCATCTATGGTGGAGCAGTCCTTGAAAAGAAGAAGCTGAAACGCGTCGTCCGCGATGCCTTTGAGAATGTTGAATATTCGTTCGGAGTCGCCCATGGCAGCGTCAGCTTTATGGCAGAGCGACAAGATGACTTGGACGTAGGCTATGTATGACTCGGTTGATGTTTGGACGCGGACGCAAGTTTTCGTTTTGCGGATAATTTTCGGCCAGTGGGATCGCCGAAAAGGTGTCGAAGTTGGTCCTTACACATATCCCACGAAGTGACGGTTTCTTCGTGGGTGAGAAACCAGGTCCGTGCCGTGTCCGTGAGGTAAAAAATGATGTTTTCCAACATGATGGTGGGATCCCATCTGTTGTGGGTGTTAATCCGTTCATAAATATGAATCCACTCCTCGACATCTTGGTCGCCAGTGCCGGTGAAGTTTCCAGGATCTCGTGGTTGTGAGAGGATGAAGTGGTGGTGAAGGGTACCGTTGGTACCCTTCACCACCACTCACCACTTGGCGCTCGGTATGCGTAACGTTGTGCTCAAATTGAAAAAGAGGCGCTTAGCATTTTATTTGGTTGCGACGAATTTCACCAGTTTGTTTACGGACAGATGGTCATCATTGAGTTAAGCCACAAACCGCTCGTGTCTGTTGCAATGAAAGGAATTGGTGACATGCCGCCTCGTTTAGAGATTTCTGTTTGACTTCTCAAATACGACTATGTCCTGCAGCATGTTCCAGGGAAGCACCTAGTCTTGGCAGACATTCTGTCATGGGCGTCTCCCGTCGGTCAGGTCGACAAGGCTGGTGCCACAGACGACGTGGAAGTCCACGCGATTCAGAGTCTGCATTCCATAGTGACGGAAGCAACGCAAAAAAAAAAAAAAAAAACTGTCCGAGGAGACTGCTAGGGACAACTACGTGCAGTCGAGCATCAGCAGCCTGTCAGCTGGCCTGTCAGTCCAAGGTGAACTCAAACCTTTTGCATCGGAACTATCTGTGGTGAACGGAATACTTTTTAAGGCAGCAAAAGTGTTCGTACCGAGAAGCATGCGACGAGAAATCCTACAAAGAATTCACGCCGGTCATTTCGGTTTTCAGAAATGCGAAGAAAGGGCACGACGCCTTGTTATTTGACCGGGTCTCAACGGCTACATCACCCTGCTGATACAGAACTGCTTTAGATGTAGAGAGGTTTCTTACAAGCAACCAGCACAACCACTACTAATGCGCCCACTTCCAAGCTGTGCATGGTGCAGGGTCGGGGATTAACATCTTTGTTTTTGGAGGAAACTCATACGTCGTTGAGTTGGACGCACTTTCCAATTTCCCAGAGGTCGAGAAGCTGACAGACACAAGCGCAAGAACCACGATTGCGGCACTCAGGTTCATGTTCGCAAGGTACGGCATACCGCTTGAAGTCTGCACCGACAATGGACCGCGCCCAGGCAGCACACCATTGTTGGACCCCGTTGGCCCAATGTTGGCAAAAGAATGGTTCCAATATTGGTCTGACGTTGGCAGTTTCGAAAACGCCACCCGATCCAATGGTGGTCCAACATTGGTGCCAATGTTGGACCACTGGTTCACCAACGCTCTAGCCCACGTTGGACCAACGTGGTTTGCGCTTTTTTATCCAATATTGGCATAGAGGTTTCACCGTTGGCTGAACCAACATTGGCATTCAGCGCCTTACAGACCTGCTCTTCCAACATTGGCTTAACTATTAGCTATTCCAATATTGGCATCCAGTCTAATTCACTGGCTATTTTTTGCATCCGTTGTCTGTGCCATTATTGGATGCAATTTTTCAGCCAGTGTTCTAACCAGCGTCACAAAAACAGTGCTGAGAACCAAGCAAGTCCCTTGCCCTTTTTTCTCAAGCACTGTTTTCTTTCTGATACTAAAATCTAATAAATGCAGCAATTTTACCATATTTGCACACTTTAATAATCATTAAAGCATGCAAATGAATTGTTCGTAACGTTTGACAGATTCATACTTTATTTAAATCGAATAATAAGATTTCAAAAAATTGTGAAACCAGGGGGGCCTAGGCAGACTCGGCGGCAGGCTCGGTAGTGGACAGGGCAGCGGGCTGGGCGAAAGGCTATGCAAAGAGATTCCACGCAGCGGCCTGGCCACAGGATTCTGAAAGAGACAGAATCGGGGGTTTTGATTCAGGTGAAAAGTTTCAGAGGCTCTCAGTTCTCTCTTACGCTTGTCAATAATGAATATCAAAATAAAACATAGCTTCATTATTAATCGCCGCCCTTTAATTAACTATTCGAATAATCGGCTCAGTTGCTCTTCGAGTATAAAATCTCGGAGAGGCCTAGCGACTTTTATATGTTTACTTTTCCATATTATAAACTTTCTTTTCCTGTGAATTATTTTTCGTTATTTTGTATGTAAAAAAAAAACTTATTACTGCCTTCTAAAATAAATAGATGCGCAGGTAAGACACCAGGGCCGGCTTGCTGGAATCAGTGTCTCAGCTGAGACTGGCTGAAAGAAAGCACTGTAAAGGCTGGGACGCACGAGCGTCTTTAGTCGAGGTTTGAGTCCCGTTCAGCTCGTACGCTGGTTTTGACAGTGCTTTCTTTACCCCCGTCTCAGCTGAGACACTGTTTCTAAGCAAGACGGCCCAGGCGTTTACAATTGTTTTGTTCGTCCGACTTGTCCTTACTCAGAGCTCGATCAATCGAGATTAAAATATTTATAGTGATTTAAAAAATTAATCAAATAGTACAAAGTTTATATAATAAATTGCTTAGCTCTACTCTTGCAACATCATGGCGTCCCTCTACTTTTCATCTAGCTTTAAGAAGTCTTAAGAATTACAATCTCGCCATTTAAGTTCACACCGATATTTCTACGTTGATCTGAAAAAACAAAAACGTTCTTAAGATTTACGGTATTTGCGGCACGGAAATATGTAGTTATAAATGTACCCCTATTGCCTCCATAATATTAACAATTTATAAATCCAACCGCTGGCGTCCCTCTTCAGCTCACCAGTGTCAAACGCGCTACTAAATTAACAGTTCAATAAATACCCCGTTATACGTAAGAACATGACAGTTGAACAGAACTTGATGCTTGAATCAATCAAGAATTTAAAATAAATCACGCTCATAAAATAGCTTGTCGTGTAAAGACGATTACGGGCAATTGAACTCGCAGAGCGCGGTGACATAATTGGCACTCACTCACGCCCAACAAGCCGAACCTTGGCAAATAAGGACTACTCAACGCTCTGTGGTATTTGGCTTTGGACATACCGGGAGGACTTTTTACTACAGCACACATCTACCTTCAAGAAGACAGCCATATTTTAACAAGAAAAATGAAATAAAAATGACTTCGAACACAAAAATAACCAATCAGAACGTCTCTCACGGTTTAGTAGAATAAGAAGCACTTACAAATAGCGCTGTGCAGGGCCTTTCGGGCCGATCGCTGTGGATTACATGTTTTAACTCGTCGGAGATTCCTGGCACAGAGTTCGACAAGGTTCAAACTCATCGGATAGTGACAAAACGTACATTGCGTAGCAAGAATACCTATCCCCAATGGTCAGGAGGACCTCTCCTTGTCACTCACATGGAAGAGAAGGCAGTCCGTCGTGTCTTCGGTCCGTCGAAGCTAGTGGTCACATGTATGCCCACAACAGGGGAAGGTCATCGGTGTGTAGGCGCTGCCGAAAGAATAACCATTGTCTTGGCAATCCGCATGTTGAAGATCGCACTTGGCACTAAGACGAAATGCGCTGCTGGTGATCGGAACTCTAGAACCGCCGTTCTTGCCGGCTCCAGTATAGGATAGCCTGGATGGCGGAGATGCCGAGCCGTTCGCCCTATAAAAACAGTCTGCTAAGCAATCAAATGCACTCAGACAACTTAGAAACGGACACCACGGCGTCCTAATATCCGCATGATTATCTTGCCATTCTTGTTCCTTGGATAAAAAAGCGATTTCTGCCACAAAAAAACAACAAAAAAACAACAAAAAAACATGCATAAATTGCGAAGCGCATCTGCCCATTTGCAGTTCGCGGATGCGCGTGTTGGAAATTGAGGAGACCGTCCCCCCCGTCTTCCGGTCTCTACCTTATCGTGTGGCCTTGGTGCACGCGATCCCACTTTCTGCGTGCGTGTGTGTGCGTGTATGCGTGTGTTTCGTGGGCTGGACTACACCCCTAAGCTGAGAGTATAGAGGAAGCTAAGAAGCTCGGTGAACCAATCGCAGGTCTATTTTTAATCACGTGATCACGCTCTCTCCCGTAACCACGCCCAGAGAGCGGTGTAGGTGATGACTGGTTCGGCCGGCGCGTAGCCCACCCGGCACTGTCAGCTTAGGAATGCGCAGTGTCCTCCTCCCTCAAGGACGCCGACTCCTCTCCGCTCACAAAGGAGAGATTTGGAGAGATTAGTGACGGCGTGGGGAAAACGGGGGGAACTGTTCTCTCAATACCCTCTCTCGCCCTTTCCGAAGCCGTTCCGAGGCCGTCGGCGCCGACCCTCCCCTGCACACTTCTCTCTCTCGAAATTCTTTCGTTTGTCTTTGCTATCCGGGTTTCCAAAAACCAATGTAGTAGAGATTGCTTACACATGATAACTCTACAGCAAGAGGACGAAAAGGGACTGATAGACACGAAGCTCCGAAATCAATTGGAGCCTAATGTCACAATTAAAAAGAGACAATGATAAATCAAATGCGGAAAAAAGGGGCTAGACTGTAAATCAAGAACAACATCCGGCTAGACAATCCGGCTAGACTCTAAATCAAGACCAACATTGTCGTCATGCTATTAGTGCCTTGGCGCCATGTAGGAGGCATTAGGGCTCTTATTGTGGCACCAGTAGTGCCGTAAAGTCATAGAGCCGTCATTGTATAACCACATTTCAGAATAGTGTCTTGTTCGAGTCAGTCGCAAAGAAGTTCTTCACCTGACAAGAGGTGCAGTTCACAAGCCCGTTGTTAGGGTACGAAGCTTTTCTGTCGAGATTATAGAGTCAACATATCAAATCAAATCAAAATCAAAATGCTTTATTTTTCTCCAATAATCTATTATGTTGACTCTATAACGCGAACATCGTTTTTCTTTTTTTTTTCAGTCGGCGGTCCTGATGAGCCCATATCGCTGGCGACTCCTTAATATGCACAGTGAAGGAGCAAAACATCGCCATTAAGTTTTGTACCTTGTTCTTGTCTTGTTTACTTTGTAGAAAAGCACCTGAATCGCGCTTTGACAAAATAACATAAAATTGACAAGCGCTTGAGCAATTTCAAGTTGTGGTAAAACGAACACGCCTAAACCAGCCTATTCCAACATGCTTCCACCATTAAGCCAATGGAATTGTCAGACTAACACACACTGACCATTATATGCTACTGTGTTCTTGAAATGACGATGAACCAATGGTAATAACAGGACAACAGTAACCATTATAAGCTCGTGTTTATCCAACATTGGCAAGCCAATGCTACAGACAAGCCAACAGTGTCCATTTTATGCCAGTCCGCATCAAATATTGGAATGCCAACGGCACGAACAGGCCAACGTTGACCATTTTATTCAAGTGTTCATCCAATGTTAGCAAGCCAAGGGTACTCAAAGGCCAACATTGTCCAGTTTACGCCAGTATTCATCCAATATTAGCAAGCCAATGGAAATGACAGGCCAAGATTGCCCATTTTATGCCAATGTGCTTCCAATATTGGTTGGTCATTGGAGAAGCTGGGCCATCACTGAAGGTTCTATATAATGGCATAGACAATATTGGGAGCAGATTGGCTAAAGTGGACCATCATTGGACCTTTTTTGCCAATGCTCTTCCAATATTGGCCCAACACCTTGTGCTGCCTGGGCGGTTTTCCAGCCACGAGTCCTCCGCCTTCTCGAAAAGGTATAACTTTAAACATGTCATGTCCAGCCCCCACTTCCCTCAGTCTAACGGACTCTCAGAAAAGGGTGTGCAGGTTGTCAAGCGCATTCTGAAGAAAACTGAAGGATCAAGGGACGACGTCTGGTTAGGCCTGCTGGCCTACCGCTCCTCGCCACTAGACGACGGCCGATCTCCGGGGGAACTTTTTCAAGGTAGGCGTCTTCTGACTAACATTCCTGATTTTCGCGAAGTAACAGCGACTACAGTAAAGAAACACGTTCAAACTCGAAAAAGGGCAGCCATTGCCATCGTTAGCTCAAGGGGACGTCGTGAGGATTGGAGAAACGGCATGGTCGCGGAAAGCCAAGATGGTTGACACGGCCGCTTCCAGGCCTTACGGTATGTTGAAGATCACCGAATGCTGAGACGTAACCGGCAGCACCTGCTACATACCAGCGAGCACTATCCGGAAGCGAGTGACGACGACGACTGGAGTACGCCCGGTCCAGACGAAGTTGACACCGATCTACCGGTCCAGACAGAGTTGAACCCGAGCAACGAGGCGACGTCGCATCACTCAATGACGTCACAGGTTCAGGAATCTTCAAAAGGCGGCTCGGCACCTACGGCCAACTGCAGCCTGGCCACTGTTACGACGACGCAGCCCTTAGTACCATCACGCCAGCAGCAACCTTCAGGCGATGGCGTGTCAGGGTCACAAGCCAGGAAGTCGACTCGCATGGTGAAGCCTCCAGAGCGTCTCCATTATGACTCTGACTTCAATGAAGTGGCATGAATTTGTACTTTGTTTTTTTATTATTAGATGTATTGGGCTTATCATGTGCAACGCCTCGCAAGACAGGGCACTAGTCATGCGCAGTGCGCCCGGCGCTGTCTGATAAATTCTGCCGACGTTCATTAAACTACGTTCTTGTTCGTCCGCACACGATCCTGTCGACTGCCTCTTTATCGTCTATGATACAGAACCCACTGGTTGACTTACGACCATAAAACACGAACAGGCCTTCTTAGTGCCCCAGAATCCGGGGTCACACTGCTCATACATCATAATAAAGACAGTTTACAAACAAGAGTCACCGCAAAATTCGTGGTTCGAATGCCGCGGGTAAAAGGTTCTCCTTGAACACATTGCCATGGGGCATTCGAAGCATGGATCTCGCGGTGACTCACGTTCGAATCTGTATACGAACTGTCTTTTGTATTGTTTATAGGCAGTACGACTCCGGCTTAAAACCCCGAGTCGCGCCGCTTATTCATCATACGAAAGACACAGTCTGCAGACATGACAGAATTGTGTGCTGAAGTGCCTCGAGCAACTTCCAAACATGTTTGTTTTCTGCAAATGCATGCTTCAAACCATAGAGTTATTATAATGTACGCTAGAGGTTCAACTGGCGTTACTGTCTATGCGACTTCTGGAATGCAAATTGAAGCAGACAGCAACCTGTCCACTTTTGCGGCGTTCCTGTACATTCCTATGGGAAAACGCGCGTGAATTTTGCTCTTCGCCGGAAAATAACATGAATAACTTTTGTTATTTCGGTTGTACCTGATAGTATATACCTTTAATAATATTGGGAAAGCGTAATTGCTTTAGTTACAGCATTTTTATTTACCACTGAACGATGTTAAACTTCGCAGTATTTCAGCCCAAACCTCTGTACCATGGGAGGTATGTAAAAACGAGCGACGATTCTAAGCAAAATAACGATCGAGAAGAATGTAGAGTGTGTTTAAGGTTAGCTAGCATTCCGGTGGCGCGTATGTATCTCTAATATGCCCGTTCTGTCATTATATGAAAATGACTCGGTCGTGCGCATCTTTACAATCGGTTAAAAAAAAAAAAAAAAACATTCTAACGTAAAAAATAAAGTACGTGTTGTACAAAAGGTGTGTATTTTTATTATTTCCTATGTCGGGCAGTTTTTATCGGGCACCTGTTCTCTGGCTTCTCCCTATTTGCAAAGATATGGAGCGTGCGAGTGGTGATTTGAACCCAAAACAAGCATTTTCGCACATATTCATGAGCAGAAAGAATAAAACAGTACTTATTTATTGTAAATCTAACTATATTACGTGGCTTTCAATTATTTTGATCGTCTGCATGCACAAGCAGTTACTTATCCAGTGGTACAACGTAGTTCTTGCCGTCTCTCTTTCCACATGTCCTTCGTTTTAGTGGCAGATCCAAGGGGGGGGGGGGCGATAGGGCCGCCCCCCCCCCCCAAGCCAAGTCGACCCCCCCCCCCTCCCCCCTTCTCGGAGGGCAATTTGAGATGGGTGGACCCCCCGGTGCACACGAAAGAATGGGAGAATAGCATCCTTACAAATTTTCTGCCCCCCCCTCCCCCAAACCGAGTTTTGGATCCGCCCCTGGTTCGTTTGGCACGTAAATCTCCATGCTAGAAAGCGCCGACGCTGTGTTCGCGCTAACATTGTCCGACAGCGCACAGAAATACATGTACGAAGCAGTTTTAGCACCGTTTTTCATGCCACGAATTTGATATAAAAACGTCGTAACTGACTCAATTATTTCGTCTGCGTGACTGAAAAATGTTCCAATATGCCTAGTAAGTACAAATTATTCCTGATATTTGCTCTTATAATCGAGCGCAGAGAGAAAATGCACTCGCTTTTTCTCATAGGAATGCATTACTGGAAGTCAATTTCGGACTGGTTGCTGCCTGCTTCAATTTGCAGCAGCACACTAGCGCCAGATGAACCTCTAGCGTACATTATAATAACTCTATGCTTCAAACATGCCCGAAGACTGCTTTTGTGCGACCAACGTGACGATACCGTCATACAGGAAAGGAACGGACGTCCATCAGTGTCAGCACACTGTCTTATGTATGCTGTATGAGCAGAGTGACCGCGGTTTAATAGCGAAAAAAAAAAAGAAAGTGTTTACTAACCAAGGCATCAAACTGCAAGGATAGGCAAAAACACAGGAAAAAGGAAAGTTGGGAAAAGATCAAACTGCAGCCCTAAAATGAGCGAATGGGCCAAGAGCCGATGAAATTTTCTCGTCGAATACAATTGAATCTCCACATGATCCAGTGTCCTGCTTGTTCAGTTAAGGAACAGAGTATAGCTGTTTTCTTTTTGTTTACGGGCACTGAAATTCTTCATTTAGTAACCTTTCATACCAAACTGAGGAGTAGTTACCCTGGAACAGGGACAGAAGTGGAAGCTTTAAATAACCTCAGTGACTTCACTGATCATTACGGTTTTTGCAGTTTACCTTGCAGTCTGAAGATCATTGTAATATAAAGAATCGAAATTTTGCTCTCCAGCCAGTAACTGTTATCTGTAAGAATCACTTAGAATTCGCAGCCCCATTTTTTGTTTGTACAGAATCGTAAATGGCGTTCTCATCAGCTTTCTTTTCTACTGTGTTGTTGTTTTAAATAAATTGTAACCTGTGGTCCATGCAGCCCTTGCCTTGGAAGTCATCAAGGGTCTCGCGGCACTGCTGACAGATTCAGCAGCGTGTCTTGTTGAGAAGGTATGATATGGAAATTTGGCTGCCCTTTCTCTTAAAAAGCCAATAATTACATCAAGTGTTAGTGGTCACACCATGTCACATGATCACATGACATTCACGTGACTGGTCGTATTAATTGCGACCGAAGAAGTGTCGCGTAACTCTGGCGGTCAGGTGATCTGGGCATGGTATTAGCCCTTTCAAGTGACGTCTCAATGACCCTCTTTCTGATGAGATGTTGAGGTCATGTGACTAGGTAATGTTACCTGCTGCTCAGCCATGTGACCCCCTTTCTCAGGTCACATGTACACGTGAGCTACACATACTGTACACCTGTACAGTATGTGTAGCTAGAGTACAGCCGAGGATTCTTGCAAAATCCTCAATTCGCCATTTCATTGTTTCACTTTTGTGGCAAATCGAAGGCAAAGGTTTAATTCTCGAGTCACCTTGAGACGTGCCGAGCTCACAACCAATCCTTTGAGTGGCTTGTAAATACTTAAAAAATAAGGTTTCATATACTGCAAACGACTTACGTTTCACGATGACCTACGTTCCGTGAATGTAAAATAATCGCGAAATATTGCAAACCCGAACATATCTCCCATACTTTATATTATTAAATGACAGTTTTCTTGAGGTTGCGAAAGAAAGTGAGTTGGCAGATTTGTCGTGTTAAGCCATTTGCTGTTTTTAGAATACCTGGTGTTTCTCTTTAATTGTAATAAATGTACCACATAAAAAAAGGAAGAGTGACATTATAACGCTTCTAATTTTGCTATTAGCTTACCCAACTTGGGGGCCACTAACAAAAAGTTTGTTTCTGCAGTTCGGCGATTTATTAACAGATATTTATTTAACATTTCCATTTACTTTTTAATTACTGACTTCAGAGGGCATATTGCATTTACGAAATTGAAGCTCAACCTCCGTATGCTCCAGCCGCACGCTGAAATAAGTATGGAAAAGTCGCTGTAATGCTACAGGACAAAATATTATACCACTGCAAATCATAACTCAACGGGAAGAGTGTGACAGCATGGTCGAACAATTGGACCGGTAGCACCTGCACCGATTTTTTTTGTGTTCATTTCACCGTGAGGTTGGAGCGCAAGGGAGGTTGGAGTAAATAAATAAAAAGATAATTAAAAATCTGAAATAAATATGAAAAAGTCGGTGTAGGTGCTACTGGACAAACTAAAAAATTCGCTCCCAGAGAAACAACTTAATCTTTTATGGCGTTGCCGAGGGAAGAAGCGAGACGTGGGAAGTGTCGGAAGCAAAGATTGCTCAAGTGTGTGACGAACTGCTCGGATATAAACTTGAGAGTACACATGTTGAACGCATGCTCATCGTCTCGGCCAGTCACAGACAGGAAAGTGTAGGCCAATTATTGTGAACTTTTTATCCTTCAATAATAAACAAGGAATACTGTCTCAAGCCTTTAAGTTCAGGGACAGCAGAATAGCAGTTGGAGAGGATTGCTGTGATAACGTCCGTCATGAAAGAAGGAAACTTCTAGAATTCGCCGAATTCCAAAAAACTAAATTCCAACTGCGTTTAACAAACTGTTTATTGGTCGAAAAACCTGCTATGTTGACCCAACACACATGTGCGTCAAAGAAAAATCTGCATAGCTACCGGGTCGGCATCCTTTGAATCCTGTAGTCAAGAGGACCGAACTAGTGAACAAACATGATGTATTGATTCTGAACTGCCGCAGTATTAAAAATAAAGTTGATGACTTCGCAGAACTACTTGATTTGACTAGGCCTCGTATGGTAATACGTACAGAATCTTGGCTTGATGAAACGATCAGTGACGCGGAAGTGTTTCCGTCTGATTATGTTGCTTATCGACAGGACAGGAACAGCCATGGCGGTGGCGTATTCCTGTTAATTCGTAGCAGCTTACAAAGCATCCCCATTGATTTTTCGGAATATTCATTTGAATCTGTCTAGTGTAAAGTGTCCTTGCGTGATGGTAAATTTCTTGTGATCGGTTCCTTTTATAGATCACCTGCGTCTAGCGACAAATGTCTCCAAACTTTATCAAACGCCCTGTCCTCAATCTCGTACGACTATCCTGTATTGGGAGGGGATTTCAATTTTTCAGACATACGCTGGGACGAGGAGGTTCCGGTTACCTTGAACGCATCTGCGCAAGTACAGGACGTTTGCGAACTTTGTTTCGAGTTTCACTCTACATCAGCACGTTACATTTCCTACGCGCTTAGATGCTAGGAGAAATAGTACTTTAGATCTAATATTCAGCAATATTTGTTTTATTGTGTCATCCGTTTCCACCCTTCCTGGCATGAGCGACCATCTGACAGTAATCGGGAAAATAAAATGCGCGAAAAACAAACGGCAAGTATGCCCCCGAGAAAAATGCTTGTCTACGATAAAGGTGACTATGCGAGCATAGCTGACGAAATTTTTAATTTTTTTCCTTCGTTTAAAGAAACCAGTATCGGTGCTGATGTAGATACATTATGAATTATGTTCAAACCCAAGTTGAAGGCACTTATTGATACTTATATTCCCTCAAAAGTTATCACACCGAGAAGACGGAAAAATAAACCATGGGTAAACAAAGAGCTAAGAACTATTGCTAAGAAAAAGAGGCGTGTACGAGGGGCGTTCATAAAGTTCGTATTATCGGCACAAAAAATTAAAAAAACGGAGCAAAACAGGCATTAACATGACCGCGCGTCCCTCTAGTTTCCGTTCAGTATAAACATCGCATGCTATAGTAGTTCGGAACGCTGCTAGGAAGTCGAAAAAAAAATGGCACCGCCCGTCGGTGCCAAGCACATGCAGTGATCCGTTTTTTTCATTTGAAGGGAAGCAATGCCAAGGATATTCATTCCAATCTGGGAGCGTTGTTCGGGGACAACGCCCCAGTTTATGACACTTTGGTTAAATGGCGCAGACACTTCCAGTGTGGCCAAATAAGAGGAAAGCATTTCAAGGACGGCGACCAAGTGATTGCTGAAGTGGAGCGATTCCTGGACACTCAAAACGAGGAGTTCTATAACAATGGCCTCCGGCATGTGGTGCATCGCTGGAAAAAGTGGGTAACTTTTGGTGGCGAACAAGTAGAGAAAGTCTCAACTCCTACTTGAGTTTGATTGCTAAATCTCTATTCCTTCGTGACAATAATACGAGCTTTATGAACGCCCCTCGTATATGTGAAATATAGACAAAATGGCAATCCTGTTTTTTTTTCTTGTTTTTTTTTTTTGGGGGGGGGGGGGGCGTCTAAAGGAGCTCACAGCACTTCTTAAGAGTAGAGTGTCTTACTTTAAAACTATATATCACAATTCCCTCGGTGATAGGCTAAAACGAAACCCGAAGGAATTCTGGAAGTGCGTGAAAACATCAAAGAAAGACGTGACAGGCATTCCTCGTACCAGCGATTCGGCTCGGCTAGTTGATAATGATAATTACAAGGCGGCCCTCTTTAATAGTTATTTAATAGTTTTATATCACCTATAGCGGGTTCTCTTTCCCCCGTTTCCACAACCTTAGAAGATAGCATGCCTGACATCCAACTAAGCCAGGATGGGATTCTGAAACAGATAAGTTGCTTGAATGAAAACAAAGCTACCGGGCCGGACGGAATGCTTTGCTGCGTACTCAAAGAGTGTTCTGGGATTTTGTCATTCTTCTTGCACGTGTTATTTGATAGATCTTTGTCCTCTGGCAGCCTGCCCAAGAAATAAAAAAAAAAAAAACCATGCTGTGCCGGTTCACAAAGGCGGTAAAATAAACAAAGTAGAAAACTGTAGACCTATTTCCTTACTGTGTGTATGCTCAAAAATATTAGAACATATAGCTTACAGTAGACTTGCGAAACATCTTGACAGAAATAATTTTTTGATTAACAATCAGCACGGATTCAGAAGTGTTTTTTCCTGTGACACTCAATTAGTAAAATTCTATCACGATATCGCTTATTCGTTTGATAAAAAGTGTACAGGTGGACTGCATATTTTTGGATTTCCAGAAAGCATTTGACATGGTCCCTCAAAAATTAATTTTGAAAAAAGTGAAATTATTGAACGTTCCAGGCGTTGTTCTTAAATGGCGCACCGACTATTTAAAAAGTAGAAAATAAGCAGTATTGAATAACGGAGCAACGTCAACTTACTTAGCTGTAACGTCGGGCGTCCCCGAAGGGTCCGTGTTAGGACCGCTCATATTCTTAGTATTTATAAATGATATTTCTGCAGAAATTAAATCAAACATTCGTCTATATGCGGACGACTGTGTCCTATACAGTGGCATCAAGTCGGAGGCAGATTGCCCGCTGCTGCAAGAAGAGATTGATCGCATTTCAGGATGGTGTGCTCAATGGAAAATGAAGTTAAATATTAAAAAATGTATCCTGGTGACTGTCACTAGGAAACGCCAACCAGTTGATTTCTCATACATGATTACCGATGTTCCACTTGAAAATGTTGAAACAGTAAAGTATCTCGGCGTCCACTTCACTCCCAGTCTTTTTTGGAGCTCACACATAGACTTCATCATGGCTAAAGCTAACCGCATGATAACTTTTCTTAGACGGAACTTTAACAAATGTCTCGGAATGTAAAAGCAACCGTGTATAATTCTAACCTAAGACCAATCCTAGAGTACGCCAGTGTTTTGTGGGACTCAAAAGACCGCTTTCCCGCAAACAAACTGGAGCGAGTTCAGAGCAGAGCAGCTCGATTTTTTACAGGAAATTATAACTACAGAGAAAGTGTTACTGCTCTTAAAAATCAATTAGAATGGGAACCACTATGCTCAAGAAGAAGACAACTGCGCTTGAAATTTCTTCACGCAATATATCATGATCGTACGGGTATTAGTAAACCGAAGTTCGTTAAAACCGCCTCACTTCATCTCTCGAAAATTGGACCACTCTGAGACAATAAGAGGATACACAGCCCGAATCAACATTTTTAAATATTCCTTTTTTCCTAACACCATAAAAGATTCAAATGAACTTTCTGACGAAACTGTTTCCGTCGTGTCCGAGTCTCTTTTTTTATGACAGACTACCGCGCGATGGTTGGGCAGGCTGTCATGACTGAAGAGAATATAATATATCTCCTACGTTTACCTTGTCTTGTGGAAAATGTGCCGGGTTCTGTTAGCACTCTATTGATCTTTTTTTTTCCTTTTTTTTTCTTTTTTTGTAATGTTATTTAGTTCTGTCCTGCTTTTTTTCTATTGTGGTTGATGTGAGTGGAGGGGCTCGTGCCTCTTTTTGTAACACTCAAACGGTTTTTTTTTTGTCTTGTGTTTTGGTTGATACTGTACAAGTGTATATTCACCTGTAAGCTTGTGTTTTTGCTTATTTGTACATTGTGTACGCAAGTACCATGTCATCTTATACGCAAATGTACTATCCCCCCCTCCCTGCTATAATGCCTCTGGCACTGCGGGGTAAACTGAAATAAATAAATAAATAAATTATACCACTGAAAACCGTAACTCAACGGGAAAGGAGTGACAGCATCGTTGAATCATTTGCCCGGTAGCACCTGCAGCGATTATTTCTGTGTTAATTTCAGCGTGTGGTGGTTAGAGTGTAAGGGAGGCTGGACTTCAATTTAGCAACTGCAATAAACCCTCTAAGTAAATGAATAAAAAGTTAACTAAAATATTAAATAAATATCTGCGGTAATTAACCACCTATGATTGCACAAAAACCTTGCTATTAGTTACTTCCAAGTCGGGTAAGCTAAGGGCAAAATTAAAAGCGTCATAGCCACTTTTTTTGCATGTGGTTCGTTTGTTACAACTTGAAAGAAACAGACATATCTGACTATTGCTTCACTATCGATGCTGCCCTGTCTTTATCAAGATCCTAAATGCAATATAAAAAAAGAAATGTTCTTGCGAGTGTTCAGCTTCAATTTATGCTAAAGTTGAAGCCTGGGCGAGTTGGTATGACATTTTAAAAGGTTAAAACAGCGCTCTGTCTGTGTCCTTCTATACCCTGTCCGTTGTTTTTTGCGCTGTTTTAACCTTTTAAAATTTCAATTTATGAACTAATAAAGTGACAACGTGAATTGGGTTACTCCTGCAGCGAAGATGATTCCCGAGTAGATGCTGATTGAAGCATACGGGACATGAAAGGTGCGATAGTGCTGGTGAAGGTTGATCATACTGTTTCTAATGAATGAATGCCCGGAACTGGAGACAAACCCATCCATGCTGAGTTTGGTGTCCTGCGTATGATCCCAATGTCGGGGTCCTGCTCGTTATGGTTGTCCAAAACATATTTGTGGCATTTTGTCATCAACGTCGCAAGAAGCAGCTCGATCCTACCGTGAATTTGCACAGTCATGTTTTCATCACATGTCCGGAGATGCAAAGCCGACGCCGCGTTTGAAAGTTAGCAGTAGGGGAGGGGCAGGAGAAGCAGGCGACGCGCCAGCGACTTCCCATCTTCTCGTATTGTTGGCAGTAGAGGGACTGATGTTCGCCATACTATTGCGCCTCGTAGACACATGCTCTGTTTCCATTATGTACTGTGCAAAGGAAATCTGGTCCTCACCCGCTTGCCAAAATGCTTTCAGTGAACCATGGAAAGGAAATGCTGGGTGTGCTAGTAGCTTGCCAGCAATGTACCTTTTGAATGGCTTCTGCTTCAGATCCAAAAGATACATTATACGCAAAAACGAAATTTCACGCTACGCGTAAGGAGTTTTTATGAAAGCTTTCTCTATGATGTTCCACACTCTCCAAGAAAGTAAGGAGGAATGCAGCGCCACATGTGAGCGAGTAGTCGAGGCGATGAGGTGAGGGGGAGGAGGGGGAACATGATTACTGTGACGTCAGGAACTCGGGAGTCACTCCCACACTGCCTTGCGCTCGTTGGCTTCTCTCGGGGACCGGCTTCCAGCATAGCCTAATCGCACCTTACTTTTAAAAAATAAACCCATCCGTTTGGCATATCATTTTATATTTGATTTTTCAAGATCCCCAGCGTTCCAGAACGCTCCCACTGCCCTTTTCCTAGGAAATGCAGATTTTGGTTCAGTGCGCCCTAAGAGGCCGATAAACAAGTCGAAAGGAGGAAGCCTTCCCTCGACTCCTTCTTTCAATTCCGGAAAGGAGGATACAAATCCTTTCCCAGAGGATAAGCTCTCCGACCCACTCTCCTCGGGCGAAGAGGAGGAGGAGGAGTGCGAGAAGGAAAGGAGAGGAGGATGTTGGGGAAGGGCTTTCTGCCAAGCAGAATTGGTGCTTGCACCTCTGCCTATACACATTTCCAAGGAACACTAGACCCCTGGAACCAGATAATCTTTTTCGACCCCGCTCACTGGATTCGAGGCTGGTCTCTCCCCTGCACCCCTGCTAACCCTCATAAACACAAATTCGGACAATGCTACGGGCAAAATTGTCGCTCTTTTAGCATTTCAGAACGTAAATAGTCCCCCGAGGCCATTGAGAAATCATTGTACATTGTGAAAAATCCTTAAAAATCAAAAAGAAATCGGCGGTATATGTTTTAACAGTATGTGTGCGAGGAGGACCAATGCAACTAAAATGCTTGCTTCTTTTATTTTCATTTCACACCATTTCTCCGCTGATGGTGGTGATCAAAGCTCTCATTAACTCATGGCGAATTCCACTGGTCGTTTTGGAGCGCGCCGGGATCGACTTTTCTGGAGCGAACCTATTTCACTGAGCGATCGGGATCGAGACGGACGTGTTCCACTGGTCGTTTTGGATTAGCTCCCGCTCCAGATCTCGATCTGGATCCGAGAAAAGTCGCTCCGACGATTTCGGCGGATTCAACCGGAAGCCAGCCGGGCCAGCCCTCGGCGCACACACGTGACTTCCTTTCTCGCAGGGTATCTCGCCTTATCTCGCCCATCTTGCCTATCTCGCCTCTGAAGAATTCGTAATGGCCACTTGCTTACCCCTTGGCTCGACAGCCGGTTCGTTTTCCAGGGAAGAGAAGAGGAGGTTTTGCCGCGCTACGGGCCTTCCGGCAATCATTGCAAAAAGCTCCTGAGCCATTCCTGCCGCTCGTGCGAAAACGTCTTCGAAACGACCGCGGCGGCCGCGGAAAGGGGATTCCCGGGCAGTTGAATGACGGGAAGGCATCCGCCGATCCCGGAGCAGTGGTCATGTTCCACTGGGGATTCGTAGGCGGCGCGACCCCGTTCGGATCGTGTGCTCCATTCCGGATCTGGTCAACTGATCCCGGAGCGCTCCATGACGCCCAGTGGAATTCGCCATTAGTCGTGCCAATCGATAAATTTCAACACTGACGAAAGTAAGTGAAAACAAATGATAGCCGAATGGCATGGATATTCCCCGCTCAAAGAAAACGTAGTTCCCACCGTTTTAGACAGGCGTCGGACATCAAATTCAGCAAGGCTCATCATTTCAAAGAAATAGTGTACGTACAAGGCGGTGCCGCATTATCCGAACACGGTTTATTTGGAGAGCACAAAAAAAAAAAGTACATCCAGTGAACAGGATTGACGATGGAACCAAATTCAAGTGGGGCTCGTTTTGGGGCGCGTTTTCAGGAGAGCTTACTTTTTGCACACCCCCGAAGCAAAGGAGTGAACGCGACTGTTCTGTCCTTCACGACCTCACCCAAGCCGATCAGGTTTTCCTCGCGACAACCCAGAAAGACTGTCCCGGGATTATCGCCGTGGAGAACAGTTGCCATTGTCCTCAACGTCCTTCCCTTCGTTCGTCTCCCGTGAATGCCGAGAAGAAACGCCCAAAGCGGACGCAGGGTCAATATAAAAAATAAACTGACAACTACGAAGAAAGGCTGAAAAACTCCGAATGCACAGCAACACAACGGAGAGTCGGGGCGAGCACAGGTTTTCACAGTCTAAGATTGCGGCAAAACATTTTCGGCTACTAGGGGTCGCAAATGTCGCACTAGTCGCATCATCATCACCAAAAGGGTGCCGGCCACATAGCTGTTTTTGGAATGGTGTATAAGCAACATAGAAAGCATGAGAAAAAGCTTACGTTGTTCTTCATTTCAACTTAACATCACATTGATCACAGCCTGTGCCACACAATCACATGACTGCTTTGAAGCTTTCCTGTCCATGCTTGCGCAGCGCGTTTAACATTAATTGTACAATCTAGTTTAACCAATTATAAAATACAAGTTTCCAGAATCGAGAGGCGAGGATGCAGTGGGTTCTCTACTTTCAACCACTATCTACTGTCCTTGTTACAGATATTTTGTTTTGCATATCGGTGCAAAAGTTTCTAGCTCAATTTGGCAGACTGTTTGTTCAGTAATTATCTTTCTTGAATAACACGTAAATCTACATGCACATCTTTGTCCTTCACAGGAAAGGGACCATCTTGACGCTCCGACCTTCGCGGTCGTCCGTGTGAAGGGGATGACCTCAAGCCAGGCAGCTGCCATCACAGTGCAACTAGAGGACTGCTCGTTTGAGGTGATGGACATTGTGACCGGTACAGCGCTCGTTCTTGCACTGTACTGGGTTCATGACATTTTGTATTGTCCAGGAACAAGCCGATCACTTGCAGTGATTGGGCACTTCATTGGCTTGAAGCACTAAATCAAGTGTGTCTTGGTGTTGGATGTGATTACGAAACTCTGCTAGTTGTTGCAAAACTTTTTTGAAATTAAAGTTTATTGAGTAAGACCTTTACTACTCTTTTTACTCTTCGTATGTAAACCTTCCACATATGCTGACCTTCCGCCTTCTAACAAGCCCATGACACACCTTTTGTGCATTTCAGCTATGTTTCACTTGTTCCTATACTACACAACTATCCACCCCTGATTACATGCAGAACTTTTTAAGATCTGACTCCGGAGAGATCGTGATAAGAATAGCTCCAGTTCACTAACAGGGTGGGACAAACACGTGCCACTTATATTAGTACATGAAACTCTTTCGAAATAGCTAGAACAGTCTTTATTCACACTTCCTTTGACTGCGTTTCTTGCCTAGTTTAAGGGGTTTATACTGGCATTGCAATAGAATTCATTTACACTCGATAAGAGAATGAGAGCAACACACACCTCATTGTGTAGTGCGTGCGATACATTTACGAGCTGTTGGGAACGCTTCCTTTACCCCTGAATAGAGAAAGTGTACCCCCTTGAAAAGAGTAAACACGTGTAGCATTACCTTTTAGGAACACTTCCCTTATCCTTGGAGTGGTGTAGGTGTGACCCTTTCATGTAGTATATGTATGTAGCTACTTGTTAGATGTCCAGGTTACACTTCAAGGAGAGTTCGAATACAATGCACAAAATGGTAAACACAATACCCAGCAGGAAAGAGTAACTGGAACACTAGTGAAGAGTTCTCTCGGAGATGTCCCTCGTAGAGTATACGACTCTACAGGGCTTGCTCCTACTCTTGTAGAAGTGCTGCCATTACACTGTATGGAAGAGTTAATCTAGGGTATTTTGAAAACCCATTTAAGGGTTTTCCCTACTCTTGCGGAGAGCGTAGCCTTGACTCATCATTGTATTGTAGATATGACTCTACTTCTAGGGGTTGACTCTGCTCTTGTAAAAGCGCAGCCGTTACTCGTTGTGGAAAAGTTAACATAGGGTAGCTTTAACAGACATTTAAGGGCTCTCCCTACTCCCAGTGTGGCCCTGACCCTCCATTGTAGAGTATATACGACTCTACTTCTAGGGATTGACTCTACTCTTGTAGAAGTGCTGCAGTTACTCTGTGTGGAAGAGTTAACCTAGGGCAACTTTATCACACATTTAAGGATTATCCCTACCTTTGCAGAGAGTGCAGCCGTGACTCTTTATTTTAAAGTCTATACAACTCAACTTCTTGGGATTGACTCTACTCTTGTAGAAGTGCTGAAGTTACTCTGTGCGGAAGAGTTAACCTAGGGTAACTTCAACACATATTTAAGGGTTCTCCCTACTCTTGTGGACAATTTAGCCGTGACTATTCATTCTAGAGTATCTATGACTCTACTTCTAGGTGTTGACTCTACTCTTGTAGAGGCGCTGCCCTTACTCTGCGTGGAAAAGTTAACCTAGGGTTCTCCCTACTCTTGCGGAGAGTGTAGCCCTGACTCTTCATTGTAGAGTATATACGACTCTACTTAGGGGTTGACTGTACTCTTGAATAAGTGCTGCCGTTACTTTGTGTAGAAGAGTTAATCGAGAGAGTTAAAGCTACACTTGCCTTCGGAGAGTTATAGTTACTCTTTAAAAGAGTGGATTCTGTGGCAAGCCACTTACACTCCAAAAAGATTGAAATCGACACTTTTTTTTAGAGTGTAAGATAACGGAAGAATTTCAACCTTCTGCAGGGGAAAGGAACCTCTTAGTTTCCTCCTTTCCGGTATGGAGGTTTGCAAATGCAGCTTCTGGGCGCCGCCAGCTTGGTGCCGGCGCATGCAGATTGTGTGACAGTCAAGCCTCGCTAAGGCGCGCCCACGGTTGCCAGCCTGGCACCCAACAAAGCATTTTTTTATACACGCTGGCCAGATTAGACTTTGAAATCTGGCTGCGTGCTAACGTCTGTTGGGAGCGTGCGACAACTAAAGGGGGCTCGCCGCTCTGCCTTGGTTGGATGAATGGGTGAGGCCATAGCCTCCTATACACTGACAAAGCCTGGCAGCTCTCCACGAGAAGATGCCACCGAAATTAAAAAGGTGGAGCGAGAGACAACGGATGAGAAAAAAGCCACGTGACTGGTGCCCCGCTGTGGCGAGTCGCCGAAACACACTTCTCCCGAGTGAACAAGTTTGTTTCGGGGGGTCGCCACGGCAAAAGCTGTGCGCTGACGTCCGGTACCCCGAGAAATGGCCATTTGATGCTCTGTGCTACCAGATCCTCGCGCTCCAATTCTGTGACCGGGCACACTATGGCTTCGTCGTCGAACTGCCAGGCTTCGTGAGTATAGAATAGGCTATCATGAGGCTGATACCTTTTAATAGGTAGGCGGCTTGCGCAACATAAC
The DNA here is from genome assembly GCA_013358835.2 of Ixodes persulcatus. Taxonomy (NCBI): domain Eukaryota; kingdom Metazoa; phylum Arthropoda; class Arachnida; order Ixodida; family Ixodidae; genus Ixodes; species Ixodes persulcatus. The sequence goes on from JABSTQ010009929.1 coordinate 463,675, forward strand.
CAGTTTTTGTTTTTCCTTTTTTAACATTTATTTATTGGAAAGCTTGTTGACGTAGTGCTACCAACGACATGTCCGCGTTGCGTCGCAAATGTAGTGAGGTGCTGCCCGCTTGAACCTCCTCTAATGCGCCCGCAGCGCTATTGGGCCTGGAATGCATCTCCGACTGGTGTGTTTACCGCGTCAAAAAAAAAAAAAAGTCCCTCGATTTCCGCCCGATGACGTCATATAAGTGTCATGCTGTCTCAGGTCGCGATCCTGGCGGCGTCCTAATAGCTGTGGCGTGTGTGGCAGGCGCCTGTTTTGCTGCTGGTCGCTCTCCAGTGAAGCAGTCCACTGAAGCTTCGCCAGCCAGAAGTTGGGACGCCTTGACGACGGCGACACTCGCGTTCGCTTGTGCTACACGCAGCTTCCCGTTAGAATTTCTACTACCAACCGCCAGGATCCCGACATGCAAGAGCATGACACTTCGGCTTTTGTGACGTCATTTGTTGCCACTTCAGAACCACCTTTGAAGTATGGGCAGTGTAGGTCGCTAGACACACCTGTGGAAGACGCACTCCAGGTACCTTACGCTATGCCTAGGGTGTGTACTTTCCGTGTTTATTGTGGGAAAAAATTGGCGGATGTTTTTCAGTGTTTATTATTTTCGAAACACCCGGTGTATTTCGGGGAAACGTCTCACGACGAGGCTAAAATCGGTGATTATCGGTGAAAAAAAATGCGATTGATCACAGACAGAGAGTTCCAATTTTATTCCCATATTTCATACACTTATTCTCGAGGAAGCATCTATTCTCACGCTTGGTCATTATAGTAGATGCACAGCATACTTCGAGAGGCTTGCAATCCGTCCATGGCAGCACGTTCCTTGCGGTTCACAACCCGCCAATGTTGAAAACGCACGCTCCACATTTGCGCTGGACACAGGAAATCCCAAAATGTCCAGCGAGGCTTGGGACAGTAGTGGCCAGTCAGGTAAATGAAGTTTCCAAAAATAACACTGGATCAACGGTGCTAGTCACAACCTACTAGCGGTAACAAAGAAACTCTGATTCTAGGTCACTCAGCTTGCGCTCGTCTCGGAGGACCAGACCGATAGATCTTTCATAAGGCACAAATCCCTCTGGCAGCTCCACCTTTATGCACGGAAAACAATTTGCACGCGGACCAGAACTGACAATTCATCCATGAAATCTAAGTCATCAGAGATGTTTCGGGAAACAGAATCATCTGATAGTAGGCAGGGAAGGAATCAACAAGCTTTAACGCCTCACGTTGAGGAAACCCGCAGACGCGGGACGGACGCGCCTTCTCAAACACGTCTGCAAATTTTTTACAGAACGGTCCTTTTTTATACAGCGAAAACCCCCACGCCAACAAAACCCTTTTTTCCGTTTCCCCAAAAGCCCATGGAAACTAAACAGATAACAATGAACGCATCTCAGTTCTCAAAGGTCAGTAGCCCTGTTCGACACGGATGTTGGCAGTGTCTTCCAGGAACCAGAGCAACCTCTGAATACATGGCTTGCACCGACATCACTTGGCCAGACACAATTTGGGGAAAGGGCACGTGAGAGCGTGCCCTTTCCGTTCATTTTTCCACAAAAGGGTGCACTGCGTTCATTTTTCCACAAAAGGGGGCCATGGGAGACACAATGGGGAAAGGCGTGTGAGAGCTTAGCTTCCACTGCGTTTTGACCCCCAGAAAGGAGGGCGGACTGACGCCACTTGCAAGCCATGTATAGACACTTGAAGAATGCAGGATCCACGAGATAACACGTTTGACGAACATCTACGAGGAAAGGGTTTCGCTAGGTCGGTTTTTTCGACCGGTGTTTTTCGGTTTTAACCAGGGCGAAAATATCCAACCACCGGTGCTTTTCGGTTTTAACTGATTTTGTATTTTCGCACCGACGGATGTTATCGGTGTTTTTGGTTAAAACCGGAAAATACACACCCTAGCTATGCCTTAGCCGCGTCTGCATGCGCCTTCCCGCGGCCGTGTGTTTTGGGCTGTGTTCCAAATCTTACTCGAATGGATCCGAGTTACTCCGGTGTACCATGTCACGTGTCGAGACAGATAGTGCAGCGCTGGACGGGGCAGGTGTTTGAACGTCAAGGTACAGAACATGTACCCTAGAGTGAGATCGAAGAAATTTTGGAACACGACCTTAATCTCGCTCCGGAGCAAAATGTTTGGTACCTTGCCATTCGAAAACCTACCCACGTCCAGCGTTGCTGTGAATGCGTTTTCCGTCATTGGACCCGGAGTAGTTACCCATGAGCTCAGGTTCAATTCTGTGTCCCACAGTTGTAAGTGCCAACGGCGGCAAAATACACAGCCATACAGTCAAATCTCGGTACAGCGAACACCACTTTAACGAACTTTTCAGATTAACGAACTTCAAAAAAATCCCGTGCTGACTGCCTATGGTTGTAATGCAAAATTATTTCACTACAACGTACTTCAGAATAACGAACATTTCAAAATAACGAGCACTATATTTAGCTCCGCATCATGTTAACAACACCTCAGTACTACGAACTCATATTCTGAAGTGCGCAGCCGGAGCGGCAGGCTAGCAGACGACACGGCGAGCGGACGCCTTGCAAGTTGCAACTCGCTCCGTTGAAAACGCGAGACGGCGCAATAAATAACACAAGACAAACTATTTTTTCTTTTTTTTTTTTTTGTTTAAACGGCGACGGGTTTGGGTTCGAAGAGAGAGAGAGGCAAAGAGAACGTGCGAAAGTGTGAAAAAAAAATAGAAAAACAAAAAGCTGGAGAGAACTTTTTTTTTGCTTTTTCTTTTTTGTTTTAGTAGGGAAGCGTGGCGAGAACTCTTTTTGCGTTGCGATTCTCTTTCTTTTTTTTTTGTTGACTGCTATTTTACAAAGCACGCCAGTCTACGTTGGCACCGCACTGGCTGAGTCGCCGGAGACGCGTCGGGTTTATCTTTGTCATCTTCGTTTCTCACTTCTGCGTGTGCTGTGAGCCTTGTCAGACGCGGCTTCTTTCGGTGTTTATTCCGTCCACAAAGCAAGCCAGCGTTCGTGTTGCGGTGCTGCGGTATCAAAAAGAATAAAAAATAGAACGATCTTTTGTGCTGCAAAGTTTGTGCTGCACGCATAAAAAAAAATCACCGATTACTTTAAATAAATGTGTTTTGTCTGATGTTGGCTTGTGCATCTTTGTGCAAAACAAGTTCAAGGACCCACCACGGAGGACGGATCGGCTCAGGCGGAGAGTGGATTTTGAGCCGGCTGGCGAGTCGACTCGTTTGTCGCTGGCGGAAAATCTGGATCGGTCCGGGGCAGATATCTGATTTTCCGGCAGCAACAAGTCGATATCGCCACAAGAATCAACAATCCACTTTCCGCGTGCGCGGACCCGCCCGCAAATCCGCGAGTGTATACACGCGCCAGTGGAGCGATAGTTGTTACGGGCTCTTCCCACAACTGGCAATGATGCCCATTGTTGATGTCGTAGTTGTTGTAGGTTTTTTTTATGTGGTAGTTGTCGTCGTTGTTGATGTTGTAGTTGGCGTTGTAGGGCATCCGTTGTCGATGTTGCCAAATCATTGCAAAGGATTGCCCGCCGCCCGCGGGAATTGAACCTGGATTTGCTGCGTGCAAAACGGAGGCGTGACCACAAAGTTACGCCACTATACGTAAACAACCCGCTCTATACTTAGGGGTCTTGTAGTGCCCGACGCCCAGTGCACGCGTTGTCCGGGGGAAAAAAATTGAGGATTACAAAATGCCGCTGTAGCACTGTCAATGTCAAGAGCTTGTGCCCGGAGATGTGCTTTCCCGCGCTCCGGAACTGAAACGAAACAAAAGCTGCAAGAACTTGAGATTGGGCGAGTTGGTTATTCATGCTTGTCGACGTAGCGCACTCGAAAAACTGTCCCTCAAGCATCCACACACCCAAAAAACACACCTCTCACAGGCAGCAAAGGTGGATTTAAGATAGATGGTCAGCAATTCCAAAAACTTATTTTGGGGCATGCCTGAGGCATTCTGAAATGCAATAGCACCAAAGGTGTCGATGCTATCTTCAATACTTGTTAAGAGACGGTCTTGGGGCAATGCATAATAGAGGTCCTTAATGTCAATTGAAAAGACTTGCATCTCTTGGTGTTTTCGTTCTTCTAGGAAGTTGAAGACTTCGAAGGAACTTCGGATTAGGTAGGGGTCGTCTACGGTTAAAAGATTTAGTCTGTCTTGTAGGAATAAGGCAACTGATTTTTGCCACGTTCCCCGCTCTGAAACGATGACTCTTAGGGGGCAGTCAGGCTTGTGGGTTTTTGCATTAAAAAATACTTCTAAGGATAACGTTTTGCTGCGGTTAATGTTGGAGCAAAATTTTTTTGAGTTCAAGCGATTGGCAAAATTGCCTTGCGGCTTGTTTTACCTTACCTAATGCAATCTCGTCATGGCTGTTGAAGACGGATTCAATTGCTGCTTTTGCCTTTTCGCTGAATGTATCTCCGCGCATAAGGACAAAACCTCCTTCTTTGTCAGCAGGCATGAGTGCGAGGGAATGCTCCTTTGGGTACTTCTCTACTCTCTTATGCTAGTACATCGGGCCCTTTCTATCATCTTCCTTTGCAACCAAGCGTCTTAATCCTGTGGATCGCCATTTGCATCTGTCAAGCACGGTCGTACGGGTACTGCAATCCGACTACACATGTTACCTCCTGAAGTCAAGAACCTCTTCGGGGGTTTTGCCCGAATGAGTTCTTGCGATGTCTAAATGACCGCCTTCGAGAACACAGTAACAACATCGTAAAACGCCAACTCTGGCCACTTGGGGATACACTGTCGGGATTGTGGGTGTGGTCGCACATTTCAACAACAGCACCGTGTTGGGCAAAAGTGTAAACCAATTAACAAGAGAAAATCATCGAAGCCGATAACATCATACGACTAGAGGACAAATGTCTTAGTACGCCCGTCGATAACATTATCACGAAAAGAGATTAATTATTTAGCCGCAAATTAGCCTAGCGTTAGACGGGAGTTTTTGGCTCTATTTCGTCTTTTTCTTTTTTCTTTTTGCAAATCGTCTCAAACAGAAGTAGAAGCCCGAAGTTAAACACGAAATACAAAGTTGTTAGTGAGCGCTGTGTGAGAGGTGTGTTCTTTGGGTGTGTGGATGCTTGAGTGACAGTTTTTCGAGTGCGCTACGTCGACAAGCATGAAACAAAAGCGTTTTGAACAAAATATTCAGATGTCGCTTTTGTTTCGAACGCGTTTGTTCACACACTCCACGTTGCGTGAACACGACGGCGATGCCCAACGACTTCGCCGTGATTTGTCGGAGCTTTCGCTGTGACTGTACCGTAGTGTGACACTAGAATGCTAATTTTTTTCCGTTTACCTTCGCTGCTCATTTTCCGCCCATGTTCGCTTCAGCTCCGCAGAGTGTTAAACTATATTTTCCTCACTAGTTATTTGCATTGAGCGTGTTGCACGGAGAGCTGTATTATCGCTACTTGTTTCGTTATATGAAACATAGCGAGTTGACTATGTGTAGAAAATATATTTTACCGTTGTTATTTTAAAAAAGTGCTGCTACCGCTGTTTCTGTAGGGAAGGAGGGGGCTTTGTCAAGCAGTTTTTGTACTGCTTTTTTCCCCTCTTCCCTCTCTTTTTGTACGAAGAGGAGCAAATAAACTTAAAACTTGAAACTTGGAATATGTTTCTACGAAGCGCTTGCGTGTACGACGTTCCGAAAATTACTACTGGACGACATTCGCCGGCACCAGTAATTGAGAAAATCTACATTATAAGCATTTTTGGCTCCGCTCACGATTCATCAGATTGCCCTTCGCTCGCCTGAGGATCGGGTACTTGGACTGAGATGATCGCTGCTGTTTTCGTCCGTGCATTAAGGGGATCTGTGTTCTCAACCTCCAGGTCTGTGTAAAAAAGTTAGCGCCAAGTGTGGCCCCGAACGTTTTGTGTAGCGCTGTGCTCGGGTAAGCTGAAATTCGTTAGAAACTAAGGTTGGCTGCTACACTATATAGGCCAGTCCGGCCGTGTTCAATGCGAAATGCTTCCGCTAGGAGCCGCACCATGGCGCCTCTCCACTGTCGCACGCTTCCAATAGGGCTCCTGCACATGACGTCACTTTCGGACACGCCACCAAAAAGCGTGCTTGATAGCTACGAAATCTAGCGTCAATAAGTCACCTCCGGCCCTGTCGGTGTCGCCCACGCGACATCTTCCGCTAGTTTCCCTAATTGCATGCACGTGATGCGGTAATTTGTTAGCGTCGATTTTGGAGCAGTCAGACGGCTCAGTCAATGAGAAAACTCAATCAGGGACTTATTTGTACCGCCTAATCCCAAGGATACTTTTTTCTCTTTCTCGTTGGAACCGCCCGGTGGTGTATGCCGGGGCCATTTTGACAGCCGACGAGCCGACTACTCATGCGCCGGATCGTGTAAATTACTATAAAAACCGATGTGCACAAAACATTGCATACCAGCCGATGTTCTTTTATGTTCACGGCCATTCTGGCTGACACAGTCAATCATGACGCGAAAGAACTCGAGCAATTTATAAAACACTGCTTCCGCACGTAGCGGGCATTAGACGAAAGCAGACAATTAACTGTCACCGACGTAAATTCCGGCGACATTATTTAGCGGGAAACAGTCTTGCATCACGGTCTTGTGCAAGTACCTTATAGGGAGTGTAGCCAGCTGTGAAAAAAGTGGATTCGAAAATAATATTAATTAGGCGCCACCCGCTCGCTCAAATGCAAAATATGCGCTAATCATAAGGAAATAAAAGAGCTTGAAATCCTGCGGAAGAGAGAGAGAGAGAAAGAGAAGCAGAGGGGAGAGAATGGTGCAGAACAAATAGGCAGATGATATGAAATAGGACGATGGAAGCAAAAGTGGAACGTGCGAAGCGTACATTAGCCTCTAATAACCATCAAACGATTTACTACTCCGACAACTGTACAGTCGTGCTTTCGAGCAAGCGATTAGTGAAGCTCGTCCGCCACAAACCTAAGCAATTCTTCCAACTCAGCTGGAATTATGTACGTTCAAGATTAGTTCCCATTAGTGCGCCAACTTGAAGTTGAAGACACGCGTCGATGGCCCGCGCCTCGACGGACATCTCCGGCGTCTCACGTATACAGCCGCGGTTGTTCAATTAAAAATTACGGTCGTCCTCGTTTTGAAACGTGGGTTGCTTCGAGCTAATGTGATGTGAAATAATATAATGGGTGGAGGAGCAGCCAAATTTTACATGTTGGTCCCTTCACTTCGAGTTTTGAGGAAGCGCTACTTAGTCCAATCCTCGTTTGGAACTTTCCAAATCGTGCCTTTACGTGATGAGTTTAATATATGAAGTATCAAACTCAAAACGTCGCGCGCTACCTCCGTCCCGCGTACGATAATGACCTCGGACGACTAAAGTATTCCGCAAATAATGATTCCGTGTTTTATTACCTAAAGTTATAAATTCCATTTCACTCTAAGTCCTAGCGAAGCCAACGCTACGATCCGATGGTGCCCATCGAGCAAGCCGAAAAGTGCATCGTCCCGGCACTCGTCTTCTTGGTGCCTTTGCTATCATCGGCTGAACCAATCATGTGCAGTGAATTTCTGAGTAAGCTGATATTTTTCCTGCATGTGGTAACGGACCGTAGCATTGCATGCGGTCGGACATACCGTGGAATGTAGTGTAGTGTTGAAGAAGCATGCACCAGGGGAAACAATTTTTTTAAGGTTTAGTCGTTTTGTTACGCGAAAAAGGCGTTGGCGTCGTGCCCGAGAGATGGCCATAAAAATACGTCATCAGACTCAAGGTCAAACAGAACGCGCCTCAGAAATAAAACACAAAAAAACCACAGCAACGCAAACCCTTCGTTACGGAAGCCGTCGCGGGCGCTCAAGGTCGAAGCAGGCGCGCCTGAGAAATAAAGGACAAAAAGAAAAGCACAGCGACGCAGATGCTTCGTCACGGAAGCCGTGGAGCCGGCGGAGGCGCCGCCCCCGCACGCGGGGGGAGTGCGGGGAGGGGAGCGTGATGTCACCGCCAGAGTGCCATGTGTAAAAGGAAGACGTGGGGCGCTGCTTGTACGAATGCGCTGCGTGTAGGAATGCGTTAGCATTCCTACTCGTAAACAGTTTTAAGTGTCTCCGGCGAATTTTAATTTATGATAATGAAATAAAAATTTCAGTCTATAGACCGTTCCATTAGGGTCATAGCAGAGAGGGTAATAGAGCGAAAAAAAGGCCCTCCCCATCTCACCCGCATGTCGTCTGCTCCACCGAGTGGGCAGTTCCTAGCATCCGGCTGGCGTACAAACTCTGTTTAAAATCGCGTCATTTTGGAAATTTCAAGCGCAGATACGCAGATTTGGGTATGCCAGTTATCGTGTAATACTAGATAAAAAGACTAACAGGGTCCATTTGCGCTGTTACCTGCGTGCAAATAAAAAAGAAATAGGGAAAACTGTGTCAGATTGGTCGGTCTCTCCCGCGAAAAGTAAATCCGGTTGCTGCACCGTTTTTACTATACAAAGTTCGTACTGGTGTAGGCCTTTAGCGACCATGAGTGTAAATATGAAGTAATAAATAAAAACGTGCTCTTCTGCCACAATGTACGCAGTAGTTGAGGGTAGTAGTGCTGGCTGACTCAACTGCTATTTAAGTAGCGGAAAAAAGATATGCTAGTTGATCATTTACCGAACTAGAACAACAGAGAGCTATAGACCTTTCCAATGTTTACAAAAATCACAGTCCAGCGTGCGATCTTCACAGTCCAGCACGTGCGTGTTCGTCGCTTCGGAAAGCGAGGAAAGCGCGCGCCATACGCACGAACACTCAAGATGGCACCGGCCCCACGCTCTTTTTTGGAAAGGTCTATAGGCTGATTTTGGAGCAGCCACAACTATTCTAAGAACGCGAACCACTTCACAACGGCAGCCACGAGCGAGAGTTCGATGTTCCGTAAAGCCCGCCGCTACAGCCCAAAGATGGAGAATGGCGACCTCCCGGTCTGTCGTCTGCTAGCGGAGTCGGGCGCGTGCCCTCTCTGTCGTTTTACCCCGCCGAACATGCTGAATTTCCCGGATGTGTGGAGAGGGCACTGCATTCGAACAAATTGGTGCCGCCCAGAGAGCGCTAAATGGAATGGTCTATAGACGTTTCCAAAAGTCTCCTTCTGCACGCTGCCGTCTTTTGCGTGCTGGGCTGTGGAACGCCGTCTGAGCATGGGCTCTGTTGTGCGGTAGTGCAGCTGTTTGTGGGCACCGAAAATAAAGCATTATGATTATTATATCAGACGCTGCGCAGGCGTCCACAGCTCAGTGACTCGACATTTTTCGCCCAGGTGATAGCCGCGGGATTGGTCTATAGTGCTTGATATCCTCATTATAAATATGGTGTTAGATTTGATAAAGCTTGTTTTTTTTTTGTTTTTTTTAACATTCTAAATGCAATGCACATTCACAAAAAAAAAAAGAAAGAAAAAAACATGTTCTTGCACACAGATGGGGCATGGCAGCACTCTAAAAAGAACGTAGTAAAATAAACTATTTCGCTCTAAAACAATTCACTGAGTGCAATGAACAACGTAGAACGTGTGCGAACCTTATATTATTTTTAAATAATTAAACATCGCAAAAAAATGACATTTTCAAGGGGCTAAGGAAAGTTCTTAAATGATTCATAAATATAAAACAAATAACCAAACCTAAATAGTTGCATTCTACATGCATGCCAAATAAGGTTGTGGTAGGGCGATATTGGGAACTAAAATTTTTTTGTGCGCAAGCAGTGAAGATCCCCCAAAATTAAATAAAGATAAAAACGCGTTCGAATGTTAGCACATATTCGAACGCGTTTTTCTCGGTCGGAATGAGAATATGTTGTTAATAATTTTCTGCAAAAACATTGAAGCTACAGCATACTGCGATGAAAGTAGAAGGCCAGGTCTGCTTGTAAACGATCATGTGATGGTGCGTGTGGTCCCCATTTCAACAACAACGCACAGAAAAAACGCTGAAATTCATAACGTTCTGGGTAGCCGGGAGGTGTTCAAAGGCGCATTTTACAACCTTTCCAATCAAAACTGACTCTTAATTATTTTGTACATAAAATATAAAGATTTAAAAGTAGTAAAACACCGTAAAACCTTAACTCTAATTTTTTTCATATATATTGTTTTTTTTTATTTGTATATTTCCTGAAAGGTGCCAGGAGGTTTCTAGGATCGCCTAATTATGACGATAACTCATTTAGCGGGCTCTAAGCATCCTATAAATTCATAAAGAATAACGATGCGCGGCCGATTTCACTAATGAAAAAAGCAATCAAATATCGAAATTATCTCCGGCGATGGGAGGAGCATTGTGCCGGCAGCCAGGACGGCTTATGACCAACGAAAACGCGACATATCGTTGAGATTGCAAACGCTGTTATTGCAAAATGTGTATGCTTTTGTAAATGATAGAAGCAAGTAAGAGTAGTCGAAAAATGTTAATTTTCGCGGAGAGGGAACATAATACTGCAATAATTGTCTCAAGAACAGAAAACTTTGCGGGTTTTTTTCTGTTTTTTTTTTCCGCGGGAGTGATGTGTCGTAGATTCCTATAAACTTACAAAACCTGGCAGATCGCTACGAGAAGCGGCCGCCGAAATGGAAAAAGTGGAGCGGCAGAGAACGGATGAGAGGAGAGCAACGTGACTGGCGCCCCGCTGAGGCGAGACAACGAAACACACTTCTCCCGAGCGAACAAGTATGTTTGGGGTCCTCGCCGCTGCAAACGCTGTGCGCTGACGGCCAGGTTCCACGAGAAATGGCTCTTTGATGCTCTGTGCTACCCGATCCATGCGCTCTAAATCTGCGACCGGGCACACTATGGCACCGTCATCGAACTGCCAGGCTTTGTGAGTATGGAGGAGGCAATGGATCTGTCCAGTCGTCATCTCTTGAGTGCTCGAGCGCGCGCTCGCTGGGTTGAATCGCAGTCCGAGCTAGAGCACTGCACGGGCCTACCTTTTGAGGCACGGCCCGGTCCGGGCCCGCTGGATCTTAGTCTTACCCGGCCCCGACCCGGCCCGATGGGATGCCTACCTGTTCAGGCCCTGTACGGGGCCGGTCCGGTGAGAGGCCAAGGCGTGCCTCATCTCTTAATTTCAAAGCTGCTCTGGGAAGATGGTGCATTTTATTCGTTTACTAATTTGGATGAAGGACGCTGTCATATTGCAGTCACGTAGTGACCCTTCGGAAGTTTACACAAATATAAAAGACATAACTTATTATTGGTAGCCAGAGGGATTTCATTTTCCTCATTTCTTCGAAAAGGAAAGGGGAGGCATCGTACTGTCGCCTGTGCCGGGATTGCCCTCGTTTTCTTGCCTGCTGGCAGCTGTCCCACTATGCTGATAGAATCCCCAGGATTTCTCTATCCTATTTTGGGCATCCTTAGTCCAAGGCAGCTTTCTTTATTTTTAATATTTTGTTTTAGGGGGGGGGGGGGGGGGGGGTTGCAAGTTTCCACTCTGGCTTTTCGTTTCTTTTGAGTCTAAATGATCAATCCGTTAGCATTTTTTTTCTCAACGTTTTAGAAACGTGTGTTCCACCATTGCCCTAGCCCGGCCCGAGCCCGGAAACAATTCGTACTACCCGGCCCGGACCCTGAAACAATCCGCGCTACCCGGCCCAGGATATGCCTGCGGGTGGGGCTTGACCCGGGCATTAGGGTTGGCCCGACCCGTACAGAGCCCTGGTTCGGGCTGTATGGGCAACGAACCGCGCGCATTCTAAATATTACTCCGAGGTCCCACCGGTCGGAGGCGCAAGTATCCTTCGTTTGCTATTGACTGACAGGTGATCCTGGTTTCGGAACAATGCTTCTCCCATCGGCGGAGACAAAATCGGTGTGTTGCGATTTTTGATTGCTTTTGGAATAGGGAACTCGGACACGTATCGCCATGATTTAGAGATTTCTAGGATGCTTAGAGCCAGCAGAGTCAGCCATCGCCATATGTCGGCGATTTCAGAAACCTCCTCAGGCCACCTTTAAGCCCCTTAATATAGCCTTATCATTATTGCTGTATATTCGTTTTATTACTCTACAGCAAAAAAGCTTGGTGATAAATAAACATTTTGCTTTACTTTGTTTTTTTTTCATTATAACTAAGAGCGCACATCTGCAAGTCCTTGCGCACATTGTGTAGAACATGTGAGTGTTCACGAGTGTCTCTTTATGTCATGGCACTGAGGATGAGATCCATGCTTTCTTTTTGTTTGTTAAATGTTCTAGAATTGATGAAAGCTGCTTAACCATCGCAAATGTCAAAACTTCGGCTCGTCTCCGAAGGTGAAGGACCAATGTCCGTCACTGAACAGCTACAGGTTAATTACTATTGCATAACGTCTCATCAAGGAAAAAGCTTTGCGAGACATTTTGGTTTATCAGCCACCTTCTCGTCAGAGCTGCAGATAAGGCTTCTAAACCTAAGCATTTTGGGTATTCCGTCTTTCTAATTTATTTATCTTCTATTTGGAAATTTTATTGATGAAGCTATTTTTTTTTAGCTTCTTCATTGAGCAGGAAATGTGAGGCAGCAGTTCTTGACGGCAAAGTCAGTTTTCGGTAGGTTTTTAAGTTGCTAGTTTGAGTGTGTCATTTTTTCCTTAAGCTTCTGGTTTGTCTCGTGTTATTTCTGATTGGGTTCTTTATCAAGCGATGCCGTGTGCGATTTGCGCCCCCTTGATTCTGTTTGGTCACCAGCACTGTGTCCAGGAAACCGCCTTAAGGGATTATAAGCGAAGAAAAAGAAACTAAAAGGTAAAAGCCAAAATCACGCTTCCTAAAATTTTCACACTCCCTCCGGTATGTTCTCGTTTTTCCTGCTGTGAAACATAACTTCTATCCGTTGGGTCTATTACTCCTTCTACTTCAGGAGACAAAACATACACACACACACGCACTCAGCCACGTTTTTGTTGGAAAATAGAAACGCTATTTCTCCTTGCTCTACATTTTTAGTATACTATATTCTGCAAGGCTTTCACGACTCCCATTACCCAACTGTATCGTACAATAAACACTTTCCTTGGGGTAAAGTGGTCTGATAGATGCAACTCGCCAAAGCTGACTTCTCCGCATTTCACTCAAATACTTTTCTAGCATAATACATTCTACAACGCTCAATAAATTGCGTCAGACAGCGCGCCTACAACACAGTATCCTCCCATAGTGGTGGAGACAGCCCGCGTCCGAGGTAGCGAATGCTCCCTCGGGCGCGCTGTTTACGGTGACGTTTTTTCGTGCTGCGCAAAGGGAGAGGGCTGCCGCCGACGCACCGGGACACCGGATTCGCCGAAACAGCAGAGACGGCTGTCTCCGCTGTCTCTAAAGGCCCTGTCACACTGAGGCAACAGTTGGACCACTCCATCCGGCAACACGAGGAAATCGTGTTGCCGGCGACCCTGTGACATCAAGGCAACAACAACAGTGGGCAACAGGTTGCTGCAGCCCGGCAACCGTGTTGGCCGATTTGTTTCCCGACAACCCTGTCACACCGCACTGACTGCGGGAACAACACGCGGAACACTCCGCCATCTTGATTGTTTACCTTCGTTCGTGTGCGGCGCGGCGTCGCTGGAAATGTGTCTCTACAAAGTGCTAGTGCGTTAGAAGAGCCAGAAATCACCACGGGACGGCATCAACCAGTGACTGTGATTAGAAAACTTGACACCGGGAGTATATTCTAGCCTTTATTTTATCAAAATGTTCTTCATTTGCTGACAAAGCAGATAGCCCTAACCGAAGAAAATGAGATCGCTGATATATGTTTGGGATTTACGCCACCCTATGAAGTGTTTCTGTCCGGTTCTTTCTTTGATGCAATTCCTATTTCAACCGTCAAATTGAGTTTGCGCCGGCAGTAACCCAAACGTCTTTTGTAGCGTGGGGTCGCGCTAACTGACAGTGCTTAAAAAACTGCGACACCATCACGATCGGCCTTCATTACAATCGGTGGAAATAAATATTTTCAACGCTGCCTATTTGCCTACCGCCTTGTATGTGATCGATTCACTCCCCCAAAACATCCCGGGTATTGTTAAAACAAATAGGTGTCTGATAGCGGCTGTTTCAAGTTGCAGGCATCAACAATCATGATTGAGAGTTTTCGTTTTCATGCCTCGATTTAATCCAATTGCTTTCCTGGATTGGTATCATTATGCTTCATTAGCGGGTGAGTATAGCATGCAGTTTTATTTCACTAGTAGTAATGTGAGCTGGTCTGGCAGTTCTAATTTTAACACCACTCTGAACGTTCACGACCGTAGCTGTGCCCATTTCGACAATCGCTTTCCGTAATTACGCAGTAACAGCATTCACCAAATTATTTTAGCTGCACGCCAGCCTTAATTATTGTTAATAACGTTTTCCAAGATTTTATTTGAGTAAGACGTTATTGATAGGGCACTAGCTCTGTCATCGAAGCTATCTGTGTTGTCGTGTTGCCGGCCCGAAATTCGCTCAGCCAGCGATCAGGGCAACACGTGTTGTCCAACACAAGTTGCTGCTGTTTTGTTGCCGAAAGCTGTCATACCGAGTCAACATTTTCGTTGTCGACCATGTTGTGCTGTTGTTGCCGCGATGTGACAGGTTTGTCGAACGACACGGGAGCGAGCAACAAGTTGCCCGACTGTTGGACAACGTGTTGTGTTGCTGTTGGCATCGTGTTGCCTCAGTGTAACTGGGCCTTGAGGCTCTTCACGGCGATAGATGGAGGCGTCCACCCCTCCCATTTTAATCCTCCTCCTACTCTCTGTCTTTCTCCCTCTCTCTCTCTCTCTCTCTCTCTCTTTCTCTTTATAAAGCTACATTGTCTAGAGTGCCCTGCAAAACGTTCGGGGACTCAATCAATAATTTAAAGCGCTTGGCTAGTGTAGAAGGCGACCCCACTAATTATCATGCACTCGCATTAGCGAATCAATATTGCCACTGAAAATATGTTCCTACTAAATGGCCCATTGCTGGGCATCCGGCTCCACGTTTAATTAGCAAGGCAAATTTAGGGGGCTCAATGACCGGCATATGTGTAAAGTAGTAGTCTGCGTGGCAGTTGGGCATTTCTGAAAATGTATCATATAAATGTTTTCCTGAAACGAAGCCGAACAAAAAAAATTGTCGCCATGTTGTGTTTACTTTTGGATAGAATTAGTTGTGCTTTAATACCCCTGTCAGACGGGATACTTTAGTGCACTTCAACCGAGTGCACTTTGCCTTTAGTGTAATTCTGTAGTGTGCCAAACGGCTTCTTCCTAAGAAACACACTTGCTTTCGAGTGAGTTTGACGAACTCGCTTCATTCGATCGAGTGCGGGGCATTGATGGGAGTGTTTCAACAGTAAAACATAACAACATAGAAAACTAAAAATGTGGCGTATATTTTATTTTATAAAGAATAAGAAATTCGTAAGAGAGGACATGTAGAAGAGTGGCATTGCAAAAAAAAAATAGTGGGATGAACTGGGAGTTTAGACTGATCTGAACCAAGATTAGCGACGCCGTGAATTGATAAAAGACGACGACAAAGTCACTCATTCCAAGAATATATCTTGGTTAGTAGAGAAGGATAGAGCCTATTTTTGTTTCAGTATGTAACTATTCGAGACAACACGATAATTAGGATATAATTAGGCAGTGTCAGGGCCTCTTCGTAGACTTCCGTGGGACGAAGCGAAACGACAAAATTGGATATGCTTCTTTCTTATCTTGGCTTGCGATGATCGATCAGAATCATCCAATTGGCGCAAAAGTGGTTCATTAATGTGACGTTGTTTTAGAGCACAGCTCCTAAGCACCCGTTTCCGGGTTGAGCGGCGTCGGCGTCGGCGTAACCATGCGTTGCATTATGGGATGTTTCCCAAAATGACGTCGCACGTGACGTTACGGGGGTCGTCACGTGTGACGTCACGAGGGTAAAATTTTCCCGCTAAATTTGGCGGTAAAACGTTTCGCTAAGTTTGTCGAAAAATGTTTCCGCTAAATTCAGCGGGAAATTTAACGAAGGTTTTCCGCTAAATGGGATGGGAGCAGGAGAGGAGGATGGGAGGGTACGGAGAGGGAGCAGCTGCATAACCTCCCGTTCTTACCCTTCCCTCCTCCTCCTCAAGAGCTGCACTCCAATTCGGCATTAAAAATAATTGTAAACGTCTAATTTCTTAACGTGTTTTTACTAAGGGTTATCGGTGGCCGAGTGGGCTAGCGCACACCAGATCGGAAGTACGTGGAGAGAAAGCTCGTGCTGCAGAACCTGCAGTGATCCTGAGTTCAATCCCGAGCCGTACTCAAAGAACACACTTCCGATGAAGTGAGTTGGGGAGCGCACTACGCTCGCTACGGTAGACCGAGTGTGTAATCTCGATTGCTGTGTTCAAGGAGTAAAAATAATAGAAGAAACTAGCGCTGCGTAGAAGTAGTATTATTTCGCAAGGAGAAATATTAGATGCGCATTTGTTTTCTGTTGGCAAGAAAGTAGTTTATTGTAGAAAAACAAGCGGCTAATCAACTTTCCAGCCTTGGCCCCTTCAAAACGGCCAGCGACGGCCAGGAGGCACCTGCAAGACTCCATCAGGAATCTAAATGTGGCATGAGAGACGCGAAAGGCTGCTTAAAATGGAACTCGCCCAAACGGGGCAAGGTGTCTTCAAAACACCATTCGTTCCTCTCAAAACTGCACCGTTTTCGACTGATGATGTGTAGGCTGTCGGTCATGAGAGCGGCTATGGTGAAGGCATTGACCTGCAGCTGCTGATCAGTGTCATTCGAAATCTTGCCTGTCTGTCGGCATCCAGCTCCAGCTACCGTTGAAAGGCTGTATCTGAAAGGCGTTGGGCTCTCACGGAAAAAAGTGCCCCCACCACGCGCTTCCACTGTTCAAGATCGCGGATATCGCTCTCCAGCTCGTCCTCCACACACTCCATGATGTTTTGTTGTGGTGAGTGGCGACTGGCCGAGTGGGCTCGCGGCATCTCGCGCACACCAGCTCGGAGCACGCGGATCGAAAGCTCGCACTGAAAAACCCAGGGCTCCTGGGTTCTATCCCCACTCCTGCCCGTTTCGATCTGGATGAGCATCGTACCGGCGTTCGGTCGTGTATCACTACTGCGTGGTGCACGTTAAAGACCCCAGGATAGCGGTTGTACTGCACTGGCACTGGCTGGCACTGGCTGCACTGGTCTACAGCTGTGAGATAAGTCGCCCATACACATACACCCCAATTTTCTCTTTTTGTTGTGGCGAATGAAAGTGATGTCAAGATTTTGGATTTGCCTGGCTTGTAATGGCTGATCATAGTCATCGAACTTGATTGAAATTGGGATTAAAGCTCGTGACTTAGTGAACGCTGTGTGGTAACGTGTTTTTAATAAGACGACGAAGTTATTTATGAAATTATGCGTATGCACTTTAATATTTTGCGTGACAATTACTTTACCCATCGTCATTTCCATAATTTTGGAGTGACACTTAGTTCTCCCGTGTAGCACCAACAAACTTGGAGTGTGTTTCGACGCGTTGAAGTGCACTCGCTTGAAGTGCACTGAACTAGCCCGTCTGACAGGGGTATAAGTTTCCTCTACCGAAAGTGCGCATTCAACTGTGTTATGCGCGTCTAATTTATTCTGCTTATTGAACGAGCATCTATCCGACTTCACCCATTGAGTTAGGCGGCGCTTACCTCAAGCCATTGGAACCTAATGTTCTGTTCGAATTTAATAGTGGACATCACCAGCTCTAAATTTACAAGGTGTGCCCGCTAAAAAAAAAAAAAGATACATTTTTTTGTTTATTGTCAAAATAAACTACCCATCATCGAACACTTTAGGCTGGTTTACACAGCCCCGATTCATTTCGTTATGTTCCGTAATTTTACGCACAAGCCACCGGGATACATGTGCTTCATGTCAAGCGTGGCTACCAATTCGAAGCGGTATAAATGGAACGCGACATTCGAGACACGAATGTTTCCGTCACTAAGACGTAACGTAAGAAAACGGTGCTGTGTGAAAAGTTGAACCAAGCTCAACTCTTTACGTTACTTTACGACGAGCCTTGTGTCCTTGGTTTCCACGGTAATTCACCGTCTTAGCTCGTCATCACCGAAACATTCGTGTTTAGAATGTCGCGTGCCAAGCTATCTCCTTGAATTTGTAGCCACGCTTAATTCGAAGCACTTCCCGGTGACTTGGACGTAAGATTTCGTAACGTAACGTATCGTAACGTAAAATAAAAACAAACGGCTCTGACCCAGCTTTTAGTTTTCCATCCGATTGTAGCGCAAGCGGTGCGAATCAGATGCCAAAGTTTCAGAGTGAACTATATTGGCTTACTCAAAAGTAAAAAAAAAAAAAAACGTATTAATAACAAATTTGTTTTTATTTCAATCGATTATGATGATAGAACCCGAGGAAAAAAGCGGCAATGTGCAGCTTGACTGGTCCTTAGGTCCCTACAATTGTCAGCTGCAAGCGTGTGGGAAATATAGAAAAAAGTGATACCCACACAGAATGCAACAATTGAAACTCACATGAGTACGCATTTTCATCTATCAAAGAAACAAAGCAAAAACAAAAATAGAAATTACGCTCAAATATACAAACCCAAATCTTTACAAGTTATACAGTTAACATCCACATTATTTGTTGTAAAAATGATTTAACAAATGTGGGAGTGCCAATTTAAGCATTTGAATTCCATAGTTTGTTTGCTGAGTGGCTATTCTTCAATTCTCCGCGCGGCGAGTGGGGCATGCTGATGAATCTTCCTCGAAAGTCGCAAGGTTTTCTAAAACAACATGAGCCCCTTATTTTTTCCTTCTTGACACTGACGCCTAGTTTTTATTCATATAACTAACCTATCATATTCACTCAGACGATCACAGTTTGTGCCTTCTTTTTTTCAGGAGAGCCAATCCTCAGCCTCAATTTGAAGTACGATTTAAAAAGTAAGTATTATACAATCGTAAACAAAAGACATCAGAATGAGCAGTGTAGCATGTCTCGGTAAATATAACAATAAAAAAAAACAACACACTAATCGAAAGAAAGTTAAAAGATGCAGTCTTTTTATTTACCGATGACTGCACATTTCAATGAAAACAAGTCAAATAGGAACCACTTTCTTTCTCAAGATCGCATATTGGTTCGTTAGGCAGCAGTAGGACGTTGCTCGCCATAAAGAAGATAAAACTTTAGAAAACAAGGAGAGAAAGTAGGACCAGCTTACCTACTAAGGCCATGACAGGTCATCCTTCCTCCCTATTCCAATCACTCGGGCATCATCTTGCCTTCGTACTAACATACTCCCATTGCGTTGCCATACGTTGCAAAAAGCAGCCCCTCTTGCCTTCTCTCGTGCCAGTCAGAGGAGTGCCCTGTTTTTGTTTAGTCATATTTTCAACAATAAACACATTAGGTTTAATTCCGCGCAACTTTTTTATTTATTTTTTATTTTCAGCCTTTTCTCTGGTTTGTCTGGTGAAGCGGATGAAGATATCAGGCACCCTATCTGGTTTCGGGGGTAATACGTGTATAGCAACCACCTCGTTAACTCTTATGGCTGGAAGTTGCAATCTGGACGCTACCTCATTGACCATATCAAAGAAGTTCTCAATTTAAGTTTTGATAATGCTGTGAACCTCGAGGTTAAGTTTCCTTGACTGAAACTCGAGATCGCTGATTCCATTCTGCAGTCGCTCGATTTCTTCAGCCGGGTTCGCCTTTTGGGCAGTGCCTATTCGTTTTCCCAAATCTTTCTTCTTTTTCATGCCAAACTTGGTTTTTGAGGACGTTATCGTACTTGTCAGACACCTCTTGAATCCTTTTTTTAGTGTCGTCAAAGGTCAGTTTCAGGGGTCCCAGGCCGGCCGACTTAAGGTTTACACCCGCAAGTAAGCTCGCTACATTAAGGTCCCTGCCTGCCACCTTTGATTTCTCTGGTTTGCAGCGTGGGCGCCGCCATGACTTCCTGTAACCCTCCCCTTTAGATTTATGCGTTGTCTCGGCTACACCAGAGCAAGCGCCCAAGTGGTAGGAACAGTCGCATTCTGAACACGTCAAGGCAATTCCATCATTGCTGACCTCGGTGCGATACTTAAAACAAACATAATCTTCCTCTTACATCGTCGAGAAAAACAACAAAGCAAGAAAGGATTCAAACTAAATTGATGTTTGGCAGCAGCAGCAACAGCAATCACTTAATCAATGCACGTTTACATAAAATCAAAGGTAAGACTAACCTAAAAGTAACACAGGAAAGACGTTAGCCGACGGTGTATTATCGACGCCGCTGCCGCTGCCAAAGTGAAAGTCCGTGTCTCCGAACAGCTCTTTTTAGCGCAGACGATAGTGTCGCTGGCGATGCTTTGAAAGATGATTGGTGGATCACCCAGGGTGATGACGTTGAGTGATTTGTGAGGATGACTTGCCACGTTGAGTAGCGAGAGCAGATCCGAAGGTCTGCGGCTTTCCAGTAGCAGTCACCAGCACTCGGCAAAACTTGGAAAACTGAAAGTAACAAAGGCAAGACCTAAGCCGAATGTGTACTATTGACGCCGCTGCTGCTGCCAAAGGGATTCGCGAAAAAGTTCAGAGGTAATGTGATGGCCGACAACGCCCTCGAACACATGAAGCCGAATGGCGAAAACTAGCGAGAACAACTCCACCCTTTTGTCATTGAAAGTTTTAGAAAATCACCTATAACGTTTTAATATAATAACGGTTAGTTTTTAAATATTGGCATCAGTCCCGACCGCTAGCGCTACATTTCGGCGGAGACTGAGTGTTCAGCGATGCGTGCTTTATTTTTGCGAGAAAAAAAAAACTCTAAATTTTCGTTTGGACGTGATGTAGATATAAAAGGGAAGCGAAAAAAGGAACGAAGACAGAACAATCGAATTTGGGTGGCGATGCGAGCTATAGTTGGTGCATACTTAAAAAAAATGAAACACAACGCGGAAATGACGAGAATACAGAGAAATAGAAAGACACAGGAGTAGCGCTGTGACCTTCTATTTATTTGTGTCCTCATCGTTTGCGCACTTTGTTCTATAAAAAAAAAAAAAATAACAGGAGAATTGTTTTTGTTGCCCAATTACTTTCATATCTGTAAATTACCAGTACGCTTCAATTCGTCGATTCTAATTCTCGCGCCTGTTTCGATGTTTTTTCTTTTTGTTTTTCTTTATAATGTACTGGGAGGAGTCTGATGTTACACTCGGGTAAGAGGCGTTAAAGGTAGGTTCACACATGAGCGTTTGTCCGCTTGTGACCGCTTACGAGGGGAAATCACCACACTGGTGCTATATTTTAGGAAGCCCCGAAACACTTTCGACCTGCGTTTCTGTTTCAAATTTTGTTTTTGTACGCATCACATTTTGTTTTTCAGTTGGCTCCGCAAAATGTTGACGATCCTGTAGGTGCACCATTTTTTCATAAATAATGAGTATATTTGATCTCGCAAGCACTTCAAAATATTCACTCTAGTTATACGCAAAGCGGCGGTGTTCTAAGGCTACTGATAGATGGCGCCAGCGTGCCAGTTTGTAATCTCGACGTAAGTTTTTATGAGCGGACATACGGCGCTTGCTCACGGTCAAACGCAAAAGACAGCAGAAGAGTCGTACCGCGCTGACCAAATAGACCCTTTCGAGAAATCTCCAAAGGCTTGTTGGCGACCCCACACTCCACCGTGCAGCGCAAGGAATGATGGGGCCGCTCCTATGTACGCTATGGCCGATCGCTCCATACGTCCCGGAAGCGGCACGATCCTTGCTTTCTTACCACCGTGAGCCTAGAACACCTGAAAAAAAAAAAAACGAACACTTAACCAAGCCGACGTGCGTCTCGTTTATTAATATCGTCGAGCCTTCTTCGCGTTCTAAAGTTGCAAACTGCGAAACACACGCGAACAGCTTCTACTGCTCATGGGTACTCCTTCATGTGTAGTATGTCGGAGGATGACTGCAATCTATCGAAACAAAAATATGGGGCGTTGTGTTTTTCCCGAAGCGAGCTCTGTCCTTCAACCGCGGAGATCCCCTGATACCGCCTTCAGGTGGCCTAACTTCCAGCAACGAATCTCACCTTTCTTGTATTTATTGACTGCTCTGCTGAAACTTGAAACGCACAAACTTTGAAGGTGCTATAAGGAGCATAAGAAAATTTATAACATTGCTAAACTTGGCGGACGCCATTAGGACGCGACAGTTCTAGCCGGGTCTATGGCTTTTATCCCGACTTCCATCCGATTCTGAACTGTGCAACATAATTATGTTACATTAACAGATATAAACCACGAGAATGAGGGTCAGATATTGGCAACAAAGTTGCTCTCCACTTCGGACGGAACGCATAAAGTTCAGCAAAACGTTTCCTGAACTGCGAACAAGAAATGTGTCCTTCAAAGAATTTCTGATTTTTGTTTTATTTTTGCGTTTACAGTTTTGTTGTTTAAAGTGTAACTTATTTCACCGATTATTCTAACTTCCATTTTATGACGTGGCTTTACACACGAATTGTCCAATCACGAGGGCTTAAAGATAACCAATCGGGTATCCAAAAGCTTCTTGGAAAATTTTAAGTGCAGACGAGACGTTCCCTCGTGGGTGGGAAATAAGTTTCTTTCTCGCGTCTTCATCGGAGTAATGACCGAAGACGGGGCTGACCTAGCTTCGAATAAATTACAATTACGCCTCTCTCGCTTAATTAAATTTCAGCCTCGAGTCCGATATTTGCGCAAAAGGCTCCGGACTTTCTGATCATGGCGCTAGTGGCGTGCCCCTTAACTCGATTTCCTACTCCAGTATTATCGCCTTCTCGTTTTTCTTTTCGTCCTTTTTTCTTACTGCTGATTTTTATTCTTCGATAAGATTAATTTGATATGGAACCACATTTCTCTATATTTGTCCGTGTTCGCGGTCTCGTGTTTATTGTTCGGCGAGGGTTGTGCGCCTACGTGACCCAGGAATTCCCCCACGCCGCTGTTCAAACCTTTCATACAACTTTCCCTTCTCAGATGAAGGTGCGATCGAAGCTACATGCTCGATGGACCAGTCATATGTCTATCTGTAGAAACGTGATCACGCTCCGGCCCCTACCCGCTCGCGGAAGGTAGGGTCACGTGACAAAAGGGCGGCGGTTGATTGGTCCGACGAGTGCTTAATTCCCACCTCACTTTCAGCTTAGGGGCGAATAGAATATATAGCACATGACGCGCAAAAGACGCACATGCAATGAACGTTTCCAAAAACAACGAAAACACGGAGAAAAAAGACAGAAGAACGCATACAGAAGCAACAATATATAAAGCAATAAAAAAAAGTGAATATCAACACCACCCTTTTTTGCTATTGCTTTATGTGCGGTATCCATCGTTAATAATTAAACACCCCATTCCCTTTTTATCATTTTATATTAGTCTAAAAGAATACTTCAACGCCGTCGTTAAACAATTCTCCGCCCGTTCTAGGTTCCTGGAATTTTTGTTTAAAAGATACAGATTCGTTGATGCCCGAACGTGTTCTCGCCTCTTCCTCTTTGCGCACACGTATCGCAGCCGCGTACTCGCGAGTAAGTTTTTTCTTTTTGTCTCAATATTCGGGGGAAAACAGGCGTCATAGGGAAAGCGAAAAAAAGGAAGGTTTGTTTTCCTCCTTCCACTCGTCGAGCGTCTCTCTCTCCCGTGTTCTTTTTTATCGCACGGGAATCACGGCGCTGTTTGTTCTCAAAGTTAAACATTCCCCTTAGCTGACGCGCATTGCTAACGCTTGATTACTTGCGCCGACCCTTATGCGTAACCCGTTCGTCGCTCTTTTCCCTTAAAACGATTCTTTTTGTCGTTTTATCCCCCTTTCTGTCGCTTCTCTTTTTAATTCTTGCGTTCACTTCCCGTTTTCGAAACCACGAGCATCTTCGGCACCACTTTCCCCTCTACCACTTTTTGTTTTGTTTTTTTCACCTACCGGAAGTTTCTTTCGGTCTCGCTTCCTCATGGAAAATTTCGAACGTTCACGCTGGCAGAGTTGGTGTCTGCAAGTTGTTGGAGTTGAAAAATGGAAAGTAACGACACGGGAAGAAAATGGGGAAGTGAGAGAAACGGGGACGTAAGGCTGGCAACGGCACAACCGGATGTTGACTTTCTCCACTGGATCACCGGAACTGCCCACCAACGTTCGCAGTAGGGTGGTTGCGACTGCAGCTTGCATGACACAGAGTTCCACTTTATCAAACCGCTGCTACGTCCTCTGTTTATTTCTATCTTGTTTTAGCGCACGGTCACGCATAATTATGTTGGCGCATTATTTAGAGTTTCTGATTTAAACAGATGACGGCCGAAGAATCTCCGCGTCAAAGAAAAACAACTAGTTTTATGTTGGTTGTAAATAGACTTTACGGACCGAGAGCAGGCTGACTTGTTTTGATTTATGGAAACGCAACCGTCAAACATAAGACTAAGAAGCGACCCCCGAGCTTTTAATATTTATGAGCACCACGGGAACATTTTGCCCTCGTTTACGGCTGCGTAAGCATAAAACCTTTAGCCTCAAAGTAATTGCTTGCTTGTTTTTCGCAAGAACAGATGTTCCATTTTTTGTTATTCATTAACCAAGCTAAAACTCAATTCACTTTAATTTCAAATAAATTGTTTCAATTGATCCTTGCGCTAACCAATCACGGGCATAAAAACTCAGTAGGAATTTGTAAAAACATGTCGTTAAGACATAACTAGATTCTTCAACGCTTCGGGAATTACTGAAGTGCCGGAATAGGAGGGTGGAGGGTGAGGGGGGCTGATGCTTTCTCGTATGTTGCATATTCTATTATTTAAAAAAAATGTTTAATATGGGCAAAAAAAAACCCTTCTAGTTCCCATCTCTCATAACACTTCCCACGCCTCTGCCTGCATCTCTTGTCAAGACTATTTCTTTAAGTTTCTTAGTTCATATTTTATTTAAGATGCGAAAACACTTTTAATTGCTTATACAATGCGCGTGGCAACCAACTTCGACGTAGAGTTTAGAGAAGGTTCTTATCTTTCCAGGTCTTATACAAGTATTGAACTGAGTCTTTGGATATATTTGTTTACCCCAAAGTCAACTTGGCACTACCATTCTTGACACTTGTCCGAAAGGCACGCAATATTACTATTCTAGCTCTATAAAAGTTGAATATGTTTTTACCTGTAGCAGCCCTTTGCGGCGTGCTAAGCTGCAATCACGTGATGACATTGATGAAGTTTAACCAAGCGCGTAAAACCTTTCATTTGACATTTTTTTGCGCCTGTAAAACTGTACCGGGGTTTACTTTTATCATGTGTATTTAATGCTCAAAGTTGAATATCGCTTCCCTCGGCGCTTTATTTTGTCGCAGTGAAAATGCTGAATAAGCGCACGGGAACCATTTGACAAATATCGGTGTCTGCCGCTTCAGAAAGGATCACGTAGTCTGATGCTTGGTTCAGGTCGACTGCAGATTGTCCAGACGGCGAGCCCTAAGCCGGGCCCCGAATCACGGGTCAGGACCCGCCGCATCGACAGGACGTGACCCGGACTTCTGGACGAAGCTCTGACGGATCAAAATTCATCCGTGTATTTCCACGCCAACAGTGCCCCTTGGCAAAGACAACTAACAGTTTAAAAGTATACGAATTGCGTACTTTTTTAAAGAAACGATTCGGGAAGTTTATCTGGCGCATATTATAACTTTTAAAGTAGTTTATTAAAGCGCATTTTCTGTGTGTTCACTTTAGCTGCCAGGACGGGTCGACGTGTGGAGCGCATCACTTCACACGTCGAATTTAATTGAATGCGATTGTGTTGTGTGTTTCCTTAGACACCTGAAAGTCAGTCAGCCCCAAGGGGCATCGGGTACTGCCTCCGGTGAAGATGATAAATTTAGCCACTGTGATAACCCAGTTTAGAAAAAAAATCGAGATTATTTATAATTGTGATTTGACGCTTTTCCACAAACCAATATTGAAAATAGTTTCTATATATCATTTGTTTACCAGTGTTTGCTTCCCCATAGGCATTTATTTTGTATTTAAAGTAAATAAGGATCGAGCATAAAGGATTCTGTATCAAACAGCCATTAAGAAACAGATCTATACTTCATTTCATCTTAGAGGTGCGATGCAACGATTTTCGATTTTGCGCAACTACCTCTTAAAATGGTGTTTTTGACGTTAGCGACCTATGAATTACGTGTCCGTTTTTCGCCACACGCAAAAAGAAAAAAAGCCGCAGAAACATTTAAGGAAAAAACGAGCAGCGTTCATTCCTTCAACTCGCAGCCAGAACAAGCGGTGATATGGGGCCGTTTATGTGCCGCCAATGTTGTTCACATCGACGTGCTGGGGTTGGCAAAGCACAGGACACGCGCCGAGTTCTTGGTTCGGCTATTGTCGCCATTGCTGCGATTAGACACGGGTGACTACCCGAATGCTTGTAGAGGTACAGATAATCACGAGCCCAAATTGAGTGCTCACGTAATGATCGGGTCCAATCTATGAGCCGAATTCACATATTCTCACTTGGGGGGGGGGGGGGGGGGACTGCGAACCCTTAGCTACGTCATCATGTTTTACGAAATAGAGATTGAAAGAAAACTATTGAAATTACGCCGCAACAAAGGCGTTTCGCGGTCATTGGCGTTGCGTGCGAGTATCCTTGAGTCCCACTAGTGCCAGTAAGCTCGTGTAAAAGTGAAACACATTCCAAGCTAATATTGTTGCACGTCGCCTTTAAGTCCAGACGCATCCGACGCTAAGGAGCTGCTGGGACCAATGAGAGAGCATCAAAAGCGCACCATCATGGTGTTCGTCACGTTTCTGTACGTGTTCTATCACCGCTACACCAGGCATATACAAAAAAAGGCCCAATGACTTGCGCTTTTGACGGTGCGTGATTGATCCTATTAGATCGTAGCGTCGGCTTTGTCTTGACTTTATCTGAAACAAAATATAGTGATGAAAAAGTTCTTTATTTCTAGCGAGGGTGATTTGAATATTTAGTTCTATTGAAATCTTGTAAACTTGACTTAAATCAAATAAATCTTATTTAAATCAAGTACATCAGGGGGGTTATGTTCGACAAATGTTTCGTTTCTCCTAAAAAGAAACGGAAGTGATAAAAGTTACGATATCGCGTCTGATTGGTTAGAGGCTCAAATGGCGAAAGTTCCCTCTTACGTCGCTTGAGCCTCTAGCCAATCAGACGCGATATCATCACTTCCGCCACTTCCGTTTCTTTTTAGGAGAAACGAAACATTTGTCGAACATAGCCCCCCTGATTTACGTTCTTTATTTATTTTTTTATTCTGGCAGTACCAACGCTAGCCTGGGTACATTAACGGGCATAACGCAGTAGTCATATAAAGTTGTATTCCCAGGGCGGACAAATTAAGGGAACCAGGTCCGCGGACAAGAAGAAATGTGCGTATCACGTGACCTTGAAGTCATTAGGAGAAATTCGCAGGTCCTCGATTAGTCTGCGGATTTGGCTCTAAATCGCATGGTTGCCTTGGATTGAAGTGAGGACTGCGAGTGTGAGCTCGTAGCTTTGATTGCTACTTTCGCTGAACGTGCTACCAAACAAGATCAGCACCTCTCAAATATGTGACCTTGCGCCCATAGCTTTCGCTGCACTCCGAGTTTAAAAAAAAAGTAACACCAGGCAGATCACCGATGCTGTATTTAGCGTCTGGCCAAGATGCCGGAGAAGAAGAAAAAGTGAAGGGCCCTAGTGACTAAACGGCGTTCATTACTTATGAAATAATTTCTTCAACTGCAGGAGGAAGGAGGAAGAAAGGGCACAAAGGAAGACAAAGAAGTTAACCTGGGGTATTTTGTCCCGGTTTACTACTTTGTTTTGGGGGAGAGGGGTGAGGGGATTAAAATAGAGAAAAAAAAAGATAAAATTAAAAAAAACGTAAAAACTACAAAGTTTGAACACTGTAACACTGCGCTATTCACTAACAATGAAGGTCATCTTCTATAAGCAGAAGTCCAGGCGCGTTGTTTTTAAGAATCTAACAAGTGCTTTTGTGGCCTTGGCTTCTTTGTGTGGATTGTCCCAAGTACAAAGCACCTAAGTCACTGAGAAGGGTCGGTTGTCTAGGCATGCTAGCGTGTTTTTGAGTTGTGTCCTTTCTGCGTCGAAGATGAAACAATCACACAAGATATAATGAATTGTTTCAATGGAGTCACAACTTGGGCACTTAGGTGTTGTGACCTGTAAAATCCGATGAAGGAACTTGTGTGTGGATGCTACACCGAGCCTCAGTCTATGTATCACTGTCTCTGTCCGCCGTGGCAGATCACTTGGAGTGTGGAACAAAAGATCCGGATCCAAAGCGTAGAGAGGTCCATACTGATGATAGGTTCGCCATATGCCACAATCTTCTTGTTTCGGTGAAGGCGTAGAGATTAATGAAAGACCGTATGTCGTTTTGACAATACGGCACCATGACGTTTGGGGTTAAGAAATGGGCTGATTTCGCACCAGCATCAGCTGCCTCGTTCCCAGGTATGTGACAGCGACTTGGAATCCATTGAAATTTAATAGTGTGTCCCAGGTTGAAGCATCTTTTAAGATTCAGTAGAACATAAACAAGGATTGATCGTTCTGATTATATCATACAAATGTGGATATCACTTGTAGTGCCGGTTTACAGTCCAAAAATATTGTCCAGTGTTTGGGCGGTTTCGGGAAGATCATTTCAAGAGCTTGATTAATTGCCACTAATTCAGAGGCCGTAGATGACGTCATGTGGCTAAGCTTAAATGCCTTCGTTGTTAGGTGACTTGGGATAACCACACATGCTGTTGAGCTATTTGAGCTTACTGACCCATCAGTGTAAACATAAGTTGTTGATGCATGATCACAAAGTATATTCGATAATACAAGTTGCAGAATTACGGAGATTGGGGTGTTTGCTTTCTTCCTGATTCCCTTAATGTCCACTATGACATCAGGCACAGGAAGTCTCCATGGGAATACTGTTCAAATCTTTGCCGGTGCAAGATCATCTGGAAAGTGAGCTTCCATTTGGGACAGAGCTTTAGAGTAGCTTAAGTGTTGACGTTCAAGGTCAATATTGGGAGAGAGGGTGATTAGCATGTTTTGCAATGTGCCTTAACTGGACTCTTACTGTTTCCAGCATAAGCAAAACTTCTACCGGTGTAGCGTGAGCTTCTGCAATTGTGCCCAGCGGTCGAAGTACAAGTAGGAAGTCCAAAACATGCACGAAAAGCGCGCGCTTGTATACTTTTGATTGTGTTGACATTTGTTTGACATAGGCCATGTATTGCGGGCAGACTGTATCGCAGCAAGCCTACAAAAAGAGCTCGATATAGACGGAGGAGAGCCAGTACTGTCGCGCCCCACGCAGTGCCACTAATAAAACGAGAGAGACCTACAAAGCATGTGAGCTTCTTCTTTAAATAAGCGACATGCGTCGTCCATGTCAATCCCCTGTCAAGGTATACTCCAAGGAACATATGTCTAGTTACGTATGGGATTGTCTGGTTACAGATACGTAGGGGATATGGATCCATGTTACGCCTTGTAAAAGCGATGGCAGCTGATTTGGCGGCAGAAATTTCAAGGCCACGAAGGTAAAGATATTTTGAAGTCCTCTCAATGCAACCTGTATTCTTGCTTTTGCTTGCACCCGAGTAGAACCAGAGGCCCATATACAGATATCATCTGCATATAATGACACGTTAACGTTTGATGGCAGCACTTGGTCCAGTCGAATGAGTGTAAGGTTAAATAGTGTAGAACTCAAGACGCCTCCTTGAGGAACACTTCGGTAGACGTAGTGATCGGCAGTATCACCCTCATGCGTCGTCATGCAAATTGAGCGTCTTGTGAGGTAACTCTTTATCCATGCATAGAGACACCCCCCCCCCCCCCCTACCCCAACCGCTAAAAGGGCTTGGAGGACAGCCTCATGTGTGACATGATCGAACGCTCCCTTCACGTCGAGAAAAGCGGCAACTGTGACTTTGCGCTTTGCTCTTTCTTCTTCTACGTAACTAACAAGGTCGATTACAGAATCTATTGAGCTCCGACCTCCACGGAAACCATGCATTATTTTCGGATACGTATTTCTTTGCTCAAGGTACCATTCTAAGCGCCTATTGATCATTTTTTTCATCAGTTTTTCTACGCCACTTGCAAGTGCGACAGGACGATTCGACGAGAGAAGCAGTGGCGACTTTCCTGGTTTTAGCAAAGGAACAATTCTTGCTCTTTTTCTTGAGTCAGGTACCTCTCCATCTGTCCATGATTGGTTAAACAAGTTTAGCAGCCACTTTTTGACATCGGCGGCCATAAGGGGTTAAAAAGACATATTTGATGCCATCCGGACCAGGGCACGAGTTGGGTTTTAATGACGCAAGCGCTGCGTCAAGATCGTCAAGACACTTATCAAACTTAGCGGGCGCGCCACCTTTCTATAGTCGAGTGACCCTATACAGTTGAGTATTCGCTGGTTGGGTTGCGCTTGCTGTGAGCAAAACGCAGAATTCATTCGCTGTAGTTTTCTGAGGGCACTTCGTTGATAATGAAAGTGCCCGAAATGGGTGATATTGTTGGGGAGGTGTTTTTAGTCCCCTCGATATTTTCTATATTGTCACGAATTAAGGCGACGAGAAGGCGAAAATTGAACTGAAAATAAAGGTTTAATGGGCGAACGTGTGCCAACCAAAAATGTATAACGAAACAGCGTCGAGGGAGCAGAAAAGCAGGCGGCGATTCGGCGGCGAAACAGAAGGCGCGAGCGAGACTGACTCGACGAGGTCGCGGGTAGCTGCTTATCTACAACGCGTCACTATCTCGAAAGTTCGGCAAAGAAGGCTCGAGCGTCGCGCGCTCGGGGCGAGAATGACCTGGCACTTTCGAGAACAACAAAGCAGGTAGAAAGTTACGTCTGGTGCAAGAATGAACGCGAAGCTCCCAGAAGTCGGTGACCGAGCGTTGCTCTCTCGGCACTGCAGGCGGCAATATTATACTGAGTGGTTTTCGAGGATCAATGTTTGCTCAAAACCCTCGGTATCGGCGTTGGCCAAGTTTATCTAAATGTAGTCTTCTTGCCGCTCGAAGCTCCTCCTTAAGTTTAGATCGTCTAGCGCGCCGTTCTGCCTGCCGTCGTATCGCACGTGAGATGTTCTTACTCGGCATCGATCACTTTTCGATGAGCTGGAAGTTTGTAACTGTGCGTTGATGATTTTGCAGAACACATAATAATTGCACTCTAAAATTCGTGGAGGCTATTCATTGTTTTGTTTTTCATTGCCTCTTCGAATTCCAACCAATTCACTCGCTGAATTATGTTGCCTTTTTGTTTCTTTACAAAATCATGAATTATTGTGCAGGTTAGGATGTGATCACTCCCGCGCGTTTCTACATCTGTGAACCAGGCAACAGATGATGCCAAGCTCGATGACACAAATATCAAGTCAAGGCAACTGCTGCCACTTGTCCCATGTAGGTATATGGGACTTCCATCATTCAAGATAAATAAGTTATGCACCTCAGCTATATCAGCAAGTCATCTCCCGCGAGGAGTCTTTCGAACACTAACCCATAGATGGTGATGCGCATTAAAATCGCCAGTTATAATGTGAGGTGCGGGTGCCGTATTTAGATTGTTGTCTAGGCGTTGTCTCTCAAATTTGCATTTAGGCGGTATATACGTTGCAATTATTGTGAACGAGAGCTTATCGCCAGGGATTGAAGCACGCGCGTACTCATTGTCCTCGTGAGGTGAAATGACATGTGGCACTTACGTGAGGTCCCGACGGATGAATAGCGTGACTCGGCTTTCTCCAGCAGTACGCGATGAATCAAATGTTTCGTAACCTGACAGTTGTAGATTCTGGGGTAACTTTTATTCACATATCACTATTATGGCATATTTATACTTGTGTGCCAACTGACGGAAGTCAGATAGTCGTGACCTTAAGCCCTTTGCATTTCATTGAAATATTGTTGCTGCCTTCTATTTATCTTTCATTACGTGGGACCTTGTTTTCTATTGATTAAAAGCCAATTTTACGATATTACGTGTTCCAAAGCAAGAAAACCCTAGACTTCAGGGAGTTTGTTCACATCTCTTGGCGTTTGCAGGATGGCTCTAAGAGCTACAAGAAACATTGGTACTATCAGAAGTTTGGTTATATTGCCGCGCGCGCAGCTTGCCAAGTAGGAAGTGCGTGCGTGGCCTAACGGTTATAGCGCCTGCCTCCCACGCGAAAAGCCAGGGTTCGACTCCTGGGCGCGGGGACGCCTTTTTGTTGACATCTAATCTAATGTTCTGGTAAATTCGAGAACCGTGTTGCTTGTTCGAGTTTAGAAAGTTCTACACGCCGAACCGTCTGCGCCGATTATTCCAGAAGCTCACGCGTGTACATAAGGGGCTTCGCGTAGCGAGTCACGGTCAGTTTCGCCTCAGCGTTCGATCTTGCTGTTTCGCCGCCTTCGACGCCCGCGACGCTCTCTTGTTATCTTCTGTTTCATTTTTATTTTCGGGCACAAGTTCGCCCCATTAAACGTTCAGTTTACTCAGTTATTATCGCCTCATCACTTGTCATTCGTGACATTTTGGTGGAGGTGCGGGGTATCGCATTCTATGCCCGTGGAGCGTACCCCTCCGAAAACACGCCCGCCAAGTGACGTGCTCAGCCCCGGGAGGTTACCCTTCGCAGAAGACGCCAAAGCCCGATCAAGCCGCCGTACCAAAGGCCAATCCCCGGAATTTGGACCCTTGCCACCGAAACCGAGGAAGAAGACCGCGACGATGACCACGCCACCGGTCGTTGTCCTACCCGTCGCCGCCCGTACGCCCGTGTCCTT
The DNA here is from genome assembly GCA_013358835.2 of Ixodes persulcatus. NCBI lineage: Eukaryota > Metazoa > Arthropoda > Arachnida > Ixodida > Ixodidae > Ixodes > Ixodes persulcatus. Next base: position 496,592 of record JABSTQ010009929.1, read on the forward strand.
CCATGGTGAGCCCTATGAAGACGTCGAGGACTGGCTACAACATTACGAACGAGTGGCCCGCCATAACCGATGGACACCGGAGCAGTGCCTTCAGAATGTGTACTTCGCTCTGGAAGGCACGGCACGCACCTGGTTTGAAAACCACGAAGCGTCGATTTCGTCGTGGGAAGAATTTCAGGCCGAGCTGCGACGCACCTTTGCCAACCAACAGCGACGACAGCGTGCCGAAGAACTCCTGCGAGCGAGAAACAAAGGGCAGACCGAGAGCGTCACAAGCTTCGTCGAAGACGTTCTCCACCTGATGAATCGCGCCGACCCAAACGCTCCCGAAGAAAAAAAGCTGCGGGTCTTGATGCGCGGCGTAAAGGAAAACATCTTCGGAGGCCTTGTTCGGAGCCCGCCTACCACCGTCGAAGGCTTCATCACGGAGGCCACCAACATTGAACGTGCCCTTCAAGCTCGTGCCGCCCACTATCACCGAGGTCCCGGCGTCGCTGCCTTTTCGTCTTCCGGCTGCAACAACACGGACATCCGCGAAATAATCCGGGACATCGTCCGTGAAGAGCTGAAGAAGCTGCTACCGGCCGCCGAACGTCCAGCTTCACTCTCGATCGCCGAGATGGTTCGAGAAGAGGTCCAGCAAGCGCTCCAGCCAGACGTTCTCGCCGACGCCGCACCGGAACCACCAGCTGTGACCTACGCCGCAGTTGTTCGTCGTCTGCAGCCTCCTGTCACCCGGCAGTACCCAGCTGCACCCCGACAAGAAGTCTCTTCGCCGCAGTACACTCCGCGCCAAGAGCAGCGTGGACCTCGAAAGACCGACGTGTGGCGCACGGATGACGGACGTCCGGTGTGCTTTCACTGCGGGGAGGCTGACCACGTTTACCGAAGGTGCCCCTACCGCCAGCTCGGCCTGCGAGGGTTCGCGCCAAACGACCGTCGACCTCGTTTTGGAGAACGACCAAGAGACATCGAGGAATACCTCCGTCGCCCTCCGTCACCAGCGCCAACAGCACCACGAGGTTCCCGTTCTCCATCCCCCCGACGTTCCGCATCGCCTCTCCGTCGGTCGCGCCGTGAGAGCCTGTCCCCCCTATCTCGTCGGGAAAACTAAGAGCGGCAACGCCCGGAGGTGCCGTTGCCGAAGACGACCCAAGTAAAGAGCCTCCAAGAACGCCGGAGCGCTCCCACTCTCTCGACGCCACGCACCCCAACGACGCCCCTGCAACGGTGTCAAACAACCTAAACGTCGCCATCGACGGCCACGACGCATCAGCACTCGTAGACACCGGAGCAGACTACTCAGTCTTGAGTGGGAGGCTCTCCCGCCGCCTTCGAAAAGTCATGACGCCGTGGGATGGACCTCAAATACGAACCGCCGGAGGACACCTCATTACACCAGTCGGGAGATGCGCTGCTCGAGTCGAGATCCACGGTGAGACGTGCCCTGTGAAGTTCGTCGTTCTACAAGACTGTTCCAGAGACGTCATCCTCGGCATGGACTTTCTGTGTGAATACGGCGCCGTCATCGACCTTGGTGAGAACAGATTGACGCTGCGCAAGCCTGTTCCACCTTCAGAGAAACCCCAAACAGCGTCAGCCGCCATCCGAGTCGCTGCCGCCCACGTGAACCTGCCGCCGCGATCAAGTGTTGTCGTACCCGTCGTGACCGATGCAGCTACCTGCGGCGAAGTTGTTCTTGAAGGCAACCTTCAATTGCTCCTGGGAAGAGGAATAGGCATCGCAAGAGGAGTGACTAAACTTCAGGATGGGCGCAGCGTGGTGCTCGTGACAAACTTCCGACAAGAAACGCAACACCTCACAAAAGGTGCCGCTGTGGGCCACGTCGAGGAACTTTGGAACTCCGCCGAAATCGCCGCGATTGATGAAGAATCATCGCCACCTCAGCAAGACATTACGCCGCCAGCGCAGCTTGACATTGACCCCAAGCTTCCAGGCCCGAAACGACGGCAGCTGAGTGACCTCCTGCCAGATGGTGTGTTCTTTCGGTAAGTTACGACAGTGAAAGGTGATGAGTCTTCGTCGTCGCTGTCCTCGAGCGAGTGTGATGATGACTCGTCATTCTTTGCAGGTGTCCCTTCTGTGCGTACTTGTTGGTGGGCTGGGATCATGATGTTGGCCTTGTTATGATGGTCTTTTGCAGTCGAGTGGTCTAATGTATTGTTGTTCCTTTGCTGGTGCCAAGATTGTGACCGGGACCTGGTAGTCGATTGTCGTGGTGACCGGGACCTGTCAGCCGGTGGTCGCATTTCGCAGCTCACGGTGGAGCGTCGTTTATCATTCTTGGCCAGCGTGGCGTCAGAATGCACTATCGCCAATAGCGACGGTTTCAGATGTGACGGGTCAAATAAGAAATAATATGAACGCTTACTAGAGGAGCGAGCAAATGGACCTTTTTCACATACCGACGGCACCAGGTGGTGGCTGCACGAACTAAAAATTGAGGAAGTTACCTACCTGCGCTACCAATCGATAATGGGAGCTGCGCTACCAGTTTCTTCGCTCTCCAAGCAACGGCGCGTGCCCAACGCGACTCTTAAGAGGGGGATCTGTGGCGTCCACCCAAACGTCATGTTTTAGATGCGGAGCATCTCTTGCTCGGGTCTATGTCCCGCGGCGTCGGCGTTGTAGTCGGCACTCGAACTACGCACACGCAACTCTCCTCCTTCCCTCTCTCCAACAGCTGCGCGTTACTCTCTCCGCTCTCTCTCTCTACCAGCTGCGTGCACTGCGCGTGCGATCGCTTCTCCTCACACCGCGCGCGCACGCGCAACTCTCCTCCTCTAGTCTCCTCTCCTTCAAGTGTGAAAAAAAATAAACGGCGAGCGGCGAGCGTTCCAAGTTTCTTGCCGCGAGCCGCGACGAAGGCTCGCGTAGGGGGTAACGCTAGGGCAGTCGGTGGCGCTATCTCTCGACGTCAGCACGCAACTGACTCTTTCCTCGGAACCAACACGATGCTCCGCATCACCCCATGGTTCCCCTCGGGAAGATGGTGTATTTTTTTTTTCTTTCAGTCCACTTTCTTTTTTTGTGAAACACAATTATATATATGTTGCAATTACGTGTTCTACTCGCTGATCCACAGCGTCCTTCCGAATTTCCTCGATTTCTAGTGCCGACTTCCGCCGCTTGGCATCGAGTGCTCGCGCGTGCGCAGAACGCTTCTCGGAAAAGGTCCATTGGGCTTCCAATTCCAGGCACTTTTTCTTCTGCCTCCCTTCAACTGCAGTGCCTCCAGTGCGATCAGTACCAAAACAACGATATGAAATGCCAACTCTGACCTCAGCGAAGAAATGCCGTGACTGCTTCTGCCAGTATGGCCCTACATGACAAATGAGATCACTGAACGCTGAGTGATTCATGTGAACCACATAGTTCTATGTGCAGGTATATTTGTCTTATATTAAAAAAAAAATAAAACGTTTTTTAAAGAAAAAAGAGCGACGCATCTTTGAGTTAGAACACGAAACGCTAAAAAAAAAATGGCCAAGTTGCTGAGGAGAAGTATACGGTATGCAGAGGTTCTACCGCGGCCTCCAGTTCATCGGGCGCAACAGCTTGTGCTTCCCCGGGCATGCACCAAAACCAACCGAGAAGATGTGGATCTTTATGCCGTGAGTAACCCAAAGACGGTTTGATGACTCCTTGTTTTACGTTGGCGAGTTCTCCCGCTCCCTTTCAATTCAAAGCTTGCGAGTCTCGCCATTGCTGGGTACTAACAATTATTCCTACTTACTAATTTCTTTGAACCATAACATCTGCGGTGTGAAACTAACATGGCAAACCAAACGCTCGCCGTGCATAAAATACTGGCATGGCCGCCAATGACGCCACATGCAAGCTATGTATTGATGAAACCCATTGACTCTTATGCAAAACAAGGCTGGCGGTGTGTGGTTTGTGCAGCACCGCTGGCATTAAACCCGGCTAGACAACGCTCTGTGTATTTCATTATTCGTTCGCTCGGGTAGGTCACGCTTTACTAAATTGCGAAGTAGACGCACAGTGAAGCTCCTAACGCTAGTAATTGTCAGCTACGTCTGGCGTCGGAGTTACGCTCCATCAAGGCGACAAAGTTGGTATGAGAATGTACCATCGGGTTCAAATGAAATGCTAACAGTGACGGAACCTTTAGCCCACTATCGGCGCAGCTTCCAAGCTTGGGTTGTGCTGGCAAGGTTCAAACACATCCGAGTAGGGCGCTGCGAGGTTGTTCGTTTTAGTCAATGTGTTTCAACATCGCCAAGCACAACCCAAGCTTGGAAGCTTTGCCGGTAGTGGGTTCAAAGTTCCGTGAAAGTTCACATTTCATTTGAACCCGATTGTACAATCATAAACCTGGCCTTGGGGCCTAGAAAAGCTTGAAGACAAGTCGGAAACGTGTTTAGCCGCTGGTTTGGTGAAATAACTGAAGGGAAGGGGCTCACAATAGTTAAGAAGCACAGCAATAACACATGAACTTCTTTTTACTTTACAGCTATTCAGCGAAACAGAGTAGGGATTTATTGTGGCTGATACGACAGCATCCTGCATTGACAAGCCTCACAAACACCGTGCGATGCAACAGGCCTGAGTGTGGGGCCATCAGGCTTTACTGGGAAGTACTTAGACAGAAAGAAAATGGTATACAACCACTCCGCCTCCGGATCGAGATTGCGCAACGGTGCTTTCAAGCAAATTACCGAAAGCTTCGCGGCAAAGATTTTTTGATAATGTGGTTGGCTAGCCTATTTTAAAAGAATAATGGCGGACCACATCTGAACATTAAATAAAAGACGTTTTACCCGGTGTCACATAAAAAAGTGTAACTAATAAAATGCCACCAAGACCATCTGAGAATAAATAACAAATGTATCCTATTACACCCAAATCCTAATGCTCCGCAAGCGGTAAAAATATTTAGGAACAAAAATGATCGATCTACTAAGTCAAACCGATTTCATAGCATTTCATTCTTGAACATATTGAAAACTTTTCGCAGTTAGTATTCGCTTGTTTAATTTATAATTGAGTTAAATAAAAAAACTAAGATCATTTCCAGGACTCGAGATAAAAACGTTCAGCCTTTTCATTCTCGTGAAGAAGAAAGACCAGCGGAGCTGTACTCGACACACTGCCGCAACGCGCACGCGCCCGATTCCCGCTTCTTCTCGTCCGACACGCCGCCGATCGTCGATACGTGTCCGGCGAACCTGAGTCGGTCGCACATGGCGCACGTGACGTCAAACGAGTTCTCCACGAACTCCCTCCGGAACTTCGCCTTCGCACCCGGGAACTGATCAGCCGGCGTGGAGTGCAGTCGTCGCCGGGCCTCGCGCTTGCGCTTGGCCTCCGTGGCACGATCGTCGTCTGTGGCGTTGGCCCGCTGGCGCCCTTTACATCGCTGGTTCTGTTCTCGGCGACGGCTTTCCAGGCGAGCGATGTGCTCTTTGGCAAGGGAATCTGAAACGCTGGACGCAGAGGAAGTCGAGGCGACAGCGGCTTTGCGGCGGTTGCCGACCCATTCGCGCTGCTGCGTACGTCGCCGCTCCTTCCGCAGCCGCGCGCGGCCGACCCTTCGTGAGTACAAACCGAAACTGATAAGAGCGTAGGAAACAGCGCGCAAAACATACGAGGACGAAGAAACAAACGCGACGAGCGCTGCGCTCGTTACGTGTGCTTCTTCTTCGTCGTCGTCTGTTTTTCGCGCTGTTTCCTACGATGAATTCCCACCAACGCGCCAAACTATCAATCCTTCTATGATAGCTGGAAAGGTTGCCGTCATCTACAAGCGACGGCGGAAACCAGACTGGTTGTGTGCTTGCCGCCGTCGCTTATAGATGGCGGTATACCTGTTCAGGTAGGTTTGTGTCGACATACCGGACACGATCCTGGGGCACCTAGCCCTTAACAGCTCCGCTGTAATAATCTTCTGAAGAATCGAAATAAGAAGAGAAATCTATGCCCATTCACCTTTTTCTGGAAATCAAATGTATATTCCACGTTTCACTACTACTTTTGATATTCATTGATGACCGCGCGATTTCGCGCTGTAGTATAGAGTCTATTCACATGACGTCAGACCGCCTTTTAATGTCGAGTCACTACACACAAGCATGGCCGCCAAAGGCCATAGCGGTTTGCCGATAGGCGAGTTTGCTTTGCCTTCTTTTATTTTTCACCAAGCTCACGAATAAAAGTTCCGCTTTATCGCTCGGCGGCCATGTTTGTGGGTGAAGACTCAGCAAGTGAATAGACCCTATTGGAACTTATTGTTACATCTCGCTATGAGATAGCAATCATACTTTTTATCATATCGCTGGTCCTTTTGGATAACTACGTTTGCCTGCTGTATTTAATACATTTTGAATTGCTGTTCAATTTCGTCGAGGTCGCTTCCTGTATTGAAATGCTAAGTCATATGTCTGAATTTGCCATAAAGAGGGGTAAAACATCGTCGCTTTTAAAGTTCCTTTACATGCGGTAAGGACGAACAAAGTAATTAGACGAAATAGAATACAACATGTTCAGTTCAATAAGGCGGCAACTAGTGTGAACCGTTAGATAAAACACAGTCAAGTAATAGCCCTGTTAAACGGGCCGTTTCAACGAACATTGAGCCAACGATTGTTGGCATGTCTTAACTGTCATCGAGCCCAACTACGTCACCCGGTGGTACCAGGTGTTACATGGTACATAGACCTGACAACGTCAACTTTCGATCGCAGTTTAGACAAAGACAAAACCAAAACTGATGACACATTACTTTTTTTAAGGGATGCAAATGAATTATATGCAGACTTTTTATTCGTTATAAATGTATAACACAAAATATTATGAACTTTTTTTTTTCAGAGTAAATAAAAGATAATTATAACGTTTCGCAAAAGTATAAGCTAAAGAGACATAACGAAAGTCTTATCGGCACCGACATAACAATGACCGCGCTCGCCGAGAGTGGGCTGCTGCGAAGTGCCGTGATCGATTTACCGGCAGCTCGGGCCCCGAATTATACTTTTTCGACAATATTTGCTGCTATGATACATCTAAGATACCTCTCCCAATCTTCCGCAATAGTAAGTACTTCGCTGGCGCTGGCCGCCGGCGGCAATCCGCCGGCGGCGCATCCGCTGGCGGATGGCGGCGCCGGCGGATGCTTCGACGCCGCCATCTTGAGCTCTATTGGGGCCACGGTGGAAGAAACATTTAGGTGATGACTCTCTGTCTGACCCGGCGACCAGATTATGTTCGGCGCACCGAGAGCTTCACTCGCACGGGGACAGATGGCACCCAAGTATTGGGTGCCTCAGAGCCGTATATGGGGAGAGTTTGGCCAGTCTATGATCTCGCCGCCGTAACGCCCCATCCCGAGCGAGCCAGTCAGCCCGCGGCGCAGAGCGAGAGGCGTGAGCGCATGCGCGTGAAATAGGGGTGCAAACCTATCGATAGTATCCATAGTAACCAGAAATCTGACTACCGATATAAACAAAAACTATGGATAGTACTATCGACGGTCGACTATCGAAAATCTATCGATAGTACTATCGATCGTGGACTACCAAAAAACTATCGGTAGTACTATCAATTGTCGACTATCGAAAAGCTAGGGATAGTACTATCGATAGTCGACTATCGGAAAATTATCATTAATCGACTATCGACAAACTATCGATAGTCGACTTTCGTAGACCTATCGATAGTACTGTCGACGGTTTACTATCGATAGTTTTGCGGCACTAGCAGTTTGCGTTGCTCCATCTTCTCTTTTTCTCGCTTTATTTTTTCAACTAGGACGCCAACTAGCCCATGCACTTACCATCCCAACTTTGGTACAGCTTTCAGTGATGACGAAGACGGAAGTTTGGGCGAAGAGAGGAGGAAGGGAGGCGAGCGGCGGTGCGGCAACTGTGTTTGCTTTAATTGTGCAAAACTATCAATAGTACTATTGATAGTAAAAAAACTATCGATACTACTATCAATAGTCGACTATCGAAATACATCGATAGTACTGTCGATGGTCGACTATCGAGAGTGCTACCGATAGTACTATCGATAGTACTATCGATAGTCGACTATCGATAGTTCTACGACACTATGGATAGTTTTGGAAAAACTAGCGATAGTACTGATAGTCAATTTATCGATAGTTTTGCACAGGGTGTAAGATAGAAAGGTGGGGAAACGGCCCATAGAAGCCTACCGCAGCTCCGTGACCGGATTGTGTACTCGTCTGCTTGCGGGTACCCCCGATTTGCGACAGATGGCGCTGCGGCGAGAGGAAAATATTCGAATCGGATTTGCATGGAAATTTATGGGAGAGTGCGCAAAATAAACCGAGAGCACGACAGTCCTCCATTGAAAATCCACGAGAAACCATCTCCGTCCGTTTAGCCGGTCGCCACCGGTCGCCCACCCGGGGTGAGAGTTCGCGGTGCTCCACATAGATGGCGCCACAGAAAAAGAGAAATTCCGAGGGGGACACAATCCGGTCGCTCATTTGGCTCTCGTTTCCCCACCTGTCTATCTTACAACCTGGTTTTGCATCACTAGCGTGGACTCCCGGCTGCTCCCAGCTGAGCGGGGAGGGCCGCCATTTTCATTCATTCGCCCGGCGTAATTCATAGCGGAATGCATGGGATCGACATCAGAATTTCGGTTTTCTCTTTTTATTTGGTAGGCTCTGGCATGAAAATGATAGGGCTATTTCTCGATTGCTTAAAGAGCCAATGAAACACGGTTCTACATATTTGAACGCAAACTTTTATTCAGGCGAAAAAAAGATAAGCCCGTAGCAGACGACGCGTAGCCTCAACAGTGCTCGGCGCGCCGACAGCGTTGCGTCAAAATGGCGGTCGTCTCCACTTTGCTCCCCTCTTTCTCTCTCGCTCCTTCGTCGCTCTCCTACCTTTCCTTCACTTTTCTCCTCTCCAGCGCCTTCGTCGCCACACCCACTGGCCAGACTGTCCCCATATACGGCTCTGGGGTGCCTCCCAAACCGACCGCTTCGGTTTTCTCCCAGAGGTGGTCCTGCATTCCCTCGCTCACTGCTTCTTGTTCTACCCACGGTGGATGAAACACATTTAGGTGATGACTCCCTGTCCGACGCGGCGACCACATTATGTTCGGCACACCAAGCGTGCTTCACTCGCACGGGGATAGATGGCGCCCAAGTATGGGATCCCTCCCAAACGGACCGCTCCGGTTGTTTCTCCCAGTGGTGGTTTCGCATTCCCTCGCTCACCGGTTCTTGTTGTACCTCATCCCCGCCACGCCGCCACCAAGTCGCCAGAGTCATAAAATCCGAGTTCTCTCCTTTCTTCTTCTTCTTCTTCGGGTTAAGGCTCACCTTCGTGTACGATGGTGGCATCTGTGATCGACACAGCACCAAAACAAAACACGAAGCCAGTTGGCCGCACACCCCCATCACACCACCACCCCGCGAAAAAGGCGAGCACGCTACGCCGCCGACAGTGTGGCCGCCGAGGAGGCACCTCATACTTCAGCGCCCTCCGCGGCGGCGCGGAACTAACTACCCCTGGTTTGAGGCTAGCACCGAACGCGATCTGGTCGCTCGCTCCCCGCTGGAAGAGCGGCCGGAGTCATCACCTAAATGTGTATCTTCCACTGTGGTCGGGGCGAACCCTCACCCGTTAACTGAGGTAGGCGAGCACAGTTAAAATCAATGGTCGTTGGCGGCTCAACGACGGTTGGCGCCACCGTGATGGTCCGGCGATTCGCGATTGAGTCAAGTGTCCTTTGCTTAATAACAGTTGACAGCGCTCGTGTAACTATTGGGTAGCCAATAAAGAAACGCTGAAAGTGGTCCGTAAACAAAAGATGACAATTGTGCATCCGTTGTCGCGCGAGCAGTTTGGCGCCGTTGGATCCTTCCGAGTCAGCCGAGTCCACGTAATTGGTGACCCGCGTTTGGCAGCAGCCGCAAAGCACTCTGGGTATTATTCACTTCCGGTTCGTAGCTAGCAGCCGACGCAGCCCCATGACGGCTATGGAAGCGTGTGCGGGTGTTGAAACCCAATCAATCCGGGCCACCTTCCTCAGCTGCTGGGTGACTTACGCACTTCTGAACGTCTCAAGTTACTTATACGAATATGTTAAGTAGTAATCGGTACGCAGAAGCATCAAGAACGGCCACGAAAGCGCAGAGCGAGTGCGGCCGGCAGCAAGCTTCACTCGCTCCGCGCTTTCCGGATCTTCGCATGAAAACTCAGGTTAGATGTTTCGTTTTCCTTTTGAGCCAGCGTTTTTCATTTGGGTCCTGTTTATTTTTTATGGTTACGTTAGATCACATCACCGACTGAAATAGGCGCGAATGTAAGCTGTGGGACGCGGCCAGCTAAAATGCCCGATTGGAGGCCTGGCGTACTTTTCTCATTTTGTTAGAACACCTGAGACTGGGTAAGAAAGTCTTGAAGCAACCAAAAGTTGAAGGCAGAGAAAGAAGTCGGTCAGACGGCGTTTCAAACTCAGCTAATATGTTTTCTCGCGCGATCGAAACGCCACTTCCGTACACTAGTTAGTTTCGACGACATCTGACTACGTGACAATCCTTGCCTTTTAACACTCACGCGTCTTTAGTACTTCAACTAAGTTGTCCCCCGTGAACTACCATCCTCCCCCCCCCCCCGGCACGTTTTTTTTATGATGTCGAGCAAGGAAGCATGTATAGGAACCGTGCACATCTAATTCAGGCCCGACCAGGGCGCCCCTAGCGGCAAACGGGTCCCGTTCCATCGGGGAACTTCTGCCAGTCGCTGCGTTGGTTGTGCGTTGTAGCGGGTTAGCGCTGTAATTTCCAAGGTAGCTATTCCGCACTAAGAAAGCCACAACAATGATGCGGCAAACAATAGGCGACCGTCCGCGACGCGGCCGGCATAGAAAAGGTGCGGATCTAATTCAAGCCCCGACCAGGGCGCCCCTAGCGGCAAACGGGTCCGTTGCATCGGGGAACTTCTGCCAGTCGCTGCGTTGGTTGTGCGTTGTAGTGGGTTAGCGCTGTAATTTCCAAGGTAGCTATTTCGCTCTAAGAAAGCCACAACAATTCATGCGGCAAACAATAGGCGACCGCCGCGACGCGGCCGGCATGCTCGCTTCCCATAGCGACCCTCACGGTCAGCACAAGCGGTCTACAAAAGAAGATGAAGAAAAGGCGGGGCTCGCGTGGCACGGGCACATAAACGCAGTTCGAATCCTACCGCTGTCTGTACTGGTCGATCTCATTCCAGCTCCTACAGATTTGGTGACCCGGCATCGGACTCACGCCTTCCACCCTGCTGCTGTTTCCATGGCTCACGCCGGCCCATCAAACGTTCCTCACGGCGACGCCCTCCTCACGGCAAAGATCCAAAACATTCGGCTTCCGCCTTTTTGGTCCAAAAATCCCCGAGTATGGCTCATGCAAGTCGAGGCACAGTTCCGTCTCCGGCACATCACCAGCCAAGAGACGAGATACCTTCACACCGTCTCCTCCTTGCCAGCCGACGTCGCCGAGGAACTGGCCGACATTCTCTCCACACCGGATCCGGTCAACCCCTTCGATCATTTGAAGGCAGCCATCCTTGATAGGAAGTCCGAATCGGAGCGCAGCAGGCTGCAACAACTTCTCACCACTGAGGAACTTGGTGATAGACGCCCGTCGCAACTCCTCCACCGAATGCGCCAGCTGCTGGGAGACCAAAACCAGGACCCCAACAACCATCTCCTCCGTGAGTTGTTTCTCCAACGTCTTCCGCAGAACATGGTTCTGGTGCTAGCGGCTGCGGAAGACATATCACTATACTTCGTTTCACCTTATGTGCGAGCGAAGGCAAAACTGGAAGCGCGAGCACGGAAGCTCCGTGCGTTCAGGCTTTGCTCGAGCGCGCGAGCTGGGGAGAAATGCAAAAAGCGCTGGTCTCGCGCTTCTAGCTATGGCTTCGCTCGCAGGTAAAGTGAAACGAAGTATAGACAAGCTTGCTGAGCTTGCTGACAGAGTCGCAGACTATTCGAGGTCCCCTAGCATCAGCACCGTTATTCCTCAGACACCAAGAACAACGGAAGACTCAAGATTTTCTCGTATCGAAGACCGCATCGATGCTCTAAGCCGTCAACTTGCCACCCTTGCACCTTTGACGCGGCATCGCCAACCACGGTTCCGCTCCCGTCGACGCTTGGGCTCTCGCTCCCGTTCCCTGGAGCGCACTTCCTCCAACACAGGTGAGGACGACACTACCTCGGGTGGGTGTTGGTACCATCGTACCTTCGGAAACGATGCCCGCAAGTGCACCCTACCTTGCTCTAGGGCGGGAAACTAGATGACCGGGCACTGACGGCGGCAAGCGGCACCGGTCAACAGGAAAGCCGCCTCTTTTACGTCGTAGACAGAGTAGCTGGCCATCGCTTCCTTGTCGACACTGGAGCCGAGGTCAGCATACTACCGGCCTCTTCTTTGGACCGACAACGCAAGCAAAAGACCTCCCCGCTCCAGGCGATCAACAATTCCCCAATTGCCACCTACGGTCAGCGGTTCGTCACACTCAACCTCGGACTGCGCCGCACATTTCGGTGGCTATTCATTGTCGCCGATATCAAGCAGGCTATCCTGGGCGCTGACTTTCTCAGCTTTTACAACCTTGCCGTAGACCTTCATTCACGGCGCATCATTGATTTAACCACACACCTCTCTGTGAATGGCGTGCTCTCAACCACCACGACGGCAGCCATTCGCGCGTTTTCGACGTCGTCAGACTACGAGAAAATTCTTGCGAATTTCCCGAACATCACGAGACCGCACACAAGAGAGTCGCCGGTGAAGCACACGATCACCCACCACATCGCTACCTCTGGCCCTCCCGTTTTTGCGCGTCCTCGTCGATTGTCTGGAGAACGCCTCGCCATCGCTCGTCGCGAGTTCGAGCACATGCTCGAAGTTGGAATCGTTCGTCCATCGTCGAGTAACTGGGCATCACCTCTTCACATGGTCGCCAAGAAAGATGCAGGCGACTGGAGACCATGTGGTGATTATCGCGCCTTGAACGCCAAGACTCAACCTGACAGATACCCACTGCCTCACATACAAGACTTCACTGCGAATCTGGCTGGATGCCAGATCTTCTCCAAGATCGACTTGGTGAAGGCATATACCACCAGATTCCGGTGGAGCCTGCAGACATCCCAAAGACCGCCATCGTTACACCTTTTGGCCTCTTTGAATATGTGAGAATGCCGTTTGGGGCTTGCGGAATGCCGCCCAAACTTTCTAACGCACCATCAACGAGGTGACGCGCGGCCTAGATTTCGTATTCGCTTACCTAGACGATATTTTGGTCGCCAGCGCATCGAAGAAAGAACATGAGGAACATCTGAGCGCCCTTCTTGCCCGGCTTGACGACTACGGTTTGGTCATCAACCCCAACAAATGTCTTTTCGGCGTGACCAACATCGAATTCCTGGGCCACCTTGTCAACCCACAAGGCATCAAGCCTTTAGCGACCAAAGTCACCGCCATTCGTGACTTTCCTCAGCCAACATCTCTAATAAAGTTGCGTGAATTCTTGGGCCTACTAAACTTCCATCGTCGCTTCCTGCCGAAGTGTGCTGAGTTACTAAAACCCCTAACTGATCTGCTCGCCACCAAAAATGAAGCCTCGGCGTCTCTGAATTGGAGCGAAAGTGCAGCGTCTGCCTTTTCGTTAGCGAAACAGGCACTTGTTGACGCCGCAATGCTCACCCATCCTGCCCCAGACGCGCCGCTCCGACTCCTCACAGACGCATCAAGCGTAACTGTCGGTGCGGTTCTTGAACAGAACGTTTCTGGCTGGCAGCCGCTTGGATTTTTTTCACACAAACTCAAAGACGCTGAACAGAAGTATAGTACCTTCGCACGGGAACGTCTAGCAGTGTATCTATCCATCAAACACTTTCGCCACTTCATCGAGGGCCGGGACTTTTACGTTCTGACCGATCATAAGCCCCTGACATTTTTGTTCCATCGAAACCACACCGACTACACCGCGCGTGAGATCCGGCACCTCTGCTTTATCTCAGAGTTTACCGTTACTCCTACACATGCATAAACGAGCACCGATTTTTATATGAGCTACGCAGCGTCGTACTACCGCTTTATTATCAGTCAATATGAAGGTGCTGCCCATTCGCTTTTGTTTCTTTATATTACAACAAGCTTACCTCCCCTTTTGTTTATTTATATTATAGCAAGCCACCCATTCACGCCGCATCGCGGGAACAGTCTCCGGCGGCTCATTACAGAAAAAGTTAATCCGAGCTGTGGATGTAACGATTAAACGGCCTGGCGATGGCACTGTATGTCGACGAAACGTCGTGCCATGAACTTATTGCCTGCGTGATCACATCCCGCGTTCTTGCGGATGCCCTTGTACGACAAGTAGTTCTCACCCCTTCGCGGATTAATCGAGACCTTTTTGGCGGGTGCCAAAAGACTGTTAGAGATCATTATTTCTCGCGGCCCCTACCTGAAAAAAGAGAGAACACGTTGTATTGGCCTGTAACAACACTGGCCGCGCATAAACGGTCACCGACGTTTGTCTGTCACAGGTCACCTCACTTCATCACTCGCTTAACAGCGAAGGCCCATCGTTGCTTACATGCTTTGTTTCAGGGGAACTGGAACATCTTATGCCCTCTATGGCTTGTGGTAGAACAACGTACCGCGGAGCTTTGAACCATTTTCACCGCGAATACAGCACGGCTACCACACCTAGAAGGGCTCTCGATGCAGCTGGACGAACCACGACCGGCACCGGACGAACCGGAAGCGTGAAGTCACGTGGTGCCTCGCTTCGGATGACGAAACTTCCGGATCAAACGCCGGTTACCTATTGGCACAGACCTCGCCGAACCAGAAAAAAGCGGCCATTGTATGGGTTTAATAGATAACCGTGATACGACAGGCTAACGGAATTATTTTATGACGTTTGCCCACGTAATGCACAGCATTCAACAGGTCCGCGGACTCGCCCCCGGATACGTTCCTGTGATCCGCAAACGAGCTTTTGAGTTTTGCATGTTTTTTTCGCCTGGAACATGGTGGATTTTGAACCACAAAAAAGGCGGTCTTTTGTAACTTTTGAAAATTACAGACGGTTTGTCACAAATGTTTTTAAGTTACTGTTGAAGTGCTTTAAAAATAAAAGTAACATATTACAGTTACGGTTACTTCGTCATAGTAACTTAGTTACTTTCAACATACTTTTGTTCTTTTTTCTAATTAAACAATGAAGACATTGATGACAACACACAAGGGCCACGATTTATATTTGTTATTTTCCTCTTTTTAATAAGAGTTCTCTTATTCCCCGTTTTCAACTGACAGGAGAGGGAGATACCGATGAACACATGGGTCCATTACAATAATAGGGAGGGAACGGAATGCTAATCCATTTGGATCTGAATAAAGTAAAAAAAGACCATTCGTATAAAATAAGGTGAAGAAAGAAGTGAACGAAAACGACACAAAGTCGTTTTGCAATGCGTTCTTTTCTTCTTAATGTCTTATATGCAACGCAGAACAAACGACTCGACCGTGGATCATGTGCTCAAGGCCCCTGGGAAAATGCTAGTCGGCCAGTAGAACCATCGTAAGTGGCCTGTGGCCTCGGTTAGGCAGTGTCTACCGGCGCCGATTCGCTTTCGCAAAGAAGACTATCGCCGCGATTGCTACGGCACTGACGACAGAGGCTCTCGTTTGGCGTTAAACAGTTCACAGTTCGGTACTTGTCTACGCGTCGCGTGTTTCCGCGAAGTGGCTCTGTCGCTTGGCTGAAGAAGTGGGTTTGTTCGATGAGGCCAGAAAGGGTAAAGACGGGGCAAGAGAGCCACCCAAGAAAAGGTTGAAATGAAGCAAATGCTAAATACACTTCTCTGCGCGATAAAAAAAAAGGAAATACTGATGTAAAAGTACATCGGCCCCCTGCGCCGGCACTTTGCTCCGACGAAAAAAGTTTTGAGTTCTTTTATTTTATCGCATCTAATGTGGGGCCCAACCTCCCCCTATGGTCGAACCCGCAGTAGTGCTCACAAAATAGGGTTTTTGTTTCACGAAAAGTAGCTGTATCTTTGCAGTAACTTATTAATCACTTTTTCTAACAAGTATTTGAGTTTGTCATTTCAGTTACTTAAAAATGTATCGAGTTAGAGTTAGAAGTTACAAAAACAAAAAGTAACAAGGTACAGTATCGCGATACTACCCGAGACTGAAAAAAAAGGTAACGTCACCGATTTCGTAAGAACTTGTCCGCAGACACGTCCGCCGTGTGAGTACAAAATAAACCGCACGCCTCTTTGATGCACATTGAAATCAACATGGGCGGAGCGCTGAGTATTAGGATCACTGGGTTTTGCACCGCTTTCGCCCCACGTTCTCCGACCTGCTGCGGTAGGTTAACACAATCGACCACTGATGCGCCTGCTGTGATTGTCGGTGCGCACATTAACTACAAGACACGAATTACGTCGAGGGTCTTTAAGTTTATACTAACGTCCATACCTGAAATGTCTAGTGCGTAACCTCGGAGGAGTTAAATAAAAATCATATTACTCGAGTGGCCCAAGGAGTTCCCTAGCGTAAGCACGTTCCTGCAGTGTAGACTCTCGAGCAACCTACTTGCCCTTTAAAATACTTTTAGACAGCTTAGAACAGAATCACCGGTAGTAACCTCGTATAAATAAATAATATAGAACAAACGCTCGTTCGTTCGCAATTCGGTCAACGCTGTAAGCAAATTTGTGTGGCTATTATGACGAGGCAATGAAGCCGTAATTTATGCAGTGGCCTACGACCAGTTTGCCCAATTAACTTGTGGAAGTGCAATAAAAAAGATGTTTTGCAGAAAACTGCTCGGTGGGGGAAAAAAAAACAGAGCGTGAAGATATGCACAGATCAATTAACTTGACACGATTGTTTCATTTTCTTTTCTCCTAAATCTCAAAATGCGAAGTTTTGGTTCAGCTTTTGGTGCAGAAGATGTGGCCAGAGCCGTAAGTCCGCGGTTAAATCGCCCGTACAAAGTACAAAAGAAAGTAGGCAGACACTGTCTGGCGTGTTTTTCTTCCTTGTACGACGGTCCTGTCACAATATGTTCTGCATCTAAAAGAAACAAAACTATTCGCTTCGCGCCTTGAACATTAAGTGGAAAAATTGCACGCGTTACATCGTAGTATAGTTATCACCGCTTTTTTTGCTCCTTGAATCGTGGCGATATAGTATAGAGGAATATTGACTGACGGTCTGTAGTGAAAGCTGCCACCTCGATTAGGTTAGCGTGATGCTCATCGTTGGTAGAATGAGGAATTCACGGGATGGCAGACTGATGGTCATTGTTCACTGCTCGTGCTCGCAGCCAGCTCCCGTTTATCGTATGCCAAGAACAACGATACTGATTGGCTAGAATGCACGTTGAAATGGACATAATCGTGCCTTCCTCCCGGACTTGAACCCGTTACTTGAAAACAAGAATAGATTACAATTACAAAATATTGAGCAACTAAAAAAAAAAGTGCTTCTTTCCTTTTCACAACGACTTTTATTTTGCGGAACCCGCTATCTTTATGCTGATGAATTGCCTCCTCATATTTCTTCAGTTTTGTAGTATATTCATATTTGTAAAAAAATGATGAGCACTTAAAGTAGTTTTTACGAACATTTAAACTAAATTACATTACAAATTACTGCCGCAAAAAAGTAACGAGGTAAGCACAAAAATAGCGGTAAAAAGTAATGGATTACTCGTAATCGCTCACTTGTAACGAATTACTTCCCAAATCTGCCTCCTCCCAATGAGGATCGATATTTGTTCTCGACAGAATATAAATGGGAGCTACAACCTTCCAGTGCGTGGTTTATTCGCAACTCCAGCCCGCCGATCGCCCTCTTGTGGACGAACGGAGAACCAGAGGAGCGGGGACGGCAGCGGCGGCGGCGGCGCGGAAACGGTGGCAGGGACTGTCGGCCTTGATGCGTAAAGCCGTTTTAACGAAAAAAGTGAGAGCGTTAAAAACGAAATTCTTGTGCTCCGCCTTGCAACAGCGTTGCACGAAGGACCAGGATGTCTAATTCCATTAGGGACTTTTCGTATATCGAATGCGCTGCGTATCTCTGGTCTTGTGCATGGCCGCCAGCTCAATCTGGGATCAACGTGATGGCGAAATCTCTCGCTAATTATGTGAAGCTCTAGAGTACGGTCTACGAAAAGTCTATTCTTTGCCATAAGTAGGAGAAAACTCGTCGCGCAACAGTATGTCGAGCAATACACATCGGGAAAGGGTTCGCGTTTTAAGGCCGTTACAAGGAACATGACCATCGATTCCAAGCACTTTAAAAAGATAAAATACCCATACTTGCTTTCAGGTAATTATGAAGCAAATAAAGAAATGCCCGAGGCTTTGTAATCGCGTCTGTGTTAGCCAGCCGTTCGTAACGAGAGCTGAGAACGTGCAGTTTTGGCGAGAGGGGCCGCAACGTTGCAAATAACAGGGTACAAAAATGGTACGGTATATTAAATTATTTATTTTTGATAGAGGAATGAAAAAAAAACATCTAAACACTCAGATTATGGTAATAGGCAGTTTTAGCATAGCGTTAACGCAGGCTACCGTTGGCTACCGTGAGCACGTCAACGCTCCTGGCGGGCGCTGAAAATTGTGCTTCAAAGGCGCAGCGCGAGCTTCCGGTGTAATGCTACACCGCATGGTAGCCTGCGGTAACAAAGTTCCTATCAATAAATAGAGAGAAGTTTGATCACGTGTTGCAAAACACTAAAATCGAAACGGAGGCAGCTAGTTCTGAGCCTGTGACACCGAAAACATCAATACTGTGAACGCTGCTCTTCCGAAGCTTGATGACCACCGTGCGCGGCTCACTTTTGAGAATACTAATGGCCAGGCAAAGCACAAACACAAAATCGTCATCACCCTCTAAAATATTCTGCCAGAAACAGTGAGAGAGCCGGTGCCTAAAACGCGCTCACCCACCACAAAGCTTCGCAAGTTGATGTTTCTGCAACTTTGAAATATCAGCAGGCTCGTTTTCTTAACGCGCATCAGCATCTCTGTCACCTGTAAAATGATCCTTCCCTAACCGCCTCTCATTTGTAGACGAATAAATCATTTTTAGCGCGCTGACCAGCGTCAGCGAGCAAGTGCACGGGAAATCTTGGAGAATCTATCCCCGTCTCTTCCGCCATCTTGAAACTACCGCCCCGCCACCTATAGGGCGTTCGAGTTGCGAATAGTGTTCACACTTCGTTGCTTCGTGATTGGCTCTTTGGCGTTCTTATCCGCAAATGACGCAATCTGATTGGCTACGGAGGGATAATCAGATGCACCCTGCTCTTCATCAGCTGTCAGCGGTGTTCGAGGCGGGGTTTAATTACATGGTAGCGATACAGTCGTCAAATCCAAGAGAACAAATGGAGCCCTCACGCCCCGCCTTATATAGGGGTCCGTTTTCTTCCTCTCTCTCCGCCAGGGCAGCAGGTGCGACCGCCACGTGCTTTGCAGCTGGGTCCGCCGCGTCGTAGTCAGAAATGAGTCATAGCCAAGGTTCTCCGCAGTTAGGCCAGGCCTCTCTCCCCTTCCGGAGCGCACGAACCCACACGCACACACACACACGTCCCGTTGACGTCACGGACGCGTTGAGACACGTTTTGGGCAGCCTTCGACAGGTGGGCGTCAGTCCTGAACACGTCGGGACTCGTTTCGGGACTCGTTTCCGCAGCGTTGAAACTCGGAAGAAGGTTGCCGAAGGTTCCATTCTTAACAGCCCCTCCGGGGCCAGGGAAACCTCGAATGGCCGGTGGTACAATCGCTGGCCTGAAGAGGTGGGCTTGGAGTAGGCCTTGAGAAGACGCTGCAAGCACCAAACAAACTCCCAAACCTCTCAACGGAGGCATCAGCGGAAACGTCCCCCACAACACCACGCCACACCGCAGTCAAACGCTCGGAATTCGCCAAAGACCCGCCAGACTGGATTACGGATTACCAAAATTTGGCACAATTCCGGGTATCGAGACCCCCTGTCGCCAAAAAAACTCATTTTTCCAACGAGGTCACTAAGAACAAAAGACAAAAGACAAAAACTTTTCGCAATTTGTGAGGTCATTTTGGGGTATCAACGAAGTGCCCCCACTTAGATCCTCATTCCCGTGGATGACGAAGACCTCTGAGATCATCCCTACTATTTTTCGTGATGTCAGAAAAATCTGCTCAACCCATCGGCATTGCTGTTAAATTTGCCTTTCCTTTTTCTTACGCTGAAGTCATAGTGATCGATTTTAACGTGATTTCTAGACGTGAAAATGCGGTCCTTATAGCGCCGATAAAACAATCCGCCTCTTTCATGCCCCGTCACATTGGTCCTAGCAATCTCCTGAGCTGTATCGCGAAACCCTGACACACTAGGGTCGCTCTTCTGCTCGACTCTGTCTATACTCGTAGCAGAGGACCAACGTTACGCGACGCCGGAGCTACGAGAGATCTTTCACTGATCCCGTCTTCCTCCGCCTTTTCCGCCGGCGCGTTGGGACGGCGTACGCTTTCTAGTGCTACGAGGTCAGGCTGTTCTACAACCTGGTCCCTCTCATCCCGGTTTTCTGCCTCCAACTCTGGGAGTGCTTGCTCCCCGTCAGCTGCCTCTGGCTCTGGATCACTCGTCAACACAGGGGCGACCTGACGCGATTTGGACCTCGTACACGACTGAACTAGCCCTTTTCCCAGTTGTTGACCCCTTTCGCGCAGCAGGAAATCTGACCGGTTAGAAAACAAATAAGGATATTCCAACGGGACTGTTTGCGAGACAGCCGCCTCTGTCACTAGCTCTCCGAACGGGCCAGTTATCCTTACCGTCGCCATAGGCAGACAGACACTGTGCTTTTCGAGCAGCTGCTTGATCTAAACTACCTTTCCAGTAAAATCGGATGGCGTTACATACGACGGATGAACAACGTCCATCGTCGCTGCACTGTCACGAAGCACCCTGCACGGCTTTCCGTTTACCTGGAGCTCGTGAAGATAGGGACGAAGGAGCTTCAGGTCCTCGTCACTACCGTTCACGTACGAGAACACCACCCGCGGTTTCTTACATCTGGCCGCTGTGTGTCCCGGCTCCTGACAGTTGTAGCACAGGAACGGCTTCCTTGCCTCGAACTGCCCTGTTGGGCTTTTCCGCGCCTCGTCTCCGTTCGAGTGTTCTGCGCTCTTGTCTGGGACCTTTTGTCCTGCTTCGGGCTTCTCGGGCCCGTTTTCTCGCGAGTCATTTCCCTGTCGGAAGGTCTTGCGCTGATCGCTTCGGCCGGATTCGCTTTCCTCACCGCTCAGCTTTCTACGCGTTGCGTACTCTTCGGCTAGCTCAGCGGCCCTTTCGACAGAGTCGACTCCCACCCTATCCTGCACCCAGAGCTTGACTGACTGCGGAATGCTACGAAAGAACTGTTCGAGGCACACACACTCGACTACCTTGTCTCGGCTTTCGTACACTTCCTCGCTCTTCAACCATTCTATCAGGTTGGTTTTAAGCCCGTACGCGAATTCCGAGTAGCCCTCGCTGCTCTTTTTGGATGCGTTTCTAAACCTTTGACGGAACGCCTCGGCAGAAAGGCGGTACCGCTTCAAAAGGCTGGACTTCACCTTGTCGTAGTCGTCCGCGTCTCCAGCACTAAGGCGCGCGACAACCTCTGCAGCCTCACAGGGCAACAGAGTCAAAAGCCGTTGCGGCCACGTTTCTGGGGCGAAGCTCAACTTCTCACATGTCCTCTCAAAGTTAACTAAGAATAGGCCCACGTCTTCCCCAACTTTAAACGGCTGCATGAGCTTCTTCATTTGATACGACTTGGTCTCACTTGCTCGTACCGGAGCCCCAACTCTACTGCTCTGCGAGTTTAATCGCTGTTGTTCAATTTCGAGCTCTAGCCTTTTCAGCGCTCGCTCCTCTGTCGCTGCAGCCCGCTCCTGTTCTCGTTCCTCTTTCGCTGCAGTCTGTGCTCGTTCCCCTCTAGCTGCAGCTTGCTCTCGTTCCTCTTTCGCTGCAGCCTGTTCCTCTTTCGCTGCAGCCTGTTCTCGTTCCTCTCTTGCTGCAGCTTCACTCTTAGCGTTCTGAAGCAGTTCCCACGCAATTTTAATTTCCTCTGCTTCCGCGCTCTCTGAAATCGCTTTACTGATCTCAGATTTCTTCATCTTTTGCTCCACCTCCACACCCAATTCTTCACATAAACAGAGTAAATCTGTTCTCAGTAACCTCATCAGATCCATGATCGCTGCTTTTTAGCTTTGGCTTTGTTCTAAAACTTGTCGCGAGGTTATACCAAAACCTAGCGCACGAGTCAAACACTAAGGATTCCCAGCAGTTCAAAATTAATTACCCATAATCTGAAGCCTGGCGAATCTCAAAGCAAAGTCCAAACGCTCACCCGCAGATGTAGCACGATGTCGCATGGTCCGATCCCAACCGCTGCCAACCAGTTGTTCGAGGCGGGGTTTAATTACATGGTAGCGATACAGTCGTCAAATCCAAGAGAACAAATGGAGCCCTCACGCCCCGCCTTATATAGGGGTCCGTTTTCTCCCTCTCTCTCCGCCAGGGCAGCAGGTACGACCGCCACGTGCTTTGCAGCTGGGTCCGCCGCGTCGTAGTCAGAAATGAGTCATAGCCAAGGTTCTCCGCAGTTAGGCCAGGCCTCTCTCCCCTTCCGGAGCGCACGAACCCACACGCACACACACACACGTCCCGTTGACGTCACGGAAGCGTTGAGACACGTTTTGGGCAGCCTTCGACAGGTGGGCGTCAGTCCTGAACACGTCGGGACTCGTTTCGGGACTCGTTTCCGCAGCGTTGAAACTCGGAAGAAGGTTGCCGAAGGTTCCATTCTTAACAGCGGCTAACGGTTTTTAGCGTGCGCGGCAAACAACGACCAACAATGGAGGATGTTAGGGGACAGTTTTTGCACGTCCGGTACGGTACGATGGGCCCTGCTGCAGCGCATGTGCTACCGCAGAAGACTCGCACATGAACAGTGCGTACAGCGGACGGCCCATCGTAACGCATCGGATGTGCAAACACGGTTCCCTAATACCTATGGTGCCCGGAACCCGTCTCCGACTGGTGTGTTTACCGCGTCCAAAAAAGTGGTCCATCGATTTCCGCCTGATGACATCATAGAATTGTCACGCTGTCGCCAGTCGCGATCCTGGCGGCGTCCCAGCAGCGGTGGTGTAAGTGGCAGACGCCTGTTCTGCTGCAGGTCGCTCTCCAGTGTGGCAGTCCACGGAAGCTTCGGCAGCCAGAAGTTGGGACGCCGCGACGACAGCAGCGACACTCGCGTTCTCTCGCGCTTTTCACCAGCATTTTTGCGTCCAACCGCCAGGATGGCGACATGCAACAGCATGACACTCCGGCTTCTGTGACGTCATTTGTTGCAACTTGGGGACCACTTTTGATGTATGGGCGGGATAGGGCGCTAAACACACCAGTCGGTGACGCGTTCCAGGCATCATACTAATATTATCTAATATTGCGTCCCCGGATCGAATCGAATGATTCGTGCGCACAATCTTGCGCGCGAGTGTTCCCGCCAAACGCATTGACAACCAAAATCTCTGGACATCTCTCGTGTAATATTATCCGGTGAGGATTCAAAGACACGATTAAGATAGTTACGCAATGTCCTGGAACTAAATGCTTCAGTTTGGTATTGTTCGATTGACCAGCGGCCCTTTTGCGCTTTCAGAAACCACATATCCGCGTTCTGTTATTGGTCTATTTTAATTACGCCGGTGCGTTAATCATCTTGCTTCGGCTACTGAAAGTCAGCTGTTAGAAAAATCAGGATCTCCGGGACAGGTTACGGTGACAAGAAAATAATCTCAGAAGCAGGACTGCTGCAGTGGCGGGAATAACCGAGGCATTATTAAGCCGTAACCGGACGTATGAACACCGTGAACGGGTGTATTTGTAAATATATTTACACCAAGGTCTTTTCATTGTACAGTATATTTATTACTGATATCTCGGCGTCTCTTTTTTGTTTTCGGGGGGGGGTCTTGTCGTTTGGTGGTTTGATCTCAACCCAACCTGACAGTCGGTTGTAATGTACGACGTTTCACAATGTAACCCTGCCAGACGTTGCTTTGCTTAGTCCGTCTTGTTTGTATCCAAATAGAATCAGCATGAGTCGAGCCTACTGGCAAAAACGCGTTCGCGTAAATTACCCCCGAATGCATAGCCAACCACCGGGCTAAGATCACCGCGATTCTTTAGCAACAAATAGTTTTTGAGGGCGTGAAATAAAAAAATAAATAAACAAGTAGCAACAAGCGCTCGAAGTACTCCAAACCCAGTTGCGTGTTCCCTAACGGAAAAAAACAACAAATATCATCATGACTCACAACGAGTTAACATTGTTGATGCTTCAGTTGCAGCCCTCGGCGCTGTTGGTCGCAATTCCGGAAATGGAGCCTACTACAAATGGGTTCGACCTTGGGGCGGCCAGTGATGCACGTGTCTGCCGCGCACTCCGAGAGTAGCACGGATGTCGCTTGCGGCGCGTTATTTATTCACCGCTTTATTATATTTCCGCCTCCATTTCAAACGTTCGCGCGTATAAACACACAAAAGAGCAAAGAACGCAAATTCTATTTTCTCGCGGTTAATGACTCGAAGCGTCGTTTCGCCATCTAGCAGCACAAGACTGGTGCGCAACGACGACAAATGCGGGAATGCTATTTGTTTCATATTTTCGGGAAACGACGCAAAAAAAAGAGGAAATAAACAATAAAAAAAGGGAAAGGGGGGAGGAGCGATACAAAATTGAAAAATAGATTTGTACGTCTTCAAATGCATGTATAAGGCCACTCTAGAGAGGACGGTCTCAAAACTAAAGTACAAATAAGTGCCTCTAGATGTTAGGAAGATTGGTCTTCAACTCGTTTTTGTATTCGTACTTTCTTTTTTGTTACTAAAATACATTGCGCGTAGAGAGGTTTATTGGGATGTGTTTCATCCAGATTGGAGCACCAGCCTACTTTCAAAATATGAAAAGAGAAAAAAAAAGAAGAAAAAAAAGCTGTTTTTGTTGCCGAGGCAATGTGGACGAGTGGCCCTCCGCCGATGCAAATGATAAAAAAAAAAAGGAAACGAATTTGTATGCCCTACACGCAAAACTTTCGTTGAAATTGCGCACTCAATTTTCACGTATACCGAAGGGCATAAAATCTGGCGTAAGTACTGCCCCTCTCGAACACCGAATTGAAACAAGTAACAACAAGAAACAAGTGTACAGCCTTATTTTTTTTTTGTTTATCTACGTGCGACGTAGAAGGTCATGCCCATGTGTATGATTGAACACAGTAATTCCCGCCCTGACCGAACTCAAAATCATTTAACCTCAGAAAATAATATTCGCTGTAACGCCGTTGATTCAACTGTCGCAGTTTAGTGTGTAAACAATACTACGTCGCTGCAGACTCTGCTGAAATGCGATAATATATCCTGTCTTCTGTGAAGGTTGCATTCCGTCGATTAAATATCCCCAAACCCTATAGCGGGTAACAAGCAAGCATCAAGCTCCCGCACATTGTCATTGAATAGGAAAACGATCCTTGGTGAAACGTCGCTTTCTCTCGCCCTCTCTTCCTCTGTCTCTTTCTCTCATCTGGCATCTCTTTGACAGGTCAAGCCAACGTCAAGCAGGGTCATACTCGGCAAGCCGCCGCTTCTGTTCAATCTGTTCAGCCATCTCCTCTCCAGTACATTCCTTTCTCTCCCGAGGCATTGTGAAGGCTGCGGCAGATCCGGTGAGAGCCTTGTCCCGCAACCCGCCCGCGCATGCGCGGTTCGAGGGTCAAATCGCGGAGTATTCGACTCGTCGGCGGCCGAAATTACCTCCGTGTAGACCTTTCAACCCTCCACTGCATGGGCGCTGCCATCTTGGAATCGCATGATGCGGCCGCCCTTAGGTTGCATCAACTCGTCGCTCCGCTGTCCCCTTCGAGCCTTGGCGTATGCGTTTAATTCGTGTTTTTCGTCGCGTCCAGGGTGTAAGATAGACAGGTGGGGAAACGGCCCATGAGGCCTACAGCAATGCCGTGACCGGATTGTGTACTCGTCTGCTTGCGGGTACCCCCGATTTGCGACAGATGGCGCTGCGGCCAGAAGAAAAAAAATCTCCGTCGGTTTAGCCGGTCTCCACCGGTCGCCCACCTGGAGTGAGAGTTCGCGGTGCTCCACATAGATGGCGCCACAAAAAAAGAGAAACCCGAAAGGGACCCAATCCGGTCGCTCATTTGGCTCTCGTTTCCCCACCTGTCTATCCTACACCCTGGTCGCGTCTCACCGCGTTTCTTGCCTTACTCCATAAAGCGTCGTCCAATACTTATATTTACCACGTAATTGCGTTCCGTCAATGTGTTTACAACTTCTGAAGTTAAATTCGTTACACGTTTTGTCTGTTTTGAACCGTCGGCGTACCGGCTACTCGTGAAGAGGCTATATGGGCACAGCAATCTGCGTTAGCTCTCACCCACATCGATTATACGACAGCGCGGGGGTTCAAAGGCCAATAACTTATGAGAACTCAGGTCTCCTTACTAATAGTGGCGGAGAATTCGCCAAAGAAAGCACAAGGTAAGTATATATATATATGATTGCGCATTTAGGACCTCCAGGAAGGTGACAAAAGTATTCAACTTAAATAGCCACTTGTGTTTCCTGAAAACAATGTACTTTGTATTTATAACAGACCAAAAACTGTTGATTTTGATTGTACGGTGAATTCATATACAAGATAGAGAACAAATGTTTCATTTGAATTTTTGTTATGCTAGAGATAATGATACGACAACATCAAAACTTTGTTGTTCGAAATGTCACACCTACATATGCTTGACGTTGTTAATTGTTTTTGCAATATAAATATTCACTTGATCGGCTTATTTATTACTACACACAAAAAAAAAAAAAATTCTCTACCGTGCTTCGTCCCATGTCTAACACTTTCAATTGCTTAAATGATTTTATAAAACACGCCTGTTACATTCAATTAATTAATTTCAACACAACGGTTGGGGCCCATGGTAAGGAACTATCACGGACAGCTTGAGAGTGCCTGGTCCACGATATGTGACGCCAAAAAGAATCCGCCTGCATGAAAATCACCCGAGTGATGCGTTGTCGACAGCGAATAGGTATTTACTTTCAGTAGCTGGCAACACTGAAATCTACAAAGCGCATCGGTTCAAACCACTAGAGAGCTTTCTACTCAGGTTCATGGGTGGCGCCTGGGGTTCGACTTCAACCAAACATCCCAGAGATTACTTCTTTTGAACACTTCATTTCGGTTGGCAATATGAATGTAAGACTTCATTTGACGAGCCTCTCACTTATCTCATACCTTGAGAACGCCATAAAGAAATGTCCGTATCACAAATCGTCTATTTCATAAGGCCCATATTATGAAATTTTGTTAATGAGTGCTTTAGTTAAAGAAATTTTCTAGTCGGCCTAGGTTAGTCTATCAAACTATTTCTTGACAACTTAATTTTTTAAATAAAACAAACCAAGACAATGTCAATTCATTCTTATAATTTTTACGTTATTAGATATATAGGGGACTTCGCCAAGTATGCAAAGTTTAAAGTTGTACGAAAACCAAACATCGAGCAGTAAACTCGTCAGTTCATCTCTTCTTCGTGATTCTGGACATTGTTAATCATGTTGTTGACCTGCTTCTTCAATAAGCACTCATGTTACAATATAAGATGAGCAGTGGAATGTCTGACGGCATGATACGCCAACAATCGCGTGCACGGTGAAACCGAAACCCATCAAATTGAAGCAACCTAATGGTGGTGAGTGCATCAGCGTCCTCTACCCGCCGATCATGCAACCACTGAAATGGAAAGGTCTTTAGATTCCCCCAAGGCGACTCCGACAGGAAAAAAAAAATAAATGAGGCAGAGTAGAAATTTATTTATGCTGCCTAAATTCATCCCTGATCCTGTACTTACCCAGTTACGTCGTCGACGGAGCCACTCGCCATGCTTGTGTGTTTCACCAACGCCAAGAACGACGTCAATAGCTATTTGTCTGCGCGCAAACTAATGGCGAAAATGGTAGACGCTGTTCATCAACATGATGGAACGCAGCCCACCACAGGAAGTAAATAGTCCTTTTGTGAAACCGCCCCTTAGCAAAGTTCAGTCCTTGCTCCTTTCTTACATGCAAAGCAGGTGGATTTCTTGACAGGTCAGGACCTGACATGACAGGGCCCACGGGGGTACGCTCTACATTCAAATCCCTGCACGCCACTATCCTTAGCAGTGTCATATCATGACTTTTTTTTTTTACGATACAGTTTGGGCCACGGATATACTTCATCGACGCCACATTCTTTGTATGTGTGTTACCGAAAAAAAAACGCACTTTCTAAAATACTCCACATCATAGTTACTTTACTCGACTACGCCCTGTCTCATTATGTAGCGAAATAAGTGTTTCGCACAATATAAATAAGTTTGTGATCTCTGGTTGAAATTGTGGCATCAGAATCCTTTTAAGAATGTATGCGCTACTCGAAGAGTAAGCATTGCTTTGGCAGTATGCTTTAGAAACACTTCTTAACGTGCCTTTGGATATCATTGCCTCATCTTCAAAAGTAAATGAATAGCGAGAGAGTCCACTAAATACCGAAAAAGAAAATTCAATTTCTATTTATGGTGTCTCCTCCCGTCTCCACGCAAACGTTACATGAGTCTTTCTTGTTCTGTTTTGTTGTCTGGTAACGGCCACTGTATTCACTAATGCATGACGAACTCTGTGGAAAGAACGGCGAAAATAAAGTCGGAAAGGAACATCTGTTTATTTTTTCTTGACTCCCTGTTGTGTTTTTATTTTTGCATTTTACGTATTCACATTTTTCGTCCTCTTCTGGTTGACTTGAGGTCTCGCGTAGTCTTGTATATTCCCCACGCCGGTGACGAGATCTGATGCCAGACGCTGCCATTATACCAAGAAGCGAGACCACCACGCTCGCGCATACTTTTGACGGTTGGGCAAACTGAAGACGTTGACTATGTGACGTCAGGGTTACGTCACTGGATATCGCTGTTTTCGGGACGTCGTGGGGCCGAAGGTTTGACTCACTCATCCGACGCATTGTTGCGAAAGGATAAATAGCTCTCGCAACAACCGCTTTACGAAATGGGACACGATATTTCTTGCCCTCCAATATTCGGAAAGTCCGTTTTGGTTACGTCATCTTGTTCTAAAATGGGCAAGACCTCAGAGGCCCGGCCCTTCCAGGCTGAGTAAAATATTTGGTTCCGGATTGTCCTCAGGCTATTTTTAGTGCGTAATTTGCAATCATATACTTTTTTTTTTTTACGTTTGATGTTGAAATGTGTTTTGAATCTAGTTGAAATTCGCGACGTCGAATGACATACAACCCAGAGTATTGTCATCTAACAATAAAGAAAAATAAAAGGAATTACAATTTTTATAACACTTTTCGATGAAATTGATTCTTGCAGGCCTCAGATTTGTGACTTAATACTTATGATACGTGCAGAAGAAACTCTAAGAGATGCCGCCGTCAAATGCTTTTTTTCAATATTATTAAGTTTGCAATAGATGTCCTTGGGTACGGTTACGTATATCTGAAATATACCTTTTTTGAAATAACAATTCCTTCAGTAGCGCTTAGATTACGAAATAAGGAAAGTACTGTTACGTTGTAGCTTTGTGATGTCCCAGATGTCTTATTAAACGGCAGTTATTAATTCTTTTTTTAGAATACTATTATCATACACAAGAAACAGGAAAGAATATGTAATCTATTCGAATGATATCCTAGATGCCTCTCAATTAAAAAGCGCTTTTTATATCGCGTAAGTGAAACCCTAGTAGCATATTTAGTTTTGTGAATACCTTTAGGGTGTTCTTAGAATGTTCCAACATCCTGGGGTTGTCCTGTCGACGTTCATAGGACATCTCCAAAACGTAAAGACGTACTAAGAACATCCTAAAGACATTCACAGAACTAAGTGTGCCACTAGGGAAGCGATGGCTGGCCCTCTGAGAGAACTGCCTAAATTGGTTTCTGAACATGCCGAGCCAAGCTTTTCTACGGAGATGGCCGAAATGATGAATTTTGTGCGTCAGACTTTCGAGGAATGAGCTTAATTGAGTAAAAAGTAAACCTTAGTTGTTGTTTTTTTATTTCATAGCCTAACTGCTGCCAGGTTTATGCCATTCCCTACAAGCAAGCAGCTTTCTTATGAATTTTCAGTGCTCTTGTTGTCGATAAAGAAATTAGTTAATAAAAAAAATATATTGCGTGGATCTAGGATTAAAAAAAATGGAAATATACTACACGCCTGATTAAGAAAAAAATAAGAAATTTGCATTTGTAATAAGGACGGCTCTTCGGGTAGGCTGCGTACAAATAGAAATATAATAGCCAATCCGTGGGCTTATCAGTCGACAGTCGGCAAGTTCGAGTGTAGGCTTAGGTGCTCACAGTATAATAACGGGCTGTTTTTGCGGCGATGCTAATCACATGCTAGCCAAAGGATGTTTACTCTTAGAGATATAATAGAACATAGGTTCATATATTTCCTCACCCCTGGTAATGTTGCCCCGACTAAATCAAATGCTTTGCAAACGCCGCAAAGGCAGAGGTCCGTGCTCCGAGGTCGGCGGATGACTTTTGGGCGAAACACAATGTGCTTTCTGCGCACGAGCGCGTATTTTGCGACCACTAAACGACATGCTCATGCTCACGTTATTATGCTAGAGGTCACCTTAGGATGTACTGCAGCAGAAGCTCTACTTCGTGTCACCTTAGCGTGCACTAACCGTAGAGGCCGTGCTAGCGCGAGGCGGTAGCCTTGACCGGCGTGCTTTCTGCGCCAAAGAACGCTTCATGAGCTCGCGCTTTTAGCACATGTGGCCAACAATAGTGCATGCTTAATTTTGAGACTTGTTCACCTGCAGGATAGTGCTGTGTGTGGCTCTGCTGCTTGAGCAAGGAGCTCGCGCGTATACAGGATGACCGCGGGTGTTCCTGTCGTAAAATGGACTGCGTAAATTGGCCAAATGAACGGAAAGCAGTGAAAGTTTAGAGTGTGTCTTTTGGGCTCAAAAAGCAGACCATACAAGACATTGTTGTCAGCAACGACTCCTGCACTGCGTGTTCTTGAGGACACAATTTTTTAGTTATTCCTATTTTACTTTTCTGTACTTCAAATAAACCTTTCAAATGACATACCAAAATTGGGATTACAAACGCGAAGGACCTGAAAGCTTAGCCAAGCATGGGATTGAAAGGGTTGCGCCCTATAGCGGTAGCCGTGTAAACCTCTTTCCTTTCCCCGTTATTACATTTTATTCCCGTAATGTATATCCATGAAATTGGCACATAGTAAATGCATCACTTCAAGACACCTTGAAAAACTTCACTGCTCATTAGACCATATATGAGCCTTTGCTACAATAACATCCTAAGGCCGGTCGCATAGATGTATACATTCCTACATGCACAGCTACTGTAACTTGTGGTCCAGAGTGACTCGGTCAACGGAACCGAAATCATTCAGCATTACCGGTCTACGAATATCAAAACATAATTGAGCGTGATCAATCTCTCATCTTCATCCAGTCGATGATTCAGGGAAATTCTCTGGGTGTTCCTCTCTAGTACTCGCTATTATGGTCCCTGCTCCGGTTACTCAGTGGTAAAATCTTTGATCAAATTTATAAGCCAATGCATCTCCCTCACTCAGATGCTGCCACACCTGCTGCACTCAATGAAAATACCATGACAAACCTTGTCGATCTTTTAAGCCAGGCAGGTGTTGCTCGTGACAAGCAGTGCTTGCTCAAAATATTCAGTGGAAATTTGTTCTTGGGAGCCTGTGTTAAAATGGTGATTTGACAATGTTGTGCATAACCTTACAGGCCAAATGCCTTCTCGGGTGGAAGGGCCTTCAACGGAGGAAGGCCAGGTAGCCCAAAGAAAACAAAGAATGCTGGCTGTAAGTGATGTCCTTCTACTTCTTTTTTTCCCCGCTTGACTAGAGAAAGGGGGCAGAACATTGGGCAGATTGATTCTTCGGGGCCATGTTGGCATAAAAAGCTATGTCCAGATTCCAATTTAAAAATCTACTTTTCTTCAAGAAAGCCAGATCTCACTATGATGTCCTCATTTCAACTTTTTATTCAGGGCTTGCATGTTGCATGAACGGTGAATGTGGAGCGGTGGCAATATGACCTGGAACAGCAGAGTTCAGACAGGAGCAATAAAAATGGCATGTTGATATCTTGAGCTGCGTTAAGCTGGTGGCACTTGGCTGTCGGCTCATGTTGCCATGGCGTCTTTACATATTCACAGATCCAGATAACTAAACGGCACCAAGCGTTCTATGTTCGAGCCTGATCCTTGAGTATGCAAGTAGTGCTTAAAAGCGTTTCGCTTCGTAGAAAACTAATATCAACGACAAGCCCTAAGTATTGCAGTAAGTTACTCAATGTCCCTCTTGCAGATGCCGAGTGGACACCAGGCAAAACAAAGCTGCTGCTTGATTATTACGAAAGGTACTTTCCCCAAATTGGACCGCTCAAAAAATTTAAAAACAAGAAATGTGTATTTATTAGAATCTCTGAAGATCTACAGACCCTACTCAAGTCACAAAAAAACGCCAGACCAGTGTAATACTTGACTGAAGACGATACAAAAGCGGAAGCGACAAGCAGTCAGCTACAACGGCCGTTCTGGTGTTGGACGTGTCGACGTTCCTTATGAGGACGAACTGGATCGAATCAGCATGATGGACGACAGCATCGAGCCGGAGGTCATCAGGGACGTGCATGGGGCAACGCACAAGAAGGCTAAGCCAAGCAGTCAATCAAGGGCGGCCGCAGGAGCAGCAGCTGCAGCAGAAGCAATATCAACACCAGACGACAGTGCCGTAGCCAGCACGTCTTTCACAAGCTCAGAGGAGTCGTCCCAACCAGTCAGCACTGCAGGCACCCCTCATCGTTCAGGAAGGCTGAACTCTGCACGCACGGAGCATATGAAGGAGTTCTTCACTGAGATGGCGAAGCTTGAGGAAGCGAGAGCGGTACGGAAAGCACGACAGGACGAGTTGAAGGAAGAAAGGCATGCATCCAAAAGGAAGACAAAGGAAGAGAAGTGTGCAGCCAAAAGGAAGCTAAAGGAAGAGATGCGGCTGGAACGACAAGAAATGCACCGAGAGAAAATGCGGCTACTCGCCATGCTTGTAACCCAGCCTGAGACGAAACAGGATTGAAAGAACTTTTTACAATTGCTGTATTCTTGACACGAGTGCAATAACTTCATAATTTGGAAGTAGGCCTTCCTTCTAATCTGAAGTGGATACTTCATAAGATAGTTAGGTAAACTTACCTTAAAAAGTATTTGAGCGTACAAATTCTGTGATCATGGCAAGGACAGCTTAAATACTGAGAATAAAACACAACGAAAAGAGTGCATTTGCAAACACAAATGCAGGAATATATTTACTGGAAGCAGAAAGGTTTATATTGAAATACATTGTGAATCACTCTTCGCATTATCACGGTACAGTGAACCGGTACTCTACTTTATTGTTGGATCTGAATATGCAAACCTTACCTTGTCTATCGACAGTCTTTATCAAAATCCCAGATCCCATGGCTCGCTGGTCTGCGCAGGCTCGCTTTCGTACTGTAGTGCTCCTAACGTTGTGTGTGTGTGTGTGTGTGGGGGGGGGGGGGGAGTCATGCAACAAATCTTTTCACCCTCCCCCAATGATGGCAGTACCACACTATTGGAGCAAGGCCTCAGCCATGGGCTCTGGACTTTTGATGAAGACTGTACATTTGTCTTCAATATGGGGGTGAACACATAAGCGTTGTTCGATCGCCATTACCAGCCCATCAAAGCGGTACCAACACAAATAAAGACCACCGCATGTTCATTTTCTTTGTGCACGCGCATTCTCGATCCATTATTCCTGTTGGTGCTGCTTTGAAATGTGGTAGTGGCGACCGAAAGGTGCGGACATGTTCACCCTCGTATTGAGGACGGCTGTACATGGGATAGGGAGGGAAATGTATACACTTGTGAAATTCAACATGGGATAGGAACGGAAATGTATGCAGTTATCTAGTTCACGCCACCAGCAAAATCTGTCCTTAAAATACTATCGCGATTCTGCCTAACTCTACTTCAAAAAAGCTTGTTCGGGGGTGTCGAAACTCCACTACCTGTTACCAAGGCCACTGCCTGGCTACGAAATGGGGCACTGCCAGCGAAAAAAAAAACTATCACAAAAAAAAAAAAAGAACTGGGAGGAATGTCATGCCACATTGATGGGGAGGGAAAAAGCAAGAACTCGGGCAGACGCCCGTTGTCCCCAAGACCTACATTCTACATGCCTCCAACGAGGTTGCGAAAAGAAGCTTGTCAGTTTACGTCTCCGGATGCTGACTCATCTCAGCCCCATTTGGGCAATGACCCTGTCCCTCTTCTCCTCTCCACGTCTGCGGAGGATGGAATCTGTGGCTGTCATGGGCCCAAACTCCTACAGGGAGTCAGTGTCTGGGCATCTATTGTCCCCGTCTTCGGGGTCCTCTACAACGTAATGCTCTCCAGCCTCAATGCAGAGGTTGTGGAGGCTGAAACAAGCAATAATGAACCTTGATGAGTGGTCCACAGTAATGAATTTGAGGAGCTTTAGCTGCCTAAAACGCTTTTTCAGGTCAACGAAAACGTTTTTTTTATCAGCACACGAGTGCCTGAGAGTTTCAGGTTGAAAGTCCTCTGCTTTGTCGTCAGACGACCATAATCCCGGAAGCGAGTTAGCATATACTCTCTCAAGGGATACGCCGCATCGCCGAGGATATGGTACTGGCTCCTGCGGCAGATCTCTGGAAGCTTGTCTGCGATGCTTGATGTTCGATACACCCTGGCATCATGGACCTTGCTTGGGTGTCCGGCAGTCACATCCAGGAACCGCTTGTGGCGGTCACAGATTGCTTGTAGTGTCAACGACGGGTAGCCATGCCGGTTGACATAAGTTGACCGGATCTTTTTGGCCGGGCACTGAATGGCGATGTATGATCCGTCAATGCAACCAATTGTGCCAGGCAAACCGGATACTTGCAGCAAGAAAGGTAGACTAAAGTTTTACTTGGTGTTGTGAGATGTTTTGTCAGATGAAACGGAAGGACGGTCAGCGTCAAATTTGGTTTAAATTGTTCCACTGTTATACTCTCGGTGTCTAGTAAGTTACTGACAAACAAAAGAATTAAAACAAACTCGGCACGTGGGATGACAAACTCATCTTTCAACTAGCAGCTGCATGAGTGAATTCTCAAGCATTCTTTGTGATCAAACTTAACGACAAAAATTTAGAAAAAAAAAAAACGTGTTAAAGGGACGAGGAAAGTGCGAACTACAAAAATCAAAATCAGGACGAAAACATTGTGCCAGAAAAAAAATATTTAATCAGCTTGAAGTTGATTTGCGGGCATGCAAGTTTTGGAGTCCCATTTTTAGATAGAAACAGCGATGGTGCGGAAACAATGTCAGTTGCTCTCATGGTGAATGATTCAATGATTTCCTTGCCGATCTGCTCTCGCGCCTTCCCAAAATTCACTATGCTCATATCTCGGGTATAAGACTACTATTAGCAGCAATAAGTCTCACAGGCGGGCTTCTGGCGGCCTGTTGGGGCGATGCCACGGAAAGACGTTTTTCCAGTTACTTTGCAAATGGTTGGGTATTGGCTGCTGATGAATTCTAATGTTTTTTTCTGTTTTTAGTACCACACCTACGTGTTAATCTGTGCGATCAAATTCTCGCAAGGACGAAATATGTTTTTGTCGTGACGTCACGGAAAGGGTACAGCGACCATTCAGAGAGTGGCGAGCGCAGAGAAACATGCTCGTTTTCAGGGCTAGTATACGCAATAAAAAGTTCGTGTAAGCTCCCTACTGTTGAGGTGCGATGATCACAAGCACTACCTGTTTGTCCTCTGTTTATGGGGTGTTGTTTTATACGTCTATTACTATGCCTACGGTTAACTGCGCTCTTTCTCGCGAGACTTGCACAAAGTACTTTTGGCCGTACGCAAAGAACTTTGTCGTGCATTGCGATATTCGCCAACGTATGAAGATGTCATCTGCAGCGCCACTCTGCTGCAACCGATGAAGGTCGCTCTCCAATTTACACGGCGTGGTTAGATATTGTTGGACCCTTCAAGACATCTCATGGATGGATGGATGGTAATGGCTATACCCTTCGTAACGGGCGGCAGCTTGCGCCACCTAGCCTAACTCATATTTGATATATGATATATGTGTAGTTCAAGGCTACAAATATATCATATTCGCCATCGACCTCCTTACGAAATTCGTGAGGTAGTGCACACTGCACAGCCTTTTTTAGGCGATACAGCTAAGCCTTTTTAGGAGATACAGCTAGAATAATTGAATCATGGTACAATCCTCTTCAAAGTCTTTTGACAGGCACTCCAGATCCTCGGGGAACTTGATGAGGCGCGGTCCGATGCTCAGGATGAATTCCTGAACTCGATCCATCATGCCGTGAAGCGTGCTCTCACCCAGGTTGAAACGTCCGGCAACGTATCTGATGCATGCTTTGTTAGCCGCGTACGTGAGCTGTGTACATATAATGAAAACAAAACTCAATGGGAATGAACACGGAGAACCACAGGAAGGCACTCACCAGAGGAATGTCAGCAGGTGCTCCTCTGCGCTCTTCGCTGGCGATCCTCCGTGATCGGCAGCGGGGTACATAGGAGACGCCGCAAACTCGTCTATCAGCTTGTAGGCGGTTCGCCTCGAGATGCGAAAGTTTCGACAGAACTGGAAGTAAAGGTTTTCTTTGCTTACTCATGCTGAACCGAACATATATAAGACGAAGTACGAGACGTATCGCTTACCTCCTCGTCCCAGTAGACGTGAACCGTGCGCTCGATGTAATCCTCGACATGGGGCTCTTGTTACGAGGTCCGGAGAGCTCCGTGAACTTTCGTTCGCAAAGTAGCCGTGAACGCGATTCGCCGGAGCTGCTGTCCGAGCTCGAACTTGAATTGCTGCTTGAGCTCGAACTTGAACTGTCTGAGCTCTCTGAAGTGTCGCTTGAACACAGCAGGAGCACCGACGCACGCAAGTTCGGTCCCGCCATTGACGCCATTTCGCACAACAGCGCGATCCACTCGAGGACCTTCCGCGCAGGCGCAGCGCCGGGAAAGGAAGTGACGTTGCGCGCTGCAACCGAACACCAGCCGATTTCCGGAAAGCTCTCCCGAATTCGGTGGAGCGGTTGGGCCGCTCTTTGATGGGCTCCACGGAGCTCGCGCTGCCACAAATTTGCGAGCTGAAGATGGCCAACTTGATCCGAATCCGCTAGGTGAAGATGCGCGCCCCAAAAGGAGCGGGTTTCGAGCGCGCCAGATCTACCAGCTGAATTTACCATTAGACTATACGCCGTGTTACATTCCCGCCTGGAATGCTTCTTTAAAATGTTGCTTACCCCCTTTTTATTTACTGAGCTCGATATTAGTCTGACGGCATCACTACAGTGGACAGCCTTATTGGTCGGTGTGACCCTAACGGCGGCACAGAAGGTTTGGGTGTGGTGGGGACGGAAGAAGCCTGTTATTCTGTAGTTCAATCAAGGGCTGTCCAAACAGGACACACTTTCTGCTGTGCACGGCAAAAAGAAAGCGCTGAAGCTTCTCAAGAAACGTGAACGCTTTCTTTCGCGTGCTTACGTTTTCAGTGAGGACATCAACAGCGCAAACAGCGCGGCTTACCTCCTCACACCTCCTTGCGTCCGTCCCCTCCCCCTTTTTTGTTTTCAACAACAGCGGAGGCCTCGACGACAGTAGGCAGAGCGTGTAAGGGGTTACGTCCTGCACTGCGTCATGATCTCGGTGTAAAGCTCTTTCCAAGGACCTTAGCGGAGGGTGACTTTCCACTCAACCAACAACGTGTCAAGGCGCACCGGACGTGGAGGGAAAACGTCAGCTTCCGTTCATTACATGCTTTCCACTGCGGAAAGTGTCTCCTGTGTGGAGAGCCTTTCAATCTGCTGCCTGCCAGTCGACGGTGGGTCCGAAAGAAACGATTCTGAAGTACTCCGGAGAAAGTACTCATGGTATGCTGTCCCGCACTCGGAGAGTCCATCGCTTTGTTTACTCATAAGCTGACAGTGCAGTGGAAGCTACGTGCTCGTTGGAAGAATCGTTCATCTTTCGCCACGTCATCACGCTTACGCCCATACCCACGCATAAAGACTGGGCCAGGTGATGATAGGGAGGACGAACAGTGCACGACACAGCCCACGAACACGGCATGGCGCCTTTTCGTATTTTACTTTAAAGGTGTGCATCAAACTTGATAGTCTAATAGGTTCCTGACTTATACCCTAGCTACACTAGTGCTCTCAACTGTCATTAAGTCAACGATCGTTGGCATCTCCCGAATGTCGTTGAGCTCAAATATATTTGTCCAATGTTACAAGATACATACGCCTAACAACCCCAGTTGAGATGAGCGTCAAAGACATAGTTGAAGCCGAAACGAAACCTAAACGAATTACACATTATCTTTAAAAAAACAAAAAGTGTTGCTGATGAATTATATGCACGCCTCTAATTCATTAGAAACATTTAAAACAAAATAAAATGAATTTATGTTTTGTTTTAGAGTAAAAAAAACGATATTCAGAACGTTTCAGAATTAAAACGAGAGAGACATAACGAAAGTCTAAGTGGCCCCGACATCATAATGGCCGCCTTCGCCGAGCTTTGGCTTCCGCAACGTGCCATGATCGTTCTAGCGGCAGCTCTGGCTCCGAATCGTACCTCTTGGGGCAATATTTGCTGCTACGATACATTCTAGATACCTACCCCAATCTTCCGCAGTAGTAAGCGCTTCGCTGGCGCTGGCTATGGGCGGCGATGCGGCGTAGGTCGCATCGCCGCCCAACACTTAAGGCTTGTTCACACTCTTGCAACTGAGTAAGACCGAGAGAGACCAAACCGGTTTTTAAGCGTCTTGCGACGTCTTAGAACTGGGTGCGCTGTTTCGGAGCTGGTCCTAAGACGTCGTAAGAGGATCGAAAACCGGTCTGGTCTCTCTCGGTCGTACTCGGTTGCAAGGGTGTGAACGAGCCTTTAAAGGGCCTCTGACACGCCAAAAAAATTCAAAGTGCCGGCCAGTGCCCTGTGACGTAACAATGTACCGCAAGGTGTCAGGGCGGTCAGAAAGGAGGCACCGACCTACGTCACTAAAAGTGGGTTTGCCTGAAGTCACGTGGTTCGAATCCCGGCCGAGGTGCCCGCAATCTGACGGAGGCTTATTGCGGAGAAGGCGCCGTGTAACCGATCTTTCGGTTGCACGTAAAAAGATCCCCAGGTGGTCGAAATTAATCCTCAGTCCTCCGCTGGTACGTGCCAGATGCCCGTCGTTGGTTTGGCACGTAAAATTCCCAAATTTTTGGCCTGAAGTCATTTGAGTTTCACTCCTCGTACTCTCCACGACCGCGCCTAAAACTTTTTCTTTTTGTCTTTTTTACGAGCGATCGTAGAAAACGAAGTTTCAGTTCCCCTAGCTTTTTATCGCTGCGCCGTTGGTTAGTTTGCGTGCTGTAAAAGTTGAGGACGAAGAATCAATGGATCGACGTGATGGAGGTCAATGATGAAAGCGTTGCGAGTACAAGCCAGTGTACGAGTGTTTGCCATCAGTCAGATGGTAAAGAGCCATACTGAAAACAAAACAAACTATCGAGTTTTGAAAAAAAAAAAATTAAAAGGCTAGCAGAAATTAGGATCGCTAGCATACGACACGCCCGATCGCATTGCTGAAGGTTCAGACAGCGAGGTCGTCGAATCATCGGCTACTCTCCAGGCTGAAGATGGCTGCCGTCTAGAGAATACGAACTGGTGAGTGTACCAAGTACAAGTAAACGTCGAGCATAAAGTACGTTTTTTGTATAAAACATGAGTAGAACTTGTTTACTAGGTTCACTGACTCCTCTCCTTCTAGCTTTACAGCAAAATTAGGAGATGAAATCCAAATAAAAGAAACCTTGTCTGCTTGGATTGCTCGCGGAAATACGGAAAAAAAACAAAAATATTGAAAAAAAAAATATTACTCGCGGTCGCAGTAAGCACGAGGAGTGATACAACTACGTGAGTTCCGGCGATGCCTCCCTTCTGAACGCCCCGACATCTTGCGGTACATTGTTACGTCACAGTGCACTGGCGGGCACTTTGAATTGGGATTCGTATTTCAATTTCTCTATAAAACAAACTACACAACTCTAAAGTGAAACAATCGTTTGGTGATGCCCTGATACACCATTTTATCGCCTAGCACGAAAAAAATATACTTATTCCTTTTGGCGTGTCAGAGGTTTTTAATTGGATTACCCGTTTGCTCGAAGCCGGTTAAATTTAACTGCGGTTAAATTTAACCTCGGTTAAAATTTAACCGCATTTCCCTACGAGGGGGAATTTTAGGTCACGTGAGCGGCAGAGTATGGACGGCGGGGAAACATGCCGTGCCCCGGAAAGCGAGCGCCGCTCGCGTTGGGGCTATATACTATGTCGTAGTAGCTGCAATATCGGGCGCGTTAGTCAGCAATGAACGATACAGGAGGCTTTCGCTTTGCCTTATCTCACTTAAATCGCAAAGCATGAGCAACGACCTCGCCACATTTTTTAGATAGTTTTTTCAATTCTGGCCCTTCCTAAGCCTAAATGAACGCGATAATTGTCGGTATGTCAACGTCTTTGGAAAGTGGATTGCCTTGAATCAATCGGCCGGGTATTGGTAGCACGTACAAGCAGACAGCGTCCCAATAGACCGTTTGCTAAATTTCCCAGGCACCAAGGTGCAGGCTACGAATGTAGTTACACGCGCTGCACGTCTGGCATCTGCAGTAGTAACTGTTGTAAAGCGAAAGCCTAAAACAAATTTCGCCTTGCACGCGCGTTTGTCAAAGCCTTATTTTGATTATTTACTTCGAATCTTTTATACGGGGACGGCTAGGCGCGCGCGGAGCGTAGAATTACACTTTCAGCGTTCTCCTCGATGCTTGCGTAATTTAATAATAAGTCTATTTTCACTGGAATCGAATTACACAGTTTTCAATTTATGAGTGTGTTATATACAGTTCTTACATGCTGGCCAACCATGCTTGCCGGTGTACCTCCCGCCTTTCACTGCTCACTTCTTCCTCATCGTTTCTAGGACTGAACTTCGTTGTCCTCTTTCGAACTTGGAAGGAAATTTCGTCGAGGCTTGTCTTCACTTCAGACAGCCAAACATTTATAACGTTTCTGAACGAGGGTTAATTTATTTTTACCTTAACCAATATTTGTACCAGGACCAACAAAAAGCGTTTCTTAAGCTCAAATATATGCCGTGCTGCATCACGAAAACCCTGTAGCGCGCGTTTTTGGGTCCCCACTTTTCGGAAACTTTTTCCCCGGAAGCCACTTATATTCGCTACAACCAGTAGGTCACACCAGTTACCACCCCATAATAAAACACAGAACTATCGCTCATCCAGCCCTCGTCACAATTGGCGAGATACTTGTGGGTACCTAGTAGGGAAGGGTGGTTAAAGGGATACTGAACCAAAGAATTTAGTGTCCATAATAAGTGGCGCACGTTCTTTCCAAGAGCCAGCAGCCGCCGGTGTGCGCGAGCACACGCAACGAGAATGACGTCAAAGATCTCCATTCGCGCTTAAGAGGAGAGTGAAA
Source organism: Ixodes persulcatus (assembly GCA_013358835.2). Taxonomy (NCBI): domain Eukaryota; kingdom Metazoa; phylum Arthropoda; class Arachnida; order Ixodida; family Ixodidae; genus Ixodes; species Ixodes persulcatus. The sequence goes on from JABSTQ010009929.1 coordinate 538,421, forward strand.
TTCGCGGGCTTCGGGCCAAAGGAGAATAAATACAGGCTTTTCATCTCTACAAGTGAAAGCTACGTGCTTGTTAGACCAATTAATCGCTTACCTTTTACACCAGACACCACTGTGTAGATGAAAAACTTGTCTTTATTCTCCTTTGGCGCGAAGCCCATACATTTCACTGTCATCTTAACCACGAATGGAGGTCTTTGACGTCATTTTTGTTGCGTGTGCTCGCGCACACCGGCGGCTGCTGGCTCGTGAAAAGAACGTACGCCCCTTATACTGGACACTAAATTCCTGGGTTCACTACAGACTTGTACCGTACGCATTACAAGTAATCAAATTACTCGTAATCGATTACTTTTTGGAGTAATTTTGTAATCAGTTGATTACTTTTATTAGGCAGTAATCACAAGAGTAATCTGATTACTTTTTGAAGTAATCAACTTACTTGTAACCGTTACTATTTTTTCACGTGACCAACCCCCCCCCCCCCCCCCCCCCAGCACACACCTTTTTTTTTTTTTCTGAAATGACAAAAATAAAATTTACTTTTTTTTCGAACGGAAAAAAGAAAGATTTTTGCGGAGCTGTAGGAAACGAGGTGAATCCCTTTCTATGTACAGTTTCTGTGAAATGTCCCTTTTTTTCTTTTTGAGCTGGGACTGGGAGCGGGAAGCCCCAGGGAAGCCACAGTGCGTGACAAAGGCCATGCAGGGCGAAGTTTGAGGGAGCAGAATGTAGCTTTGTAAGTCCTTCGTTCAAACTAGCCCCCTCACGCACACACACACAGAAATAAAAAAAAAATAAAAATAAATCCTGCTTAGGGTACCTACTCGCAGCCCGTAGGAGAACCAGAACCGAAGAATGCCTAAAGCGGATGCAAGATATAACAAAGCCAGTCGAAATATTTCCCCATTTCTTCTACGTGGTCTTTGCGACAAGCAATGTTTCGAGTTGAGAAGTGGACGGGGCGATCTCTTCCGCTAATGAATACTACACATGATCAGTTTCAAATCCTGGAGCTGCTGCTCTTTTGTATAGCATGCGAGCTCATCCATATGCGGATAATAAAATGAGCGTCAACCCTTGCTCAAGCTTAACAAGATCTAGAACCCCCTACGCTCCCCCCCCCCCCCCTCACACACACACACACACACTGGTGAACGCCCAAATCATTAAACTTCTTCAAACAAATTCTATGCTTGTGTCCGCATTGTGAAGGTGCAACGGCCACGAACCGGGAAGCAGTTTTTCTTCTTCAATACTTGTGCAAATGTGAAATATAGGTTGGAAGTAGTTCATTGTTATGAGCGCTAAAAATGTGTCTTCACGCAATAAAGTAATCGGAAAAGTAACGGTTACTTCTTTAAGTAATGTCCAATTACTTTTGCCATCGAGTAATCAAGTAATCTAATCGAATACTTTTTAGCCAAGAGTAATAGTAATTGTAATCGATTACTTTTTTTTAGTAACGTGTACAAGACTGGTTCAGTATCCCTTTAACTTTTAACCGCGGTTAAAGTTTACGGGCTTCGAGCAAACGGCCCAGAGGTAGGCCAGCTCAGTTTAGCTCAATGATCGTTAGTGGCTCAATGACAGATGGCGCACTCGTGTAACTCCGGCAAGAGTTCCTGTATAAGCTCCCTACGGGAGCCAGTGTTGCGCATCTGTTTTCCACGTGCCGCCGCGCCGCTATTCGACGAGATCGATCACGTGAGGAGCAAAGAATACAATGCCGTGCAGGAAAGTTACGGATATGGTCGCTTCGCCGACGCTGCAAGCGCCCAAGCGTATGTTTTTGTGCTTTTTCCTCCACTTCATTTCCTGTTTTCCGTGCGCGGCGTCGCGCACGGCGCCGCGCGCGGCTCCGTTATTCGCCGAGTTCAGTCAGGTGACCGGCCGCAATCGACGAAACACGGCTCCTACACGCGCGAGGAGTTGCTTTCCCGCATAACTTAGGATATTAAAATGACTGAACGCGCAACTCTGGCTCCCGTCTGACGCGTTCACGAAGCGGATCCGCAAACGCGAAGCGGATCCGCGCGTTCTCAACCCAAAGTGGCTGGGATCGAAAAAAAGCCGCGTAGCGCGGCTCTTTTCCTTGGCTCCATCTTTAGGTGTAATGAAAATAAACTGTTATTATCCAACGACTGGAGCGTGTTTTTGCCAACTTCTTCGGGACCGCTTTCTCCCAACCGCTTTCGCGAACCGCGAAGCGGCGACCAATCGCAACGCGTCGCTGACGTTACGTCGATGGCTTCCGAAACAAGATGGCACCTGTCGCTGGTGAAGCGTCCAAGGCGCTGTAGTCCTAGCGTGACAGCAGACAAATCAACGAAGAAACAGGATGTTCACGTCCGTCACTTGAATCCGCAGCGAAAAGAATTGACTCGTAATCTTAAAGGGGTACTCCACAGATTTTTTGAACTACCTCAACTAACTATATTTTCTAACTCCCCGGCCTATTAGCCCTTCCGGTACGCTATTTAGTATCACGAAATTCATAATAGGTATTGTGAAATCGGCAAATGAAAATGATGCAAAAAGCAACGTTCAAATATACGCGCACTTTTCAGTGCCGTGACGTCAGTGGCAGGCAGGCTTGCCAGTCGAGCAAGCACTCTAAAAATAGAATATGCCAAACATTTGTTCCGTGCTGGAGCGCGAATACTGGAGCGAGCTTCCAAAGCAATACCATGAAACTGCATCGAATCCGTTGGGAACAAATTCTACAGTCCAAAAAGTAAACCCCTGCCTTCCACTGACGTCACTTTTTTGTTGTTGCCAGTTAGAGACTTTCAGTTTGAAAAACACGGTGGGGACCAAAGCTGTAAATTCAATAACTTCGCGAAAAACAATATTTTGGCCTAATATTTGGGATACTATTTTAGCGATGTTTTTTGGTTAGTTTAGCAAAATTTTAAGCAAATCGGAGGCAATGAAAAAATCTGTGGAGTTTAACGGGTTTCGTAGCGGTGATTTGGTTCGTGTAGGAGTTTGTTTATTTTTCCGGGTGCCACAGCCCGAAGCTTGCTGCCTCGTTAGTCTTTGCCCGTAGAACGTCGGAACCCGCCCCTGATCAAGCGAAACGTCAACTTTTGTACCTACTAAGGTAGTCGCGTGAACTATTGAAAGCTTTCAAAACCGTCCATGCCCACCACGAAGGCCGATAGAGACGTGAGCCTGATTGCGTAGCCAACGGACTACCGCCGAGCTGCCAAAGTACCTGCGTTAGCTAGACCTGTAACGTTTACTACTACCTAAATAAATTAAAGGGAACATACTCAAGGAATAAAGTGTACGTACCAGACGATGCAGAGGTAATCCATACGGCGTTTATTTGAGCTTAGTGTCAAACAAACAGTAGACTCGATCGACGTGCAGGTGACGAGAGGAGAGTCCGCCACCAACGAAGCCACGACCGGATAGCACCGAACACATTTCCCCGCACCACGGTACACTCCACCGCTCACAATTTCGAAAATAATAAGAGCAAACAATGATGTGGGAGACCTCCCTCTGAAAACCAGGTCAGCTATTCATGCTGGAAGGGTCCACTTCGAAGAAAACGTCGGGGGCATCTTCTTTTGAGTCAGCAAGGCGCGCCTAGCTGGGCTTTGTTTGTGGGCGAAGTCGAAGGATCGCGGGCGAGTTTTGTGGGTCCATGCCTCTTTTTTGCCGCCTGAACTCGTGATGCGTGCAAACATCCCGAAAAAAAATCTTCAGAGTGCCGAAATAGCAAAAATTTGGCTTTGGGTTGAGTATAAAAGTGGATTTTGGATTGTAAAACAGGGTTGCCAAACGCAAGTCTCAAAAGATCACGCGTGATCGCCGAGAAACCGCCAACCGCCTCTGGGTGTGTCTGAACCGAACCCCATCCCTAACCGCTACGCAAAAGCGGAACCGCTTCCAATGCGCTAGTAGGGAGCCAGAGTTGCGGCCGATCGCGATTGAGTCAGCAGTCATTGGCTTAATGACGGTTGAGAGCGCTAGTGTAACTACGGTACTACACGAGCATATTCCGCTACATCAGCGTTTTTTTCATAGCAACCTGCCTTCCAACATTCTACAGAACGTAGAGTGCCTGCCCTCCCGCAAAGCATGCAGTTGTGAGAGGCAATCGCTGCATTGCACGGAGGGCGTTTGACGAATGACGGCAATGATTGTAATATGCTCAGACCTTTTTTCCTAGTTTTTGTTTGTATATTTGTATTTGTATTTGGATCCTAGCCTGTCGATGAAGATAAGTATTTTAGGCTCAGACCACAAGAAAACGGTCCGCGTAAGGGTACTGAGCACGGTGAGACGTTATGCTCAGTGCCACAGACCAGACAGATTTCTTTTTTTTTTTCATTTAAAAGTTTATCAGCCCCGTCCTTCGCCGAATTCCCTGCGTAGATTGCAGTGATTGGCTCTCACTAGTGCTTTGTGGGAAGCAGATGTTACAAATTTCTTAGTGAGGAAATAAGACAAATAACGGGGATTCTGTGTTTGTGCTAACTGTATTGCAATCTGTACATATTTTTAAACCACCTATTGTCTGCAAACCAATATGAGAAAACAACGAGGACGACCGCAGCATGCAAATGCTCACGTGTTTGCGCAACGACAAAAAACAAAAAGAGACCGCGGAAACTCTTGCTTACGCCGCTGGAAAATTCGTGCGCTCAAGCGCAACCTTCTTTTAGTTCAGCAACAAAAAAAGAAGATGGAAACCTAATTTCCCTAATGACAGCCTCATTGCGGCCAAGTACGACTACGGGTTGGCGCCACTTTGACCCAATAAGTCCTACAGTTCAAGTTCCACGGGTGACTCGCAAGACCATCGGAGCCAAGCGCTCTGATTGTCCCGAGGGACACCCGTACACGCGACCGTGCAGCATCGTCGTCTGCAATTCGTCTTTGTTTGCGTCGTCTGCTCGCTGGTGCCGTCTGTTTGCTGCGGTCTCTCTGACCGCCTTGTTGCAACCCTTCCGCAATACGCATTCACCCACGCGGGCGGCTTCTATTGTTAGATGCGTGCACTTGGTGCCCTTTAGTTTTTGTAGCGTTCAAACTCGACACAGAAAGCGAATGTTGAATGTGCGGCGAATGGGAAAGAATGGGATCTACAACGACAAGCCGGAATCTCCACGCCATTCACGGCTTGTCCCTTTGTACGCGGTCAAAGCCTCGAATGATTGCGGCTGCGTTCTGCTCAGAAACCGTTGTGCTCGCATCATGGTTCACTCAGATAGAACGACTCGCGAGGGGCATGTCACGAACGTTTTCCGTACCTCGAGGCGAAATTCGACTTTTGGACAGATATTTGGCAATATTTGACTTCTCAAAGAGAGTTGCCCCAATTCTACACACACTCACAGAAAAGTTTCAGACAGCAGGAACAAATATTGTACACAATAGTTTGTTTCAAGTTTTAGAGAATAATTACCGACTATTACAAAATTAGAGAAGACACGCGAATGAGCGATTTAGATACAGCTGTAAATGGGAAGTAATATACCCGATAGACAACGTACTCTTCCTTTGCCAGGTGGCGTACGCTCATTTTCAAACTTGTATCACTTGTATCACAAAATGTAGACAAGAGCCGAGCAATAGCAATACCACCTGAAAAACAAAGCCTGCAACCCCCTTCCCCTTCCCCTCCCAATGATCATCAATGAATCCCGACCCGCTCACGCGTCCGTCGTGGTGTCATTACGTGCTAGAGTCTCAGGAGCGCGAAGCTAGTACCTGGTGGAGCCACGACGTACGCGTCTACCGCTTTACGGCTACTCTCGTAAAGCTTGAGCCTGTTTGCCGCCGTGTAACTTGGAACCCCTGGTGTCTGCAGCGGTCAGTGTTCTAACCGAAAACGTAAAACAAATGTCACTTTGCGCGTGCCTTCGTCACTGCCTCATTTTGATTATTTATTTTAACTAATTCATAATGCTAAGGCGAAAACTCGCAGCGAATATGTACCTACGATTGTTGCCGTCATTCTCCCCGAGGCTTGGGTAAATTGGCGAAAAGGCGGTAAACTAGTGACTCTAATACTAGGAGGAAACATTGTTGATGTGAGGACTCGATAAATGCGGACGTATTATTTTGATGGCGTTTTGGTTAGAAAATCAGTCAGATAGTTAATGGGCAAACGCGTTGCCGTGTTTCATGGCAATCGTTACTCAACCTTGTGTTTCTAAACCGACATTTCGAATTTCTCAATTGCACGGTAGATGTTCTTGATGATATTAATGAATACGTAATGATCCTGGCTTCTTTTCAATGTATTTATAAAAGGAAAACCCGTATAAAGTATCTATAGTGCTAGCTAATTAGATTGTTAACGAAATGGACGACATTACCATGCTTGATGTTTTATATAAGCAGTATTTCTATCGACGACCATTTTATTGTAGATAATTTGTGGAACGCTTTAAAATAGTTCCCAACCAGACCTTTCTAAGAAGAATAATGTATGTGTAACTCAAGACATTACGAAATTAACTTTGAGTGATTAAGAAAAAGATCAAGAAACAACGAAGAGTAATGTTGAATAAAAATCATATGTCTGTCTTAAACAAAGAGCTAAAAGCATAAAGACAACTAAACGTTCTATTGGGACTCAACACTTCGTTCGTTTTTTGAAGCATTCTGGAAAAATTCTGGAAATCTGCAAATTTATAAAAAAAGCCACTGTCGTTGACTGCCTTTCTTAAAACTGTCCAGACCTTCCACGGACATGTATCTGTTTCCGCAACAAAGAGCGGGAATTCTTTATTCTTTAGTTGTATTGAACGCTCAAAAACAGCAGCAGCTTCACAAAGACTTAGGGGCATTATTCCTAATCCTGAAGTGTGTTCTGCTTTGAATACAATAAATGTCAGTTTAAAAAAAAAATATTATGAAATGAAAAATGGAAGACGTTTACAAACCTCTGTACTGCGAAATTAGAGCACAGCTCCTGAGGTATTTTGATTTTGCGATATACCGTGCTAAAAGATTTGAGGAAGATATATATATATATATATATATATATATATATATATATATATATATATATATATATATATATATATATATATAAATTACTTACTATAATATTATATATGTAAGAAGGAGAAGGGGAGGGTACGGAGGACCCTCTCCCCTCCTCCACCCTTACCTGTTGTCCTCCTCCGGTTACGGCTACGGCGACATCGACTCCGAAAAACACGGGAACGAGCACCTAAGGGATGCGCTCTAAAATAAAACAAGCACCATACCCCCCTTGAGCAAACGGAAGCCTGCCATCTCTATCTTTTTCTAACTTGCTGCTGGCCAGTTTCGTTGTGGAGTTTTAACCTATTCCCGCGCGCAAAACTGACCCAATCGCGAACACCCCGTGGAAATGCCGTTGAAACTGTTGGTCCGTAATGTATTGCTTTCGATGGTAAATTTGATGCCGTATGTTTCTGTCCCTTCCTGTGATCCTTCTGCACTCTTCCTCGTTGCCATAAATAAATCCAATATTGTTGGTTCCGCTGTGTCTTTTTGTTCTAACACCGGCTTGCATCACTGACTTCAGCAGATGTTTTAGAATACGTATCTCCTGTCGACCTTTTGTCCTTGATCGTGCTGATAGGAGTAAAGGTTTTCTTCAGAGAACACAATGACTGGAGCTGACTCCACCACCACTTTTATCGTGGTATTTTGTTTCAAATTTGCTCGTGGCATTTGTACAGAAGGTTTTGCACCTGAAGGTTCAGTCAGCTCAAGGGCTATAATCATTCATCTCTACATATCGCAGCTATAGTTTTATGATGTATCGTTCCACGACAGAATTTTGATCCTTCATTAGGTCTTCGTCTATCTGCTGTTTCTTACAGCATATTGCTTAGCCAACTCAAGATGACACCTTTTTTTCATAAAAGCTCTTTGGTAAATAGAGGATCTTGAGATCTACTAAGCTGTGTTGCTCCAACATTTGCCTGGTGTCTTCTCTTCCTGATAAATCTTTTCTCTTACTGTAAAACATGGAAAACATGAGAGGTGAAACTGGACGCCGCGTAGCACTTGCCCCTCGCAGCTAGAGGCACCACAGGCGCACAGCGCGGCTTTATCTGTATCGACCAGATTCGAGTGCGGCGACGCAGCGCGGAAGTGGCGTAGGGACGCGAGCACCGGTTGCTATGATACTGCCGCACGGCGCCCATTTTCGTCGCTCATTTGTCCCCTGCTTTAATCGACTCAATGTGCGAAAACGTGAAAGATAATAGTTCTCTTTTGTCCTGTGATATTTTCAGTGCTTTTTGAGGTCCAGTCACGTGTTGGTCTCGGAATGAGGTCTCCATTCAGAAGCATTACGTTTTTAAACCAGAGTGCTCCGTCTTGGCTTGAGACCCTTGCCGGTGGAACTCTCCTCGGTAGGTGTCGTCCCTAGAATATCTGCGTGCACTCTTCCTTACTGAACCGTCTTTTTCACGTTTCTTTTCTTCTTTTTTCTTAACTACGTCTGTCGAGGTTTGATTACCTCAGTCTTTCCAACGTTGGCTTTTTTTTTTTCTTTTTACCAGCGTCTCTCTTATCCATGAACCGGTAGGGCTATTCCCCACTGTTATGAAGGTGTCAAAAAGGGCCCTCTTCTACAGACATTTGTTTTTAGACGTGCATCCAGCTGAAACCAACGATGCACCAAAAACGAATTGGAGTCGTGTCGTCAGTACGCCTTCTTTGACGACCTCCATGTATGGCACGTAAAATAACCGACCTTCATCAGCAGAAGCCTCGTTAGATACCACTACTGAGGGACTCGCCGTCAAATGAACCCTGATAGCTTTGTTGCAACGATTTATTAGGGAGTCAAGCCTTGGGAGTCGACTTACGTACTAATTTTCGATGTCTCCTTACTCTTACATGCTTGTTGCCGTTAAGGTCATTCGTATTTGTTCCCGCGGGAGTGTCGCATCGTATTGCGTGTCAGACTGGCGAAAATTCTGCTTGAAACTTGTTATATCTCGACTCATTTTTTAATTGTTTTTAGCGTGCACAAGCCCCACTTTTTTTTTGTCATACGAATTTCGCCTCGCAGACTCGCCATCCTAACTAGCATACAAAGCATCTATGCTCACGTTACTTACTAAAACAGCTAAGCTACTAAGATGCATTTCTCGCTTCAAGCAATTATAGTCACATTTTACTTACAAAAAAGCAGGCAGGTTGGCGTGAGTATAGCTGTAAGGACTATTAACAGTATACCGGGGTCTAATTTTATATCGAACATTTTATCTTTTAAAGAAACCACAGTGAAAGGTACACTTGTGTGGTCTGTGCAACTAAGTTATGCGGCTAGGGGGATATAATACAGGGGGACAATCGTCGCGATAAGTCGAATAATTGACTAAAATTATTTATTTAGCTTTATAGTAATTGCATATAAACATATGGTTTCGAGGAGAAACTTAATGAGCGTCATCTAAAATGACTAAATCGGTCAATTTTAGAAGGATTTGGAGCACGTGGGAGGCGCAGGGCTCCGCTATAGTCCCCTTCACTCGTGCCACAAAGGCAACGCTGGCTGCACGAAAACGCGATTGATAATCTTTTTATCCGCGTTTTCGGATGACGCTCATCGAGTGTCTAACTGGAACCATATGTCTATTTTCACTAACTAAAAAGTTAACTGACAAATATTAATTAAATATTACAATTATCGTGGAAGATTACCCACCTGGATTATGTCCTCCTGGTCGTATGAATCACCTGCACAAACTGCTCTGCTCTAGATTCAGGGATATCTCTTTTTTTAATATCTATGTTCGAAATAAAATCAAACACTTTGTTAGTCTCGGTAGTAAAACATTTCTTGAATATTCACTCTTTCTAAGTGCAATGTTCGAATGTAATAGTTTCATCAGCTTCCATCCTTGATTCGACAGCTGCAGAATCATTTTTTTTTAATTTTTAGACAAACACCTAACGGGATTGCTGCAGTATTTTTCATCTTAAGATACATTATATTTATAGGCTAATGCATTTTTTCTGCCTCCTATATACACAAGAAATAATGATTAAATAAATAAATATATATTTCATCAGCAGCTGCTTGTGTTCTCAAACAGCCCTCGAATACGCGATACTTTGCTATTCAGGTTGGGTCATTTATAACTTCGACAGGTCGGTTACGTACTTGTTGCGATGGCTTGTATCTAGCAGCGTTGAAGTCGGCATTTTGCGGCTTTAGTCATTTTTATTTATTATTATTCTCGCATTGGCCATTTCAGGATTCTTTTGTGTCTTGAATAGCTGCAACCCATTGCAATAGCTGTTTTTTGTTTCGATCTCATACTGCCTGACTCCTTGGCTCGCGAACGGAACGCACTGGGAAAAATTCTTGGAATTTTTTCTCCGGACGACAGTTTCCACCGAGTGAAATAACTGCACATCTTTGTGGTAGCATGGCTGTTGCACGTAGGAACAAAGGTGCTGTCCTTCATTCCGGTGCTATCCAATATACAACTTACTCAACGCGGTATTTTACGGCAATGAAGAAATTGATTGTGAACAGCGCCAAAATGCCGCCCTTTCGGTGCGAGATCGTAAAGATGTATCCTATTTTCATTTATTTTTACTGAGAATGGCATGCAGATGTCACTACGGGTTGCTGGCCTCCTTGTGTAACTTGGTTTTGCAACATTACTAGGACACGTGCGCAGCATGAGTGGTTTCGATATTTTTGTTTTCAGGCTCACATACGTCGTCAATCTATCTCTATACGTTCCCTTTAAGAGTCAAATCTAAAATTTTTGCAAGTTAAAAAAAAAGAAAAATATACCACGCTTTAGTTTTGTTGCAGAACGGGCATCCGGCCATTTCAACACAAGCAACTCGAAAGGAAGACAACGCCACCTAGTGAGAGCAACGTGATGGAAAAAACGACCAGCTTAGAATACTCAAATCTGTAATGTTACAAGATTAAAGGTAATCACGTTTAAACGAGATTACCTTTTACCCTTGTTATTTTTGTTCAGTTTAGTGTAGCGCAATTAATCCCTCGCACAAGGTAACAAACAGTTTCCCATGCTATATAATTTTGAATAGAAATATTTGTCATTCATAATCTTAGTTCCAGTAATCAAGGTAACTTATCCAAGGCATCCAGCAACACATCATTTCTGACCTGCAACATCGATATCGCAAAAGTGCTAAAGCGTACGGCTAGCGCACCTTGACTGCCTCTTGAAGATTTGCACGGGCACTCTCCCACTACTTGGGAGTGAAACCATTTTTGTTTCCTCGCGGATATCTCTATAGTAAGTTACAAGTCAAGCAGGTAGCGGCTAATGTCCCTCAAAGGGAATCATATATCCCTCCGCCACCTCCGCATCCAATAGCGTCCCATCGTTTCCGTGACGTCGCGGCCAACGCACGAGGAGGGTCTTGCCCTCCTGTACATATTTGCTTTATCTTTCGACTTTGACTTAGCATTGTGCAAGCCACGAGAGGGAGATTAGAGTTTTCCCCCTCCGATGGAAAGAAATACGACTTTCGGGATTAGCTTCCCCCTCCGATGTATACAAATGCTGCTTTCAGGGGCTCGGTTCCCCCTCCGATGAATACAAAGGTCTCTTTCTTAAAAAGTGGGAGTCGGATAAAAGTTGGCATCGCTCTGTAGCCAATATCTATCCAGTGAAGCGGAACAAGGAGCGTTTCCAGTGAACTCTTCTTTCGACTGCGGAGGGATTTGAAACGGGCGCATCACGCTTGTTGGAGGAGCTTCTCCTACTTTCTGGACTTGTAACCGACTTATGAAAATGTTTTTAAATAGAGCTTTTGTACAAATATCGGTTCGAGAGTAAATGGTTATGGTACCCTTTCTCTCTTCCTTCTGGCCGAGCAAAGAGGAAAGATGGTTTCTTTTTGTCGATTTCGGGGCGGAAGATAACCCACAATGGGGACAGAGGAGAGCTCCGGGGAGCCGTATGTAGTTCACAGCGGCTCAATGGGCGAACAGGAGGTAGCTGATATGTTTTTTTTTTTTTTTTTTTTTTTTTGGGGGGGGGGGGGGAGGGGGGGGGAGAGGCTTTGCGCGCGCGTTGTTTTCTAGCCACTTAGTCTCGAACCCAGTCTCGTGTCTAGGTGGCAGCACATATTCGCCAAAAGGTGAATTAGACATAGAACAGGAATCGCTGGTGAGTAACTAAGAAGTCGTTTGCTCATGTCACTATGACGTCATTGTGTTATCATTGTGCAGTTTTAAAAACAGGCCTCATTATCAACAGTATCTCGTTAGACATTGGGCGACAACTTTCTACGGAGATGAAGTGAAATCTAAATGCGTTCAAATGCTCGCGCTTCGTGAGTGTCAGTGAAGGCTGCGGACGTGCACACTTCATCCTTTAAAAAAAAGATGTCTCCACGGGCGTTAACGTGACATTTGCGGATACATTTCCAGGTATGAAGCCGGTCGCTGCTATGTCTCTCCTAAAGTGAGCACGCACGTGCTATTGCAAGCGTGCTAAAGTTACTTTCACGCGCATATGCCACACGTTCTTGCACGCATGGGCCACCAGACCTGAAGCAACCCCTAGGATTGCGTAGATTAAAATCGACTTATTACCGGTTCTATACAGAGTCATATTTGTGGGTATATTTTTCATTTTAGCTATCTTGTTTCGATTTCGTGTCGCAAAAAACTATATGTCAAATTTTGTAAAAAAAAAAAAAAAGTTTTTAAAGGGAACGTGAATCGGAAAAGCAATTCTCTATTTGAGAAAAAAGAACTTAAATCGTCTTTATTATGCTTCCAGGATTACGAATATAACGATTATATTTCCGATTGTTGCACAAGGTAGGCCACAGCAGCGCTTTTAAAATAGCGCTGAAGCCCTTCCTTCCGGATGCGCTCGGTGCGAGGAGGGAAGCATGACGTATTATACAGAGATTTCAACAATTTCGCGCTTCCCGCAAGCCTTACTTGAACAATCCATAGCGCTGAGCGCGTTCCCTCACAAGCGACACGCGCAAGTCAACTGAAATCTTAGGGTATGACGTCACACCCAGCCATTGTTTTTTCGGTTTTCCTCGCGTTCATAGATTCGTTGTGGTCAAATGCTCGTGATATTCAAATCAATTCAGCAGAAAAGTAAGCTAGAATTCACCTCTAACTCGTTTCTTTCATTAACCTCTTCAGCTTCTTTTTAAAGGGCACATCCGATTCGTTTTCAATATTAACAAAACAATGCAATTCTCTCTAGTGTGGCCTAAGAAGTTGGCACGCAAAATAGTTCGATCAAATCCCGCCTAGAAGTTGATGAAACTGACTAGCGAAGTTTGAGCTGCGCGAAATGACCAAGATCTGCTAATCCTAGCGGGCGAGGCGCGCGGCGTAAAAAAACAGCCCAGTCAATACCACCGTTTCGGCGTACAACAACCTGTGCTACCTACGTCTTGCTCAGCGAGATTTCAGGGAGATTTGTTTGCTCGTTTTTTACTTCTTCGAGCAAAGCCTACAGGTGTCCCTAGCAGCGCCCTCGTCGTTGGCCACGTGATTCCCGGAATGCGCATGCGCTTCTGTGCTCTCGTGTGATCTCGTGCGAGTGTGCGTCACCGCCGGCAGCGTCCGTCGCGTGCGAGGGAGCCAGTTTGCGACGTTAAGCATGACATGCTTCTACAAACCCGTCGCGAAATATTTACGCTTAGTTTTTTGCCAAACTCAGTGTTGGACAAGATACTCCACAAAAGTATTATGATAACTTACTAAACACGCCCTTAGCGAAAAGAGGCCGTACTTGAAACGAAGTTGAAATATATTGAATATGAATATTCATTTTGAATTCATTACGTATTATTTTGTCCGCATTCCAAATACGCGCGTAAGGTATTCAAAGTATATCATAAATATTAATAAAAATAGATTTTAGATATACCAAAAATATAATTCCTTCCTCCTCAAGATGCCATTTGTGTACTAAAAACCGGCTACACAATTTTTTAATTCTTTTTTTTAATTTTGGACTTTGTTATGAAATGGTGTCCCTGTGGCATTTGAACTTACTAACATCCCACAACACACATTAGAAACGAACACAAGCACAAACACAATAAAGCACTGAACACATGAATCCCAGTCCTGCTGACTGCTCTAGAGCCTTATATAGCCTACATATTGAAGGTAATCATTTAGCCGGTGACCCCCTCTGCACTTATTAAGGTTGCAAATATCTGATCTTCTCCTCAGGAGTCTGTCAAAGGGGAAACAGTGTTATGAAGTTCGTGGACGATATCTCTTCCTAAAAAGCATTGGTACAACTAATAATAATTCGGCGCAGTCGCTAAAACAATATCCACAAAAATGGCTCTTAGAAGAAATGTTATTGCTTCTTTGCATAGCACCACTCAGGACAAAGCGAGTCAATGCAGTTTCTTCACTTTAAAATAGTCATTTTGCTTTTCTTTACTAGTTGACTGTTTAATATGGTCGTTAACGTCATAATATTAAAGTTACTACTCACATCGCGTACAACGGTGAGTATACACATGCAGTGAACTAACATTGTGCTAACACAACCACGCCAAGCATATCTGCTCACAGCACTTTCTGAAGCTTTCCAGATCAGCAAGTGTTGTGGTTGTAGTTCCCGAACCCCGTTTGTGACGGGTGTGCAAGAAACTCATCAGGTGTATTCTTGATAGAAAAATGTAAACAAAAACATGAACTGGGCTGATTTATCAGTGTGATGCTGCACAACTCAATTGACAAACTAATCAAATGTTTAATTTTGGCACTTCAGTGTACTTCACATCTGCTTGAAGTGAACTTCTGAAAGGCGAGCTTTTCAATACTTTGGTAGTTTAAGTCAAACTACCGAAGTATTGCACTCAAAAGATACTTAGAGTAGAACACAACAGTATTTACGATTTCCAGGTATTTTAAGAGTATTCTGCACTTATTTTTGATCGCTGCAATTTTATTAGGACTGGAGTATATTTTGCATGAAATAAATATTTTAAGAAATCTATGTGAAATGTATTTTGTGCCTACTAATTTAGTATTTACGTATTTCAGAGCGCATGAAGGGAACTTCAAATGTAGTTTAAATAAAGGTATTTTAAAAATATTTTGAGAAGTAATTTTTATTACTAAGTAAAAAAAAAGAAGTGTATATTTTCGGTCGATTTTTTGTGTACTTACAATTATGAACTGTACTTCAAATACACTCAAATTAGAATGTGGTATATTTCAAACGTATTTAAACTGCTACTCAGGTTACTTTCGTCGAAAAATATCTCGAGTAGAGTATAAATACTTAGATTTCTAATTCAATTACTTTCTGATGTACTCCCGCATGGCGTAATTTATATCCGCATCAATGACAGCGGAATGATTCATTTGTATTCGACAGAAGCAAACAAAACAAAACCATAGTGTTATTCTATGCAGTCCAAGTAGAAGGAGCAGCATCCCTGGTGCATGTTACAGGAGAAGATTATTGACGGTGAAAATCAAACTGATGTGGTAGCAATGTACACCGTGAGCGAAGTGCTTCACTTAGCGCCATAAACACTATTTCTGAAGTTCGCGTTAAAAAGATTTCTATGCGCAAAATAATGAGGTCGTCGCGCCTTCCTCGGGTAGGTTGCTCAAACGCTGCATGAGAGATGACTAAACTTCAGAAAGAAAGACGCAAGGGGAGAGGAAGAACCGGTTGTCCTTTTCTTTATTTCTTCCTGATACATAGCTTGGAAGCCCGTTCATATGGAAGCATAACTTAGGCAGGACTCTTTTGTTTGCATTTTGAGAGCTCATCCTGTTCGTAACTTGTTTCCTTCCTGGTCGGTACCATCTCTATCCTAATGAAAGTACGGGATATCTCCGTTCCCCACAGACAGTACTCCCGAGATGCCAGACTGGCGAAGGAAACTGACATTCTTGCCGTAGCGAGAAAAAACATATAAAAAATAAGACCTTATAACCGTTATTGTTGCTCCCTCCCCATTTTGTTCTCTTTGTTCTTCCATTGACATTTTGAGTCTGCATATTTGGTCCTGGCTTTATTCCTGTTGTATGTTCCGTCGTTCACGCTTCGAATTCGCAACCTGTTCAATTTTGCTGTAAGTTGGGCCAATCCACTTTTTTCCGGACACCCAGTTTAAGAGTTTTTTTTTTTTTTTTTTTTTTTTTGGGGGGGGGGGGGGGGGGGTCGACGCTATGGGAGCGTGGCACGAGTGCGTGCCAGTATTCCTTAATCGCCGGTTCAACCGGTTCAAGCACAAAAACACGTGAAATCGTGCTCAAGTGCGCTTGGGCGTTCCCTCGACCGCAGAAGAAAGATCCGGCTGACTCTGCAGGGAATATTCATTGGTCGCCATAGCTGTGTGCGCTACTGCTGGGCACGTGCTGACGGCGAGCTTCCACAGTTCTTTTGCAACGTTCATTCCGCAACATCAAGATTGTCAGTCTTTGCAGCCTATTAATGTAAGCTCGTTCTGAGCATGCACCCTATACATCGCGCTCAAATATGACGTCCATCGAATACCTCCTATTGGGCTATAGTGACCTAGATCGGGCTCCCCCAAAGTCCCTTTTTTTTGTATTGTGGCCTATCTTTTTGCCCCCAAGTTTGCTCTATGGCGCTTCTTCCCTCTCCTTTCTAATCCGAGTTTTGTTTGATGCTCAGAATTTTCAAACCCTGTTTTCAGGTGGTGATAGTTATTTCTAATATGCTGAATCCCGCTAAAATATTCCTGCGTCAAGTTCTTTGTCTCTTTCAAAGGGAGCGTTAATTCCAAAGATTGAGAAATGTAATTAAGGTAAAGTAGAAAATACTCCGGATCAGGTATTTGCGATATACCTAATTACTACCAAAAGTACTTTAAATACAGTAATTTGAGTAGAGTGTTTGAGATAGGCACACATCAAACTGAACATCACTCTCAACTAAGGTTTTAAAAACAAGCACTTGGAAAAACTCGGCCTTTTTCTGCGCTAAAACACAAGCTGCTGCCGTGGTAGTGCATGCTTCGTCAGGTGTAGTAGACTGCCGATAGTTGGAGACGACATTCGCCCTTGCGCCGAGCTGCACCGGGCTTCCTGGTACCCATGGAGGAAGAAATACATTTACGTGATGACTCTCTGTCTGATGCGGCGACCACATTATGTTTGGTGCACCGAGCGCGCTTCACTCGCACGGGGATGGATGGTGCCCAAGTGTAGAGGGGCCTTTGAAGGCTTGTATAGAGGGCTTGTGAAGAAAAAATATGCATCCTTTACTCGGTCCCTGTGTACTGTGGGGTGAAATGATGGATTTCTGTTCGGGCATTGGCACTCATTGCCTTTCCCCCCGTGCTGTTACTGTTTTTTAAACGAAAACATTCCTATGATAACTCAACGTGACAAAAATACTCGTATAAAAACAAAACTTCCCGTCACAATCTACTGGGCTTTCAATTATTTCGAGTAATTTAAAATAATCCCGTTAAACAGCTGGGTCGTGCTCGCATGTTTTGTCCGACAGCATGTTTGGTAACAGTTTCGTAAATTGTTTACACACATTGCGTGGCTTTATAGGAGGTCGGGGGATTTTTTATACCCCACTCCTACCTTCTAATTGAAAAAATAAATTCCAATAATGTTACATAGATGGGCTTAAATAGTTCTTTTCATGCGCAGAAAGGTATTAGCATGACAAATGGTTTATACATTTGATGTCAACTGGTAATGTGGTACATACAAACCATGTGAGCAAAAAGAATTATTTCTGACGACATAGTGACTGAAATGATGACACAGTATGATGACATACTGACTGAAATAATGACACAGTGACTGAAAGTCAAACAGTAGTATTGGTTACAGGATATAAATAAATTTTGCTCTATACACTCACAATATGGTGTCACCCCGTCTTGCAGGTCTTACAAATATTACAAGTAACGTGTAAGGTACTTCGGGCAGCCAGGACAAATCTTCGCAACAGCCTCTACAGATAACACGAGCTTCTTTGCAACACGGACGAGAACCCTCCCATCGAACTCCGCATGATACAATTTCGATATCAGTTCGTCGGGGAAATGCTTGGCACAAACATGGTCCCCAGGTAGTAACTTGCGATCGGCCCTCGAGATTGCACGAGGCCACTGCTCCAGGCGAGCGTCATTCGATGAAGCTTTAAACAAGGAAACTCGCTCTGCACAGTTCTGGTACCCCGAATTGCATTTGGAAACGAAGCACGTCTTTCCCATCCTTATAGCCTAACTTTTTCATGTTAGGGTTAGGGCTCACCTTCGTGCACGATGGTGGCGCCTGTGAACGACACAGCACCAAAGCAAAACGCGAGGTCAGCCACTGAACGCGCACCACCACCACACCACTACACCGCGAAAAAGGCGAGCACGCTACGCCGCCGACACCGAGGCCGTCGATGAGGTACCTCATACCCACGGTGCTCATAGTTTAGCGCCCTCGGCGGCGGTGCGGACCTAACCACTCCTTGTTCAAGGACTAGCTCTGAACGCGATCTGGTCGCTCGCTCCCCGCGGGAAGAGCGGCCAGAGTCATCACCTAAATGTATTTCTTCCACCGTGCTGGTACCTGATGTAAAGGTAGGGTAGGACGGGTGTCGCAGTGCGGACACTCAGGCGGACCGCGGGTACGGCTGCTGCACGTATGAGTTGGTCGCCATGGGCAAGGCTTCGGTTTCGGCTTGTGGTAAGCTTTGAATGAAAATTGCACAAAATATATTACACTTTTTTTAAAGAAATCACGTAGAAACGTTAATTACAACCACGGGACATATAATCAACCATAAACGCCAATTCCTTGGAATTGACCGCAGTTGCCCTTTAATGACTGTCGTAGAACACAGAACACTTGTGTTAAAAAAATTCCTCGATGAGATGTTTTCCTCATTAAAATGGAAGCTTGGTCGAGTTAATGCTAAAGGTTCGTACTAGTAGCAAATGAGGTTTTCAAATAAACGAACTTTATTTTGCATATTTTGTTTTAAAAACAAACAGCAGTCTATGCTTGGATTGTTCTTCTCTTCAGAAAGGCCGCCACTTTGATAACGAATTATTGCAATTAAACGCTCTCTGGCAGCAGAAAATAACCTTCAACAGGTGCTTCTACCCGGGCAAGACGTGCGGCGAGAGCACTTTTCAAAATTAAAGTCTCACGTTGTGCAAGCATCTAACGTCTAGTTTGTTTGGCCGAGTGTGCTATTCCACTACAACTCAGAGCAAGCAGAGCGAAACTTCGCGCTAGTGATCCTGTATAGATTATTCCTGGTTTGGATCACGAGTTTTGACTGTTTCAAACAGGATGAATATATTGCTCCGGCTTACGGTAGTTTAATCACAACAGCTTGGGGCACATAGGCTTACTACGGTGCTATGGTGACTAAATTATCATCAACAGCGCGAATTAGTGTCGCCACATCTCAAGGAAAGACTGATAACAATTTAATGTTTAATTAGCTTTCTTTTTCAGTGTGAGGGATTGTAATCATTAACTATACTTATTGAATGAATGTCTTGGGTGCACGAATATGGCATCAACTTTGGAAATGTACCAACATCACATGTCCATCAAAGCTAACACAAAGAAAGATGAACAAACATGGGTATTGATTCATTACTAGTGCGTATATTCTTTTAGAACAGTCGTACCGACGCCCCAAATGCCACACAGAAAGTTCGGTCGCATTAAAAATAACTTTAAAACATTGTTGCCGCAATGTTCGTGTTCTAGCATCGTCGAGATTGTGAACGAAGCTAGGATCAATTCGGCCCACGTCGACGCTCCACGCTCTGGCCGTCACGGTCAACCCAGAACGAGATTTTTTTTTTTTTTTTCTACTCTGATGTACAAAAGTTGAAGTTGGTTTCGGACGCTTTGAAGCTGGCTGCAAGAGGAGCTGGTAGATGCTCTTTGTTGTCGACTCTGTTGTCCATGATATTCCAGTTATAATCTAAAAGCAAAATAGCGTTCTCTTTTTTTGACTGTTTTTTTAAGCGCTTCGTGATTTCAAAGCCGACTGGCGATTGTGAGGAGTAACAGATGTCTTGGATGGAATAGTCCAAAAAGCCTCTTTTGCAATCGGCATTGTTGACCATCATTTTGTAGATCACGACTTCGAAGCCTGAAGAGCGCTAAGGAAATGGAGATATTCGGAGTCGAGAATACTGAAAATTGCATTACAACAATAAAGTAAAAGGAAAACTTTTAAAACGAATAGAAACTCTGAAAGCGAAACGCTTCGAAAACTAAAAGTACAGAGCAAACAGAAAGTCAATTTTTTAGTTCTCGAGCTCTTGTGTCCCACTCAGTATTCTTCAGGTATACACGTCACAAAAAGGTTTGTTCACAAAAAGAAATTTCCTGAAATTTGAAACATCACTTTTTGGTTCTCTATCTTTCTTGTCCCATAAGAACTCAATTTCTATTCAAGTTTGCTGTTTTTATAACCGCATGAGGCAGCGAACGTGACTATATAGAGCGAATATAATCAAAACAAGTTCATCTGTAGGTGGGGACAGGAACAATCAGCAGCAAACTTGAAGAAGGACTTCGTTCTGTGAGGCCCACACACGTTTTAAATGATATGGTGAAAGAGAGAAAGAAAGTGAGATAGAGAGGAAGAGGAACAACATTTTAAGTGAAGACATTAGTTAGCGTACAAAGTGTGGTGGTAAAGCCGCTTGGGCACAAAAGCACGCGGTCAGGACGTCACGTCGCTCGCGTGGCGCTGTTGTCGGCCCGTTGCATGCTCAGCCGCTTCCCTCCACACGAATGTGGTGTCCGTGCGCTCGCAATGCACACATCTTGTAGCACTAAATGCTTACTTATTTGTGGTGAGAACCTCGCAAGGGGCGCTTCTGTTTTCTTCACTATGGGTAGCGCACGTGCTACGCACGCGGTCATGTTTTAATTTTCATAGTGTATAGAATCTTAGCATTGCACGCGCTTGCACCAGCAGAGAGAGAGAGAGAGAGAGAGAGAGAACTTTATTGACTGAGGAAATGGTTCAAGGGAATAGAGGTCATGGTGGTGGTGGTGGGCGAAGGGCCGAAGGGCCATCCCCTCCTGGACGTCTTCTCCTTTATTTAGGTTGGTGGTCCCGTGGTGGCGGTCGGCCGAGGCTTCCCGGCGACCTCTTCCGCCCTTTTGACCAGGCGGGCCTGTAGGTCCGGGTCGGGGCTGCGAAGCGAGGCCTCCCACCTCTCCTCAGAAGGGATTTCAGGGAAGGGATCCTGTGGGCATGCCCAGATGATGTGGGCCAGGCTGGCATGGGTGCCACATAAGGGGCACGCCGAAGTTGGATAAAGGCTGGGGTGGATATGGGTCATGGTGGCCGGGTTGGGGAAAACTCCCGTCTGGAGTTGGCGCCAGACGTGTGATTGTTCTAAGCTAAGGGATTTGTCCGCCTGCGGATAGATTATGCGGGAGAGGAGGTAGTAGGTGGTAATGTCATGATATCCGATCAGACGGTCCCGCGCGGACCGGGCTCCGTGGTAGGGATACAGGCTTGGCCCAGCCCGGACAGTAAGTCCTCGGGCTAGGTCGTGGGACGCCTCGTTTCCCTCGAGCCCAGAATGCGCAGGGGCTCAGATCAGTTGGACTTGAGATTGCGGGGGGTTTTTGCGCAAAATTTTGAGTGCCGTTGCGGATATGCGTCCGGCGGCAAAATTTTGGAAAGCGGTTTTAGAATTGGTAATGATTGTTGCGGGGGTAGGGTTAAGCGTCAGGGCCAGTGCTATCGCCGCTTCCTCCGCCGTTTCCAGGATGGGCGTCCGGACTGTGATCGAGTCTAGCGGGTTGCTGTTGGAGTTATTGCGAACTGCGACTGCGGTGAATGCTTCGTGGTGTCTATATTCCGCTACATCTGCGTACACGACTCGGGGGTCGTTTTTGTAATTCTTGTGCAGGGCGCTGGCTCGTTGTTCCCTCCGATCGGTGTGGTGCGTAGGGTGCATGTTGCGGGGGAGTGGTTTGGCTATAATGTGCGCGTGGATACCTAGGGGAATGGTTGTCGCGCCCTGATATACACCTTTTCCACAAGCGCGCAGCCATCTTGAATATCGTCACTTCTGGTATGCGGTAAAACATATTTTTGATCTCTCCCCGCAGCTGGAAGGTGTTTACGAAAAATGCGTGATTGTCACACATTCTTGATTTGCCTCACCTATATTGTCTCGCATATTCCAGGTTCAAACGTTTTATTATTTTTCCGCCCCGCATACCAGATACGGAACTCACGTGACTGAGAACGACAGGAAACAGAAAAGGTCTATAGGCTGTGGTGTCCTATTCTTAGATTTCAGAGAATGTGTCTTCCTGTGGGGGTGCGGGCGAGGCGTTCATATTGCCCCATTAGATGGGCTTCAACGAGTTCGCTGGCCTTGTGGTGAAGGCCTAGCAGAAAGTTGAAGTATCCTCACTCTGGGTTGGGACAAAGTTTGACCAGGCGGCAATTAGCCCCGTGCGCGACCGAAAGCGTCGCTGTGGTCGGCCTTCCACGATTGGCCGAACGCTGACTATGACGTCGGAAAGGGGATTTATCATCGACGGAAATAAGAGGAATGAAAGAACTTTATTTTTGACGGTGTTGGCAAGGTTTCCTTAGAGAGCGCAATGATTTCAAGCTTCCACCATGCTAATAACAAACACCATCGAACGTGTTGTTTGCAAGGTAATGACGTCACAAGGGGGAACCACAGGAGGGCGCCACCAAAACATCTCGCCGGTAATACCTATAGACCTTTCCAAAAAAGGACACTTGGCAGGTTCCATTTTCAGTGTTCGTGCGTATGGCGCGTGATTTGCTCGCTTTCCGAAGCGACGAACGTGCGCGTTCTGGACTGTGATTTAACACGTGTGGACTGTGATTTTTGTAAACAGTGGAAACGTCTATACTTTTCGCCGCGAATAAGAAAGTCGCGTATTGATCATTTAGCGGCGAGATGTTTCGGTGGCACCTACCCATGGTTCCCTCTGCTGATGTCATTTCCTTGCGAAAAACAAGTTCGATGGTGTTTGGAGTGAACATGGTAGAAGTTTGAAAGCATTACGCTCTGAAGGCAACACTGCCAGCAGCGTCAAAATTGAAGTTTTTACATTACTCTTCCTTCAGTCGATGACAAATCCTTTGCTGACGTTATTAGCGCCGAGATGTTTCGGTGGAGCCCTCTTATGGTTTCCATCCGTGACGTCACGACTGGGATTTGCCTCGCCGTGACGTCACCAGTTGTTTTCCTGGCTACTTACCATCGGGAGCGACGGCGAGTTCGGTGGTGTGTTTAAAAAGCACAGTGAAAGCTAGGAGCCATCGCAATCTGAAACTAACACTGTCAAAGTTGACAATCTGACAATGCTCATATGGCCATGGTTTGGCCAATCGTGGAAAGCTGACCGCAGCGACGCTTTTGGTCGCGCACATCGCTAATAGTTGGCATTCGCCCAATAGTGGAAGGCCGACCACAGCGACGCTTTCAAACCTGCACTTCGCCAATATTTCTCTGAAATCCCCGTTCCCACCGACATGTTGCGGGTTTTATAATCTAGACCAGTGGTTCTCAAATGGGGGTCCGCAGACCCCAGGGGGTCCGCGAAGCCTCTTCTAAAATCCGCGAAAACCCTAAAAAAAAAAAAATTATTTGGCACGTTTTTTGTAGTTCAGTCCGGCCGTGACTAATTTGCAACCTGCTTCCGGAACTACGACAGCAATAAAAGGCACCTGTTTCATGCTCCAGACGTGTTAACTTACTTACGTATCCCCCCCCCCCCCCCCCCCCCCCCCCCGCTGGAAGGGGTCCCCCATCACTGCCAGCGGTCCGCAAGGAGTCCCCGATACATCCATGGCTGAGAGCCACTGATCTAGACATTCGGTTGAACAGTCTCCCAAAATATGAAAGATCCGTTTGTCGAGGCAGTTTGCGCGGTGGTGTTAAGCGCGGTTTGACTTCCGGCACCTTATTTTTAGAGAAAGAGAGAGAGAGCGAAAGAGAAAGAAGATGGAACAGAGGATCATGTATTAAACCATGAAAAACCTTTATGCCCGAGTCCCACTAGAGCGACATACAGAAACAAAAGACAACGACAAGCCTCAAACCAGGGTCTTTCGCGATTTGAGAGGCTTTGTAGAATAAAGGAGGCTATGCTCAAACACGAGCATCATGCACGCGAGGGTATCATTGGCAGGCTTGCAATCGCTCGTCCTTACTTCACGAGCACCGAACGACTGAACGCCTGCAAAAGGTACCATCGCGAGCACGCTGCATGGGTTTGAGGCTTGCCGCTGTCTTTTGTCTCTGTCTGTCGCTCTAGTGGGACGCGGGCATCACAGCGAAGCTGTATAAAAAAAATTGTGTTGTGTGTATGTTTATACAGCCGAGAACTTGGTCTGCCTCAGCGGGTGACGAGTCTCCCAGCTGTAGATGAGAAATTTAGCCAGTGCAGTACAACCGCTAGCCTCGGGTCTTTAACGTGCACCACGCAGTACTGATACACGACCGCACGCCGGTCACGCCGGTACGATGCTCATCCAGATAACGGGCAGGGTTAGGGATTGAACCCAAGATCCTCGGTTCTGCAGCGCGAGCTTTCGCTCCGCGTGCTCCGAGCTGGTGTGCGCTAGCCCACTCGGCCACCGATCCTTTTTTTTTTTTTTGCTTTATTGCAAGATTTTGACATTGAACAAAAATTCACAATGCACGATACATTTCACTTGAACATGTACAATAATATATTGACGACGTTAGTGAAGACGACGATAAAACGCCGCCTGTAAGGCTTTAAGGGGCGGTGAGAATTGTTAAAATTCTCTGATCGTTGACAGCTTCAAAAAGGCAGGCAACCACTCCAGTTCCAGACATACTTTCTGGTACACAGCTGCTATCAAGTTTACATTTTCAATGAAATAATACCGTATGGGACGGGCACCCCCCTAGCGAAGCTGTATATGACTCATTGGTTGGGGTTTTTCATATCCGTCGACAGAACTGTATTTGACAGATAAAATAGTCGACAGAAAACTCACGCGGTATCACCGTCAACGCCCACCTTATATCTAGGGTTCGGATGTTTCGGTTTAAACCGATAAAAACCGATAAAAGTTCGGCGAATCCATTTTCAGAAATTCGGTTTTAACCGGAAAAGGTCACTTTGGCCTTCCAGTCGTGCCGCAGAGCCATGGACGAAAAAGTGAAACGACAGTGTCTATCGAAACGTGTCCGAATGTATGGGATACACGGGTGCCATCACGACGTTTTGGTTTAACGTGCGCATCATCGATCGGAACCCGAAGTCCGAAATGCCCCATGACTTCGCCATCTGCGAGGGTGTTTTCTAACTCGTTGTAAGGAAGACTGAATTTCTGCAAGCTCTGCATGTTGTGTTGCGCTTCAAAACGTCGCACAGTGTCTCTTTTGGCGGTCACAATCGGTTGATTGGCCGATTTGGCTCAGGCAGCGCTTCATCTCCGCAGCCTTCCAGTGTCCAGTGTTAGCGTTGAGAGGGCATTCTCGAAGCTCAGGGTCATATTGACAGGAAAGAAAGAGTGCGGATCAACAAGGAAAACCTGGGAAAGTGCATGTGTGTGTACTATAATAAGATCACGTAATCCTGATGTACAGAAGGTGAAGCTCCATGTTTTTGGGGCATAGGCTTTATATCTGACTTGTCTGTACTTCTGTGTTTTTTTTTCTCGTTTCTTTTACAGTCGCACACATTTGCCAAATAAAGTGTCAGTTTTTTTTTCAATATATCTGTGCCGTTATTAATAATAATAAGTATTTTTATTTCCATCGATTGTGATGGTGGGACCCGAGGAAAAAAGCCCATGTTATTGGTTGGTGTTTATTTTATATTCACCGAAAAAAGCCGATAAACTTTTGTGGGCATGAAAATACGCCGAAAAAAACCGAAAATTGAATATTAAAATAAAGACCAAAAAAAGTACGCCGAATTTTGAAAAAATAGAAACCGAAAACGCGGAACCCTACTTATATCTTATCAAGTGGTATAGAAACTTGTTTCAATAAGAGAACCACAGAAAAAGTGTCAAAATCACGTGATAGATGATAAGCACGTAGCGCTCCCCGCATGCTTCTTTAAATAAAAGCTCCGAATAAGACAAGGACAAAGTAGTGGACTGACACAAGGCACCTTGTGTCGTTTCGCCTTGTGTCGTTCCACTTCTTTGTCCTTGTCTTATTCGGCGCTTTTATTTAAAGAACCATGAACCAACTGGCCCAACTTTCCACTTTGTTCCCCGCATGCGTTTCGCGGTAAAAATTGCGGTTGCATAAGCGGCCAGGGCAACGTCAGAGTACGAAGTGGGGAGTGGCGTCACTATACTCCGTTTCACCTTATGTTGTACCGCAGCGAAGGCTAGAAGCGCGAGCTCATAGCGTTGGCAGCTGCCCTTGGTGCACGAGAGCTTGTGCCGCCGAGGTGTGCCATAGAGCAAGGAGCTCGCGCTGGTAGCCTTTCCTGCGGTACAACACAAGGTGAAACAGAGTATAGCCCCGCTAACAATGCGAAGCAGGTAGCGCTCTCCGCATGCGTTTCTCGGTAAAGATTTCGATTGCATAAGCGGCAACGGTAGCGAACGTAGTCTCTCATATATATAAAAACGTTTTGGTTCAGTGCATTTACTTTGTCAATTATTTGGTATAGACCCTTCGTTCTTTTTTACAAACATGAACTGTCGCTTGCGTCCCAAGCGACTTCCGGTCGCACCGTTTTTGCAAGCCTGTTGGGCTTGCTTATGTCTCCAGTGCTAGAAAGCATAAATTCTACACAGAAAACGAGGTTGAGATTTAACGAGGGCCTTCGGCTGTACAATATCACATCTTGGAGGAGGCAAGTTGGTTTACAAGAATACTCGAAACATTTTTACAGATCTCGCACTCCGTTCTTTTGGCGTTCACCTAGAGAATTGGTGGTTAAACGTTGCATCTACATTCCAAGCAACGGTGTTAATGTGAAATTTGTTCTTATTTTTATAAACCGAAAATTCTCTGGGACGTCCAATACTGGAGCACCACTTGGTGGCGTTTGCCATAAAAATTTCTGTAGTAAAGTGGGCAATAGTTGCAGTTGATATCACAGCTTCGCTGTCCAACGACATTCACGGCGTGAATTGGAGCTTTACATTTTTAACGGAACACCTCCAATCCCAAAATTTTGTCCGTCCGTCTGTGCGAATTCCGCTAAATTCAGCGGGAAAAATTGACGTAACATGACATAAACAACAATGGTCCCAAGGATTTCTTGGGTGGAAGATATGTGGGCGTGGCACGAGAACAAGCTAATATTCCCTTGCATAAGGACTCTACAACCTTTTAGGTCCACTTGACGGTGACCTAGATTCAGCCTGCGGAGACATCCCTTTTTTTCCCATGGTGACTTATCTTTCGCCCGAAGCTACCACAAGTTACTTCTCCTTCCTACTGGTGTTTTTTCGTTCCATCCAAAATAATCCTTCGACACGAGGCGCCACTTCTACGGAAAGAGGTGTCCTATTGAAAAATCTGTCTATGGGGCACACCAAGACTTCTTAAATATTCCGACTTACCCTTTAAAAATGTTTGACGAGTTTGAGATGCTCCTCAAGGATTCCTAAGGGACCTGACGCATCCTTTAAAAATTCCAAAAGGGTGTAAGAGACCCGTCATAGCTTTTTGAGAGGCCCGTGGGCTCTGTCCCAATCCCTTCCGTGAAACCACAGCGCCCATCAAAGTCGGTGTAACGTGTCTATAGGGGAGATCACGTGACCCTTCAGAATATATCCGTCGGGGAAGCCGCTTGACCATTTTGTATCGGGCGGTCGGAACAAGCGTTAGAAATTGAGGGGACGTTCCACCGTCCACCATTGCTGTCTTTGTGTTGTGTGCATGTGTTTAACAGTCTGGACTAGAAAGAGAGAAGAGAAAGAGAGAGAGAGAGAGAGATGGTGTCATCCCGACGCCCAAGAGCACCCAGTTCTCGCTCACGAGGGAGAGAGCGTTCGTGAGGAAAATGCGACCGGGACTTTTTGCTGTTTCTTTGAAGATAACATGTTTTCAGTCAGTCGAAATACAACCTTTATAAAAAGCTGGTCGCCCTGTTCGTTTCCCGTCAACGTCATCCAGCGGACGCTCAGTGTCGGCTTCCCGTCCCATCCGTGGAACCTATCTTCTAGAGCGGCTTAACGTGCGGATCAAGAATGTCTTAAGTGCCCAGATTCTCGCACCTTTTTGCCCGTCCGGCTTCAGAAGCATCCAGC
This sequence comes from Ixodes persulcatus, assembly GCA_013358835.2. Classification (NCBI taxonomy): domain Eukaryota; kingdom Metazoa; phylum Arthropoda; class Arachnida; order Ixodida; family Ixodidae; genus Ixodes; species Ixodes persulcatus. The sequence goes on from JABSTQ010009929.1 coordinate 566,641, forward strand.
GATTGAAAAAGACGCCGGAGACGCCACCGTAACGACACCATGCCGGCGCTCAAGATTTTTGCAATTGCGGCGGATGTTGGTTGCGCGTCCCTGATCTTCGCTAAACGTGCTACTGACAGTGTGTATGTGCGCGCGCGGTGCACCTGCTCGGTTTTATTCGTTGAACTACTGTACATCTCAGGAATTTACCCAGCGGCATTGCGAGTACATCAAAAGGTATTTTTTGCGACAAAGTACTCGGTTGTCTCTGTTTGGTCTGATCGTTTTTGTCTACATCTGCTTGCTCCCAGGTTTGAGTAATTGTTAGTTCTTATCGTGTTTTTGAGTTACAACATACATTTAACACTCAATGTGTAAAATAAATTTTCAATATCGTTCTGAACTACATTTTCGGTCTATGGTTCACAGTCATTTTGTCATGTAAAGGGTTGAAGGAATGAGGGGGTCTGGAAGGCTGAGGGGTGAAGAGCTGAAGTGGTTCGAAGAGCTGAAGTGGTTTGAAGGGCTGAGGTTGTTTCAAGGGCTGAGGGGTTTGATGGGCTGAAGGGATTTGAAGCGTTGAGAGGGTTCCAAGAAACACCAGGGTTGTAGTGTTATTTTCAAAAGGTGGATTCAATTTGCCCGCTAAATTTAGTGGGAAAATTTATGACGCGTGACCTGACTTGACGAGACGTATACACCAATTCAGTGTCCCCACTAAATTTAGTGCAAAAATTAACGGCACCTGTTTTATACACCCCTTACGTTTCCCGCTCAATTTAGCGAAGACGGTAATGTCACGTGACCTAGCGTCACGCGACCTGTACACCGAATCTGTGTATCCGCTAAATTTGGCGGGGAAATTGATGCCACGTGAACTATACACCAATTCATTTTCCACGATAAATTTAGCGGGCAAATTGACGTCACGAAACCTATAGACCTTTCCAAAAACGAGCTTGTGGCCGGTGCCATTTTGAGCGTTCGTGCGAATGGCGCGTGCTTCGCTCGCTTTCCGAAGCGACGAACACGCACGTGCTGGACTGTGAAGATCACACGTTGGACTGTGATTTTGTAAACATTGGAAACGTCTATACACCAATTTAATTTTATCGCTAGATTTGGTAAGAAAACTTATAACTGTGCAGGTTTTCCACTCCCTTAAACAACAGACCGATCTAACCAAGCGTTTGGCGCAGGCGTGACGCCACCATAACTTTAGTTCACCGGAGGCAGACGGTCGTGCATGCGAAAGCTCGTGCCGTCTTGTGCTCCACACGCGCAGAGCTCCAGCGTGGTGGTCGCGCGTGCAGAACGACTAAAGTTCCCTCGATGCATTGCGGTAGCGGTGGCGTATTCAAACTGGCTGGTGAGATCGGTCTATTGGTGTCTTTTAAACAAAATCAAAGCAACCGCGCCTTAGATACGGAATTCCATGCATCAGAGAACTTTCGATATAAAGGACGCTGCCAATGTGTTTTTCTCACCCCAAGCAATGCAGGGTTTGCCAAAGCGTATTCCGCATAACCGCCTGAAACGGCCTCCTAGATAAGGTTGTTTTTATTTTTGAAGACTGTGGTACGTCATCAAGTAAAAAAGCACCGGAAATATGTGACCATTAATTTTTAGTGGTCTGCATGAGAGCAGTGTTGTACGGAACGGCGTTCCAAGGAACGGCGTTCCAAGGAACGGCGTTCCTAGAACGCTTTCCTTTTAGGAGGAACGAAGGAACGCCGCTGTTCCATTTTGCATCGGTGGAACTGGAACGGGAACGCGTTACATATTTACGAGAACGGAAAAAAGAACGACGTTTCTTTTTTTTTTTCATCCAGTTTTTGTAATTTTTATTTTATTTCTAAGGATGAAACTCTAAAAAGTATAAAACAATATTTTTACGAAGAGCAGAATCGCGATAACGTTTTTGTTACTTATTCTAGAGTTTATGTTGCGGCATCCTCGCTTGGTGACAGTCGGGTCAGGCGAGCTACAACAGACGACGAGCGCGAAAGTGTCATCTAAGGGGCGGTATCTTTGTGACCCATGCCGCGAGCCCCTTCTCCTCTCTCTGCCATCTAAACCAGGGGGATCGTGTGTTATGGTGAATTCCGCTCGCAGATCTCGAGCGCTCCAAAAGCGCTCCATTTGGAGCGCGCATATTCCGCTCGCAGATCTGGCTCGAGCTGGTCATCTTCCCCTCGTAGATCTCTGGCAACGCCCGCTCCACGGAGCGCCTCAAACTCCGCCGAACTTGCTCTGCGGGATTTCACAGATCTCTCTGGAAGTTGACAGAGCGGCCCACGTGATTTCCTTCTAAATCGGCAGTGCGCATGCGCGGCGATGTCGGCAAGGTCGGCGGGCCGGACGGGTCGTCGAGTTGGATCTGTTCGGGTGCATCGGTTGTTTACGTGGGATTGTGGCGGCTCGAACGCTTCTACCTCGCGTAGATCAGGGATACAAAGCCGGGACTATGGAGCGTGCTAAATCGTAAGCGCTGACATCTGTGATCGTGAGAGGAAGAACGACAGGAAAGCCGGAGGCAGACGCAAGGTTAGGCCTGTTCATTCCGCAGCCAATGATTGTTTACCTTTTTACACGGCATTCCGCCGGCGTTTTCCCGTGCAATAAAGCAAGAAGAGATTAGGCAACGACCGTGCAAGTGATGGTTTGTTACCTCTGTGTTTATTAAAGTCGTACCAGAAAACTGAACTCCACCGCTGGCAATCGCTGTCCGTGCCCCGCCGCTTCGACGCGGCCAAAAGGTATGTGACGGTGCCGAACGCGGACTGCGCGGACGTCTTCGTTATTTGTGACATGAGCGCCGTGGTACGTATAGTTTCGCACGGCCTGTGTCGCGTGTTATTTCTGCGTCGGAAAGATCAGTCGGCTCAGGCGTTGGTGGGCTTGTCAAGTTCGAGCAGCGGCCATTTTGAATGGCGGAGGGGGAAGCGATGGGGAGGAGTGTGGGGGAGGTCGCTCCAAAAAGGCGAGTTTATCTTCCCCTCGCCGATTCGGAGCGGGTCCCACGGAGCGGAATTTTGCCTCCCTCGCGGATTTTGGAAAGCGCTCCGGATCTACGAGTGGAATTCACCATTAGTCAGAAAAGAAGCCGCCGCCATAGCATGTCTAGCTGTCGGCGGGACGCGCATTGTGCCTCAAAAGAGGCCAATCGCGTTCACGCCGCTACGCGGCGACAATCTGCGGCGGCACCTTACAAGGTGACACGATCGAGCGGTGCGGCTGACGATATTTGGCGGTAAACAACACTCAGGCTTGGCGGCGAATACAAACCCCAGCACCGCGTGGTGGAGCGCTAAAAGCGTCGGGCCACGTAATGCCAGCGAGCAAATCCGTGTGTTAGTCAGAAAAGAAGAACCCTGCCGTGGCATGTCTAGCTGTCGACAAGGCGCGTATTTCTGATATGCCTCAAAAAAGGCCAATCGCGTTCACGCTGCTACGCGGCGGAAGTCTCTGGCGGCACATTACAAAGTGACACGAGCGGTGCGGCTGATGATATTTGCCGGGAAACAACAGTTAAATTTGGAGTCCAATACAAACCCCAACGCCATGTAGTGGAGCGCTTAAGATTTGTGCCGCGTAAAGCCACCAAGCAAATCTCTCGACGCGGCATCTCCATGTAGGAGGCGGCATTTATGTACGCGCGAAACACGAGCGCGCGTTTACCCATGGCGCGAGGTGTTAGTCGGCGGTAGCTGTCGGCGAGCGCGCATTTGTGACACGCCTCAAAAAAAGGACAATCAGGGATCCCAGATTCGCCCCATGGTTTTACTCCATGAGGACGCAACTATACGCGCCCGGTAGTTGTGGCGAGGACGCGCATTCTTGGGACTGCATCAACGGACCTCGTATACACGCATGGGCTTCTGGAACAATCGGCGTAGAAGGTTCGGCGCGTACAACATTGTAACCTCGAATCAGCAACAAGGTTCTCAAATTTACCAGAACAACACATTAGAGTCAACAAAAATGTGTACCCGCCGCCAAGCATTGAACCTTGGCTTTCTGCGTGAAAGGCAAGCGCGACAACTGTTAGGACGAGCGCGCTGCCTACTCGGTCAGCTGCGCGCGCGGCAGTATCACTATAGTATCGCTCAGTGTTGTCAAAGCCACGGGCGGGATGGATCGGAAAGCCTCTTTTGTACGAGTTTGGAGTGGCGGCCTAATATTCTAAGGGGGGAGAAGGGACGTCTGGGACACACAAAAGAGGGTTTGGGTAAAAAGCAAGTTCTTCCTTACCCTCTTCTCTGACTGCTTGGGTTAAGGCGGTACAATCCAAAGTAAAATCCGGCGACTGGGTCGATCACGAACCAGGAACTTATTTATTTATTTTTTTATAGCTTTCGGGGCCCGTTGCGGATCGAAAGTGTGCCGTCGTGTTTGGACGACGCAGCTAGAGTACCGGCGACGGGAGGACGTGGGGTTAGGGGTCAAGGTTGTTTTTGCTGGCTGCTGCGGGAAAGGGAAAAACGTGCAGTAGTGGACGCCACGGACTCCAATAATGAAGTCACTAAAACATCCCGCAAAATGAAAATTTCCATTTTATAGGAAGTTTTAGGGACAGGGGGAGCATTCAACAAAAGCAACTGCTTCTTAAATTCAACCGTTATTTATTTGTACCCTTTTCCTCATAGATGGCGCAGAATTTTTTTGGAACAAACGAGTTGCATGTTCGCAGCTGCGCATGCAGGTCGGGCGCTCGAGGTGGGCTCGGGCAATACCACCTAGAATACAAGGCCTGCGCATGACGCTTCGTTAGTAGATCCCCGACCCGCCCCAAGCGGCAAACAGGCTGAAGCTTGACGAGAGTATGGGCCGCGTCGCAACTACGTCGCATTCACCTGCGGCCACAGCTGTGTGCGTGACTGCTGAGCGCGAGCTGATTGCGAGCTTCCAGTTCATTTGCAACGCGCACGCGAACACTCCCTCGGCCACGAGCGCGAGCTAGCACGCGCTCCTTGCTTTGAGATGAGCATTTCTAGCGCGCGCGCTCGTTCTGCGGAAGAACGCTTCAAAGCAGCGACCCGGAGTATAAACAGCGCCCTCGAAAATGGCGTCCAGTGCCAGCGTCCAGCGTCCAGCGAAGGGCTTTACAGCCCTTCGCACTGCAGTAAGGCACTTTTACTCATGCATTTGACGCTCCACGTGCACGCCTTAATTCATCGTATGCGATAGCAACAGACACTCGGCGTGAGCATCTGTTTCATTATCTGCTACACAAACCACTGAAGCAGGCGATGGAGCAGACGATGTCGCAGACGATATGTAGCAGACGATGGTGCTCATCCGGGCTAGCTAGGGGGCGCTGAGGGGATCTACTAGTGATGACGTTTAGAGGAGGAAACGCGCAGGCCTTGTGTTCTAGGTGGTATTGGCTCGGGCCACGGTCTGTTCACCGCCGATCTTGAGCTATACTTCGTCTCACCCTACCATGGACTAACCACGAAGGCTGTGCTAGCGCGAGCGGCCAGCCTTGACTGCCTTGACTAGAGCACTTGCTGTACGAGCGCTCGTGCAGCCGCCGCGGCTTCATTCAAAGCGACTAGCTCGCGCTTTTAGCACGCGCGGCTAACAATAGTCCATTTTTTTTATATATCTTCTTCGCTCTGCGTCCGCCGCTGCCGGAAGCGGCCAACAGGCGGCGCGAGATACGAGCCAGTACAGGGTATGCAGGGGCGCTCGGCTCTCAGCATAAAGGAAGACGTATCGTTCTCTTCGGGGTCTCTTTTAAACGTCGTGTCGCGCTTGACGACGTGGATTTTTCGCACGAACATAGTGCACAACGTTCAGAGGAATCTCCCCGGAACATTTGGGGGTAAGTGTGCCTCCAATACTGAACAGGCCTGCACTGGACAGTGTGAAAAACTCTAAGCCTAAGAAGAACGGTTGAAAGTCCGACATTTGTTTGCACCTAACATCGTAAGTGCCAATCAAGCGATGTCTATCAAGACTCGGAGTCAAGTGGCGAAAGAGGACGATCGACTTATCCAATGTGCCAAGTGTGGGCGGTGGGCGTATATCCTAACGGAAACCGATTTCAAGACCGCCAAGGAGGCTGAGGGCGACAAATTCGTCTGCAGACTGAGTCAGACCATCGAAGAGCTGGCCAATTCCCACCACGAAGAAATTAAGAAACTGGAACAGAGCTTCAACGAGAGGTTCAAACACCTGGAAGACGCCGTCAAAACAAGCGAACCAGCCCCCAATGACGAGGGCCACACTCTCAAAGATTGTGTAGCGGAGCTTCTACATCGACTCCAGGTACTCGAAAAATCAATAGAATGTCATGTGGGTCAAAATATTGAACAAAATACAGCCACCCTAGACTAAAAGGCATTCTTCCAGTTGAAGGTGTCATACACCATGACGACATTGCTGCCAAGGCTTCAGAACGTCAACTTCAACAAAGTCAGTTGATCGGTTCGCAAAATGGCTCAATGCCCCTCGACATTCAGTGTAGCGGTGACCTCATTCCTACACAGAAGCAGATCGCCTTAACAAGAATGGTGTCATCTGAAGCTCCTTTAAACGAGGGGAACGTAGATGAGAAAGTTGCTGGGACGAACCTAATGCATAATACAACTGCATGCTCAATCAGTTGCATGACACAGACTTCGAATAGCTTTCCAGAGCAGGCTGACCCAGATGAACCGATCCGGCCCCCATCGGGGGTACATCGAGAAGTTATTGTAGCCGGAGACAGCAATGTGGCCCTTTTTTCGCGAGCTCTCTTTGAGGAGGGCGGCGACTCCCACAGTTTGGAAATCATATTGAACAGAGGAGCCACTTTAGACAGATTCACGAACTGATTGACATATACGAAGAGCGGGCAAGGCAAGTACCCCGTATGTGCATCCTACATGTCGGAGTGAATAATATTCTACAGGGTGATCAACCAGACACCATAATAGAATGCTTGCGTCAGAGGTGGGCGAAGCGAAAAGCTGCACTAGCCATCTGCCCAGTGCCAGAAATCCGAGCCAGAGGAAAGGAGCTTCAAGCTAGGACAATGATGCTTAATGCCAAACTAAAACACCTCTGCCAGAATATCAAAGCACGCTTTATAGACTTCACCCGGGACTTCGAAGACACGAACGCAGTCGAGAAGAATGGTCTTCATTATCGGCCATTGGGAGTTCAGATGGTGACAAACCGGATGGGGGCTATTGCATGCCGCTTTTTAGGGTTCCGTTCACGAGGGAACCAACGATCAGGACGGTCTATATACAACAGGAAAAACAAGAACCAAGCACCACTACGTCGTGTGCCAGATGTGCGACACGACTACCCAGCAGTGGATTCTTGTGCACCCAATGTCCATTGGCACACCACGAGACAACAGATGATGCCCGGAAGCTCCGGACACAAGCAAACACCAGCAGTGATTGGCCCAGGGTTTTATCCGGAGTACCTCAAGGAATACCCACCACTAGTGAGAGCAGAGATGAGGACTCCCCCTGTCTGCCCAACATGGCATGGACACCTTCAAAGAGAGGTTCACAGGATACCACCGATGAAAGACACCGATCAAAGGCACAGAACAGAGGCGGTGTGGGAAAACTATCCGAACAACTTGTTCCTCGGAGACAGACCCTGAACCCCAACTGCCGCCCCTTTCCTACACACGAGAACATCCAATCAGCTAGAAAGGCCTCCCCCTATGCTGAACCTCCGACCAAACCCGTGGGTTGCCGGAGACTTGCTTCGACCCTCTCCTGCTCTCTCAGCACTGGAGTTGACACACATTGTACACCAAGTAGTGCGACAGCAGATCGAAGTGATGCAGAATCAGAAGTGACAAAAATGTGGAGAGTGAGTGCGAAAGACGCAGGTGATCGCACTTTTATTCCTAACCGGAGAGAAACTAAGCGCAAGCGAAAACAGGAAAGTGTGCAAGTAGGTTTTTTGAATATGAATGGTGCGAGACGTGAACGGAAGTGGCATCAGTTGTATAGTTCTCTCCACACAAGGTGTGTGTCTCTATTTGGCGTAGCAGAAACACACTTGCGAGACATGGAAAAACCGCCGATTGATCCAGCATGGTGTTGGGCTGGATGCAATAGATTTGAAGGGGAGAGGCGAGGTGGATGTGTTGGACTTCTTTGGGCAAGTAATGGACCAACATGGCTTCGGCGATCTGAGGACTGCAGGGAACATTTATGGGTACACGGGAAAATAGGTAATGTTCCGACAGCGGTATGCATTATTTATGTTTCGGTGGGAAACGCCCGCAAAGAAGAGAACATTTCTATCTTCGAATGTGTTCGTCGAGATATCCACAACATGGACCACGGTCTCTCTGTGCTTATAATGGGAGATTTTAACGGCCACCTGGTTGAATTGGACGGACGAGAAGATAACACTGGCAGAATGATGAGACAGCTGGCGGAGGACCTTGACTTGGAGATCTTGAATTTAAGAGAAGACTGTGAGGGACAACATACGTGGACTGTGCGAGACTGACAGACCTGCATAGACTATGCGCTCGCGTCGAATAGACTTGGGATTCATCTTCAAAATATAGTTGTTGATGAAGAGGGAACATGGAGCGTGAGCAGTGACCACAACAGCATTTTTCCACACTTTGGCACTTTTAAACGAACTCGAAATAGTAAACAGCGCAAAACGATAACCCGGCTACACGAGGAAGACATAGATGCTGTCGTTCAGAAATTGGACGAAAGTACTCGGCGCGTGCAAGCACTCAGCTATGATGATTATGCAAAAGAGCTTAGAACAATCATCGCTGAATACTCCACCGTGAAGAGTGCCAAAGGAAGACGAAAACTCGTGTCGTGGTGGGATTTTGAAATCAAGAAATCTATTCATATACGACAAGACGCTAACCGGTGACGCAGACATGCGTTAAAGACTCTTGGAAAGGATCCTATGACTCTACAACTATGGGAAGAGTATCGCAAGTGCAAAGCAGAGACACAAGATATGGTAGAAGCGAAAAAACAAGCACATGATTGTAAGGTGATGGCGGACATAGGAAACGGCGGAAAGAAAGCATTAGAAAAGTTCTGGAGATATATAGGATCGCTAGACGGCAAGGACAAAGCTCCAGAACTGCTGGATTACGACAGTGGATGTCCAGTTCAGCATATTGGGGAATTGCTTGAGAAACAACTTGTAATTCTTTTTGGTGCTACGTATGTCGCAAGCTTGAGAGAAGAAAGGAACAATCAAAGTCTGCTCGCCGAAAGCCTCACAATATCGCCATCTACTGATGATGTTACAACCCTAGTGGGACGGGTGCAAGTCGATCGCGCACTCACGCGGTTGAGCGTTAATACTTCTCAGGGATTAGACGGAATATCAGGAAAGGTGTTAAAGAACTTGAGACCAGACTCACGAGAACATTTAGCACACCTGTTTATCCGCATAATTCGCGGCGAAGAGCCAATACCAAGTGACTGGAGGCGCGGTCGAGTCACGTTCATGTTAAAGAAAGGTGGCAACAAACAACATCCGCGTGACTACCGCCCACTTACTGTCACGGCTGTGGCATACAGGATGTTTGCGACAATTATCAATTGGCGAATCTCATTTAGGGCCGAAAAAGCAGTTGTTCTTACGGAACTACAAAACGAATTTCGTAGGGATCGTCGACTAGAGGACAACTTGTTCACTCTAACTCAATGCATAGAGATCGCTCGGGCGGAAAAGCGAAATCTCATATGTTGCTTTTTGGACATAGCCAAAGCCTACGACTGTGTACCACATACATTGCTAATCAGGAGGCTACAACAACTCAATATGCCGGAACCCTGGGTGAGACTTATCCAGCGTATCTATGATGGAAACCACGTAATGGCAACATTCAACGGGACCACATCTGGGGATGTTCCGGTGCACAGGGGACTACGTCAGGGCTGCCCGTTATCCCCCGTTCTGTATATGCTATATACGTCCGGCATAGAGAAGGCACTGGAAAAAAACAGGAATCGGTTTCACTCAACAACACATGCAGCACGGGGACATGGTTAAATGGCGGCTCCCTGGTCTTGCTTTTGCCGACGATCTTGTGCTGATGGCCGACAATGTGGCAGACATGAAGGTACTGTTGACCACCCGCGAAGCAGAAGCGGCTCAGCTTCGACTGCATTTCAATGCCAGTAAGTCAGCCGTGGTAATGTTTTCCGGGCAGGGCGAGGTCCTTGAATTCGTTACCATTCAGGATAAAGCACCTCCTCTTAGTACCCGATACAGATACCTTGGTGTTACACTGACCTGTTCCGAAGATTATCTAACAGAACAATGTGAAAATCTCAAGGCATCGGCACTAAGAAAGCGGAACATGCTGCGTCGAAAAAGACTTTGGAGCTGCGACCGGTATCTAATAACTCGAGAACTTTGGAAAGCGGTCGCTGTACCAGGATTGACTTTCGCCAATAGTGTTACGTGTACACCCAGCGAGATCCGGGAATACATTGAAAGACGACAAAGAGAGATTGGACGCCAGGCACTAGGATGCCACAGCAGGGTTGCCAATCAACTTGTTCAAGGAGATCTTGGATGGTCCTCTTTCGAGGCACGTGAAGCCAACAGCAAACTTGAATATTATGCCCAACTTCGACATATGAATGGAGACTGCTGGGCGAGGAGATTTTTCGTATACCTACATCTAAAAAACGTACACATACCGTGGAGGCGACGAGTCATTCGACTTGGGACAAAGTATGGTGCCTTCTCAATGACCGACGAGCCATCCACAAAGAAAGACTGGGTAGCCAAGGTTAGAGGGCAGATAAAGACTGTCGAGGCAGACCGCTGGAGGGCAGACATGCAAGAACATTCAAGTATGCACCTCTACGCGTCTTACAAGACCGACATCGCTCCTATCCACTGGTGTGGAAATACGTTGGGAAGTCGACTCCTCGCCGAGGCCCGCGGTGGTGCCTTGCGTACCCGTCTGTACAGAAGAAGATATGACACCAACGTAACGGACGTGCTGTGCAGTGCATGTGGTGATGCGGACGAAACTTTACAACATTTGCTTCTCGAGTGTCCAGCACTGGAACCTGCAGCGGGCGTCGGTACTCGCATTGAGCATGCTCTTGGATTTACAGAAGAAACCAAATTTGTGGCGTGCGCGAAGCGGAGGCTCGAGGGTTGGTGGGCGATCCACCTGTAACCCTCTCCGAGAAGGCATCGCTGGAGACGCTGCTACGAGACTCGTGCCAACAGATCGACTACTCGGACAAGGAGCGGGGCTCTGCTTAGGGTGGACGAGGAAATGGCAGGCAAGATAACTTCAATGCACAACACCATTCATGGTTTAGAAGATTCTTCCCGAAGTAGCGCTATTGCTGCTTCCGAAGCAAACAAGCTGGCGGAGAAGAGGAAGGCGTTGGTAGAGGAGATGGGGGCATACCTGCTGGAGGAAGAGGAGAAACACAGGCAGGCCCCGGAGAAAATGTGGCAAGAGTTTAAGGAGAAGCTACACTTGTCGAACGAAGCACTTCTTGTTGAGCAGGAGCGTGCGGCAAAGGTAATAAAGAACGAAGCGGTGCTGACACTCTACAAGCGTCTGCTGCCCTCTCTGAAGGAGGAGGTGCTTTCAGCTCAAGGCTGAGGCGCAGGAACGCGTGGACATGCTACAGAAAGCCATCAAGGAGTCCGAAGATGACCTGGAGCAGTGCAAAGCAAGGCAAGGTTCGGACGACTGCACCAAGCTCAAATCGCAGCTGGACGATGCCGTAAAGGATCTCACCATTCATCTGGAGACGTCAAACAACCAGAAGTGCGATTTTGAGGTGAAAGCAAAGAAGCTGAAGCAAGATCTAAAGGACAACATCGAGGAGCGCAAGATGCATGACAAGAGAGGATTGTCTACGGTGAAGGAGTTGAAGAGAGTTCCAGACCGAAAGAAGACGGGCAGACAAGCTTCAGGAGAGACTTCAGGAAGATGTCAACGGCACGAGTCTCGTGAGATCTGACGAGCTGTTTCAGCCCATGAGCTACAAGGAGCGCCATCGCGGCGACTCCAGCAGCAACAATACTCATATTTCTTTTTCTTTTTTTCTTTTTCTTTTTTTTTTGGGGGGGGGGGGGCGTGTCTGTTTTGCAGACGCTCGTTGCAAAGAGCAAGCCCCGCATAAATACATACATATATACATACATACATACGTAGATTACAGTGGCTTACAAAAAGTGGAATAAGCTCTGATTTACGAATGAATTCGAAGTTCCATCCACGTTCGAAATTATCAAAAGCACAAGGTGCGGACCTGCGGCCGTTTGGACCATCATATCTAACACGCAAACGTTGTTTTGCAAAAAACAAAAAAAAAATTAGATCTCAATTTAAAGCTAGAAAACCAAAAAGAAATAAAGTGGCAGTTTTGCACTTCCTATGTTTTATATCGGCCTGCTCTTCGTCTGAATGCTGGTTTGAAAACCCGCTCCCAGGTTGTGTGGAGTAAAGCCCATCTAAGCCCATCTATCCTGGGAAAAGTGACGCCAATCATTTTTGTGGAAATGCTCGAGACACGTGCCGCGCGCCACTTCTGGGAAGGACTTGAGCCTAAAATTGAGCTGCGCTTAGAGTATCGGCCCTCTGTTCCCCAACATTGTTGTGGGCGCCGACATTTTGGTGCTTGTGCAGAGTAGACGCAACTGCCGATCGTCATGATTCAAAAGTGCGACTTCCTCAGCATTAGATTCGGTGTTAGGAAGCTCATATAATATTGCTTTGCTCTGTCGCGAAATGTTTAAACATTTGTCGAGGACGGAAAAGCGTTTCCTGTGATTTCAAATAAATCTTCAGATAACTGGTGTCGTTAGTCTGAAGCGTACCTTATTTAGTGGCACTGTATATAGAAGAACATGGCGACTGAAATCTAGCTTAGTGCTGCGCTGTTCCGCCATGATCTTCCCTAGTGCAACTAAATAAGCTGCGCTTCAGGGTAACGACACTTGTCCATATTGTGGCTTAAAATCATGGCTGCCAGTTATCTGAAAATTTATTTGAAATCACAGGAAACGCCTTTACGTCCTCCACAAATGTTTAAACGCTTCGGGACAGAGCAAAGCAATATTACATGAGCTTCCTAATACCGAATCTAATGCTGAGGAAGTCGCACTTTTGAATCATGACGATCGGCAGTTGCGTCTGCTCTGTACAAGCACCAAGATGGCGGTGCCCACAGCAATATTGGGGAGCGGAGTGCCGACCTTAAGCATAGCTCATTTAGTAGCGAGGTCCACACTTCTGCATGGTCCAGAGGTGTGGACCTCGTCGAAGAGGTCCACACTTCTGCGCATCGAGTCAAAAGCAACAAGAAGCAACCGTTTCCCACCCGTGAACTGTAGCAAGGAGTTCTGTGTCCAAGCAGGTGGCGCGGCTCTTCTACTCGTCCACAATCGCGCGCCAAGTGGACAGCAGCTGACAAGATTGGCAATGGGTATGGCAAGAAAGGACACTTTCCGTCTGTCTGCCTGTCAGCGAAAAATACCCACTCAAATACACAAAGCCATGTTGCACTTGAGTTATCCTCGTAAATTTCATAAGTTGAAGGCGCTGCCGGCAAGTGCAGACTAAATAAACCGATCTCACGAGCTAGTTTGACTACGTCACCGCTGCCGCAATGCATCGAGGGAACTTTAGTCTTTCTGCACGTGCGACAACCCCGCTGGAGCTCTGCGCGTGTGGAGCACAAGACAGCACGAGCCCACTCGTGCACTGCCGTTTGCCTCCTGTGAACTAAAGTTATGGCGGCGTCACGCATTCGCCGAACACTTGGTGAGATCGGTCTATTCATTTGATAAAATTCACGCTTACAAGTACCGCCAACCATTGTTGTGGAAACGCGCAAGACACGTGCGAGGAGCGGGTGCTCCGCTGCCATTCGCTTCCAAGGGCCGCTCATTTCAGTACTGCGTCGACAACTGCTTCCAAGGGCCGCTCGAGACACGGGGCTCGTGCCCTGGCGCATTTGACGCTACTTGCAAGACAAACGCAAACACATCGAAGGGCTTTAAAGGGGCTATGCAACAATTTTTTTACTTTCCGCAAATACCGCTTAGAACGGATCCCTGACGTTAATGACCTATGAAACACGCCTTCGTTTTTCCCCCGACGCATTAGAAGTCCCAGAAAAAAATTAAAGAAAAACGAGCAGCGTTCACGCCCTCAACTCGCAGCCAGAACAAGCGGCCACGTGATCTGGAGCCGATTATATGCCGCCAATGTTGATCATAGCCGCGCGCTGGGGTTGGCAAAGCACAGGACACGCGCTGAGTTCCAGACATTGTTATGGCTCGGCTAATGTCGTCGTTGCAGCGATTGGACACGGGCCACTACTCGAATGCTTCTCGAGCTATCAATTATCACGAGCCTACATCGAGTGCCCACGCAATGCTCGGGTCCAATCTATGAACCGCATTCAAATATCGTCATATGGGTGTACTGCGATCCCCGCGTTACGTCATCGAATTTTGCAAAGGAGAGATTGAATGAAAATGATCGCTTTTGTCCTTGAAATTACACCGCAACAAAGGAGTTTCTTGGCCAGTGGCATTGCATGCGAGTATCCTTGAGTCCCACTAGTGCCAGTAAGCTCGTGTAAAGTGAAAAACATTCCAATTGAATATCGTTGCACAGCTCCTTTAAAGGGATGCTGAACCGAAATTTTGGGTGGAAATTCTTGGTCGCAATGGCATACATAGCATGTCCTTTACTTCTAAATGACATTGTTTTGAGCGAGAAAGCGTATAAAATTGAATAAACACAAAAAATACAATTTTACGCGACCCCTGGTGAGCGTCGTGGAAAGCTCGCTTCGTGACGAGCGCATTCTCATTCGCCTCAAAAGGCAGACGGAGCCAAGCCAAGCCAGGCGCTAAGCCGGGTGGCGTTTGTTATTGTTAGTACCACGCGGGCTCTGCCAATACCACCTAGAACACAAGGCCTGCGCGTTTCCTCCTCCAAACGTCATCACTAGTAGATCCCCTCAGCGCCCCCTAGGTAGCCCGGATGAGCACCGTCGTCTGCTACATCATCTGCGACATCGTCTGCTCCATCGCCTGCTTCAGTGGTTTGTGTAGCAGATAAGGAAACAGATGCTCACTCCGAGTGTCTGTTGCTATAGCATACGATGAAGTTAGACGTTCACGTGGAGCGTCAAATGCATGAGTGAAAATGCCTTACTGCTGTGCAAAGGGCTGCAAAGCCCTTCGAAGGACGCGGGACGCTGGCACTGGACGCCGCTGCTTTGAAGCGTTCTTCCGCAGAACGAGCGCGCGCGCTGGAAATGCTCGTCTCAAAGCAAGGAGCGCGTGCTAGCTCGCGCTTGTGGCCGTGGGAGTGTTCGCGTGCGCGTTGCAAATGAACTGGAAGCTCGCAATCAGCTCGCAATCAGCTCGCGCTCAGCAGTCACGCACACAGCTGTGGCCGCAGGTGAATGCGACGTAGTTGCGACGCGGCCCATACTCTCGTCAAGCTTCAGCCCGTTTGCCGCTTGGGGCGGGTCGGGGATCTACTAACAAAACGTCATGCGCAGGCCTTGTATTCTAGGTGGTATTGGCTCTGCCCCATATTTTGAATTTCCGCGACCTCGGCTGGTCGGCGTTCGGCATTGCCTTTTGCGATCTCTTTACTAGTATGGCGACGTATAAAATCGTCGGCAGCAGCAGTAGCAGCAGCCTCAGCAGCCTCAGCAGCCGCAGCTGCAGCAGGAGCAGCAGAACAGCCGCCGAGCGAAGAATCAAGGCGAGCACCAACGAAGGAGGATAATGCGCGGAGGCACCAGGGGCGCTGGGGGCGCCGAGAATGCGCACGTCAGTTCCGCTACGCCTGCTCTCAGAAGGACTCACTCGCGCCGGCGGCTTCCGGCCGAGGATTCGCTCTTAAGGCCACGGTCCCACTGAATGTTGCAGTTTAGGTACTTTTTGGCAAGTCATTACTCATCTCCTTTTAAATACTGTTTTGTGGGATTGATGTCATTCGTAAGGCAATGCAATCCTCTTTCATTTGATATTATGTATGTGCTGGTTTTTACTGTACATGCGCATTTGTAGCGTTGCGAATATGATGGCGCGGACCCTCACTTGCTCCGCTAGTTCATGTTTTATGAACGATCCATTAAAGATAACACGGTTCCAATATTGCAGTTTTGTTAAGATGATGTCGGAGCAGAATGTAACGATACACTTTTTTGGTATTTGAACTACTTTGTTTTTTTCATCCCTCCAAATATTGCCCTAAAATTGACATTTTTCAGCACAAATATGTTTTCAATGACAAGCGCTAGGGCAATGAAGTTAGCTACAGATGTAGTGCTTATAATTGGTAATATGCAGAAAAATATTTAATGTTGTGTAAAATATTTTTGTTTAGATATTTTATATCAAACGTAGCACTTTTTTGTGCTTCGAGTCATGGTACTTCAAATGCCGCTGAGGAAATAATTAATCTATGATAAAATCTTTTATAACATTTAGAGCTACAATGGTTGCCCAAGAGGTGGACGATGGCTTTTTTTCATTTTCAAAGTCATAACGCTCCAGGAGCCCTTCAAACTTACCATTTTTTGACGCATATCTATTTTGGACATTAAACGGATTTATTGGCCTCTAATAACATTTATTCTTTCGAATAGATATACATTGCGATGTATTACAATTTCACAATGATCATGCTTTGGTTTCCTAATATGTGTAGAGCTTAGCTAATTTTAAAAACAATTAAAAACTGTTTGGGTGTTTTGTTGCGCTACCTGGCGGATGGCAGACAAACTGCTGATTTGTAATGTTCAAAAAATTTCCGAGGGCGGCGTTGACGTCTGTATCATCATCAATCTCCGTGTCTTTTTAACTTCACATTTAAAAAATATATTGGAAGATTTACTATCGATAAATGAATGGTTTAAGTACTGGGTCAGGTTAATAAATCTAAGACAAATAATTACACAAGCGTAGCGTGATATAATGTGTTCATTATTAGATATGATTAAAATCAATAAACAATAAAGACGAAGAGGAAAAGAATACACCCGAGTTCACTTCATGCCTAGAGTCAATAAATGAGCTTTAAAGTATCGGCACTTCGTTCCCCAAAATTGTTTTGGGCACCACCATTTTGGGTCTTGTTCAGAGCAAACGCAACTGCCGATCGTCATGATCCAAAAGTACGACTTCCTCAGCATTAGATGCGGTGCTAGGAAGCTGATGCACTATTGAAATGCTCTGTCGCGGGTTGTTTAAACATTTGTGGGAGACGGAAAAGCGTTTCCTGTGATTTTAGATAAAGCTTCAGATAACTGGCAACCACGATTTTAAGCCAGAATATGGCCAAGTGTCGTTACTCTGAACCGTAGCTAATCTACTGGCACAAGCGGGAACAATGAGGAAGAGGCAGGTGTCAAAAAGGTAGTGGCTTGTGGAATCCACGGGGCTTACGTCATGGCCCCTCCAGGTATTACAAGCCTCTTGAACAAGAGCATGAATAGAGTCATTAAATAATCTACGCTTCAGAGTAGCGACACTTGGCCATATTGTGGCTTGAAATCATGGTTGCCAGTTATTTGAAGCTTTATCTGAAATCACAAGAAACGCTTTTCCGTCCTCCACTTTAAACAGTTTGCGACAAAGCAAAGCAACATTACATGAGCTTCCTAACACCGAATCTAATGCTGAGGATGTCGCACTTTTGAATCATGACGATCGGCAGTTGGGCCTGCTCTGCACAAGCACCAAGATGGCGGCGTTCACAACACTGTCGGGGAAGAGAGTACCGGTACTCTATGCGCAGCTCATTTATTGGCTCTAGTTCCCGCGAAACTCCTTTTCCCTGACTGAAACTGAAAGTAAATATGAATAATACACCATTATTATAGATTATTTAGTTATAACCAACTACACATAATGAGAGGAGGACGCGGCCGGGTGGAGAAACGCGGGTTTTATGTGCGACCGTTCTAACCGTCTCAAAAGAGAGAACGCGCGAGCTTGCGCTGTTTTAAAGAAAAGGCATCCAAAGATAAGAGGCGGCACGCTGTGTTCTTTGTTATTATGCGTCTAATTGCAAATTGTTGTGTGTATGTTTATACAGCCGGAAGTTAGTCTGCCTTAGTGGGCGTCTGAAGTCTCAGCTGTAGATAAGCAATTTAGCCAGTGCGGTACAACCGCAAACCTGGGGTCTTTAACGTGCACCACGCAGTAGTGATACACGACCGCACGCCGGTACGATGCTCTTCCAGATCGAAACGGGCAGGGGCGGGGTGGGTTCTGCAGCGCGAGCTTTCGCTCCAAGTGCTCCGAGCTGGTGTGCGCTAGACCATGCACTCTGCCACCGACCCCCCCCCCCCCCCCTTGTGCGTCTAATTTATATACAGGTATAAGTATTTGAAGAGCGACGATGGACGTCGATCGTCTTGAGGTACTGTAACGTAATAACATTATATAAATAATAAACTTGTTGAAGGACTGAACGACTCAATTTTTGCAATTCTTGGATTGTAATAAGGCGGTAGCCTATTGTACTTACTGTTGATGAAGAGCAATATGAGGTGACGAGGTAATGATTAAATGATGAGGCTCTATAAGGACGACGATATTAGTGGGTGTCGAACCACAACGTACAGTGCCAGACTTGTTTCAAGTATCGTGTACCCAAAGACTTTCTTCACCCGCAACAGAATATGGTAGAATCAATGAGGATGCTGCTTTACAACTGTACGTGGAACAGGAAAACTGCACTGTGCAGATGTGCGGCTTATTCGTTAATATGAGGGACGGATTTCTAGCAGCATTCCCTGATTGACTACTTGGAACAAATGGCCTCGTTGACGTAAAGTGTCCCCGTTCCAAAAGATTCTTGAAGCATACTTAAACCGCAAAGGAGTATGAGGCGAAAAATAAGAAAAAGAAGCCTGGTGTGAAAGGTCCAAATCACCACCATAGCTTCTACTATCAAGTACAAGGGCAGTTACCCAATACACAAAGAGAGTTTTGTGATTTAGTTATATTTACACTCAAGGGCATTGATATCCAACGTATTCAGAGGGATGACACCTTCTGGTCAACCAACATAGAACCTTTTCTACTCAAGTTTTACATGGAAGGCCCGACTTCCGCTGAAATTCCTCACGTAGGCGAGTTGTCCGACCGAATAAGCTGCCATTACTCCCGATCTGGGAATCTCTCGATCTTCGTTCGTAGGCCATAGTATCATGAGATCGAGGGGTGTGGCTCTTCGTCCGCCGAATATTGCTTCGGCGGGTGTTTTTACCGTGTAAGATGAAACCGTCGCATGCTGCTGGAACAAGAACCTGGCGATTCTTCACTGAACTGCTTCTTCCGTAAGCTTCAAAAGGGCTTTTTTTCGTTTCGCACACCATCTGTTCTGCTTGCCCGTTAGTTGCAGGATGGTATGGTGCACTAATGTGATGCCTGATGCCGGTTTTTTTTTTTTTTCTTCAAAAACTTGTTTATTTTATTTGAAGCAAGATTTCGCGCGTTATCAGAGAAAAGTATTTTTGGTGGGGCAAAAGTAGGTAAAAGAGACCGTAGAACGTCAATGACGTGTTTGGACGTCATGGCAGGCATCGTGTAAACTTCCAGCCACTTAGAGTACGCATCGACCATGACTCCGCAGATGCAGATACGTTTCGCCACCCACCGACTGAATAGTGGATCGTTTTCAGTTACTGTTCATGATGGCGTTGGACTCAAGGAAGACATTGAGTCTTTCCAGAAAGTTAGCCCAGGTGCCAGGACTTTTGTCGAAAGCGGTAAGTGTTCGAAACGTCGACAACGTCGCTAGCCACGTGTTGTGCTTGACACTGGGCACTTAGCATTCGCTAAGAAACTTCCTTGTTCGTCTGCCACGAGTCGTCCGATATCAGGTCATCACCGCAACACCATCTCCCAACAAAACTGGTCTTCATTGTCCGCATGTCCATAGTTAGCAATCACGTGAACTTATAAATTCCCGAACGCTCATAACTTGCCGTCGCTAAATGCCGTTCAGTCATAGCGTCTTCATTGCAAATAAACGTCTTCCTATTTCTTCTGATGGTTTTCATCATATTCCTCCTAAGCTGTACTTACAGCATTATGTGTGTCGGTACTTCCGAAAATATTGCAACGGCGTTTGTTTTCTGGGAACTATAATGTAACAACCTTTCCAACATCTTCCGGACCCCGTGAAACACAATATTTCGTGACGTTATTTTAGTCGTCATTAAAATGGTGAGGTAAGTACCGTAAATCGCGAAGCAGTTTACTTGACGTCCGCTTCCAGTGTCTTGGAAGATTGAGTCTACTGAGCGTGCATTCCTGCAGAAGAAATTTTTATTGATAGAATATTGACACGTCAATCAACATTTGATTCCTTCTTGGTAAGATTTATTGCGAAAGCCCGTTACAACCGCCGAACCGCATCTCCCTATATCAGAGAACAATTTATACCCAGCCTGACATTATCGCATACATCCGTTTGCTGGGCCACGCTATAGACCTTTTCTTTAACGGCGCCGCCATCTTGAGAATTGCGGCGCCGACGACGCCGTCAAGCGGTTTAGAAAAAGAAATACCGGCTAGTTCTGGCAGCACAGCTATCTGGGTAGGCAACGGTGTGGGTATGGGGGGAACTTGGCTAGACTTGCCTATGGTGGGCTGCAATAACTTGGTTGGAGCTTGTCCGGTTGAATCCAGCTGGCTACTCACAGGCCATCACCTTGCCTCCTCGAGAGAACGACGACGAAGAGGGTGGGGTGTTTTGATTGAATTTCCACAGCGAAGTATATATGAGCAGTTTAATGTAGTCTATGCAGGTAAGCTCTCGGCATTTGATAGCTCCGTCTTGAGTGGTGGCATGTAGACGTTTTCATACCTTTCACATACCATAGGACTTGCAGTGATAACCTAATTGGACCACCTGCACCGGGAATTAAAATCGGTCCTCTTGTCGGAGACGAAGTGGTCGTGAGCTTAAACGCGACGTTGAGTCTGATACGAATCTCTCGCGATTCAAGCTCGCAATCGTCTGACTTCATAAATAAGGATTGTTGAGGAAAATGCGAAGCTCGATAACATTGCAGCCACACTCGCGCTGGAGCTTCTTGTGCTCATGGCACACTTTCTGCTATTGTCCTTATGCTTTTTAAAATTATTTAACCATCCGACGACCACGCAGTGGTAGCCAGACAACCGTAGATTTTCGGAAATTGCAGAACGGTAAAAAGGAGCACTCGGAACTAACTCATGCACAACGTCCGTTTTTAAGCCTTTTCGCCCATACCCTTGGCGGTTGCATACCCTGTGTCAGCGGGCAATCCAAAAATGCACCAGGTCGAGGGTACGCCAGTTACTGGCTGGTTTGAGGCTATGCGAAAAAGGTCTATACTTGAGCTAGCTGAGCACAGCTGGCAGCGGCGCGAGCAAGGCCACGAGGGGAACGTGATGGTGCTCGAGCCATCCCACTGTGAACCAATGTTTTGGGCCACCCCACGGGTGCGTGTCGCCATCTATTGGTTGAACTAACGCCTTGTTCAAGATGGCTGCCGTGGGACCGCAGCCTTACTTCAAAGAAATACAATAATTCGGGACCCATCCGTCGGATTGAATATCGTTTTTAGGTACAGTACCATCCCGTGAAGCCCGCTCGGGCAATAATTATGAGATTTCAACTATCGGTTCAGCATCCCTTTAAGCCTGGTTCAGACAGTTGCGTTTGACTGCGTTTGACTGCGTAGCGGCTGCGAGAAACCAGGACATCCCTGCTGCTTATATCGCGTGCCCAGATGATTCCTTGAACTGGATTCCATGCTTCGTAAGAAGCACAAATGTGCAAGTGACTCGCTTTCGGTTCTCGACGCAACGCAGTCAAACGCACTCAAACACAAGTGTCTGAACCGGCCTTTAGTCGAGACAGATAAAGAGGGATCGGTGGCCAAGTGCAATAAACAAAAAAGAAATTACACAATCTTCCCGAGGGGAACCATGGGGTGATGCGGAGCATCGTGTTGGTTCCGAGGAAAGAGTCAGTTGCGTGCTGACGTCGAGAGATGGCGCCACCGACTGCCCTAGCGTTACCCCCTACGCGAGCCTTCGTCGCGGCTCGCGGCAGAGAAACTTGGAACGCTCGCCGCTCGCCGTTTATTTTTTTTTCACACTTGAAGGAGAGGAGACTAGAGGAGGAGAGTTGCGCGTGCGCGCGCGGTGTGAGGAGAAGCGAACGCACGCGCAGTGCACGCAGCTGGTAGAGAGAGAGAGCGGAGAGACTAACGCGCAGCTGTTGGAGAGAGGGAAGGAGGAGAGTTGCGCGTGCGTAGTTCGAGTGCCGACTACAACGCCGACGCCGCGGGAAATAGACCCGAGCAAGAGATGCTCCGCATCTAAAATAAAAGTATCGGTGGCCGAGTGGGCTAGAGCAGAGCCGTTTATTGAGAGAGTTTGGCCATACATTGGTTTGAATAGGCGAGCATCTCGGGGCCAACCACAGGCCGCGAAACAGCCCCTAGCGGTGGTCGTGTGCTCTAAATTTGTGACACGACTATACTTCGTTTCACCTTATGTGCGAGCGAAGGCAAAACTGGAAGCGCGAGCACGGAAGCTCCGTGCGTTCAGGCTTTGCTCGAGCGCGCGAGCTAAATTTAGCGGGGAAAATTTTCCGCTAAATTTTGCGGGGAAAATTTTCCGCTAGATTTAGCGGGAAAATTTTCCGCTAAATTTAGCGGGAAAAAGTTTTCCGCTAGATTTAGCGGGAAAATTTTCCGCTATATTTAGCGGGGAAAATTGTCCGCTAAATTTAGCGGGGAAATTCACCCATCATGCACCGCGCGGTTACGCCGACGGCGACGGCGACGGCGACGGCGACGGCGACGGCGACGCCGACGCCGCTCAAGCCGGAAACGGGCGCCTAAAGCGTGTTTCACATGCAGCGGTTTTTGCCCTAGAGCGGCGCGATTTCTGCCGTCGCGGCGCTCTGGCCAGCACCAGCGGTTGTGCGGCACGAGCGCCGCGACGGCAGAAATCGCGCCGCTCTAGGGCCAAAATCGCTGCATGTGAACCAGGCTTAAGAGCTGCGCTCTAAAACAACAGCAACAGCAAGAAATTCTCCGGTTTGAGGCATTTAGTACTAGTGTCGCCATCTCGTTTAACAAGTTGGAAATAAAATTAACAGGGTGATTTTTTTTACACAAATACGCAAATACTACAATATTTTGCTTTCTCGTCATGGTCTTAAAATTATGATTAGAGACACCCCTAGTACGTTTGCCAAGCGTTTTGTCACGTTTGTCTTCTAAATAATTGTATTTTCAAAAATGTCTCAAAACGCGCTAAAAACAGTCAAAATGGTCATATTTCTGGATTTTATTAAAACCTCTCCAGCGCTCTAAAAAAAAAAATCCAAGGGCCGTACAACCTTCATTACGTTATCCTAAGTAACCCCCCCAAAAAATGAATACTATCGTGCATTCCTGAAACTCAGGTTTGTGTAGTGAAATTTGTCCATTGAGTGACGAGCGGTTGAATCCCCTTTAAGCCTCCCTCTGACCTTTTGTATGGTTTCCAACGAGGGTAAAATGTTTAAAATCAATTAGAGACCACCTACTTGTATGAACGATGATTATTTTCTAAGAAGACCCCATGGTTATATATTCAAAAGCAATTAGCGACTTAATTGTAAAAACCTGGATTATTTTCCTAACAAAACCTTATGGTTATGTATTCAAAAGCAATTAGAAACCTAATTGTATAAACCAGGATTATTTTCCTAAGAGTTCCCTATAGTTATGTATTCAAAAGCAATTAGAAACCTAATTGTATAAACGAGGATTATTTTCCTAAGAGAACCCTATGGTTATGTATTCAAAATCAATTAGAAACCTAATTATACAAACGAGGATTATTGTCCCAAGAAGGCCCTTTGGCATAGACCTATATGACATAAACCTTGTTTCTGCGCGATGCATACTTTTGGGAGGAGGAGTTTGGCAAGCGGTTCGTTTGGCCAGGTTCGGCCAGGTAGATTTTTGATTTGTCCGGAGTTCATTATATTTTGCTTTATTATCATAAAATATTTTCGCTCGCAACGACCATTTCGGAATTCTTATTCCCTGTTTCTTTTTACCATCACTCAAAAGCGTGATCAATGAATGCAGAAAAAAAAAGTTTATCGTACTTTTTTTTTTGATGACACGTTTTATCTTTTTTTCTTTTTGTGTGGTCAAAGCAACGGTATTTTTTAACAATCTGTTTACCTGCAAGGGTCTAATTTACAATAAGAAAGGCTCTTCAGAGCTCCCTGAAGCACGGAGCGTGTTAATTGGAGTCGATGTGTACGTTAATTATTATTAATATTATTATTATTTATTTCTTTACTTAACATATCTCTTAGATAGAACCGTAGCTTGTAATTACAGCATACACATTCTCAGCCCTTCCGCATGAAGCCAAGTCAGACGGACGCGGCGCATGCATCGATTTTCTTCAATTTTCATCTCAGAACAATAATGACACGTTTTGGCGCATGGGGTAACAGACTGTTGGCAGACCGTATACCGAAGGTCGAGCACAATTACTCCGTCTATAATTGCAGGGCAGGCACGTCCTGTACGACGAAGAGAAAGGAACAACATGGCGTGATGTCAGCTCATGAGGGGCCGAATTCAAGCAACATGTGAAGAGTCCTCATGTTTTATTCTTATATTTTGCTGTTGTTTGTTTTCATTGCGCATTTCTACATTTGTCAGTCCCCTTCTTATGTAGTGCACTTCAAAAGGCCCGTAAATAATTATTACACAAATTACGCATGCTAAGGTACACGGGGCGAGGTACTAAGTGCGAAATGTAAGTGTGGGAAGAAATAGGGAGGAAAAAGGACATAAACTCGTCGGTCCCCTGACTGTGGGGTTTACGAGAATTAAAGACGAGAAAGAGGGAGTGAGAATCGATTGTCCCACCCCGGTACGACATACGCCGACGATATTAGGGCTCTCACTATAGGCACCGATATCTTAAGAAAAGCAGGGTGTGGCCAGCTGCGTGCATCTCATAATGGCTCCTCACCCAATTAGGTTGCAGCATTTGCCGATAAGAAAGCCGAAGAACCAATCACGAAGCAACAAGCCTGGGCATCACAAACCATGACCTAGCTGCGTTCCTTAAGCTCTGGGTGACTATAAATGTGATCGGCTGATTTAATTATCTATGCGCAATAATGATAAAACTAGAACTGACCACAAGACATGCAAACTTCTCCAAGTTCTCTTTTGGTCATCGTTGGAATATTTTAAGTAGAGTAAAACTACGATCCTTCGCTCATGGCTACGACGTCGTCCATCCTTACTTTTAATAAAGTGCTAGACACTGGGGCCAATGTCTCTTTCGCGACGCGCGTGGTAATACCAACAACAAATAGAACAAGAACAAAAACATGTCGAGGGCTACAATAGAACTTGAGACACCGAAATTGCACGCGATCCCAAGACATCCTCCAGAATTTCCCACCGCTTTGTTTAATCGCTCACTCTCTATCACGCAAGCTGCAACCAACTAAAAAACAAACTCAATGAGAAAAAAACGTGACTCCGAAGATCTTACAGACTGATATCTCAACTCTTTCGAAAGATATCAGACACAACAGCCTGTTTCCTTTTTTTTACTCTCCCCGAGAAGATCCTTCTTTCTTTTTTTAGCTGAAGCAATTCTAGTGTTTTGAAACAATGGCTCGTTGTGCCTGACGAAACAAACTTCCGGCCCCGACAACAACTTAGTGCGCCAGACGTCCGTCAATTCCCAGGCTAACTATTCCTTATCGGTACGTCTAACCATTAAGACCTAAGCTAGACGTTTTCCTCCCTTCAGTGATCCCCAATTCAAAGGCGGCCGGGCGGCGTCGGTCCTCGAAACCGATAGCCCATCTGCTCAGCGGCTATGTACCGAAACATTTCGCCAAGTTGACCGTGGATTAATGAACTGAATTCCCGCAACAGCGTTCCGAAGACTCCTTCCTCCCCCCCCCCCCCCCCCCCCCCCCCCCCCTCCCCGCGCCCCCTCTTTAGCAGATTCCAGAATAAACAAGCGCTCCCTGATTTTGCTACTACTGGGACCCGGTTCTTTGCGGCAATGGCGAGGGAGGTGTTACAAGCTGGAGTTCGTGAGCGTGCGTGCAGCAGGAAGGGGAGTCGAAAGGTCTTTGGAATCAGGCAGTGTGAGCATTTGTACATACGGGTGTGTGTTTGTGTGCATGCGTCCGTCTTTCTGCGTTCCGTAAAAGCTGTAATTGAATCAAAGGGTGCATCTCCGCAATTCCAATGACGAAGACGCTTCTCGCTAACACGGCCACTGGTGCGTTCGTTCGTTCGTGTTTCCAAAGAGGAGGGCGCCACATTCGCTCGTCCTTGCGGAGCAGACGACAATGACGACGCCTTGTTTGCAGACAACAGTTTCTGACAGAGCGAATTGTCGCGACGCGCTCTGAAATTGGAAGTAAATAAACTTTTTGTTAGTCTGTACGAATCAGTACAGTCACTCGAATAAAAAGAAAGTAAACGAAGAAGGAAAAACAATCAAAGACACGCAAATAACTCTAGCCATTGATTTCATTTTTTGTTTCACCGACATCATATGCAGGTATGGATGCTTCGTGAAGACAAAGACCGACTTCAAAGTTGAAAGAGCACTGCAAGGAGAAACATGCTGAGGCTTATGCCAACTGGACTTCTCGCAATCTGGCGGAGGGTTTTCGTGATCGCATGGTGTCTGTCTCGGGGAACTTTTGCCTGCAAAGCTGGGCTGGCGAGGTCAACGGGGTTGTCTACGCGCTGCATGTGTTTCGCGCGTTGTTAGGGCACAACATTAAAGTTTCAAAAGATTGGAGTGTTTTGGGAACCGTTTTTGCACCTCAGATACCGTTTGGTAGGCCCTCCGGTACGAACAGAGCTTGCGCTACCACAGACGACTCTTACATGGGCAGTGCGTACCGGAAGCCCCATCGTACCGTCTCGGATGTGCAAAACGGTTCCCGAAAAGTTTCTATTATTCGCATTCCGGTTTATGAATATGATGGCGATCTGAACGAGCCAATCAATCAGAGCCCAAAAAGGGGGTCGTCACGGCAGTCCTCGCTATTGTCACCAGCTAAACCCCTCGCGCACAGTGAATGCTCCATAATCCTGTACTTTTTTTGTTGTTGTGCGTGATTGGTTTAGCTGACAACAACAACTTGATGCATGAAGGCGACGAGCGCCGGCACGATACACTTTTGGCGCTCTTTCGTTGGCTCTACCGGATCAACGCGTCGGCGGGGTCGGACTTGATGTGAAACAGGGTTAAGTTACCTTTCACTACTGCGTGAGTTAACATGTTGTGTCGTTAGGTTCACCGAGTACCGAAGGCATGGTCTATAGATCCTCTTCGAAAGACGCGTGCCGATTATTAGAAGATCGGAACCACCGCACATCGTGGAACGAGCAAGTCGTTTCTTGAGATAGCGCGCGAACGTAAGAGCATGACCATCGCTAGGAGCGGAGGAGCCAATCATACAGCGTGGAATGTGCAACGTCACTGCGCTCATGCGCTCATGCGCTCATCACTTTTTTTTTCTGTGGTGAGTTTTTTGCCTTCTAATCCAACTAAACGCACAAAGTGTGCCGTGATGTAGGGGTTTTATTTCGCCATTGTGCAGAAATTCCACAGCGGCCCATAAGATTGCAGGTGCAGTTCTTTCTAAACGGGTCTAGAGTATAGACCTTTCCAGCGCTTCTGAAATGCTGAGTCACTGGGCTGTGGACGCATGCGCTCAGAATTGCTTCTACAGTCCGTGATTTCGGTAAATGCCGATAAACAGCGAAAATTAAACCCTTAGCCCGGTGTATCGAAATTGGTTAGAAAAAAAAAAGATAGGCTTGAATGAAAAAAAAGCTATGAAAGTTCTACAGGAATAAGTTTTTATTTACAGCTTTATTTTGTGTTGACTTCGAAACTCAGCCGCTTTAAGATTGTCCGCAAGGACACTGCATGATTTCACTGAGAACCACAGCGCTGACCATGGTTCCTTCTCTCGTCGTTACCGGGGCGATTTCCAAGTGTTCTAGAAAAGGCGGGTGATCCCCGGAGCTTGAGCAATCCTATATAGACCCCTTTCGAAATACTGCCCTCTTTTGGCAGCTGTGGAATCCCTGCACAATGGCAGACTAAAGCCGCAACGTCACGGCACACTTTATGCGTTTGGCTGGAGCAGAAGAAAAAAGAAACTCACAGAACGAGGTGATGAGCGCAGTGACGTTGCACTTTTGACGTTGTTTGATTGGGTGGTCGGATATTAGCGTTGGCCGCGCTCCGACGTTCGCTATCATACGGAATGACTTGCACGTTTCACGACGTCAGTTGTTCCGCCATTGTGCAGTGGTTCTGACCTTCAAGTAATCGCCACGTGAATTTCGAAAGGGGTCTATTAGCCCCGTGCGCGACCGAAAGCGTCGCTGTGGTCGGCCTTCCACGATTGGCCGAACGCTGACTATGACGTCGGAAAGGGGATTTATCATCGACGGAAATAAGAGGAATGAAAGGACTTTAATTTTGACGGTGTTGGCAGTGTTCCTTTGAGAGCGCAATGATTTCAAGCTTCCACCATGCTATTTACAAACACCATCGAACTTGTTGTTTGCAAGGTAATGACGTCACAAGGGGGAACCATAGGAGGGCGCCACCAAAGGATCTCGCCGCTAATAGCCGTTGCGTCTCTTCTTCATAAATAGCGCTGAATGAACCCTGATTTTATAAGATCCCATACCACAAATATACACAAAAAAGCAGCACGGAGTGTGCAAAAAATACACTCCCCCCCTCCCCAAGAAAAAAGAAGACAAGACTCCCCCCCCCCCCCCCCTTTCGCCCCCCGGATTTTGAAGAAAAATAATACCCGAAAGCACGGAACCCCAGACTTATAACCAGAGCAAGCTTGATTACAAGATTTGCATATTTTTATCACAAATATTGCTTCATAGTGAATGTTTATTAAAGCGGTGGGGTTTAGGAAGTGTGCTTTTTTAGCTCCGATTCCAAACACATCTTGGCCCGCGTGCCTCGGGGTTCAAGCTTTACGGCCTTTTTTTCATGACATCCACCACCTTTCACGACAGAGTGTGCTCATTCGTGAAGGTATAGTATGTTGGAAAGAATGCTCGGGTAAATTAAGAAATTCTACTCTGGATCTAATTAATTTTTTTCCGTGCTTTACTGCCATTCACAGACAGGAATGTAATTAACAGGGGGGAGGGGGGTAAAGTTAAAAAAAAAGAGAACCTTACGATACAAATGAAACCACATATTTAGGCCGTGATAAGTGAGTTAAGTTAGATTTCATTACCAGCGGATGTTGTGGCAAGCGTAAGGGAAACGCGTTAGTAAATAATGGGTTGCAAGTAGAGAGTGAGGTATAATAAAGAGTAAACAGGTTTCCAAATATTCATTTTATCTTTCCTCGTAGCGCCGGTTTACGATTATGCAATTTTGTTTTTACAATACTTTTTTTTTTATTAACTCGCAGAAGGAACAACGTCTTGGATGTGCCCTGCAATACTAGCAGGTATAGAGACCTGCGAAATACCGCGTATCAGAAGTTACCCTAACGCTAATTGCCTCAAAGTAAAGTTGCGAGTAAGAAAGCGCACAATTGCCACGTCCAAAGGTATTATTAATTGCTCCCCCTCTCCCCCTACAACTAGAACTGGTATGTCTCTAAATATTAAGCTGTGATAAATGAAGCTCTCGTAATTACTTGCGCGAGATTTAGCAAACAAATAACCTTGCAGTCGGCATGCTTCCCGCCAAGTGGTTGAAAGCAATCTCTTGGCAACAACAACCCGAACCAATAACGTTCATTCATACCATAGGCGGAAACGGTTTGGGCGTTGAATTAAGTGCATACCCTTTCGTGAGGAACATAACACACCCTTGTTCGAAAACCTTTTGCCGTGAAATCGCATGTATGTATACTCTGTTTCATACTTAGCGTGCAACGCTGTCAAAGCTACTGGCGCGAGCGTGAGGCTTGATCTCGTTGATCATTTGCACGCGTTCTCGCGCAAACAAAAGCATAGATGAAGCCACGCGCTCGCGCCAGTAGCTTTGACAGCGTTGCACGCTAAGTATGAAACAGAGTATATATATATATCGCGTTTTCTCGCGAGTTTAACGCCGCCACGTAATCCTCCGTCTTGGGAAGCAATGCGGTGAGAAACTGAAGGGGATCATAAAAGGAAAGTGGGCGTGGATGTCAGAATGCAGAGGTCAGATTCGAATGATTAGGAGGTGGACTCAAACGGCTGGCTGCCTTTTGTCTCTAGTCACTGTCCAAAAAGAGCTCGAACGCTGAACGTTGTCGTTCGAAGCCGAGACGTTGCGGAAGCCAACAAAAGTGTCGTCTGCACCCGACGACAGATTTGTTGTGTTTTGATTGGAGGGAGCCACCGGGTAGAGACGAAGGCGACGAGCCTTCGCTTCTAGCCTCTAAACATTCCAAATCAGAGTTCAGCGCTCCGAGGTCCCAGCGCACCTCTCCCTCAATTACTATCCGCACTGCTTCGCATTTCGACAAAGTGACGGAATATCTCGGAACGTCGTGCACCGGATAAGTCGTTCTAGCACGTGCAAATTTCAGCAATGGTTAACTCGCGGAAAACAAAAAGGTGGCAAAAGGCAAAAAAAAAATCTGCAGCCTCTGCATTACTCGCTGCACTCCTCGTCAAACGAAAGATCTCGCGCACTCCCACAAATACTATCGTGAACATTTACTAACAGCGGGTGTACTCAATGCGTACCTCCCGAGCCAAGCAGTGTCGAAAGGTTTTGTTCTGAAATTTTGTTTCCTCTGCCGGGTAAATTCCTGAGACTGATCTGAATTGCGTAAGCGAGTCAACCCAACACCACCTCGACAGAAGGCCTCCGCACGCGTCATCGCAGTCAGATCGATCGAGGCGTGAGCTTGGGCACGAGTGCACTGTCAGTGTTCGGTTGGGGCTCGTATCCAATTAGCGCGTGGAAGGTTGGGCTCGGGCCCAATAGCCGAGTTTGCGCCATCCGACTCTGATGTTGTTTCATAGAGGGAGGGGAGACCATGCGGAGGCCTTTGGTCTAGGTGGTGTTGGTCAACCTCAATCCCGAGCAAAAAGTGTGATCATAATGGACCCCACCTTGGGTTTCTTAAGCTACCAGTGACTTGTTTTACCGTACGCGACGATAAGCGTAAATGGGCTCAGTGCCACTCGCCGAGACAGCTCTCAAAACTTTTGTTTCTACGGGGAAAAAGGGAAACTTGGCAGGTCGTTCCGGGAGGCGCTTGAGCCAGGATCGAGTGGCCCTGGTAGGGCTACAAGTTGATCCACGTTGATTTACATTCTTACTGAAGCTAATTCATATCTTGCCTTGAAAAAAAAGTGAGAAAGCTTTCGGCCGAAGATAGTTGATCCTGTAGCCATACACCTACGCCGCGAGATCAAGCGCTGCCGCACATGTAATGGTAAAAAAAAAAGCAAGAAATGAGGCAGGAGTGAAAACTCGGAGACGCTTTGGGAAGATTTCTTCAGCTGCAAAAACTTCACAAACCACAAGTAAAAAAAATAATAATAAGACGCATGTGGCGACGCCGACAAAACGTCATGTGTGTGTATTGCTGAAAAAAGATTTTGCACCCACTGTGTTCCTAATAAAACAAAATTCTGCATATGACGGTTTGATTAATACATCAAAATTATTTCTTTTTTTGGTTACCCCATGTTTATTTTTTGTGTGTGTGTGGGCATGTGTGTGTATGGTCAAAAGCGCGAAGTAAATTGTCTTCGCCTAGGAGTTCCATGTTTCATCAGGTATCTGAGTGTCACATGCCAAGTTCTAACAAATCACTGTGCGTCTACTTTCCCACTGAGTTCACTGAAATCCCGTCACTGCAGACACGAATAACGCGACATAAATACGCTTTCATCAAAAAACAAAAGCAAATGCTACGGATGGCACTGACTCGTTTATGACACAGTCAAACCTGGATCAAAACGCTCAATAAATAAAGAATCCATTATTTTCCTCGACTGCTTATATGGAAATTTTAACTTTATTTGTTTTAAGGCTTGTTTACAAGCGCAAAAATACTTGTATATTAGAGATTTATTTATTTTTTGTCTACAATATTCGCCTCATAAATGAAATCTTGGGGTTGTGTTGACGTTGACGATTCTATGTGTCATCGAAGAACCCGTAGCCGGGTATGTTCAACCCCAAAATTTACTGCGTAAACGTCGTTTTCATTTCGATTATTTTGTTATTGCGAAACACTTCACAAACAAGTTACGACCGCTGAATGCACGCCAGGCTCTTTCACGTGCTTCTGGTATCTCACAATATAAAGATAATAAAAGAAAAATTCAAAGTTTTCGGGCTTTTTTTTTTATGAACAGGCACACCGCCGTTCTTTGGTGCTGTCAGCATGAGTGTATAGACATATCAATTTTCGCGGTTGCTGATAGTAAAATCGGAAGCTCTGTTCTTGAATACACCATATCCATTATTCACTCAGTGAGTCAGTATAGGAGGCACGCTCCGGAAAAGTGCACAAAACACGTGCGCAGTTTCCCTCCTATTCATAATAAAGAGGCTGAATTTTGCGTTCACACTTGAACTGCCATAGGCATTCGTTACGACACGATAGTATATTAAGAGTAGGCTACATTACTTTATGGAGTTATGTGTATGGCTAAAGGACGCCGATGATATACCTTCTTTTGTTGAGTAGCAACAGAAAGATTGCCTGGTAAGACGTGCGACGGGCTCCCCGCTTCATTCATTATGCTGTCCTGGCAGCAGAAGAGGTAGACGCGTTCTCGCCGCTCAATTGCGTGAAATTTGCAGGACGTTACGTCTCGGCTTTTTCACCTGCTACGCAGGAATAAGAAAAGCGAATGACTGGTTCTTCGAGGACATCGAAAAGCTGTAGACTACTGCGCTCGTACCTGAAAAAAATAAAAAAAGAGGCATTTCTCAGTACAAAAAACGAACAAAATATTGCTGTTTTTTTTTGTGTGTGTGTGGAATAAGTGTTTATGAAAGCAATTAAAATGTTATTTAGATACGTCATCTGCGTCTGTCACAGTTACGATCCTCGCTAACATTGCAGTTCTTGATTATGGTAGGCTGAGGTTTCAAGGATTTGATAAGTTGCCCGTAAGATCAAATAAAAAAAAAGAAAAAAGAAACACGAAGTGGCTAGGAATCAGTGTTGGATGCGTTACTGAGAAAAAGTTACGAAATAGGTTCTCGTTAATTGCAAAATAAAGGAACTTGTTACCGACCTACATTAGCCCAAAATAAAAGAAAGGCATTACCGTTAACGGTACAAAGTAATGCACGTCCTTTTTT